>CP136055.1:546006465-546631465 GCA_032464435.1 Aegilops umbellulata | reverse complement strand
CCCTTATTGAAGGCTCTGTCACAGTTACTCTTTGTCCTTTGGGGCATCTCCGGGTGAAAGTCTCGATCCTTTGATCGGGCGGTGGTGGTGTTTCGATGTCGTGCCCTTCTTAAGGCCTCGTCTTGGAGCTCATGTCTCTGCGGCGTTAGGAACCGTCTCTTTATGGTGGCTTGTTCACGGTTGATGGCTCCTTTAACTCCCTAACATTGCTTATTGTGCATCTTTGTTTGCTTCATGCTTGATGGCTCCTTTAACTCCCTAGCGTTGATTATTGCACATCTTTGTTTGCTTCACGGTTGATGGCTCCTTTGACTCCCTGGCGTTGCTTATTGTACATCTTTGCTTGCTTGAAGTTATGTGGGGTAGTGTTGTTGTATCTCAACATCCTTTTATCTTGCCTTGGGTGTGTGCATGTGTATGTATTGGGTTGTATTTTGGTCATTGCTTTATCTATGGACCTCCTTAGTTGGTGAATGTTCGTCAAGAGGGATGGCATTTGCAAATGTTTTGATGACATTTTTAGTTGTTTATGAGGTGAAAATTTCTTAACATACATTTTCTGGGAAGAAGGCTCAAAACCACTCAAAGCAGCCGGTCTGCACAGATTTTTTTTCCCATTTTGTGTACGGGAAGGAGCTGCAATGGTGGTAGGCGGAGGGAAGGAGATGGGCGTGTAGCTGCTTCATGGTGGAGAGGGAGTGGCATCTCTCGTGGAGGTTGGTTACGGCCAGGGGTGGAGCCAGGATTTAGACATAGGGGGGCCAGGCCGGCAGTAAAGCCAGTTTTTTTTTTTGCCTCACAAACTACCTAATAGTTTTACATCCGAGTATCATTCATCTTTAACTTTGCATAGACACACGCAACCTTTTGCAGCTGAAGCCTTCATCTTTAACTTTGCATAGACACACACAACCTTTTGCAGCTGAAGCCGACTAGACAAGGTTGATGATCAAACTACCCCGAAATATGACATGAAATGTGCTGCTACAAAACAATGTCATATGTACCAATAAGAAAAATCACTGTATAACCGAATGATTGGCTTTTAGCTTGCATATAAAACGATGTCATATGTACATGAAAGGTGCATGATTTCAAACGATTGCCTGTGCCCGAGAGCGACGCATCACAAATCACAGAATCAAAAATTAAAATCTGATGTATAACGAATTAATGATACAAGATGAGAATTGAGAGAGATTAGTAGACGGTGTGCTGGATTAACCTTGGCTAGATCATTGGCTGCAGGACAAATAATTAGCGAGTGAATCAGCTTGCGTTTACGAATCAGATCATGAGAAGGGATAGCAGAGACGGGCGGCGGCAACAGCGCAAGGATAATCAACACAGGCGCTAATCATAGGGAATAATGCCCAGCGCCCAGGGGACTTTTAACGGAGGCCAATCAACAAATATGGCCTTGTCATGGGCTTGTAAACGATCGCGAGTGGGCTTTTACATTGGCCCTTTTTCCTTTCTTCATAAATCACGTTGAGTTAGGGGGGGGGGGGGGGGGGGGGGCGGCAATTACTTCTGTACCTGAATCATATCGCTAATTATCGCCGGTGGGAGTGACGTTTGGGCAATTCCTATTTGCCGCCCGCGAGCGGCAAATCGTCGAGGAAACGCCCGCAGCGCCAGCGGGTGGGCCGGCCCAGTTGGCGTCCTGCGCGTTGCTGCTTCAGTTTTTTCGTTCGCTTTTTTTTATTTCCGGTTTTTCTTTTGTGGTTCTTTTTTCTTTTTGTTTCCTTTTTCTTTTCTGTTTCTATTTATTTTTTATACGTATTATTTTTTCCTTTTTATGATTTCTTTTCTTCTTTTACTGTTTCTTTTTCCCTATATTACAAAGTTCATTGCGTGTTACCAAAATGTTGATTGTATATTTAGGAAATGTTCATGTAATATTACGAAAAGTTCATCATGCGTTATAAAATATTCATCATATATTTAGAAATTGTTCAATGAATATAAAATATTCCCTATGTTTTAAAAAATTTGTTCAGTGTTATATTACACAATTGTTCAATGTGTATTCGAAAATTGTTCAACGTATATTACAAATGTTCAATGCATTTTCAAAAATTGTTCAACACATATATTTATGTGTTTTTCCAAAATGTTCATCATATATTAAAAAATGTTCATTGGGTATAATTTAAATTATTCATTTCATATTAAGAAAATGTTCAACAGATAGTTTACAAAACGTTCAACGTGTAGTATTCGATTTTTTCAAAAGAAGTTCGTACTTAAAGTTTCGCGCCGTGAATCAATCATTTGTGCTCACTAGTTCTGTTGGCTAGCTCCACTAGATGACGAGAAGGAGGTCGCTAGATCGAGTCCCAGTCGCGTAGCCCTTTTTCTGAACTTTTTGCGCGCCTGAAGTTCAGCAGCTCCAAAAGGGCCGGCCCATTCGTGGCTGGCTTCAGCGAAGGCTCAACAATTTGCCGCGCACGGGCGGCAAATAGGAGCTCCCTGACGTTTGGTTTTTTTTTGAGACAAACTCGCAAAGCCTTTATTCACCCGTCACAATGTTTACAGGGACAAAAGCCAAATTTCCTGGGTGACCTAACCAAACATGGCGGCCAAAACCCAGGGATATCGCATGCTTTGCTAGTTTGTGAGCCTCAACATTCGAGGTCCTAAATTCATGATTAATCAAACAAGAAGAAAAAAGTCTAGAACGGTCTATGACTTCATGCACCACGACCCCATATTGTGCACATGTGCCTTTTTTGATCGCTTCACGGCCAGTTTGCAGTCCGGCGCCACTGAAATTCTGTCATAGAGCAGGTCATCCGCCAAGGCCAGAGCTTCACGAATTGCCAAAGTCTCCAAAGTCTCCGGGTCATCAATGTTGTTGAAACGGATCACTGACGCTCCCGGGTACTCCCCGCTGCCACCTCTGCAAATAGCTGCTACTGTCCCAAAACCACCATGCCTCGCAACTGCCGCATCAACATTGATTTTCACATGATGTTCTGGAGGAGGGATCCACCCCGTCAATCTGGGGGCTAATGCTTGCTTCTCCCTCTCAGGCTTCTCCAAAATCTAAATCTCTGAGATGTAGTTCGATATAAAACCGTGTGTTGCGAAAGGTGTTTGAAAAATTCCCTCATGTATTAGCTTCCTCCGCGAAGACCAAATCGCCCAAAGAGTGACAATCATGGTAACAAGCTCGTCGCAGGGCATTGTATCGAACATGGAAAATAACCACTCCTTTGCATCGTCGCTTCGATTCATCGCCATGTGTTGCACCATTTCTTCCTTCGATAGAGCCCAAGTGCTCCTGGACAGTGCGCAATCGAGAAGTGAGTGCCGCCAATTATCCTGCGCTCCGCACACTCCGCAAACATCCGTAGTGGACATATTTCGGTGTTGTAAAAGATCTCCCGTTTGTAGTGAGCGCTGGGCCAGTCTCCACGTGAGCACTTTTAGTTTCAACGGCACCTTTAGCTTCCATAAGGACGACCAGCTCTTCATCTATCCCTGGATATTGGAAGTGTGCTCTCCTTCCTCTAACCATGCCTCTCTTCCACTTTTTATGCGATGAATCATGTGATACGCCGTCCTAACAGAGAGACGGCCTCTCGGATCCTCGGACCATGCCCAGAAATCGTCAACCTGACGAGTGCATATAGGGATCCTCAGAATGGCTCCCTAACGTTTGGTGGTGCTATTCCTTTGCTTCAGCTTATTTTACATTTTTAGGCTGCGTTCGGTCCGGAGGAAAACGCAAAGGAATCTGATCCTGTGCTATTTTCTACCTTTGGTGCGTTCGGAGTGAAGGAAAAATGAGCAGTAAAACTTTGGAATGTCTCAATTCCTGTGTGATTCCTACAGATTTCACGGGAAAAGAAACATCCAGTTAGATCTCTTGTTTATCACGGGTGGCCGAGGCAACACACTGGTTCTGACATTAGTACAATAAAATATTCATCATATGGCATGGAGTGTGAGAGAGTAAGTCTGCAGTCAAATAAAAAACACCCAAGATACGGTTCACAATTGTGGTGATGTCCAGCTTCTTTTGCTCACCACCGAACGGTTTTCATATGTGCTTGTTTTTCCTATTCCTTTACATTTTTTTTTTCTTATGTTTTGTTTTCTGATCCTGCAAACCGAACAGAGCCTTACTGCGAGACACGTAGGGCCCACTTATTTCGCTTTGGACAGCACAGTTGTTAGCGGGCCACCGCAATGGCAACGCCGCCGCCGCCGCCGCCAGCGTTCGTGTACCGGATCAGCACGGGGGATGAGTGGGCGGAGCTCCAGCGCACCGGCGGCACCCTCGGCGGCGGCCTCGACCGCTCCACCGGCTGCTTCCACCTCAGCGACCTCGCCCAGGTACCCCCACAATCTCTTCGATTCCTTCCGTCTTTTACCCCCCTCCTCTCCACTCCAGAAGTCCAGATCTCTCGGCTCTGTCAGATGTGTACTCTGCTACAGATTCTAGTGTAGATATATTGTTCCGTCAGTAGATTTCCCCCTGTATTGCTTGATTTGGACTCGGGATTTGACCATGGGCTCACGGGTGTATATGCTGCTGGGAGGTGCCATTTCCTGTATGATTTCGTTGCTTTTGTTGATCTGCAATTGCGAGCCCTTCTTCTCTTGTTGATTTCCTGGGTTGGGTGTCGGCAGAGCTTCGGGTCCAGATCGGGGCTTATTCCTCTGGTTATGCCAAATACGGCAGTCCATACTGTAGTGGATGTCTTTTCTGACTAAATCTTTCAGTTTGTTTAGGTTGGTACTACCAAGTAATTTGTAATGATCCACAATACACTAGCAAGCAGTTGAAGAATGATTCATGGACGGAGATGTAGATCAATGCCGTTCAAAAGAACGTTAACAGTATAGCATATTGTACCAAAATAACATAAAATTTTCCGCAAATTTCTCCTATTGAGAAATTTAATTTAAAACGATGTGTTTTTAGGCTTTTTTTATTTTAAAAAATCGGGAATAAGAAGGTAGGCCTCATTCTACCTTATATATTCCAAACAGGCCGAATTCTGGGGTTCAAAACAAGTTACAAAGCAACATAAATAAAGCGAGGAAACAGAAAGGGGAAAATGGTCATATTAGGAGCCCTACAAGGTAGGGCCGAACACTATGCAGAAGAAACGAAGAAATCCTTCAGAGAATGGTTCTCAATTCTGTTGCTCCATAGCTTAGTCATGCGTGCAGTCTGTTGCCGGGAGACAGCATGAGGGATGAAGATATGATCAAAACTCTGTTTGTTGCGGACCTCCCAGAGTTGCACCGTGTGGGCCGCGAAGATTATGTGTCAATGAGGGTTATCAGGCCTGGCAGTCTGCATAGAAAAAAAAGAATGGAGACCAAGGATTCAGCCAGAGGTAGGAGACCCAAATCTGTGCAAAGCAAGCCAAAGAAACACACGATATTTCTTTGGGATCACAGAGCACCAAATGTATTCAGCAGGAGACCAAAAGACGGCACACATTGTGAGTAACCTGTAGAAGAAAGCAGTACAGGGCGGTTTGCAATTTAACCATCCCAATCTCAGATCACTCTCGGAATTGTGGTCCACTACTTGAATGTCACAAATAATTTGGTGCAGGCTATCTAGTTCAGCAGCAGCAGTTGTGGACAGGTTAGGGTGCAGCTTAATGTTCTGATCCCCAATAAATTGCGAGGCGACTGAACAAAGTGATTGATGGCAAAAGAAAAATGGGATGGAAACAAGAAAGCAAACCACCCAGCTGAAGTTCACTGGTCAGTCCAAAAGGACATGTGCAGTCAGTTTCCCAATGAGCATGACCTAGCATCCTGGACCAACTGGATAAAAGGGCCGTCTTCCATTCACTTTCTAGAACTGTCACATGTTCTGATGTTGTAATATCTATTGAGCACCGACTTCTACTGTACCAGCTTCAATCTAATCAGTGTTATCTGTTATGCCTGTTACAATAAAAAAAATTCACATATCATCCCTGTTATTTCAATGGTGTGACTTGATCTGGAGTCTTTTCCCTTTTTTTGCAGAAAATATGAATCTTACCTTTTTTGCAGAAAATATGAATCATATGCATTCATCCTTGTGTGTGTGTGTGTGTGTGTGTGTGTGTGTGTGTGTGCGTGCGTGCGCGCGTTGTCCTTCTCAAAAGTCAAGTTTATTTAATCCTTGACTTGGTGTAGGTGAAGATGACGCTAAAGAATTATTTCCGTGGGCAAAATGATCTATACCTGCTACAAATTGACACTGCCAAGGTATTAATCTTTAAACATCCATTTTATTTCTTCTCCTATCAGTTTATTGTACGTATTGAGGAAATTACCAATTTTTTATATCTTTAGATCTATATTTACTATGGTTAGTGTACTTATCTATACGGGTGTTAGGACACATGCATAAAATTGCCACCTATTGATACGAAGACATTACATGTACAATTCACTTTTCGTATTATCTTAGATTGCAGATGGCTTAATTTATGAGGCAGCTGATGACTGTAACTACTTTCCTCATTTCTATGGCCCTGATCGGAGCTTTGCACCCCTTCAACTAAGTGCTGTTGTCAAGGCAGACAAAATAGAGCTGGCGAACAATGATTTTACTTGCAGTCTACTTGATGGAGCGGCCATCTAATTCTAATGTGTAACTGTAAGGTCTCACCGTTGGCCCTTATTTCCATACTTTTCTTGTAAGTTCCCTCCAAAGACAGGCTATCCACATGCTTATGATAGTAATGGAAAGTACACAAATTTAATGTCAACCTTAGAGGGCCATGAAATGGTAGTTATGCAAAAACAGTGCGCATAGGCGGAGCAGAGCCTAGGTGCACGCTCGAACAACGCCGGATGCAGACCAAATAAGAAATTAAATGTCTAACCAATGATTGTACTTTGTGTCTCTGTTGCTATCTAATTAGGTATCCTTTCACTCTCTAGGCTACATGTAGACATGTCCTGTCCTGCCCTTAGACTTGAATCCCCATTACCCATAGGGCAGAGTTGTCCTGCATCCAGCCACCGCTGCTGCAAACACAACCCCTCAACAAACTTCAAGTTTAAGTTTGTTGAACCAGATACATGGAGTTCTCTCAGTTTAGGAAGGTTTGTAGCCCTCTCCAGGACTTCACATCCAGCGATTACAAGCATCTATGAGAGAGAATAGGGGGTCCTCGTGCCACCACGAGCAGCTTGCAGAACGGGAAGGGTATAATTTTACTACACGATGAGGGTTGAAGATTTTTTGGATTGAGATGTATCCCAATTTAGTCTATAAGATGAAAGCATTTAAGCTTGGAAGGTAGTTCCTTCTCCAAGATGGCTGCCTCCTGTCCAAGCCATCATGGGAGAGCTCTCAACTTGGGGCAGCCTTTAAGTATCAAGCATTTCAAGCGCGACAGGCGTCCCCTTTCGCATCTCAGCCAATCCATCCTGGGAAATTGTTATTTGCTTGTTGCTAGCTGCAACAACCACATTTTTGACTTGTCAAATTGCTATTGATTTTGAAGCCAGCTCCTTGGCGTACGTGTTAGGTTAATTGGCTGCTGTTTGGCCAAGTTGAACTTTTAATTAAGATATACAGAGGAGGCACATCAAGTTGTGAATATAAAAATAAAATGGAGCCAGCTAAACCAGCGTTGCCCCTTCCGCAGCTGCTGTTGATTCTATTGACAGGAGTAGGACCTTTTCTATTAGGAGGAGTGCCTTCTGTCACAATCCAATCTAGGATGCAAAACTTTAGCTCCGGAGTCCACCAACTGAGATAAATACTTGCAAACCTGCTCAACCACTACCTCAAATTCAGATAGAGCATTTGTGAACATGAACGACACCATATTTGCTGTCTTCCCACTCTATCTGAATTTCAGAGAAAAAGACAAGCCAGCTAGCTGTCTTCCCAATCTATCTGAATTTCAGAGAAAAGACAGGTAGCTAGCTAGGTTCAGCACTACTCTTCCACCTTTTAACTTGCAACCCATCGCATCAATCAACTAACCGAATAAACAGGGAAACCAATCGAGATGAAGAGGGCAAGGAAGCAGCACTGACCCCGCAGTGTGAGGAGGGAGCACTTGTCGTGAATGTGCCACTTGATGTCACCGCCCTTATTCTGGAAGGCCTCCAGGTGTGCCCGATGTGGGCGAGGTCCTTGTCCCTGCAGCGGGTGTTGACTATGAGGTACGTGGTGGTCGTTGACCTTGGTGACGATGGAGTCGTCGATGGCGCCGCCGTGCTCGTTGGTGAAGATGGTGAGCGACACTGTGTCGTCCTCGAGGGCGGTGATATTGGCGACGGAGAGGAATTCGAGGAAGGGGGTGGCCTGGCGGCCCTGGAGGCTGAGGACGCACATGTTGAAGACGTCGAAGAGGCTGCGTTGGTGCCTCCTCGACTTGTATCTCTAGATTGAGCGTCGCCTCGTCGTCGCCTGCTGATGGGGGAAAGCCAGAATTTTTAGGGTAGGGAGGAGGGAACGGGGCAGCTGCGCGGGGGGAGTGGACCAGGAGGAGGCGCGGGGGAGCTATGCGGCGTCGCCAGCGAGCAGGTAGCGAGAATGGAGCATGTGGATCAGCCAGTGTTGAAGGGGAATGGAGGGGACTGCGGGTTTGGTCGGGCGAAAATGGAGGAGGTTTCTGAAAAATTACCACTGCGACATTGATTTCGGGACGAAGGGAGTAATTGATAAATATTCCAACCGCCTATGCGAAAGTTTGTTCATAAAGAGTAAATCATAGAACACACCATGCTACGTTATACAATTGCTAACGTCCATCAAGTGTTGTGATACTCATTGCGTTCATAGAATTCTCCTTGCTCACCCTTGCTTCTCCACCTTCAGTATTACCTACAGTGAAATATATAGGTTGCTTTGGAGTTGGAAGCAATGCGCTTTCATTCTCTATCATAAACATAACTGATGACATTAGTGGCCTATCTTTGGGATGGTCTTGAACACATAGGAGTCCCACATGAATACACCGTAGAACTTCATGAAGTGGGCAACTCGAAACAATTGAAGAGTCCACTAGTTCAGTTGCTTTTCCATCTTCCCATAATCTCCAAGCCTAGCAAATAAAACGAAGTCATGTTAATAAATATATTATTTGTGGTCCTTGGTTGGTAATTGGTAAATTCATATTTCCATAATATTACATAAGTTATAAGGCTACAAAAGTTTGTTCTGAGCTGAGGTGAACTGATCTTCAAGCCACTAACAATCTCCAGGAGAAGAACACCGAGGCTATAAATGTCCGATTTCACAGAAAAGTCACCTCCCATCACATATTCAGGCGACATGTAACCACTGTTTATAATATTCAACAAGTCAGCAAGGAATATACATAGTGAAATGTACTAAACCATTAGAACTAGGCTTCAAATACTTACTATGTCCCGACGACCCATGTAGTGCTTGCATTATTCTGGTTTGCCCCAAAGATTCTTGCCATGCCAAAATCCGAAATTTTGGGAGTCATTTCCGTGTCCAACAGGATGTTGCTTGCTTTCAGATCTCTGTGAACTACTGTTAATCTTGAATCTTGATGAAGATAAAGAAGGCCTCTTGCTATTCCTTTAATTATTTTGAACCGTGCCAACCAATCGAGTACATGCTTTCGTGCACCATCTTTCAATGTCAGTGTGAAAGGAAGTTAGTCATCATGAATATCATTTTGATCAAGAATTTTGAGATATGTGATTAACAACCTAACATAGCCACATACCAAAAATATATGTATCCAAACTTTTTTTGGGTAAGTATTCGTAGATCAGTAACTTCTCATCTTCATGGATGCAACACCCCAGAAGTGTGACTAGATTCTTGTGCTGCAGCTTGGCAATTAGAACTACTTCATTTTTGAACTCCATTGTACCTTGGCTAGAACCCTTACTAAGCCTTTTAACAGCAGCCTCCTTCCCACCTTCCAGTGTGGCCTACATAAGCGCATATTTTCCAAATTGATCAAGAAATGGAGACGATGTTTTTCAACTCCTATAGTTACCATTTCACATGAACAAGTGCACTTTAACCCTTTTTAACTCTAGTGTAGTTTCTCATCTTCAGAGTTGATCAATTCCCTTGTAACCTCGATTATCAAAACTAATGCAAGTCACCAACCCGTCCTAAACAACCAGATTGTGGATGATGTGGCATCAACATGGCCATGTTTCACTAATTTTGCACCCACTTCAAATTGTATTAATTGAACAATAGGATAATGATGATGGTGATATATCATGTTGTGTGCCTAAGTCATCAACTTGTCCCCATTTGTCTGTTTGAAACCTGTACATTCTACAGTTAGTACCACCTTCAGTTACCTTGTAAACTTTGCCAAAACCTCCCCGTCCGAGTAAGTTGGAATCAGCAAAATAATTTGTTGCTGATAGGATGTCTTCATAGCTAACAAATGGAAATTCTATATTTTTGCCTTCGAGTCTGTTCGATGTGCTGAAGTATCCTCTCATCAGTTTCTTCCGCTTTTCCATCTTTTGCCATTTACCTGTTGGTTGCATTTTTTTCTTCACTCTTGCACTAATGTCATATGTCAAAAAAAAAAAGGACATCGGTTACTCTACCTCTGTATTTGTACATCCATACAAGGGCTGGGCATGTCACTAGCAGCATGCATGCCATAATAAGGAGTGCAATCTTTACTGGACTAATCTTCTTGTTAGCTGTAGAAGTGCAACTAGTCAAAAATTCAGGACTGATTTGCATAAATATCACAACGGATCTATGATGCTAATTGAGTTTTCTAATCTATTGTAAATTATGTACATGAACTACCAGGGCTTGTGGCAAATCAAAGATTTACCTTCTAAAAAATGTGGATCTTGCAAATGTTCTGGTATGGAAACTACCACTCCAAATTTGGTAATTAATTAATTAATTAATGGGCCATCACCAGTGCAAGAAAAAAACAGTACTCAACTTTATTGCCTCACGAAAAAACTAAGAGACGGAATCTAAAAAGAATTGTCAACACATTTGGAAGTGAAGGATGAATGTAATTGAGAAATATCTATTATGTTTGTGAAATGATATTAAAAGGAATGTCTTGTTTATTTAATCGAAAGGATCTTGCATGTTACTCTAGTTCTAAAAAACGTGACACTTTTTATATAAAACTTCTTGAACTTCAACTAATTATATTGTTCCAAATGTTCGGAAATGTTATCTGGCGAACGTCAGCTGTGAAGGGGTTGGCGAGCGAACATTTTTTTGTGGCAAGTTTACATGATAAGAGATGGCAAATCTTGCCTTTTTAGCCGCAAAATCTCCCTTCCCAGAAATTGCCATGTGTTTCTGAAGAAACTGCCAACCCCATACAACTAAACGTGCCATCTAGAACGTACGCAAATGCCAACCCCTCCCAGCGAACGTTCGCCAGCTATTGCGGTCCCAAATATCTAGACTGGGTACATGGAAATGACATGTATATATTTTTCAAAAAGCAAATTTGACCATTTTTGTTGGTTTTGATATATACATTATAGTATAAACAGAGTGTCCAAAGTTACATTTTAAAGACCGTGTAAAAATTAAAACATCATGTCAAGGTAACATGCAAATTAATGGGATACACTAGAATAGTTGGTCATAAGCAGTACTGCTATATATAATTAATTGAACTTCATTTTCTAATCTATGTGTATTTGCATGAGAAATCATGTCCACATGCATCCTCCGCAAATATTTGTGATAATTTGGTGAACACATGCTATTTATGAGTACTCTATTAAGACTAGCGGTAGAGCATTAAAAAGCTAACGACTTATGGAAATTAGAGAGCATAGAACACCAAATACCAGAAGAACCGACGAGTCGAATATACAGGTCTTCGCCGGTGCTTATCTTCCCAATATCGGTAAGCTCCCCTGACCAAACAAAGCACCTTGATGGGTCTGCCATAACACCGGCCCTGCTCAAGTTGGCATAAGCGTAAGCCATGCATGAGCAATTGCGGTTGCACTCAGCCACACACTCGTCGAAGCTTGTATTATGTATACGCAAGAACTTATCGGGAACCATCATTCCTGGCATACGCACGAAGCGGCTTTGCTCGCCACATTTCAGCTCTTGCTTTCTTTGACATCCTCTAGAAAAGTTAATACTGTCAATGGGCTCAAACCCTTCAAGACATTTGCAAGCTGGGATGATCTGAGTGGAGTCACAATAACTGAAGGGTCCACACGAGGCATAGAGTTCACATGCAGCGGCCGGGCGTTCATCCATGAGGGCCCAAGATGATGAGTGGTTGTCCCAGGTTAGAGACTTCAACTTGCCAGTGTAGTCAAGTGTGATGCGCATGAGCTGTGATTTTTCGGAGACTGTGAACATGGAGTAGAACTCATCTCCAGAGTAGACATCCGTTTGGTACAGGATGGAGCTGCCGTTTCCAAGATACGTGCCACCGGACACTGACAAGCCGCTCCACACCTTGATGCGGCAATATATCTTGGTCTTGTTCCAAGTGACTAATTGAATGCCTGCAGAGCTAGAGTCACCACCGAAGGAAAAATCCCCAAACGATGGATCATCCGGGCCCTTCCAAGCAACAAGGCGCCCAACGGCATGGCCCCTGTAGTCCACCAAGACCTTCATGCTTGGAAGAATGGTGTCTGTTGGATGATCGAAGCTCTGCCATATGTCTATGTCACCCAATGACCGGAGGACAAAGTTCCCCGAGTTGAGCAGTACTGCATAAGCTCCAGCAGTGATATTGGTTGATGTCATCCAAATATTGCGGCCTTCAGAGTCAGATAATACCATGCTAGAATTGTTGCTGATGGTGAGCATCGCAGATGAAGAGTTGGTGATTGGGTTGTCTCGGTTGGCGACCAACACGAAGGTCCGTGGTCCAGGGAGGCCATGGTACCATATTCCAAGGTAAAAGCTCTTGTTGGAACTTGCCGGGGAGAAGAAGCCAAGAGCAAAGTCCCCGCTCTTGGAGACGAGCATGTCGCCATGGGTGAGCGGGTTTGTATGTGTGAGCTGGTCACCGGGTTTGCAGAACGAGCTCAAAAATATGAGGAAGAAGATGATAATGTACTCCATAGCCATTAGGCCACCTCCTTCGTTTGCTCGTGCTGAAGGATATCGCCCATATATAGATGAAGACATATGGCAAAGTCTTAACATAATTAATGTGACCAGTGAGATGAATAAAGACAGCAAGGTCAAATTCTCCATCGATGGTGCTGGTCTTGCACGCGTGGAGAAAATTGCCACTACGGGTCCAGGTCGGAGTTCACAACGAGAGGGCGACATGCGAAACTGCTGTGATAGAGCACGGCACCAATTACGTCCATATCTTTTTTGAGTGAAAGGTAAGCTGGTGGTTGCGTACGCAGCCTCTCTTGCTCTGCCAGCCACAAGAGACGGCCAATGAGCTGACAACATGAGAGAAGCTTGGGCCAGGGAGGAAATGGTAATCATATTCGGTAAGACATTCTAACATGGATGGTTTCTGCTAATAATAGTCATACAAAAAACCATTTACTAAGAAGATAATAATTATTCAACAAGACATCATGAACTTGGATAGAGGTAAGGGGGTTGTGCCCCGTTGCCTCCTTGGTGGATCCGCATCTGTAATTCACAGCTTTTCTCGTCAATAAAATGGACACATATGACAACCACATATGAAATGTTCAGTTTATAGAATAAATCATAAAGTATATAAGTAGCTATACAATATTTTTTAACAATAGGTTATAAAACATCTAACGACCCTTGAGTATTGTTATAATTGATGCATCTACAGAATTCTCTATGCTCTCGCCTCGTCCATCTCCATAATTACTCATACCAAAACATACAGGTTGCTTTGGCTTTGGAAAGTTTGCGGTTTCATTCTCTAACGTAAATATAATTGATGACATTGGGGGCCTATCATTGGCATTGTCCTGAACACACAAGAGTCCCACATGGATACACCGTGGAACTTCGTTAAATGGGCAACTCTCCACAATCGGGGAGTCCATGTTAGAGTACGTAATTGGCCTAATGGGCGAGGGCTGGCGGTATAGCCCGTTAGTCTTAGAGTTAATTAGAGATAAGGGTCGCGTTCTTAGGGGTCAAGTAAGCCTTACTTGGGAGTAAGTAAACCTCTCTATATAAAAAGAGGAGATGTATCAATCTAATCAACACTAGTGCAGAACCGGGCTTTAGTCCCGGTTCGTAAAGGCCTTTAGTGCCGGTTCCATAACCGGCACTAAAGGGTGGGCACTAAAGGACCCCCCCCTTTAGTACCGGTTCGGCACGAACCGGCGCTAAAGTGCCACCACGTGGCACGAGCCAGGCCACGGGTGCGGTAGATCATTAGTACCGGTTGGTAACACCAACCGGTACTAAATGTTTGTGGGTTTTGGTTTTATTTTTTATTTTTCCTTTAAATTTGTGTTATCAATTTAATTGAGGATTGTTTTACGGTATAATGAGTTGTTAAATTATTAAATGAAAGTACCGCAGATTAGTTTTGACTGGATGCGTATGTGGATCCTAGCTAGCTGAGTGATCAAGTATATGACATATATCCATATATATTATTTGATCACCTAAGTGATCAAGTAATATGGATATGGCATATATATACTTGATCACTTAGCTAGGATCCATCCAGTTCAAACTAATTTACGATTTCTTTCATAAATGATATATATATATATATATATATATATATATATATATATATATATATAATAACTCATCATCATCATCATCATCACCATCATCACATATTAATATATAAACTCTTGCATCATATCATCACCAACAACAGTATATACTAGCTAGCTAAAAATCATCGTAGTCGTCATTACCACTATTTAATCATCATAGTCATTACCGCTATCTAATCACCACTAACACTAGCTTAAAGAAGAAACATTCACTTGTACCAGAAGCAAAGATATCATCGAGTTCAACATGGTCATGATATTATAAGCGTTCATAACAAGCAAATCACTCTTTGAGATTTAGTTTGGGACGAGAATACGGACATGAGAGGACAAGTACTAAGAGCATGAACTAGCTAAATCACTCCTACTACTCCCTCTCAGGTAAAATAGCATAGAACATGTATAGCTCTCCTGATTCATCATACTGGAGCATGCAGATGAATCTGTCTCCTAATCATGGGATGCGCTTCTCATTGCTGCCCCTAGTACTTCTCTGGGATCGTTAACAATTTTGCTCCAATCTTTCACTATTAAGCATTCATCGCTTTCAGAAATCCTGAATGCACTCATGTGCAATGTAGGATATCTTGGTCGTAAGCTAACCATTGACATGCGCCCTTTTGTCTCGATCCACTGAGGCACAACTGTCATCGGGAGTCCCTGTTGAAGAACATCGTATAGTAATTAATATACTTAGTAATGAAAGTTTAGCTTCAAAAATAATGTATGCAAAAGATGCACTAAGGACAAATAGTAAAAATCTTGCCATCTTTCCATTATAGATGTGACCTTAGTTCAATACGATCACTATTGGTCGCACGTTTTGAGTACTAACATTTCTAAGTGCAGGAAGAAAATTTGTCTTGACAGTATGAAGATCCTCAAGCCATGAAACATAATGACTTATCTCCTCGCAGTTTAGTTCAGCCCCGAGACAGTAGTAGGTCCTGTCTACCAAGCGTCGGACATGTTTGCTTGAACCGAAATAAGCTGACAATAGAAATTAGTTGTCACCTATTTTTGAATAAACAATATCAAATACATAAACATGGTTGAGAAAAACTCACATAATGGTAGAACTGGAGGCGTCTACACATCAACCCACATGTCTCTATTACCTTCAATATCATCTTCCGGACGAATATCAAAGGTGATAATCATATCAGGCTCAAATGCATAAGCCTTGCATAGTGCTTGCCAAGTTTTGCATTCAAAATGGGTGTATGTGTCTGCATTGTATAATTTGACGTCAAAAGTATATCCATGCTCGGTCTTCAAGCAAACTCTCTTTACCTCCATATCATTCATCGCACTGAAATCTATCTTATCCAAGACAAAAATTCGAGTATGGCAGGGGATACGCTAGTAGAATAGTGAAAATTTAAAATTATAAGTTGAACCAAATAAAGCATAAGTCATGCTTTATTACGAAAAAATATTTGCCGTTGTGACTTACTGTATCCACTTCGAATGTCTCATCCAGCTTGATGCCGAAGCGCCTATTATCAACAAGGAAATTTCTGTCGCACAGGCCGCGTTGGTTTTCACAGTGTTCGCACATAATAAAATCTTTCTCATCGTCAGACGACATTTCCTATGTTCATACAGGTGAAACATTAAACACTTACTATCTAACATTAATTAATATCTAGCTAATTCTAATATTCATCTAACATTTGACATTAATATCTAACATATATTTCTATCTAATTCATCTAACATTTGACATTAATCTAACATTTATATAAACTAAAAATATATAAAAAATAAAAAAAACAGAAAAAATCATTAACAAATAACAGAAAAATCATTAACAATAACATCTAGCTAGTTAAGTTCTATATATAGGTGAAACATTACTAGTTCTATTATTTCAACTAATTCAACTAGTTCTATTAATTCAACTAAGTATTTACTAAAAATAAACTAGTTATATTAATTCAACTAGTTCAAATCTCATATACCTAATTAATATCTAGCTAATTCATCTAACAACTGACATTAATATTTAACTTTTCTATCTAATTCATATCTAACATTTCACATTAATATAACATTCTTATGTAGGTAATTCATCTACTTAACAATTTGACATGCATTAATCTAAAAAACAGAAAACAGAAAATAAGTAAAAAAATTGTGTGTGTGTGTGTGTGTGTGTGCGCGCGCGCGCGCGCGTGCGCGCGCGCGCGCGCGCGTGTGTGTGTGTGTGTGTACGAGGGGGGCGGCGGCGTACGGGCGGCGGCGCGAGACGGCGACGACGGGGACGACGCGACGGGGGTGGCGGCGTACGGGCGGCGGCGCGAGACGGCGACGACGGGGACGACGCGACGGAGGCGGGGACGGCCGGGGCGCGCGCGACAACGGGGACGGGGACGGCCGGGCGCGCGCGACGACGGGGACGGCCGGGGCGCGACGATGGCGACGGGGACGGGGCGCGATACGGGGCGGGGGCGGCGACGAAGACGAACAGGAACTAACTGGAAATTTTCGTAAGTGTTGTATATAACGGTTGGAGCCACCAACCGGTACTAAAGGCCAACTTTGGTCAGGCCAAGAGGCGGGAAGAGCAGGCCATTAGTACCGGTTGGTGGCTCCAACCGGTACTAAAGGTCACCCTTTAGTAACGGTTGGAGCCACCAACCGGTACTAAAGGTGGTGCATTGCCACCCGCGGTGCACAAAGTTTAGTCCCACCTCGCCGGGCGAAGGGCAGCCACACTAGTTTATAAACCCAGGCGCGCCTGCCTTTTCGAACTCCTCTATAAAGCAGGCTTCTCGGCCTAACTACGGCGCGCTGTCCTGTGAGTCTGCTGGGCCTTGTAGGCCTGAAATTGCACGCCAATGGTCTAGAAGGCCCACAGGGCAGCGCCCCAAATTTTTTATATAGTTTTTTCCTTTTTCTGCTTTATTTTTTTTCTATTTATTTCTGAGTAGTTTTTTTTTCTGCTATATTTTTTTTCTTCTATTTATTTCTGAGTAGTTTTTTTATAGTTTTTTCTTTTCTGCTATAGTTTTTTTCTTTTTTGCTATAGTTTTTTTTTCTTTTCTGCCATTTTTTCTTTTCCGCTTTTTTCTTTTCTGCTTTATTTATTTTCTTCTATTCATTTATTTTTATATACCATGCCAAGTTGATGGTTAAAACTTGATGGTTCAAAGTCTGGAGTTCTAATAAGTTTAAAAAATGAAGTGCCGGTGTAATAGATGAGTTTTCGTCTGAAACCGGCCCTGATATTTTGAAAGAGATTGTCGAGTTTGTACACGAAGTGCATGCAGTTTTTGTCGTAACAGAAGAAGTCCGGAGTTGTAATAAGTTATTAAAAATAAAAAAGAGGTGCAATGCTCGTTAATTAGCTTCAAGCCTTTCGGAATAGTGTAAACTGCACTGCACATAGCTCCGTGCAGTCTACCATATTCCTCAAGGCTTGAAGCTAAGCAACGTGAGCATTGAGCCTCTTCTTCATCGTCTCTCCACTCAGGACTTATAAACCGCTCCTAGTGCCTCTCTCTTCGCGAGGTGGGACTAAAAAACAGCTTACTAAGAAACTGTAGTGCTGGTTCATGCCATGAACCGGTACTAAAGGTGCTCGTGGGGCCCAGCCTGACCTGACACAACCTCATTAGTATCAGTTCGTGGCACGAACCGGTGATAAAGGTTCACCACGAACCGGTACTAAAGAGCTCCTCCTGCCTAGCCGTTGTAACCGGCACTAATGGCCACATTAGTGCCGACTCAAATTCAAACCGTGACTAATGTGTCTCATTTTGTAGTGCTTTTCAATTTCAGTGTCATTTAGCTCAAAACAAATCATTAAATGCATGAAAAATAGCAAATGAAGGCAGAAATGGTTGAAAGTTGATGGTGTCGCTTTGAATGGTGCATACTGAATGCACAAAAAGTCTGGAGTTGTAACAAGTTTAAGAAAATGAAATGCATTTGTAGTAGATGAGTTTTCGTCAGAAACCCGAATACTTTGAAAGAGACTGTCCAGTTTGTAAACGAAGTGCATCTAATTTTTGCCGTAACCCTCTCTACTTTTTTGCACATGCTATGTGGGTGAAATGATGATACCATGCCAAGTTTCAACTTTTTTAGAGTTCATTTGTAGTGCTTTTCAATTTCAGGGTCATTTAGCTCAAAACAAATCATTAAATACATGAAAAATAGCAAATGAAGGCAGAAATGGTTGAAAATTGATGGTGTCGCTTTGAATGGTGCATACTGAATGCACAAAAAGTCTGAAGTTGTAATAAGTTTAAAAAAATGAAATGCCTTTGTAACAGATGAGTTTTCGTCCGAAACCCGAATACTTCGAAAGAGATTGTCCAGTTTGTAAACGAAGTGCATCCAGTTTTTGCCGTAACTCTCTCTACTTTTTTGCACATGCTATGTGGGTGAAATAATGATACCATGCCAAGTTTCAACTTTTTCAGAGTTCATTTGTAGTGCTTTTCAATTTCAAGGTCATTTAGCTCTCAAAACAAATCATTAAATGCATGAAAAATAGCAAATGAAGGCAGAAATGGTTGAAAGTTGATGGCGTCGCTTTGCATGGTGCATACTGAACGCAAAAAATATAAGAACATTTAGATCATGATCTTATATTTCTTTACAGTCTGAATTGTCAATATGATCTTATACATAAAAAATACTTTGATCATCAATGATCTTTTTGTGTACAATCTGAATTGTCAATATGAGTCCTCAACGATTTGTAAACCGGTGAAGACTCATATTGCGGCCACAAATTCTACACAAAGAGTTCAATGAAGACCAAGTGCTTGTGATAGTTTGAGAAGTAACATATTTAAGGTGGTAAAAACCTTGTTAGGGGAGTGAGGTGGGACTAAAAACAGCTTGCCATAACCTCATTAGTACCGGTATGTGGTACGAACCGACACTAAATGGTGATGGTGGGGCCATAGCCTGACTGCAGGCTGCCACAGCCTTTTTAGTACTTGTTCCTGACATGAACCGGTACTAAAGGTTCGTCATGAATCGGTACTATTGATCGCCGCCACGAACCGGTACTATTGATCACATTAGTGCCGGTTCTGTTACAAACCGGGACTAATGTGCTTCACAATTGACCCTTTTTCTACTAGTGCAAGCCAGAATTAAGAAGAAAATCCCTTCCATCTTGCCCGGCCGTGGTTAAAAGGCCCCCGGCCGGCCCTCTCGCGCCCTCCTTCTAGCAGCGCCATAACAATCTGGTATCAGCTTTCTCGGGTTCGATCATGTCCAGCCCTCCACCGAGTTCTTTCCACCAGCCGTCGCCGCACACCTACCCGCCGCCACCAGCGTCTTCATCGGCGTTGCTACCCCACACAGCAGGAGCGCCGGCATTGGGCGTGCTGGCGTCCTCAGGGGCGAGTGCACCCTCTGCCCCGGCGCCGTCCACCCTCGTCCTCACCCCGGAGCAGATGACAGCCGCAATCCTAGAATTACGGCAGGCCGTGGCGGGCATCAGGGCCTTCCTCGTCAGGCCCTATGCGCCCCAGCCGCATCCCCAGCAGCCGCATCCTCCGCCGCCACACCAACCGCAGTTACCCCCGCCGCCGCCGCCCTCAACCGCGACCGCAGTCATCTCGTACCAGTATGGGATGCCCTACGACGGGACTGCGACGACCTCGTTCCCATCAGCACTGCCACCGTCCCAGGGCGTCCCCATCCAGTAGATCAAGTTTCCGCCGTCGCCGTCACCGCTTCCGTCTTGGATCGCTACCCGCTACATGTTGGCGGCGGTGAGGCTGCAAGCTGCTACGCGCGGCCTCCTAGCGCGTTGGCTTGTGCGGGAGATGTGTGGTCTGCAGCTGCCGCTCCTCCAAGTTGCCCTTCGCTGCGCAAAGGACCTCGATCTCGTCCGCTGCGTCGTGGATCTTGGGCATGCGGTTTCCCCCACGGGCGGCGGCCATGCTGTTTTCCCCGCGGGCAGCGACCTCAAAGTCTACGACATCGGCGGTTGGGGAGCGCACCCCTCCTCGTCATTCTCCATCGCAAGCCCTCCACTCTTCTCTGTGCGATGTAGACCAGCAGCCGTCCGACGGGGAGAAGGCATGGTGTCACTGACAGGAGTGCACCGCGTAACACCACTGCATTCCACCGTCGGCCGCCACGAGGGCGCCTCTCCTGGTCGCTCTTGCGACCACTTCCAGGTGGCCATACACATGTACTCCTTTTATCCAGATGGTGTCCATGGGATCCAGGTGGCTGTACACGTGCACATCCGACGTGCGGATGGTGTCCACTTTTTGTTAAGGGGTCCAAAATAAAGCGTCCTAGTCAATTTCAGGTTGAGAGTAATAACACAAGTCGAGATGTAAAAGGCTTGTTTTTAGGTGTTAGGTTTGTGTTGCGTCGAGTCATGGTTATAAGTTGGTTAGGCTGCAGCTCGAGGACAAGCTGCATGTCCAGATGGGGTGTAATATTAGAGTACGTAACGGGCCTAATGGGCCTGGGCTGGCGGTACAACCCGTTAGTCTTAGGGTTAATTAGAGATAAGGGTCGCGTGCTTAGGGATCAAGTAAGCCTGGCTTGAGAGTCAAGTAAACCTCTCTATATAAAGAGAGGAGATGTATCAATCTAATCAAGAAAAAATTAAGAAGGAAATCCCTTCCCTCTTGCCCGACCGTGGACAAAAAAGCCCTCGGTCGGCCCTCTCGCGCCCTCCTTCTAGCAGCCACATAACAGTCCACCATTTCAATTGCTTTTCCATCTTCCCATAATCTCCATGCCTGACCAATAGAATGAATATAAGATAAAAGTTACATACTAATATTTGCACGGGGGGAAGATGTTAACTGGAAATATATTCCACAATACTTACATAAGAGACAAGGCTAGAAAAGTTCTTTATGGGCTGAGGTGAGCTGATCTTCAAGCCACTAATAATCTCCAAGAGAAGAATACCGAAGCTATAAGTGTCTGATTTCACATAGAAGGCACCTCTCATCGCATATTCAGGCGACATGTAACCACTGTTTAAAACATTCAACAAGAAGTCAGCAAAGAATGTACAAATCGAGTTATACTAGACCATAAAAACAGTTGTGTAAGCGTTTGTTATTACACCAGTTACTTACTATGTCCCAACGACTCGGGTAGTATTTGCTTGGTCCTGGTTTGCACCAAAGATTCTTGCCGTACCAAAATCTGAAATTTTGGGAGTCATTTCTGTGTCCAACAGGATGTTGCTTGCTTTAAGATCTCTATGAATTATTGTTAACCTTAAATCTTAATGAAGATAAAGAAGGCCTCTTGATATTCCTTTAATTATTTTGAACCGTGTTAACCAATCGAGCACATGTTTTCCTGAAGCATCTATCATTATCAGCAAGAAACAAAGCGGGTCATCATGATTATCATTTTGGTTAATGTAAGTATTTTGTGATTTTTTTCTTCAAAAAATAGCACATACCAAATAGCAGGGCATCCAGACTTTTGTTAGGCAAGTATTTGTAGATCAGTAACTTCTTGTCTTCATGAATGCAGCAACCAAGAAGTCTGACTAGGTTCTTATGCTGCAGTTTGGCAATTAGAACTACTTCATTTTTGAACTCTGCTATACCTTGTCTAGAACACTCACTAAGCCTTTTGACAGCAACCACATTTGCTCCTCCCAATGTCCCTTGTATGAGCACATTTTTTTAATTAAGAAAGAACTGGAAACCAACTTTTTCACTCCTATTGTTACCTTTTCATGCGAATATGTTTCCGGTGCACCCTCGGATATAAATAAAAATCTAGTTCTAATCACCAATCCATTCTGAACCACTTTGCATAGTTTGGCATAAAAAAAGGCCATGTTTCACTAATTTGGGATCGACATGCATTAACTCTTGTGTCAGCAAAGCCTTATGTTAGAAATAGCGTTAATAATAATTAGTTGTTAGACACCCAAGTCATTAACTTGTCCACGTATATGCTGCATCATCCAAATCTGGGTAGCTTCTTGGTCAGTGAGTACCTGGGGTGGGAGATTTTTTTGGTAGAAGTTTGACAGTCTGAGGTGTCTCAACTATGGGGTCGTCACCCTCATCCCCAAGGTCCCGGGTGCCTCCGACATTCGCCAGTTTCGGCCTATCATAATGATCAATGTGATATTCCGGATCCTGGTTAAAGGGTACGCCAATAGGGTGACCCTTTTTGCTGACTCGGTTACCCATCCCAACCAATCCGCCTTCATCCAAGGCCGGTTTATTCTGGATGGGGTCTTGGACTTTCACGAAGTCCTTCACGAGGTCCGGACTAAACACCATCGTGCGGTCTTTCTGAAGCTCGGCTTCCATAAAGCGTACGGCATGGTCCACTGGCCTTTCCTTTGGGAAGTACTGCTCCGCAAGGGCTTCGACGACCGGTGGGTGACAGAATTATGTAGCTCGTCTCCTGCGGTCGGACCGCTGTGAACATTAACGGAGTGATCGGCCCCTACTTCCCCACCCTCTGTGGGGTCCGTCAGGGCGACCCGTTCTCGCCGTTCTTGTTCAACATGGTGGTTGATGCCCTTGCTGTCATCCTAGATAAGGCCAAAGCTGTTGGCCATATTCGCGGCATTGTCCCTCATCTGGTAGGAGGGGGAGGGGTCTCCCTCTTGCAATATGCGGACGATACCATAATAATGGTGGAGGGCACTGCGCAAGACATTGCCAACCTGAAGTTCCTCCTCCTGTGCTTCCAATAGATGTCGGGGCTCACAATCAACTTCGATAAGAGCGAAGTGATGATTCTTGGGTACACTCCGGCGGAGGCTCAGGATATAGCTGACCGACTAAATTGCCGGTTGGGTACTTTCCCAACGACCTACTTGGGGATACCCATTAGTGACTCACACCTCACCGTGGATGACCTTCGCCCCACGGTGACCCGGATGCAGCATCGGGTTGAGCCTTGGAAAGGGAGGTGGCTGTCGAAGGCCACCCGCATGATCCTCATCAACTCCTCGCTTGCCAGCCTTCTGTGGTTCCTCATGAGCATCTATAGCCTCCATGAGACGCTCCATCAGGAGATCCTAAGTACCAATCCATATTCTTCTGGGCGGGCGAGGGTGATAAGTAGAAGTACCATATGGTGAGCTGGCCCGACATCTGCAAACCCAAGGACCAGGGTGGCCTTGGGATCTTGTCTGCTTGGTGCATGAACATTGCTCTCCTGACCCGATGGCTCTGGCGCATCACCAATGGGGAAGGAGGCCTTTGGCTTACCATCATCCGGAACAAGTACCTTCGGGGCCAGCCACTCGCATTGCAGCGATCTGGTGGTTCCCAGTTCTGGCAGGCCGTGATCTAGCTGCTACATGTGCTCCGCATCGACACGTCCATCTCGGTTGGCTCCGGATCCTCGACCCTGTTCTAGTTTGACCGTTGGATCGGCGACCTCCCCCTGACCGCGCGATTCCCGGAGCTCTTTGCCATTGCGGTGGACCCTAGGGTGTCTGTTGAGACGGCCCTTATTGATTTAGGGCGCCTCGCCTTCCGTCGCCCCTTTGGCCCGCTTGAGGTGGCCGCTTGGGATGCTCTCCTCCAGGACATCGCCCTTCTCCCGATGGATGTCGAGGGCGCCCCTGACTCCATCTCTTGGCGTCTGGAGCCCTCCGGCTGCTTCTCCACTAAGTCCCTTTACTCGGCCATCGCCCCTTCGTCGGCCCCCGAGCCCTTTAGCCTGATTTGGGACATTCGCCTACCTCTGAAGATCAGGATCTTCTTATGGCAATGGATCCGGGGCTGCCTCCCTTCTAGGGTTGAAGTCCTTAAGCGTAATGGACCTGGAGATGGGATTTGCCCCCTGTGCGGCACAGTGGAGGATGCTAACCACATCTTCTTCTCTTGCTCCACATCCCAGTTTCTTTGGTCCTGTTTCCATGAGACGGTCTTATTTTTAAGATGCACTCTCTCTGTCCCAAAATAAATGACTCAACTTTATACTAACTTTAGTACAAAGTTAGTACAAAATTGAGTCACTTATTTTGGGACAGAGGAAGTACATATTAGTGTTATGTACTAAAACCAGCATAGCCTAGACTTTGTCAAAAATACATTTATATTATTAAGGTTATGCTGGTTTTAGTACATATTGTACAGCACAATAATGGTCGAACTAACATGATGAAGACTGTCAATATTCAAAACATCATGTCAAGCTCACTTGCAAATTAATCAGATACACTGGCATAGTTAGTGATAAGCAAGTCAGACGTATAGGTTCTTGACAGGTCGGACATAACGCCGACACTACTCAAGTTGGCATAAGCATAAGCTGTGCACGAGCAGTTTAGGCTGCATTCAGACGCGCACTCATCGAAGCTTGTATTCCGTATGTGCAAGAACTTACACTAGTAGAAAACGGGCCTATTGTCCCGGTTCGTAAGGGCCTTTAGTCCCGGTTCCCGAACCGGGACTAAAGGGTCGTTACTAATACTCTCACCCTTTAGTCCCGGTTCAAACCAGAACCGGGACAGATGGGCCTCCACGTGGCCGCTGCCGGCAGCCCAGGCAGGGGGGCCTTTGGTCCCGGTTGATGACATAAACCGGGACCAAAAGGCTTCCACGCGTCAGCAAGAGTTTTTTTTTTAAAAAAAATGGCTGTTTTAGGGGTTTAGGGGTTATTTTTAGGTTGTTATTAGCTAGCTAATAGAGAGAAGTGTCCGCTCTTATATGTAGTCCTTCCAAGGACTACTATACATATGTTCATTTCACCCGCATATATATATATATATATATATATATATATATATATATATATATATATATATATATATATATATATATATATAATAACTCATGCATGCTCGCATCATACATCATCATATATAATAACAAGTACTACTAATTAATCAAGCATCATCATACAACTTTTACTCGTTATTAATAATAAGTCATACGATCATCATCCTCATAGTCATCGAACCCAACCCTACATAATTGTTGTTAGCACATGATCATCAGTATCAGGTAGGAGCGGACCTAAACACACTTAAGGTAAAATAGCATAAAACAATATAGACCCTGAATCTCCATTATGAAGAATGGAGATCATCATGTCTCCAATTCTTGCGTCTCGCTTCCTTTTGCTTCCAAGAAGCTCCTTACGACTGTCCATACATTTTTTCCATCCTTTGATTGTCATGTCTCCACTTCTTTTAGAAATCCGGTATGGACAGTTGAGATTCGTAGGATGACCTGGATATATGTTCAAAACACGAACGCTGCCGCCATTCTGATACATCAAATGAGGCACACAATCCTCTGGGATAAGCTGTTGAAAAACATAGTAATAACTTCATAATTAGCAATGATGTACTAGTTTTAGAAGTATGCAAAAAGATGCACGGATGTCGTAATAGTAAAAAAACTTACCAGGGTATCTCCATGGTAGTTACCGTAGTTCAACACGTGCACTAGTGACACGTATTGACCATAATGTTGAGGTGTTCGATTGTAGATATTGTAATTCTCAATATCATTACAAAATCCAACCAGATGAGTTTTCTCCTTGTAAGTTAACTCAAAGCCATCGGTGTAGTAAGTTCTATCTACCATCTTCTGCATATTCTTTGATACTTCAAAATAAGCTGTCAATGAAAATAAGCTGTCAACTATTTTGAAATGAACAATATAAGTTCTATTAATAATTAACTATGTTTGAGAAACTCACATAGCGGTAGAACTGGAGGAGTATCAACAAGGACCCAAATGTCCATATTGTCTTGCTCGATTTCAGGATCACCAAGATCCATGGTGACAAGCATACTCTCATCAAAACCATACAATTTGCAAAATGCTTCCCAATTTTTGCAACCAAAATGGGTTACGCTCTCAGCATTATACAACTTACTTCAAAATCCACATCATGATGGGTCCTTAGGTGAATTTTCTTCGTTTTAAAATTTTCATGGTCTTCAAAATCCATCCTCTCCAAGACATAGCGTCTTGCATGGCATGGGATAAGCTATACTCGAATTGTAAAAGATGAAAATTACACGTTGAAATAGTTGAATTCATGCTTAATTATGAAAAAAAACACTTGTCGTCGTTGCGTACCGTTTCAACTTCGAAGGTCTCCTCGAGCTTAATGTTGAAGCGCCGACCATCGTCCAGGTGAGGCCTGTCGCATTCACCTCGATCGTCGTGGCACCAGTCGCACTCCCCCGGGAAACTTTCGTCGTCCGATGATGACATTTCCTATACGTTCATAATTTAAAGACTAAATTAGATCATTATTATTCAACTAATCATATGCATATGCCTTGCATAGTGCTCTCCAATTTGAGCATTCAATAAGAAAAATCAAATCGTAAAATTAAGTAGTATTCAAATTAGGATGCCTTCAATTATAAGAAAAACTACATCATCTCCATGTGTCCGTACATCGAATATTATCACTAATACACGTCGAATACTATATATCATACATATCGCCAGTACAGCTAGAACCGTAGCGCCCGACGGGTATCGGCGCGGGCGGTGGACACCCAAAGGGAAGGAACCATCACAGGATCATAGCTCCAGTGAGATCCCTGAAGAACCTGCCAGGTATTCTCGAACCTGCCCTCCAACGCAACCATGTAGCGACGGACGTGCTCGTCCTCCTCGCTGACACGGTGACGTACCACCTCCGCGGTGTCCGGAAGCCTCGGCACCGTCACTGACCCACGCGACCGCCACCAAACAAGGATCGGGTCAACGACGGGCTGTCTCCTCACCAAGCTACGCCCCCCGGAAGGTAGCGCCTCCCAGTACCACCCCGGCGGAGCCCAGTCCCGGACATGGCCCATCTGGTCAAGCAGGTGTCGTCCTCCGCCGACTCGACGACGAGGATGCGGGATAGGCATCGTCCACGTCGATGCGGGAATAATTGCTTTAACTAAAAAAAATAAACTAGTACTATTAATTTTCTTGCTAAAAATAAACTACTTCTATAGTAAAATAAAACAGTTTTATTAAATCAACTAGTTCAACTACTAAGCACTTACTATAAATAGAATAATGTAGTACTTACTAAAAAAACAAGTTGCCCTAGTTCTAACTAAGTCCATTAAACACTTTCTAAGTAGTACTAATTACTATAAAAGTTATCAGGAGGGGGGGGGGTATATCGACAACGGCATACCCGATAACAAAAATAAGAAGAGGAAGAAGAAGAAAAAAAGAGGAGAAGAAGAAATAAATAAGAAGATGAAAAAGAAGAAAAAAAGAGGAGAAGAAGAAGGAATAATACTCCTATTATTCCTTCTTCTTCTCCTCTTTTTTTCTTCTTTTTCATCTTCTTATTTATTTCTTCTGTTATTCCTCTCCTCTTCTTCTTATTCTTCTTCTCCTTCTTCCTCTTCTTATTTTCCTTTTTTCTCTCCTTCTTTTTCTTCTAAATATGAACATATACGTAAATTGACAAAGATAATTCTATGAACAAAAAAATCATAAAAATTCTATGAACAAAATTACAACAGAAAAAATCATAAAAAATCTGTGAACAAAATTACAACAGAAAAAAAAAACCATAAAAAATCTATGAACAAAATCTAAACTACGCATCTAAATTAACTATACACTAAATTAACAACTCAAGATCAGGGGGGCACGGGGCGGCGACGGCGTGCAGCGGCAGCGAAGGGCAGGGGCGGCCGCGCAAGGCAGGGGCGGCGCGCGGCGGCAGCGAAGGGCAGGGGCGGTGGCGCGATGGCAGCGCGCGGCGGCGGACGACGGCAGGGGCGGCAGGAACGGGGCGGCGCTCACCGCGAGGTGGCGTCGGCGACGAGGAAGAAGCTAGGCTCGGGGACGGCGGAGGCCCGCTCGGGGCGGCGGACGACGGCAGGGGCGGCGGACGGCGTCGGGGCAGCCTCGCGGCGTCGCGATGAGCTCGGCGTCGTCGGGACAACTGGCGAGGGAAATGGTGAAAATTTCCTAAGTGTTGCTTATATAGCTAAGGCATTGGTCCCGGTTCGTGGCACAAACCGGGACTAATGCCCCCTTTTAGTCCCAGTTGATGCCACCAACCGGGACCAAAGGCCATTGGTCCCGGTTGGTGGCACCAACCGGTACTAAAAGGGGGCATTAGTCCCGGCTTCTGTCACGAACCGGGACCAATTACCCCCTTTAGTCCCGGTTGGTGCCACCAACCGGGACCAATGGCCTTGCGCTGGCGCGGTGGTGGGAGTTTAGTCCCACCTCGCTAGTTGACAGCGACCAGCACCTGTTTATAAGCTTTGCTGCCTCTTCCCTCTCGAACTCCTCTGAAATGCAGGCTTATGGGCCTAATTGGACACTGCAATGCCTGTGGGCCTACTGGGCCTCGTGCGGGCCTGGATCCTGGCCCATGGTTGGGTTTCTAGTCGTATTCAGGTCGTGCTGGCCCAGTAGGTGGCATTTTTTTTCTTTTTTTCTATTTATTTTTTCGTTTCTACTTAAAACTAAATACTTATAGTTTTGTAGTGATTTCTTTTTTATTTTAGGTCACAAAAATTATAAACTTTCTGTTAGTGCCATTAGTGTCAAATTAGAATAGTTAAAATTTGAAATCTTTGAAATTTGTGTGAATCTCAAGTTTGTGATTAACTTTACTAGTGCCATTAGTGTCAAATTAGAATAGTTAAAATTTGAAATCTTTGAAATTTGTGTGAATCTCAAGTTTGTGATTAAAATTACTAGAGCTATTAGTTTTCAATTTAGAATAGTTATAATTTGAATTCTTTGAAATTTGTGTGAATCTCAAGTTTGTGATTAACACAACTAGTGCCATTAGTTTTCAAATTAGAATAGTTATAATTTGAAATCTTTGAAATTTGTGTGAATCTCAAGTTTGTGATTAAAATTACTAGTGCCATTAGTTTTCAATTTAGAATAGTTATAATTTGAATTCTTTGAAATTTGTGTGAATCTCAAGTTTGTGATTAACACAACTAGTGCCATTAGTTTTCAAATTAGAATAGTTATAATTTGAAATCTTTGAAATTTGTGTGAATCTCAAGTTTGTGATTAAAATTACT
The DNA here is from genome assembly GCA_032464435.1 of Aegilops umbellulata. Lineage (NCBI taxonomy): Eukaryota > Viridiplantae > Streptophyta > Magnoliopsida > Poales > Poaceae > Aegilops > Aegilops umbellulata. The sequence goes on along the minus strand of CP136055.1, from coordinate 546,601,830 downwards.
AGTGCCATTAGTTTTCAATTTAGAATAGTTATAATTTGAATTCTTTGAAATTTGTGTGAATCTCAAGTTTGTGATTAACACAACTAGTGCCATTAGTTTTCAAATTAGAATAGTTAAAATTTGAATTCTTTGAAATTTGTGTGAATCTCAAGTTTGTGATTAACACAACTAGTGCCATTAGTTTTTCATTTCTACTTAGAACTAAATACTTATAGTTTTTTAGTGATTTATTTTTTATTTTAGGTCACAAAAATTATAAACTTTCTGTTAGTGCCATTAGCTTTAAAATTTGAATAGTTTAAATTTGATTTTTTTTTTAAATTTGTGTGAATCTCAAGTTTGTGATTAAAATTACTAAAAAAATGAACATAGATGCGCCTATAGAGAAAATTCAACCTAAATTCATAATCAATTTCCATGAATTTTAAAGAAATTAATTATGAATTTAAGTCAAATTTCCTGTATAGGGGCATCTATTTTCATTTTGAGAGGAGCTCAACAATGCATAGAGGGACGGGCTTATAAACCAGTGTGGGCGCCCTTCGGTTGGCGAGGTGGGATTAAACTGTGAACTGCAACGAGGACCGACCATTTAGTCCCGGTTCGTGGCATGAACCGCTACTAAAGGGCAGCCTTTGGTCCCGGTTCAGGCCACCAACCGGGACCAATGATGGTGGGCCAGGAGCCAGGCCCATTGGTCCCGGTTCGTGGCACCAACCGGGACCAAAAGGTCCTGATGAACCGGGACCAATGACCCACGTGGCCCGGCCGGCCCCCTGGGCTCACGAACCGGGACCAATGCCTCCATTGGTCCCGGTTCTAGACTGAACCGGGACTAATGGGCTGCCCCGGCCTGGACCATAGCCCCCTTTTCTACTAGTGTTATCTGGGACCTTCATCCCGGCATGGCCGTGAAATGACTTTGCTTGCCACATTTCAAACCTTCCTTTCTCTGACATCCTCTGGAAAAGTTAATACGGTCGACGGGCTCAAACCCATCAAGACATTGGCATGCTGGGATTATCTGAGTGAAGTCACAGTAACTAAACGGACCAGATGCGGCATAGAGGTCGCATGCAGTCCCCGGGCGTTGAGCAATGAGTACCCATGATGATGAGTGGTTGTTCCAGCTTAGAAACTTGATCTTGCCGGTATAGTCAAGCACTAGGCGCATGAAGGTTGAGTTGCCTGAGATTGTGAACATGTAGTAGAACTCATCGCCAGAGTTGATGGTTGTTTGGTACAAGATGGAGCTGGTGTTGGCTACATATGTCACCAGACACCGCCGTACCGCTCTGGATGCCAATACGACAGTATGGCTGAGTTTTGTTCCAACTGAAGAACCAGATTGCTAGGGTCACTGCTGCAGGAGAAGTGCCCTGAAGATGGGTTAGCAGGGCCCTTCCAATTCCAAGCAATGAGCCGCCCAACGACTCGTGCCTTGCAGCTCATCAAAAATTTCTTGGTTGGAAGTAGTGTATCGGTCGGATGGTTGAAGCTCTGCCATATGTCCGTACCGTTTTCCAACCGGAGGACAAAGTTCCCCGAGTTAAGTAGCACTGCATAAGCCCCGCACCGCCCGCTCTGACAATGATACCACTTGCCGCCATCCAAATATTATGGCCTTGGGAGTCCGATAATACCATGCGGGAATTGTTGGTGGCGGTGAGCATAGCGGATGACGGCGCGATGATTGGATTGTCTCGATTGGCAATCCATACCACCGTGCGTGGTCCGGGGATGCCGTGGTACCATATGCCGAGGTAAAATCTCTTATTGGAGGTGGACGGGGAGAAGAGAAGAAGCCGAGAGCGAAATCCCCGCTCTGTGAGATGAGCATATCGCTCCGAGTGAGTGGCTTTGCACGTGTGAGCTGGTCATCGGATTTGCAGAGTGGAGTCAAAAATAGGAGGAAGAAAAGGAGAATGCGGTGCATACTGCATAGCCATTAGGCCGTCTCCATTGTCAGCACGAAAATATCGCACGCTCATATAGATGAAGACAGATGACAAAGTCGTCTGGAATTAATGATACTATTGACAGTTAGGTCGAAACTCTCCATCGACCATGCTGCACACACAAAGAAAATTGGTCACTACGGTACGGGTGAGACGTCCATATCTGATACTACCTCATCAATCTCACAACAGCTGGGTGATTACTGACAGAGAGAGCTTCTCTTGTCTCTGGGCTGTAGGGTAGTAATGTAGGATAGGAACCACAGGTCCTTGGGAGGGCGCTCATTTCGGTTGGGGCACCCAAAGAAGTGAGTATGGGCCCAAGACCCAACCGAGTCCTTCGAGAGAAGTGGTTAGAAGACCCAAGGGGTGGGGAAGAACGAGGCAGTCAGGCGGCATCACAATTCACCAGTCTGTATTCTAACTTGATCTTTGGCTGTATCTGTTTTTCTTGCTCGTAAGAGGTGCGGCATGCCTTGTGGGATTTTTACATACATACAAGAATTTGTGACATGAACAAACAACTTTTTTGCAATGTTTTCTCAAACATGTAGTCTCAGTAGAACTGAAATGTTCAAGGTGAGAACTGAAATGTCGGGAGCGCCGGCCGACGAGCAGTGGCGAGACTGCCGGTGAGCGCTCCATGGCAGCTCCGAGACCGTCCGATGAAGCGTCTCCATTGCAGCGCCGGGCTCACCAGCAAGCGCTCCATTGCCGCGCCGGCCGACAAGCAGTGGCGAGATCACTGGTCAGTGCTTCGTTGCAGCTCCGAGACAGCAGGTGAGCCGATGAGAGCTCCATCGCAGCGAAACGCGACGACTGCCGGGATACAGCGTGGCGAGGCCACCGGTGAATGCTGCATCACATCATCAATGGCCGCCGATGAGTGTTGCCTATGATCTCCATCAGGCTTCCAGATTGGAGAGTTTTGCGACACAGCAGCGGGTCCGCCCAAATATAGGCCCCTTTTTTCTCTTCATTATATCTTTTATTTACAATTGTTGAATAGGAAACATGTCTACCGACGGCTTCGGCAGATGGGTCTATCGAGGCAGCAAATCACTATTTCGATTACCTGGACGAACACCAGATGGGGTTGCATGGTGGCGGCAGTGGCACCAACCCTGACACCGACGCCGACACCGGCACCAGCACTGGCACCGGCACTGACACCACCCTCGAGACCAGCAACGATGTTGTGGTAGCCGATAAAGCACCGAAGAAGAAGAGGTCACGAAGACCAAACGAGCTCGGCATCGGACAAATTGTGGTCACAGAGATGCACCCCAAGAAGTTAGAACCAACGGTGTCGGAGGAAGCGCGCTCGTGCTGGGGCAATCAACTTGGATGCATCCTCAGGGAAACCGCCAACATCAACAACGAGAGGTTGAAGAAGATACCACATATGGAGCACATGCTCCTAAAGAAGTTGCACAATAGGTTCCTGTTCCCCGGCCGGGAAGAAGGCAAATATAAAGAGCCGTGGGACGACGTCGCCATAACAAAGATAAACGACAAGGCGGTGGTGACGTTCACCAACGACTTGTCCTCCTGGAAAGTTCGGGTGAAAAAAGTGATTGCGAAGAATGAAATGTGGTCCAAGATTCATGCTGACAATCTGTCACTAAAGGAAGAGGACTTTGAAAAATTTAAGGAGACTTGCGCTAAAGAAGAAGTTAAGGCAAGGTCGGAGAAAATGAAGGCAAGGAACACGCCTCCCAACCGCCTCAGAAGCCGTGGCTACGAGTGGAAGAGGCACGTATGGGCTAAGGAGGACGCCGAACGAGAACATTTAGTGCAAATTTTACGAATTTCGTAACACTTCAAAAAATCATGAACATTTAGAAAGTATCAATAATTGTTTTAATACTGAAAATTTTAAATTTATTTTTATTTTTTAGAAAAACCTTAATGTTTTCTAAAGTACAGAATATTTTACATATTAAAAAATCATGAAATGTTTTAAGTGCGTGAATATTCTTTATATTAATGAACATTTTAAATATTTGTGAAATATTATTTATATTTTTTAAAAATAAAAAAACTCGATTTTTCTTGAAATAAAAAACATTAGATAGTCATGCAAAAACCAATAGAAAATCGCCTCGTAGGACCCGTACCCAAAACAATTGTGGTAGTAATGGTTTGTGCAACATACCGCATGCGTGTTGGTCATTGAATCAGGCCATAGTCTCTCAGAGTGCGCATCTGGTTGTCACGAAAAACCAGAGATAGTCTTACATAATCTTCTTGTGATGTCACGAAAAATAAACTACCTAAAAAGGTGGACATCTGGTTTTATTTTACCATACAACTCTTTTTAGAACGAGCGTAAACCTAATGTACAAGGACGACTTGGCTGAGGGCATGCATAATGGTTGATAAGGAGGTCTTCTCCTATGTACCATGATACTCCACATCATCTAGAGAAGCCAAAAGTTATGTTATACAATGAATTATCTCTTAATGTTATCTCGCGTGTGTCCAGTAGTGCTATCTTAGCAATACCACCGAAGATAATTGATGAGTTGGAAGAGAGAGAAATGGGAAAGAAGTTCCCCACTATGAGATGCCATTAGTAAGATAAAAAGAGTTCCATTCACTGTACATGATGTTATCTCTTGCTTGCATGTTTTTGAGTTTAATATATGACCCCACATAAACTTAGAAGCATGAAAATTAATGGTCGCATGATCCTAAAATTATAGGGCAATTTAAATAGGATAAGAAATATATCGGACTCTGGAGACAAATTGACTTACCATTCTTATGAAAAGATTGTCTCTTAGCTAGGAGAAGGCATTCATCTATTTTTCTGTCCTACAACTCATCAGTTATCCTACATGACATACCTGAAATAATACATTAACCTGCATGACATCCTAAGGTATCACACATCATACATGCCATAAGGGTTGGTTAGGAATGCGGCCGAATCCTGCACCATCAAAATGACGTCTTTGCTTGCGGCTCACACCATAAATAACCATGTGCGTCCACACTATAAATAACCAGGTGCACCCATAATGGGTTTGGGTAAGGTTCTGGCAATAGAAGCCCAAACCTCTTTATGCCCAGGAAGCCCATGGTCAGCATCAGGAAGGTCAGTCTACCTTTTGAGAAGGTTCGTGCTGGGTGTCTTTCTAGTTGCTGGAAAAAAAATTATGTTGTCTTCTCATTTGTCCGAATCACGCTTAAAGTATAACTCTATTGTTGGAAAATGAATAACAACATGGCTATTTCTTTTGCATATGCAAGATCTTCGTATATCTTGTTTTTGCGGTCAATAAAAGAAGAAAAAAATCTAGCATTTGAAATATGTATATGAATTCTTTTTTATCTATGTAGCAAAACTTTATTGGTTGAAACAAATCATTGAACGTATATACATAGAAAATGTGTGCAACAATGCAAACACAATTTTACTGCATGAATGCAACACTTGCAGCACACACCCATATTGTCACAATATGCTATACATTATATGAAGCAAACCAACAAAAAGCTTGTAAAATGTCAAATAAAATGAATCCGACAGAAACAAAATAAAAAAAAACCACTAACCATCATCTTTTTTATGCCTCCGACCTTGCTGTCTCGGGCTCAACAGAATTAATCTAGCTTGCCGAATGGCCATAGAGCCAACAACATGGATTAATCGACCAACTGATATCTCCTTCCCCAAGGTCGACATGATGGCAGACCCCCATTTTGAACTCCACCATGAGGATTACCATCACAGCAAGGTTCACTGCTCCTAGCCCGGAAGAGGTAAATAAGCAATGAAGATGTTTGCATGGAGGAGAGCAGCCAACAAGTTGGATCGTCACAATAAATTTGCTTGGAGAAGAAAGAGCCATCACAAACAACACTAGCTTGCAGAGTATACAGCGCGCCTGGTCGTTTCGATGGATAGGTCAATCATGCGACATGAATCGTTCCCCTTGCAACAAAAAAAAAACAAAAAATAAATTCATTTAGTTTCGATGTCTCATGGCCGAGTTCCAAAATCCACTAAGAAAGAGCTAAGTTGTAACAAGTAAGGCCATCACTAGGTGTCCGCTGGCTGAAATTGGAGGCAAAATCAGCTATGTTCCTGACCATCCATTCTCACTTGACTATGAGATCAAAGGTCTCCAATCAATGCACCACAAGACCGCCACATGCAACAATTTGTATGTTTACAACATCATTACAATGTTTTTTCCTATATATAGTTTGACGAGAAAATTGTGTAAAAATCATCACACCAAGTTTAACACACGCATGCGACAAAGTATTGCGTGCATACAACAAATCTCCATTGTAGAAGAAACACTTAAAAACGGGTCATAACACTAGCAGCATGACATACAACCACAACTCCACAAGCAACATACATAAACAACATATACACCGCTGCCGACGCCCACTTGGGCCAAGGCCGAAGTTTGGGTTTTCACCCGAAGAGCCCGTGGCTGAGATGACGAGGGAGGTGAAGGGGCTCCACGGCGCTGCCTCCAACAAGGGAACGACGTCCTAGGACGCCGTCGACGCCGGCATTGACCGAGGTCGAACTAGGCTTTCACCCGGAGCTCACCAAATCCATCTTCACCATAGCCAATCACCACTGACGGTGGCCAAGCACTCTACACCAAGGTCAAGCTAGGCTTTTCTCATCTTGCATATATATGGTCCACATGTTATTTACCCAAGTGGACAAAGTAATGATCTCGCAAAAAAAAGTGGACAAGTAATGAACTAATGATGCAGTCCTCTACTAGCTACTGTATAATTTCCACCTCTTGGGGTCAAAGAATTCAAGGACGCCGTTAGCGTTGGGAAAAAGGGCACGGCTAGTGGTTGTGAGTCACGTGACTTTCGTTGACAAACTAGCGAGCAGTCACGTGCAATCCATGACTTCATTAGACTTGTTTGTGCCGTCGTATGCAAGTGTACTTTTTTTTTGAACATGTATGCAAGTGTGGTTGTCACTGGGCCGAGCCGATCGATCATGCACGAGCATGCACGAGCTAGCTATTCCCGTGCACGTACATAGGTCCGCTGAAACAAATAGCAGCAGCCTCTTCCGCTCAAGTGTTAACGTACGCGAGGCTACGACGAACTGCGACGATGTTCCTCAACCTTGGTGTCATGCTCGTCTCAGCTGTGCTCTTTCTTTCTCTCGGAACCTGCTCGGCCGCGGGCGTTTCATCTCGTGATGACACCCTGAACGACGATGGCCGGCGCAACATCACCGACGGCCAGACGCTCGTCTCGGCGGGTGGCTCCTTCACCCTGGGGTTCTTCTCACCGGGCGAGCCGAGCCGGAGGTACGTCGGGGTATGGTTCTCAGCGTCCATGGACGCCGTGGTCTGGGTGGCCAACCGCGACAGCCCGCTCAACGACACCTCCGGCGTGCTGGCGATCGACGGCGCCGGCGGCCTTCTCCTGCTAGACGGCTCCGGTAGATCTGTGTGGTCCTCCTCGAACACCACGACGACCGGCTGCGCCGCTTCTTCCTCGTCGTCGTCGGTTGAGGCGCGGCTGCTCGAGTCCGGTAACCTAGTGGTGGTGCGCGACGACGACGACGACGATGAGATAAGCAGCGGCGCCGTGCTGTGGCAGTCGTTCGACCACCCGTCCAACACCCTGATCGCCGGGATGCGGCTGGGCAGGAACCCGCAGACGGGCGCCGAGTGGTCCCTCCGGTCTTGGCGCTCCCCGGACGACCCGGCGACGGGGGAGTGCCGGCGCGCCATGGACACTCGGGGGCTGCCGGACTGCGTGTCGTGGCGCGGCGACGCCAAGAAGTACCGCACGGGGCCATGGAACGGGCTGTGGTTCAGCGGCGTGCCGGAGATGGCGTCCTACTCGGACATGTTCACGAACCAGGTGGTGGTCCGGCCCGACGAGGTGGCCTACGTGTTCAACGCGACGGCGGCGGCGCCCTTGTCGCGGCTGGTGCTGAGCGAGGCCGGCGTGATCCAGCGGCTGGCGTGGGACGGCGGCAGCCGGGTGTGGAACGTGTTCGCGCAGGCGCCGAGGGACGTGTGCGACGACTACGCCAAGTGCGGCGCCTTCGGGCTGTGCAACGTCAACACGGCGTCCACGCTCTTCTGCGGGTGCGTGCAGGGGTACGTCCCCGTGTCCCCCGCGCACTGGTCCATGAGGGAGGCCGCCGCCGGCTGCCGGAGAAACGCGCCCCTGCAGTGCCGCGACGGGGGCGCCACCACGGACGGCTTCGCGGTGGTGTCGGGCGTGAAGCTCCCTGACACTGAAAACGCGACGGTGGACGTGGGCGCGACGTTGGAGGAGTGCGGGGCGAGGTGCCTGGCCAACTGCTCCTGCGTGGCCTACGCCGCCGCGGACATCAGAGGAGGCGGCGGAGGCAGTGGCTGCGTCATCTGGGCCGGTGCCATCGTCGACGTCCGGTACGTCGACAAAGGCCAGGATCTCTACGTGAGGCTGGCAAAATCTGAACTAGCAGGTACGTGCAGCTTGGACTTTTCAGGGATCATCTTGCCCATGGATTAACTAACTGTTTATATATTTCTTCGTGAAATTTATTTGGTCATGTATGACTGTATATTTTCCCTGTGAAATTTATTTCATCAGCTAATAAGAAGAGGGGAAGGAGTATGTTAAAGATTTTGCTCCCAGTCACGGCATGTCTGCTTTTACTGGTGTGTGTATTCCTTATTTGGATATGCAAGTTCAGAGGTAGAATCTCAAGAAGCAACACTGTTGTGGTACTTCTGTCTTCTGAGAAGTACTCCCTCCTTTCGGAATTACTTGTCGCAGAAATGGATGTATCTAGACGTATTTTAGTTCTAGATACATCCATTTCCGAGACAAGTAATTCTGAACAGAGGGAGTATTAAGGAACAATGTTTACTTAAGAACAACTGACCAAAAATATTTCAACTCTTGTTGCTAGGCAACCATCCAAATAAGGATAACCAGGCAAAGTCGATTCTAGGAGGCGCATCAAACCAACTAATTGGTGATGAAAATATCGAGCTTCCATTGGTTAGCTTCAGAGACATTGTTACCGCCACAAACGATTTCTCGAATGAGAACATGCTTGGACAAGGAGGCTTTGGGAAGGTTTATAAGGTAACTAAATAATCTGGCCAAGTAGGTGTATCAGATGAACATGATGATAATTCTGTTCAACTTAAGAATGATAAAATGTTCTGCAGGGAGTGCTGGAAGATGACAAAGAAGTTGCTATCAAAAGGCTCAGTAAGAATTCTGGACAAGGAGCAGAGGAATTCAGAAATGAAGTTGTCCTAATTGCCAAGTTGCAGCATAGGAACCTTGTCAGGCTCCTTGGCTATTGCATTCATGAAGATGAGAGACTGCTGATTTATGAATACTTACCAAACAAAAGCTTGGATGTCTTCATTTTCGGTATGTTCAGATCTACATGTTGATCAAAGCTAACACATTATTTAACGGAGCTTGGTTGCATACTTATAACAATGTTGCATCCTGTTCCCCTAGACGCTGCAAGTAAGTATGTTCTTGATTGGCCAACAAGGTCTCAAATAATCAAAGGAGTAGCCAGAGGACTTCTTTATCTCCACCAAGATTCAAGGTTGACTATAATACATAGAGATCTTAAATCAAGCAACATCTTGTTAGATGTGGATATGAGCCCAAAGATATCTGATTTTGGTATGGCGAGAATCTTTGGTCGTGACCAGCAAGAAGCAAACACTAACCGAGTTGTTGGGACATAGTGAGTAATTTTCACAAGCTATTTATGTAGTTAATTTTTTTTGTTACTTAAGTTATTGCTCATTGTTACGCAGAGTAATTTTCACAAGCTATTTATGTAGTTAATTTTTTTTGTTACTTAAGTTATTGCTCATTGTTACGCAGTGGTTACATGTCTCCTGAATATGCGATGGATGGTGCCTTTTCTGTGAAGTCCGATACATATAGCTTTGGTGTTCTACTCTTGGAGATCATAAGTGGTCTGAAGATTAGCTTACCTCACCTCTCAGATTTTCCAAACCTCTTAGCTTATGTAAGTATTATTAAATGGTAAATTTACGCAGACTTCAAATGAATGAGTAATTTATAGGAATTTGATTCAATTGGTCCAGGCATGGAACCTATGGAATGATGGGAAGCCAATGGATATGGTGGACTCCTCCATTGTTGATAACTGTTCACCAACTGAAGTTCTACGGTGTATTCATATAGGGCTCTTATGTGTGCAAGACAATCCATACAATAGGCCACTCATGTCATCGGTTGTGTTCATGTTAGAGAATGAAACCACGACACTGTCAGCCCCAAGGCAACCTGTGTATTTTGCACATAGGAACTCTGAAGCGAAAGAAACAGGAGAAAACACCAGCAGCTCAATGAATAACATGAGTGTCACAATGTTGGAAGGGCGTTAGGCAAGATATTGATGCTCCATAACTTAATATGTAAACATTTCCGTCTTGCCACTCATGTATTTAACTGTAAGATTTTACATTATAATAGGAAGGAGATTGTTCTGTTTAAGCAATGTTAAGGTACTGTTTGCTGCCATACCAATAGAAAAGTGCTTTTGCTTGAAAATTCTGTACACGCTTAATCTTTGCCATTCACACATGGTTTCTTCTTTATCTCCATCAAGATTCAGGGTTAACAGTAATCCACAAAGATCTCAAGGCAAGCGGTATGATGGAAACAAAAGTGACTCCCAAAATTTTAGATTTGGAATAACAGTAGTTTTGAATTAGATTTTGTATATGGAAATATTCAAGCCAGAGAAGGTTTCCGTGCTATATACAAATTTAGTTAGATTTTGTTTCTTTTCCTCCAACTTTTACTTGGCTCTAGCCCTTTCCAAGCATTAGATCGGCCCAGCTACCAGCAGTGCCCTCCATTTATATAGGACTACTACCTCTCAGATCCAACCTTCACCCTCCCGGCCATCAAGTCCATAACAACTTGGTATCATATTCATTGATCTTTGCCGCCCCTGACACCATGAGCACACCGCCCAGATATATCTATAACCATTTTGTATGTTTGTGTTAGTTTTATGTCATTACATTTGCATAGTTTTGACATAATTTTATATTGATGTATTGGACTAATATATTAATCGGTCTTTGTTCTTCATTGCGGCTCTATTCTTCGCTACGAGCCTACGAGCGAAGAATAGAAGATTCCACAATGAGTTGTTGTGGGCTTGCATGGAACTGAGCCGCATCTCGCAAAACATATGTAAATTACCTGATGTGAAGAGGACTAATGAAAACATGTTTGATGCATCACACAGAAAAGAAAAGGACGAGAGTTCCATGGCCTCTACCTAACCCTAGCCGCCACTGCCACGAGTCTCCACACCGCCACATTGGTCCTCTTGCTCTCCCCCGTTAGGCTGCCTTGTTGTGGGAAAGAGGAATAAGGACCCATCTATTTCGTTTTCTTTTCCTTACTTATGTTTTGTTTCCTTGGCGATATTGACGAGGCGGTGACGGTGAAGGCGTGTGAGAATAAGATCTCTTTGGTATCTACCTACCTCGACGAAGTCAGATCCGGCATTGACGAAGGGCTTGTGAGAGTTTCTGTCGTTAAATACACTACTAGGAAAAGGCATGCTAGTGGCGCACCTATTTTGCCTTCTAATGGCGCACTACTGGTGCACCACTGGCATCACGCCATTAGAATTAAATTCTAATGGCGCACCACGTAGTGCGCCATTAGTATATCCTGCAGTGCGCCATTAGAATGCCTCCCAGGGGGCCGTATGTACCCATGTGCTTTGGCATTCTAATGGCGCACCAGTAGATAATGCGCCATTAGTGTGATTATCACAGTGCGCCATTAGTGTCCTGTGTGATGCGCCATTAGTATGAATATTAGGTTTTTTTGTTTTTTTCTTTTCTGATTTTTGCACATGTTACAAAATATATTATTGGACAGAATATAGACAGCAGCACACAGCAACATCTGATTCATCGAATACAATAGAAGATCAGTCTCCGAATAAAATTCATCATATTAGTCTCCGAATTCAAAAGACCGAACAAAGATAAAACATTACAAGTCTCAAGACCGCGAGTATCGAGTTTGTCTTCACATTACAAGTCGATATCAATCATCTAAACTACCATTACATAGAAGAGAGTTGCGGTCATCACGATGAGAATAATCGCGATCAAACTGGTCTTCATCCGGTTCCTCCAACGCTCCCTCCTCTCTCCCGCTAGATAGCGGGCGTATCTAGATTCGGCCTCCGCCCTAGTGGTGTACCCTTTGTAACTGTTACCGCTGAAACGGTGAACCTGTCTCCGACACTCCTCCCAGTCGTCGTAGACTCCGGGAACCTTACCCTTGTACACGACATACGACGGCATCTCTATGCACAAGCCAAACAACAAACAATACATAAGCAATATGTAAGTATGCAACAAAAGGATCGGAAGAGAAAAGCAAGACATTAATAGCACGATTCATAGTCCTAGTAATAAATAGCATCGATTACATCTAAGTTGAACAACTGTCCAAACCAAAGAGACATACGAATTCATTAAAGTTTAATTACAACATGAGCGAATCAATGTTTCAGAACTACACATCACTACTTTCGACTCGACTCATCGGACAGGAGCGTGGGTGAAGCCGCCGTCTGTTGTGATGGTCATGAAATCACGGGCGTTGTCACCCTGCATTTGTAGCGTTCCGTCTATCTCACTGTTGGACGGTTGATATCTGAGGAAGAACTGCCCCGAGGTATGAAGGACATCTTGATGGATGATGTCCGCAAACTCCAACTGGATGCGAAAGAATTCTTGTCTGAGGTCCGCGTCCTGGATTGCCGACAAGCTCGCGGCCCAATCTTTGAGATTATCTGGTAGCAGAAGGTGATGATGGTCCCTTACAACCGCCCGCATGTGATGGAGGGCGTAGTAGGCATCCTTCTGACCGCCAGGCGGCTGCTTGACGCAGCAGAACTTCGTATTGTGTGAGAACATGTGCTTGCCGTACTTACGAACTGCCCTGGTGAAGGTGCCTCCAGAATTGGCGTAGCCGGGGAGAACATCATCAAGAACTTTCTTGACATTTGTGTAGTCTATCTTGGAGTTACGGTTCGGGTCTAAATACGTGGCCATGGAATATTTCGGGCTTAAGAGGATGAGTGTGCAATGTGTGTCACTGCACAGAACACGGAATGTTAGAAAAAAAGAGAACGATCGAAATCTAAGAAATCATATGTTACGGGGCGGTTAAGGGATGGCTTACTCGGGAAAGTAAGGCACAAGGAAGTTATCCTTATCTGCGTTTGCCAGAATGACATCTTCGAGGTGTGAACTCGCAACTTGGCGGTCCCCAGCGCTGCTAAAGTGCTTCGCACGCATGTAGAAGGGGTCGACTATCACGATGTCCGGGGTCTTGTCTCTAATGATCCGCATCTGCATACTCGACGAAAACAGCCGAACAAAGGTGTAGTGCAGCGGATGAAGGTTAAACATAGCAAAGATGTCATCAAACCGCAGGACGATCGTACCCCCAATGTCGCCATCCACAAAGCCCTTGCCCTCTGGCACCTTGGCCACGAAAACCGGGTATGCCACATCCTTCTCTCTGAGACGCCGCTTCTCCAAAGAAAGAGCACTGTCGTGCAGACTCCGCATAGCACCGGTTGCAGCATTGAGCATATTTGGCAGTAGCATCGCCCTACCCGCCACATGCACCCTCCTCGAGATATCCTTAGGTGAAGGTGGCCCGTCCTAAGCACGGATCGAACTCGGTGCTGGCTGGCTCACACCGGCGCCCTTGTTAGTCTTTCATTTCCGTCCCTTCTCCTGTAATGGGACCGAGTTCTGCTCACAGACCGCCTTCTTGAGCGTGTTGGGGCTAATAATATTTCGCACCTCAGCTATCTGAGGCTCGTTGAAGGCGGGAGCTGGAGGCGTGTCCTGAGAACTGAACGCCAGACGACGCCTGTTGCAATTGGATTTCTCCGCCGTACCAGCTAGATCGCGGTCATCTTGGTTGGGTTCTTGAGAAAGAGGCCCGCAGAACTCGTCAGCGTACCCATGTTCGGCAAAGTACTTATCAACTTTGGTAAATGTACCGTCGTCGTTGTCGTTGTCGTCCGGATCCTGTGCCATAGGGCTGCCCGGATCCTATGCCATAGGGATGTCCGGCAGGTCCGGTAGCGTTGCGGCGTTCTTGCCATGGCTTGGCGCCGGCACGACTGGCGGTCTTGTCTATGGGGTGGTGTCCCCCGCCCCCAAACGAATCTGGCTCTTCGGCCAAAGCAGGGGCCGGTTTACGCAGGTGCCGAGGGTCATCTCATCTTCTTCGTCGGCCCCAGCGGGTCGAATCGGAGGTAACAGCTCGTCGCAGCCTGGCAGCACCCGAACCACTTCAACCCTATACATTGTGGGTGGCATCGGATTACCGTGGAACATGGGGTTGCCCGGTTGAACGATTCTGCCCTTGGCGACATCGACCAACTCGGCGCCCACGAAGTGCAGAAGAGTGCAAGGAACATCAGCGGTGCCCTGCGAAAACATGTACAGGGCGTCAGGGATGCCCAGTCAAAGGAAAGGAGATGAAGTCATCGGCCGAGAGGCTTAGTTACCGTGATGCCGCCGAGCTCTGCTAATGTCGAGGCACCGCCAACGGCGGGCGTGCAACTGACGGAGGGGGCGCTTGCTGGCGAGGTGCCGGCCGGCGTACACCCGGGTGCATTAAGCTCCAATGCCCATGCCGACGCCGGAGACACGAATACCGCCTCCGCCGGAGACACCAATGGCGTCGTCGCCGGAGACACCAATGGCGCCGCCTGCGCGCTGTGCGAGTTGCTGGCCGTGAAGCTGGGAACCGGGGGAGGCCCGTGTTGGCTGCCCGCAATCCACGTCGTCAGCCCATGAATCAACGTAGGCACCATGGCGTTGAGCGTCGTTCCAAGTTGTTGTTGCACTTGCTCTTGGACAAGCTCCGGAATCCGCGCCACTTGTGCCTTGAGTTCTTCAACCTCGCGCGTTGGCTTTCCGAGCTGGTCTTTTTCTCCTTCCGCACACCAGCGGTATAGTATGACCCCCATTTTGTGGACAAGCCTTTGCTGGCCACACGACCAGCTGACGTCGGCTTAGTGAGCTTATCCTTGTTTTTCATTACGTTCAACGCCCTATTTAAAGGGGTGTCGAAAGGGGAGCTCTGAGACGACCCCGCGCTACTGCTTTCAGTGTCCTGCGAAAGGAACTTGAACCATTTAGAAATATTGGGGATTAATTAGAGTGCAACCATATGGAGCTAATTACGCGGGGGTGTATTCCTTACCAGAACAAGCTCAAGCGCCCTGGTCTTCGGATCCGTGGTAAGCTCCTTTGTTATCGGGTCCTCCTTGTAGCGGGCCTTGACATAGTTCCTGGTCTGCTTGTCACCGCTGTATTTCTCGAAGCGGGGCGGTAGGCCTTGCTCGGCACGCTCCGCGTCCTCCTTGTCCTATATAGGCTCCGCCACTCTGTAACCGCCGGGACCGAGTTTGTGTTCCCCTAAGTTCAACTCCCGCATTTCTTTCCCCCACTGACTTGATGCGGAGGTTGCACTGCTCTTGCACTTGATCTTGAACTCCTTGTACTCATCTTCGCTCATCAAAGGATATTTCGCCTTGATCTTCTCATAACTATCACCTTTATCAATCATTCTCTTCACCGCGCTTCTCCAAGTAGACAGGGCCGTGCTCATCTTCGTGAGGGCGACACTGTTCACTTTATTCCCTGAGAGGCGTGTGCTTTCAAATTCGGCGGGGAACTTGTATCGTTCGTGCAGCTTCGTGAAGAGGAGGTTGCGCAAATTCTCTCGGTCCTTATGCCTAAGGTTCTCGGTGTTGATCGAGACGGTGCTCCGAAGAATGCACCCGAGCTGAACCGAGTACCCCTTGACTATATGTTTGGGCTCCGTTGGATTCCCGTCGGAGTCCACTTGAGTGAATACCTCCTTGAGGGTGCGGAGCGCATTCGGGCGCCGGTCCTTCCTTTGCTTCTTCGGTTGGCTCCCATCTGTGTGTGTGCGCCGCCATCATCAGTGGTGGCATCCTCGGCGGCACCATCAGTGGTGTCATCCCCGACGCCACTAGGGGTTGTGTAATCAGGATCGGTGTCTTCCGCGGTGTCCTCATAGCGGTGAGGTTGTTCCTCCATCTCCTGGGACAGCTCCCAGAATTGCTTGCCGCCCGAACCACCGGCCTCATCGTTGTGGGCCATGTTTCACTCTAAATAGGAAAAAAGGTTTGGTAAAAAAGTTGGTTATTGTCAAGGAACAAGATCATGGTCTCATCATTTAGGGTTTGTCGACACCGAGGCACCCTAAAAGCCTAAGCTTTCATCATTTAGGGTTAGTCGAGGCCGAGGCACCCTAAAAGCCTAAGCGTACATCATTTAGGTTCTCATCGACACCGAGGCATCCGGGGCAGCCAAGTTAAGTTTTCATCATTTAGGGTTTATCGATGCCGAGGCACCCTAGGTTGGGCCTAATCACTTGGCACTAATCACTTGGCTCTATTGCCACCTATGGTTTAATGCAGCAAGAATGGCAGGGCAGTTGATCCTACTTAACTAAGTACTAAGATACCCCGGCCCATGCATTAGTCGCAAGTACCCCATATGTCCTATTTTTAGCAAAGTCATGCTAAAATTCACTGAAAATTTTAGCATGACCTTTGCTGAAAATAGGACATATGGAGTACCCGAATTTGCCGAAACGGAAGTTAATCGACATTCCGGCAAACTCAAGGGCAACTCGGGGTACCTACAAATTCATCACGACACAATGGTCGGAGACAAAACCCAGCAAACTAGCAAGATGATCATCATCTTTGCAAGACAGTGGCTCAAGTTTTTGACAGTAGCCTCTGAAGAAAAAACTAGTATGCTTACTGTCTCACTACAAAAAACCAAGTATTTTCTTTCTGCATAATCTGGGAAGTTTCCTTCTTACTGTCTCACTACAAAAAACTAGTATGCTTAGTTGCATTATGACAGGCAAAAACTACAAATATTTGTGTTTTTAGTTGAGCAATGCAGCAACAGTGTGATAGGCAAGTTTCGGCTGGCAAAGTGTCACGATTCAGACAACAGAGCAGCTAAGCATAGCAAGTGGATAGTTTAGTCAGTATACTAGTACTCTTTAGAAAGCATGAGACATATATTACCTGGAGGAGACTTCGTCGGAGAGTTGCCTGTGAATTGAAAATACAACAAGATCAGCAAAGGACAGTATGATAATACTTAAATTATCATAACAAAATGCCAGCTACTGCCATGGTCATCGGTCTAAAATCTTACTGCACATTATTATTACTACTACTATAAGGAGCACAACTGTATGGCAGAGATTAGTAACAACTAACAACTATATATCACAACAAAAATAATTTCATTACTTTTGAAGTCTCGGTTTACAAGAAGAATCACAGATTCAGTTCTTACAACCAAAGAGCCAAGCGGTAACTAGACAACTTCCATCCAGCACCAGTACTTCAATGACTTGCAGATAACTAGAGTCAACAACCAAAGTAACTAAACCTAAGAGGAGGTGAAGCTGTATTGCTGCTTTCAAAATCTCAGGTTGCAAGAGCAGCACAAATTCAGTGACCACCAATGAGACAACAAAGCATTGGCAAACCAGGTTAATGATCATCACAACGGCAATGCTCAGTGACAACACGCAATTAAACGGGGCCATTGAACAATCTGGTGGGTACTGCACCTAACTTAGAAATACACCCTTGTGGGTGGATCAATCACCTATCTAGAATCTGTGTGTATTACTAAAAGTAACAATCGCATGGCAGAGATTATAGTGATAATTACAACTCAGCAGAAATGAATCATTACTTTCAAAGTCCCAGTTTACCAAAAAGCATCAGAAATTCAGTTCTGGAATCATTCAGCCACATCCATCCATCACTAAAAGCATCACGAACAGACCGAACCAGACTAAACAGACTCAGGCAGCGGCAATCTAAGACGAAGTGACTTGGTGACGACCCTGGTGCCCTCGGAGACGGCCCGAGCTCGCCGGGGAAGACGAGGCGGCAGTCATGGCCGGGCGGATGGAACAAACCTAGACGACCAGGGGAAAGAGGGGGAGACGAGGCGAGGGCTTACCACCGGGAAGAAGCCCAATATGGCTGAGGAGGTACGCCGGGAAGATTATCACCTGCTGGCTAGCGCGCCGGCGTCGGGGAGAGGCGGGCGGGTTCGGGTGGCGTGAGCAAGGCGGTTGGTCGGTGCGGCGGTCCTCGATCTACGGTGGCGGTCCTCCTCGATCTGCGGCGGCGGTCCTCCCGGCCCAAGAGTCACTTGGCAGCAGCAGCTTCCCAGCCCGTCGGGGCACTCCTCCCTGGTCCGGACTGGCCACGCTGCTCGGGGACGGCGAAGGAGGCGAGGGGGGCGGCGAGGGGGACGGCGAACCCGGGGGGCAGCGGGTGAGATCGATGAGGCAGGGAGAGATTAGAGAGATTGGGGATTTAGTGTGGGGGGAAGCTTTCTAATGGCGCACCACCCCCTCGTGCGCCATAAGTACGACTATTCTAATGGCGCACCACCCCTCGGTGCGCCATTAGAATTTTGTTTTAATCTAGCCCACCAGCCATATCTACAACCTAACCCTATCTACAACAGAACCCACCCATTAGCTCGACTGGTCAGCACGCAACACACACACTAGGAGGTCCTGGGTTCGATTCCCAGGCTCCCCAATATTTTTTCATGCATTTTAAATGCTGTTTTTTATATTTATTTGTGTTTAAATATGTTCAAACTTGTTTAAATCATAACAGTAATATTTTTTATAAAAACAGTAATAATTTTTAAAAAATATGTTCAAATTTGTTAGTTGAAAATATCATCGGCGGCGGCGGTGGAGCGGGGGAGGGTGCGGGGGGTGCCCGTTGGCGGCGGTGGAGCGGGGGAGGGTGCGGGTGCGATCGAGATGGAGGGGGATCGAGATCGAGATGGAGGGGGAATCGAGATCAAGTGTCCTCATGAATTCAAAAAGTGCCCATGAAATTTAAAAATATTCATGATATCAAAAAGTGCCCATGAAATACAATCGAGAAATGAAGACTACGATTTAAATACAATCGATCTTAGCTAGCTATCTGTTCACAATCTTCTTGCCCTTCTTTTTCGCAAATGGAGTTCTTCTGTGGAACGGACGTCCTTTAGGTAGGGTGGTCCTGCTTCTTCTTGTGGTGTGTGCTGCTACTTCATCATCGTCATCATGTTCGATCTTCGGGTCGCCGTACTTGTCGAAGTCTTGCTCATTGGCTACTCCATCCATTCCGATGATCTTCCTTTTGCCTCTCCTCACGACAACACGACTGGGCTTTGATGGGTCGGTAATGAAGAAGCATTGGTCCACTTGGGAAGCCAGTACCCATGGCTCATTTTTCGCGGTGACGTTTGCGCCCGCGGTCTTGGATTTGGCTTCGGGTATAACCATGGTGGTGAAATACCGGTCTTCTTTTAGGACGCTCTTGGCCCATCTGACACGGAACATCGGGACCTTCTCTCCAGCGTAGCTCAGCTCCCAGATCTCCTCGATCCTTCCGTAGTATCTGTCCTTGTCGTTACCGGTGTAGGATTCCATCGTTACCCCGGAGTTCTAATAACCATCGCTCTTCATGTCCTTGTCCTCGGTGTAGAATGTGTAGCCGTTGATATCGTACGCCTCATAGGTCATCAGGTTGTGCTCGGCGCCCTGTGACAAGGCGAATATGAGTTGTTCTTCCGTGGAAGAATCCTCATGTAAAGGGTACGACAGAAGCTTCTGCTTGAACCAACACGTGAAACATGAGTTGTGCTCTTTGAGTATATCTCCGTCCGTCCTCTGTTGGCCTCGGTCATTGTACGTCTTCTTAATAAAGGTTTTGTGCTCTACCACCCAAGGATCGACCACGTCTATGTGTTGTAGCGCGACTAGGTTTGCTCTTTCAAAGTCGGCGAGTCGACCCTCGAAGTCGACATGCATTTCGCGGCGACCCTCACGGTGACCCCATCCAGCGATCCTGCCGAGGTGCCTGTTGACGGGCAGACCAACGGGGTTCTCGATGCCTAGATAATTCGTGCAGTAGGAGATGCACTCTTCGGTCAAAAAGCCCCTGGCTATACTTCCCTCTGGACGTGACATGTTGCGAACGTATCCTTTGATGACACCATTCATCCTTTCGAACGGCATCATGCTGTGCAGGAACGTCGGCCCGAGTTGGATGATATCCTCCACTATATGGACCAGCAGATGCACCATAACATCGAAGAATGCGGGCGGGAAGTACATCTCAAGCTCGCATAGTATCACCACGATCTCTTCCTGTAGCCTTCTGAGTTGCCTCACGCCAATCGACTTCCGAGAGATGACGTCGAATAAGTTGCATAGGCCAAATAGCGTTTCACGGACGTGCGCGTCCATGATCCCACGGATTGCAACTGGAAGTATCTGCGTCATCAGCACGTGACAGTCGTGAGACTTCATCCCGCTGAACTTCTGCTTCGCTGGGTCTAGGTATCTGCTTATCTTCCCCGCGTAACCGTAAGGAAGTTTTACTCCTAGGAGGCAGGTGAAAAACTGCTCGATCTCCTCCTGACTTAGAGTGAAGCACGCGGGAGGGTAGTCATTTCCGGTCTTCTTGGCCTTTTTGCCTTTGCGACGACTTTCTGTGTCCTGCTTCGCCTCATCATCATCATCATCATCATCATTAGCGTGAAGCTCCTGCCTGATGCCCATTGATTTCAAGTCTGCCCTTGCTTTCGGCCCATCTTTGGTCCTCTCTGGCATGTTGAGCAGGGTACCAAGCAGACTCTCGCACACGTTCTTCGTGATATGCATGACATCAAGGCTGTGAGGCACACGGTGGATCATCCAGTACGGCAAGTCTCAGAAAACAGACCTCGTTTTCCATACCTTCAGCAGCGGCTCTGGCGCCTTTCGCTTCTTTCCCGGCTCTGGCGCCTTTTGCTTCTTTCCCGGCAGTGGGCAGTCTTTCCAATTTTTCAACAACTTGTCTATTTCCTCGCCGCTCCTCGTACACGGGCGTTTTCGGGGTTCGGTTTCACCATCGAACAGATCCTTGCGTTTCCTCCATGGGTCATCGTCGTGAAGCCACCTTCGATGTCCCATGAATACGGTTTTCGAAGACCCGGCATCTCTATCTAGCCGGCGATACGTTGTGTCATCCATGCACCTTACGCATCCAGAAAATCCATGGACTACTTGCCCCGCGAGATATCCGTAACCGAGATAGTCGTGCACCGTTGTGAGCAGTGCGGCTCTCATAGGGAAATATTCTTTCTCTGCGGCGTCCCACGTATTGGCTGGCGTTTTCCACAGCGTGTCTAGCTCCTCCTTCAGCAGCCCCAGATACAGATTGATGTCGTTCCCTGGTTGTTTCGGCCCTTCAATTAGCATACTCATGTGAATGTACTTCCTCTTCATGCACAACCAGGGGGAAGGTTGTACATCCACACAAACACAGGACAGGTGCTATGTGTGCTTCTCTGGCTGCCAAACGGATTGACTCCATCGGGGCTCGCGCCCAACACAATGTTCCTTGGATCCTTCCCAAATTCTGGGTATTCGAAGTTCAACGCTTGCCACTGGCTCGCATCCTTAGGGTGACTCAGCATCTATTCTTTTTTATTTATCTCCGGATCATTTCCGTCATCTTCTCGCTTCTTCTCCTCCCTATCCGTGTGCCAACGCAGGAGCTTTGCTACCTTAGGGTCCGCAAAATACCGCTGCAGACGAGGAGTGATCGGAAAGTACCACACCGATTTTCGAGGAGCTTTCTTCCTCTTCTTGTATCGAGTGACGCCGCACACCGGACATATGGTAGACTCCGCGTGCTCGTCCCGATAAATGATACAATTGTTCATGCACACATGGTATTTCACGTGTGGTAAATCCAGAGGACACACGATTTTCTTCGCCTCCTCGAAACTGGTCGGGCACTTGTTCCCCTTGGGAAGACGTTCGTGCCAGAATGACATGTTCTCGTCGAAGCATGCGTCGGTCATTTTGTGTTTTACCTTCATCTCCAAAGCCATGAGCGTTACTTTCAGGCGGGTATCCTCGGGCCTGCATCCTTCATACAATGGAGTAACCGCGTCTATCTCCAGTTGATCCAGCTTGGCTTTCTCTCGGGTGGCAGCTCTTGCGTTATCCGTCTGGTTGAGAAGCAGCTCTTGAATATGAGGGTCCTGCATCCAGCCTCCATCGTCGTCTGCTCCGGCATCTTCATCTTCATGATCATGCCCTTCGTCTTGATCTTCCTCATCATCATGTACAACATCTTCTACATGATGACTGTGTACAGCATCACCGTCGTGATCATGTCCTGGAGATTCTTCGTCTTCTCGCCCGCCCTCGCCGCGGTGGTACTTGTCTTGTTGCCCTTCCTCATTTCTTGCCCGGCCCCCATGGACGACTTCATAGTCATCTTCATCACCTTGCCACCGATAGCCATCCATGAAACCACGCAAGAGCAGGTGGTCCCGCACCTGCCCGGAATCCGGGTCCGCAATAAGGCTCTTCAGCTTGCATCTTCGACACGGACATCTTATCTCCGTCTCATTCTTTTGAAGCATCTCGGCCTTCGCGGAGCTCAAAAACCTATTCACATGCCTTCAGTCATCCTGCGGACCATGGTCGCCTGCGGGGTAGAGCAAAACGATATTTTAGAACCAAGAAAAAATTTGGCATGACCTTCCCTAAAAATAGGAACAAAAAGAATGCATAGTGCCAAAATTCTCGCCGAAACAGAAATGAATCAAAACATTCTGGCAAAATATTGACAACGTTGTACCTTCAAACACAAACATATATGCAACACCAAAAACACATGCAACACCACAAACATACATAGATCTAGCTAGGCCACAAAAAGTGCATGTGCATGTTGTTGGAGCGAGCTAGGGAGAAAAAAAGTAGATCTACATCATGAAGATAGCTTTCCCCTTACTTACCTATCAAAAAAAGGTAATTTCACCACTTAATTTTGATGAATCTATGGGGGAAATGAGGTGAGGAGGAGGCAACCGAAAGATTGGAGAAGCAAGTGGAGGGAATGAAGTGGGGAAAGTGAGTGGGTAGGTGTGGGGCTGTCCAAAATATCTTGTTGGGGTCCCAGGTTACTAATGACGCACCAGCAACAAATGCGCCATTAGTAACCCTGGTTACTAATGGCGCACCTGCAGGTGGTGCGCCATTAGTAGTTTTGCAAAAAAGTATAAATAAATAAATATATATACTAATGGCGCACCGTGTAATAGTGCGCCATTACTAGTTTAAACTAGTAATGGCGCACTGTGAAACGGTGCGCCATTAGTAGTTTTGCAAAAAAAAGAATAAAAAATTACAGTAATGGCGCACCGTCTGCTTGGTGTGCCATTACTAGTTAGAACTAGTAATGGCGCATTTCGACCTGATGCGCCATTAGTATGTATGGAAAAATAGAAAAAAAATTAATATTAGTGGCGCACCCTGTTTTTGATGCGCCATTAGTGTCACTAATGGCGCATCACCAACAGATGCGCCATTAGTATATAGTAGTGGCGCACTGCTTTCATGGTGCGCCATTAATATCAATCCTATCTATAGCCCTTTTCCTAGTAGTGATAGGTTGGTTCTCTTTGAATTTTGTGAGTCGGTGTGTTTATCAACGAGTACAATTGGCTCACTATTGGTGCGACAAATTCGACATCTTCTTTCATGTTGTTCTGCAACATGTTGTACGTGGAGTGATGCTCCAACTGGTGTTTTCATTTTTGCGATTTCTAGATCTTGTTTCACGTGGCAAGTAACTAGAAGCCTTGTATGACAAGGACGTTTACAGGTATTTCTTTCCTTTATTGTTTGTTTGGTCCAATTTTTAGTCTTCAAATCACTAGTGTGATTTTCCATGTAATTTTTTTGTATTGGTCATTCTACGCTATTGTCTTCCTTAATAATTACCTATCCAAGAAAGCTCTTGCATACCTTTTCTTCAAAAAAAAAAAAAGACAAGAAGGAAGCACGTCTTCACTGTTCCATATGTGACTCTGCCTGCGCCACAAAATATCAAGAATGCTCTATATGCAATGCAATGCATGGCGACTGATCGAGATGCACGAGGAGCCAATGCGTAATTGTCTAGTAATTGGCAGACACACGGTGAGACGTAGTCACGTACAGTAGGACGAGTAGGCCGAGTAGTGCGCATGTAAAATCGCTGGGTCCATTGCAAGTTCGACACCTGGACGCCCCTGCTCCGGTGGCAGGCACAAGTCACCGGACCAGTGACCACAACAGAGGGCTAACGTGCCCTGCCTGCCTGCCACGTCAACATCACTGCCTGACCCGACACCAGTGCCTGCGCTTGTGCTACTCGTTCAGCGACCGCACCGCATGGGTATGTGCAGTGAAGTTAACTGACGAAACATAGCCTAGTGCGTACATTAGTGTGCATGTGTGTGCCCCGGCACGTACGTACAACGCAACGTCTCGTTGAGATGAGATCACGAGAACAACCAAAAGCAAACAAAAACTACCTATTTCCATCCAGAGTGCCGATATAGATGAATATATGTGGGATCATGGCGGGTCACGGTACGTTGGATCCGATGTGGCGGACGAACCCGCTCTCATTCGAGTGTTCCATATCCGCCTCACATATGGCCATATGGGTTAGGTATGAGAATTGTCGATCAGTCCAGACGTTTGGGCTACGTTTGGGATGGTTGGTTGGGTTTGCGTCCGGGCAGTGACCGGGCGAGGCGCCCGTGTTTGGGGCGGATATGGGGCGCTCAGTTGTAGATGCTCTTAGCGAATCTAGCCTCAAAACGTCCGCGGACGCGTCTCCGGGCATGTTTGTTTTGAACCCTTGTTCGTCCATGCATATAGCCATGCTTTTTTATTTTATTCTTGTATTTTCGGTCACTTGCATATGATTGATGGTGATAAAAATAAATAAATAAATAAATAAATAATAAAAAGAAAATGTGGTCTGCAGTGGTCGCGTTCTACGTGGCCGATTGATTGGGCGCGTCCGGCGCATATGTGAGCCTTGATATCCTCTTCAGATTTCATACTAATATAAGGGTTTACGGATAGTCCGGACGTATAGGAATGATACGGAGGGTTTGGTTGGATCATTTTTTTTCCTTCTCTTCAGTCCGATCATTGAGACATTGACTGGGCACGTCCACAACATTTGAGGAGGATTTAAGGGTACCGATGCTTTGATAACAGCAAATCAGTGGCCAATATTGAAGGATGCATGAACAGTGACCATATATTGTACGTCGTCTCTGATATCTCCCTCTACCAGTCCACCGACTTGTTGATTTCCACTGACCTATACTAATAATACTAGAAGAAAAAAATAGATTACCTGTAGGGCTCTGAAGTGTCGATCCCCTGTAAGCTAGTGTGCACCAGATAAATATATATTCACATGTACACATAAATGGAAATACTTCTATGGAGTTTCAGAGCAACCCCAACACGGACCCTCGAACTGTTTGCATTCGTCTGGATCAAGCTGTCTGGACAAAATTTGCCTTCCAATAAGGTACCCATCTGTCCGTGGATCAATCCGGTTTTCCGAATTCCCACAAACCGAATGCAAACTTAGGGGGGAGGGAGGGCTTTGTAAGAGTTCGGACAGCCGCCATGTAGGACTTCGACACACTCGGTCCACTCAAATTCCCCTCCCGGTCCACTTTTTTTCCAGTCCACTCCTGATGCACCCTCCTTGTCCGCCGCAACCGTTGTACCTCTCCGGCCACCGCCCAAGCACGCTCAGACATCTTCAACCCCATCCATGCGCCTGCCCGCCCTGGACTATGCCTCCGTCCACACTTAGGATATGCCGTAACCAGGTACCCTCCGCCCCCTGTTGATGCTGTCCATGGCGAACACCACGCTCGATAGGTGTTCGGTCAAATACTATAGAGTTTCTTTGTTGAACTTCTCTTTGTTTTCTAGAGTAAGCATGATGGGCGGCAGGAGGGGGTTATTCAGTGATGGAGGATGAGTTGTTGTGCAACGTGTGGACTGTCGTAGCTGCGGACTTTGTAGGCATGAGGCAAGGCGACTCGCTGTTTTGGCAAAACATGCGTGCTTCGTTTCTTGAGAAAGTGATCCATGATCGCAATGTGAAGTCCCTGGTCCGTCGGTGGTATACCATCTCCAACACCGACATGATGTTTTGCGGTGCGGTTGCACAAGTGAAGACAATGTGGTCATCAGACTCGTCAACCATGCAGATTGTAAGTTTTGCTTCTTGTTGTTCTACATGTTCATCGATTCATCTGGACGGGTCCAGACCAGTTCACACACAAATACGATGTCAGTTTTAGGGTGAGTGTTAGAGATGCCCTTACCATGTACTATCATCAGACATACATGCATGCATGCATATGCATATTCGTCAGTTATTATTGGCCCACGGTCCAGCTAGCACACAAAGCGCAAAATATGATGCTGCTTCTCCATAAATGGTTCATGTCAAAAAAGTGCAGATGCACCTATCGACCATTTGGGACAAACGCGCACATTGTTCTATGATTAATGGTACCTCAATATTGCTAAATTTTGGTGCATTGTCAAAATACATGAGGACATGAGGTGCACTCCGACCGGACACCACTGTGTGTCTAGCAATATGCTCTCACCGTTTCAGGATATAAGATGCATCGTGAAGTCTAATAAATGTATGTTTGACCAAGTGTTACAGAAGAAAATATCAACATCTCCAATGCTTAATACAGTAGATAAAATATGAAAATGTTTTTCATGATGGATCAAATGATATTAATAAATATTGATCTTTTTCTAGAAACTTGATCAAACATGCACACGTTTGATTTTTTAAAAAGAAACTGGCACACATTATATTTTGAAATAGAGGGAGTATGCACCATGCACGTACACACTCCTTCTAGCTCATAGCATTTTTTTAGCGGTCTAGCTCATAATTTATTTCTATGTTTTGGACATGTCCGAAGTCAAACTTTTTTTAGCACCGATGTTGTTTTATAAAATATTGGAAACTTGAAAATTAATTTTGTACAATGGTTTCTCTTGAGACTTTTTTTAAATTATTATTTTGTTGGTCATTATACATATACTGCAATGTTAACTAGTGAACAAAGTCAAAATTTAGACACCGTGTTAATAGCTAAAACATCACTACAATATATATTTGCAACATTTTGCACAAAACTATGACAACATGTGCTATGTGCATGCAGAATTTTTTTTTGCTTGTCTAAATAACATATTATTTGCTATTAAAGCTACACCACATCTTTATTTCTGTAAGAATGTACAACTCTGCATGTTGGAAATTTAGGTGGGTGCCGAACAACCTGGACCAAATTCAAATTAATTACAAAGCAAATTTAAATCAGGTTGTTTTCTAGTTTTCATGGACTGAATTTGAAAGATCGGTTTCAGGCCCATACATGCACATGTGCAACCAGAGCAGTTGCATAGGGGCCCAAAATCTGCAAGTACCACTATTATTAGTACTAATCCAAATATTAAAGACTAATGCGACATTAAATTGTACTGACCAACCCTAAAACCATCCCACAGATTGAGGTCCACGGCCCAACTCATGTCCCTTATTCCCATCACTTTTTCTCATGTTCAAATCCTCACTTTTTCCGCAAAAAAAAAAAAAATCCTCATAGGAGAGCTCTCGAAGAAGTCACACCAAATGCTCCACATTCTCTTCTCTCTCTTTCTCGACTCGCCAACGACAAATCAGATCCTTGCATTAACTCGCAAATCCCACATCCTCATCTCCTCCGCCGATGGCTTTCGAAATATCCCAAGAGAGCACTTCATCGGATATTGGCAATTAACTGCAAGATCGTTCGGCTATACCCTATAAATTATATATGTATTTTACTGGTTACTTCATTTATTGATCCATTGAATCATCCTATTGGAAAATCAGAACGTGTTGTGTCTTGCTTAGTCGTGGTGCAATCACAATAATGAATGAAATATACATCCAAAAAATGATTAATAAAAACTATTTCAATTGGGTTTTCTCATACATGGGTCCTAAATTATGATTTTACTTGGTATCCCTACTTGGTGTTTGGTGAATTTGAGATTTTTATGTTACCAGAATTTAAACCTTGTGTATCTGGTGTGACTACATTTCTTGTTTTTTTCATTATACTAGTGTGATTATATTTCTTGCACCCAATTATTGACATTGATCATATTATAGCATCGTTAGCATTCACCTTTTTTCCAAATGTCTTGACAACTATATATTCACTAGTAGAAAAGGGGGCAACGGTCCAGGCCGGGTCAGCCCATTAGTCCCGGTTCAATCTAGAACCGGGACCAATGGGGGCATTGGACCCGGTTTGTGAGCCCAGGGGGCCGGCCGGGCCACGTGGGCCATTGGTCCCGGTTCGTATGGACCCTTTGGTCCCGGTTGGTGGGACGAACCGGGACCAATGTGCCTGGCTCCTGACCCACCACCATTGGTCCCGGTTCGTGGCATGAACCGGGACCAAAGGCTCCCATTTAGTCCCGGTTCATGCCACGAACCGGGACCAGTGGTGCCGCCTATATATGCCCCTCGCGCCGGAGCAGAGCACTGAGTGCTCTGTTTTTCTGGGCCGGCGAGAGGAGGGGCTTGTGGTGCTCTAGCTCACCTCCTTTGCACATGAGGTGATCGATGAAATGCCCGAGCCACACTAGTTAAGCTTTCTCCTCTCGAAGCTCGACCTCAAAGCTCCATTTTCCTCGAGATTTGTCTAGATTTAGCGGTCCGTCACGCCCCACCCCTGTCTTCACCGCCGTCGATCACCCGCGCCGATCTCATCACCGACACCACCGTGGTGAGCCTCTTGCTCTTATCTTCTTTCTGAAAGGAAAAATATTCTTACTTGTATGTTTAGATAGATACTTGTATCATTTTCTTACTTTATTATTGCATCTTATATAGTGCGATGGTTTTGGTATCCGCCCCCGTCGGCCCTCGTCCTGTCTATGATTCGGATGTGGTATATATATTAATCTTTATAACTATTGGTTCATTTATTGTTTATGATAATTATGCGGACCAACGTGACATAGATTTTATTTATCTAGGATGTATGTGAACCGGAAATTCCAACCGACCCTATTGTCGAGAGGTTAAATTTAGTTGAAAAAGAAAACAATTTCTTGAAGGAAAAAATAAAAAAAATTGAGGAGGAGAAGATGATATTGGAGTTGCATGTTGTGGATGTCGTCGATGATCACAAGATCAAGATGGATGCAATGCGCTTGAAGATTAGAAAGATTAGAAAATATGCCATTCATACCGAGGCTTGGTATCATTATGCCGTTGGATCAATTGTTACCTTGGTTGCGATTATGATCACCTTTGTTTTAATTAATGTATGGTTTAATTAATTAGATGCTCTGGAGAGCTATATGTTGTTAGATGAGAACTATGTATGTACTTTGGTTTTAATGTGATGATGAACTTCTATTAATTTGGACACTTGATTATATATAATGTATGCAGATGAACCGGCAATGGATGTACGGTGACAGACACACCTCCGAGTACATTAAGGGCGTGCATGAGTTTCTCGATGCGGCTGAGGCAAACAAGCAGAATGGTTTTATGTGTTGTCCATGCACTAAATGTGGGAATACGATGTCTTACTCTAATCGGAAAATCCTTCACACCCACCTGCTTTGCAAGGGTTTATGCCACACTATAATGTTTGGACGAGGCACGGAGAAATAGGGGTTATGATGGAAGACGACAAAGAAGAAGAGTACGATGACAACTACGTTCCCCCTGAATACCGTGATGCTGCAACGGGTGGAGCTGGTGAAGATCAAGAGGAACCAGACGATGTGCCCAATGATGCTGCAACGGGTGAAGCTGCTGAAGATGAAGAGGAACCATATGATGTGCCCGATGATGATGATCTCCGCCGGGTAATTGTCGATGCAAGGACGCAATGCGAAAGTCAAAAGGAGAAGCTGAAATTTGATCGCATGTTAGAGGATCACAAAAAAGGGTTGTACCCCAATTGCGAAGATGGCAACACAAAGCTCGGTACCGCACTGGAATTGCTGCAGTGGAAGGCAGAGAATGCTGTGCCTGACAAAGGATTTGAGAAACTACTGAAAATATTGAAGAAGAAGCTTCCAAAGGATAACGAATTGCCCGATAGTACATACGCAATAAAGAAGGACGTATGCCCTCTAGGATTGGAGGTGGAGAAGATACATGCATGCCCTAATGACTGCATCCTATACCGCGGTGCATACAAGGATCTGAACGCATGCCCGGTATGCGGTGCATTGCGGTATAAGATCAGACGAGATGGCCCTGGTGATGTTCACGGCGAACCCCGCAGGAAGAGGGTTCCTGCGAAGGTGATGTGGTATGCTCCTATAATACCACGGTTGAAACGTTTGTTCAGAAACGGAGAGCATGCCAAGTCGATGCGATGGCACAGTGAGGATCATAAGAAAGACGGGAAGTTGAGAGCACCCGCTGACGGGTCGCAGTGGAGAAAAATCGTGAGAAAGTACTGGAATGAGTTTGCAAAGGACCCAAGGAACGTATGGTTTGCTTTAAGCGCGGATGGCATTAATCCTTTCAGGGAGCAGAGCAGCAATCACAGCACCTGGCCGGTCACTCTATGTATGTATAACCTTCCTCCTTGGATGTGCATGAAGCGGAAGTTTATTATGATGCCAGTTCTCATCCAAGGCCCTAAGCAACCCGACAACTACATTGATGTGTACCTAAGGCCATTAGTTGAAGAACTTTTACAGCTGTGGAATGGAAATGGTGTACGTACGTGGGATGAGCACAATAAAGAGGAATTTAACCTAAAGGCGTTGTTGTTCGTGACCATCAACGATTGGCCCGCTCTCAGTAACCTTTTAGGACAGACAAACAAAGGATACCACGCATGCACACACTGTTTAGATGACACTGAAAGTATATACCTGGACAAATGCAAGAAGAATGTGTACTTGGGCCATCGTCGATTTCTTCCGACCAACTATCAATGTCGAAAGAAAGGCAAGCATTTTAAAGGCGAGGCAGATCACCGGAGGAAGCCCGCCATGCGTACCGGTGATCACGTACTTGCTATGGTCAATGATTTACACGTAATCTTTGGAAAGGGTCCCGGCGCGCTAGCTGTTCCGAATGACGCTCAGGGACACGCACCCATGTGGAAGAAGAAATCTATATTTTGGGACCTACCCTACTGGAAAGACCTAGAGGTCCGCTCTTCAATCGACGTGATGCACGTGACGAAGAACCTTTGCGTGAACCTGCTAGGCTTCTTGGGCGTGTATGGAAAGACAAAAGATACACCCGAGGCACGGAAGGACCTGCAACGTTTGCACGAAAAAGACGGCATGCCTCCGAAGCAGTATGAAGGTCCTGCCAGCTACGCTCTTACGAAAGAAGAGAAAGAAATCTTTTTTGAATGCCTGCTCAGTATGAAGGTCCCGACTGGCTTCTCGTCGAATATAAAGGGAATAATAAATATCTCAGAGAAAAAGTTCCAGAACCTAAAGTCTCATGACTGCCACGTGATTATGACGCAACTGCTTCCGGTTGCATTGAGGGGGCTTCTACCGGAAACGTCTGATTAGCCATTGTGAAGCTATGTGCATTCCTCAATGCAATCTCTCAGAAGGTGATCGATCCAGAAATCATACCAAGGCTAAGGAGTGATGTGGCGCAATGTCTTGTCAGTTTCGAGTTGGTGTTCCCACCATCCTTCTTCAATATCATGACGCATGTCCTAGTTTATCTAGTCGACGAGATTGTCATTCTGGGGCTCGTATTTTTACACAATATGTTCCCCTTTGAGAGGTTAATGCGAGTCCTAAAGAAATATGTCTGTAATCGCGCAAGGCCAGAAGGAAGCATCTCCATGGGCCATCAAACAGAGGATGTCATCGGGTTTTGTGTTGACTTCATTCCTGGCCTTAAGAAGATAGGTCTCCCTAAATCGCGGTATGAGGGGAGACTGACTAGAAAAGGCACGCTAGGAGCAGACTCAATAATATGCAGGGACGGGCATTCTTGGTCTCAAGCACACTACACAGTAATACAGAACTCTACCTTGGTGACCCCGTATGTCGATGAACACAAGAACAGTCTGCGCTCCAAACACCCGGAGCAGTGCGATGACTGGATTACATGTGAACACATCAGGACTTTCAACAGTTGGTTGGAAGCACGTATCAGAGGTGACAACACTGTTTGTGATGAGTTGTACTTGTTGTCCAGGGGACCATCTTTGACTGTATTGATTTGGAAAGGATACGAGATAAATGGGAATACATTTTACACGATTGACCAAGATCAGAAGAGCACCAACCAAAACAGCGGTGTACGCTTTGATGCAACAACCGATAAGGGAAAGGACACATATTATGGTTACATAGTGGACATATGGGAACTTGACTACGGACAAGATTTTAAGGTCCCTTTGTTTAAGTGCAAATGGGTCAATCTGTCAGGAGGCGGGGTACATGTAGACCCACAGTACGGAATGACAACAGTCGATCTGAAAAATCTTGGGTACACTGATGAACCGTTCGTCCTAGCCAATGATGTGACACAGGTTATCTATGTGAAGGACATGTCTACCAGATCGAAAAAAAAGAAAAGATAAGGAAACGAATACATCATACGATGAGCCAAAGCGCCACATAGTTCTTTCAGGAAAAAGGGACATCCTGGGAGTGGAGGGCAAGACAGACATGTCTGAAGATTATGAAAGGTTTCATGAAATTCCTCCCTTCAATGTCAAGGCTGACCCAAGCATCATGATAAACGATGAAGATTATCCATGGTTACGGCGCAATAAGCAAATGACACAAGCGAAGAAAAAGTGAAGACTTTCCCCCGCAACTATTATGATGATACCATGCCAAATTTGTAGCAGACGAGTATGTTATGCCAAGTATTTTAGAGTTCATTTGAAAACAGACGAGTAGGTGCATCTACGTTATTTTTTTTATTAAAGTTAATCACAAACTTGTGATTCACACAAATTTCAAAGAATTTAAATTTTAACTATTCAAATTTGAAAACTAATGGCACTAACAGAAAGTTATAATATTGCTGACCTAAAAGCAAAAAGAATTAAAAAATATAGCAAAAAAACAAAATAAAATAAATAATGCAGAAAACAAAACAAAAAAACTGGAAAAAAATAAAAATAGCAACAATAAGTATTTTGTTGTAAGTAGAAATAAAATAAAATAAACAAAGCAACAAAGAAAAAAAGTGTTTTCAAATTTGAAAACTAATGGCACTAACAGAAAGCTTATAATTTTTCTAAAACTAAAAGCAAAAAGAATTAAAAAAATAAAGTAAAAAAACAAAAGAAAATAAATAATGCAAAAACAAAACTAAAAAACTAGAAAAAAATAAAAATAACAACAATAAGTATTTTGTTGTAAGTAGAAACAAATAAAATAAATAAAGCAACAAAGAAAAAAGTGTTTTCAAATTTGAAAACTAATGGCACTAACAGAAAGCTTATAATTTTTCTAAAACTAAAAGCAAAATGAATTAAAAAATAAAGCAAAAAATAAAAGAAAATAAATAATGCAGAAAACAAAACAAAAAAACTGGAAAAAAAATAAAAATAGCAACAATAAGTATTTTGTTGTAAGTAGAAACAAAATAAAATAAATAAAGCAACAAAGAAAACAAAAAAAACAAAAAAGTGCCACCTACTGGGCCCACACGGTCTGAATACGACTAGAAACCCTACCATGGGCCAGGATTCAGGCCCGCAGGAGGCCCAGTAGGCCCCTGCTCCTCCTCGTCGCCGTCGCCGCCCCACGCCGTCAGGCTGCTCGCCTTCGCCGTCGCTGCCGCCACCGACGCCGTCAGGCTGATCGCCTTCGCCGTCGCCGCCGCCCCCTGTAAGCACAGCCCCCTCCCGTCCCGCGCCCCTCTCCTGCGCGGCTGCCGCGCCGCCGCCCCTACCCTGTGCGGCTGCCGTGCGCCGCCCCTGCCCTGCGCTGGCGCCGCGCGCCACCCAGCCGCCCTGCCCTGCCCTGCCCTGCCGGCGCCACCGCTGCCGCCATATATATATATGTTTAATTTTTATTAGTTTAATTTTTTTCATATATATATATATATATATATAATGTATGTGTATGTATATGGCTATATGTTTCTGTTCATATGTTCCAATATGTTTTTTTTATTTTTATTAGTTTATTTTTTTTCATATGTGATGTATATGTGTATGTGGCTATAATGCATATGTGTATGTGATGTTAAAAATATATATGTTAAAAATGTTTTATATATAGAAAGTTACAATTTTAGAAAAGTTTTATATATGCAAAAGTTACAATTTTAGAAAAAAGAAGGATAAGAAAGAAGAAAATAAGTAGAGGAAAGAAAGAAGAAGAGGAGAGGAAAAGAAGAGGAAAGAAAGAAGAAAATAAGAAGAGGAAAGAAAGAAGAAGAGGAGAGGAAAAGAAGAGGAGAAATAAATAAGAAGAAGAAAAAAGAAGAAAAAGAAGAGGAGAAGAAGAAAGGAATAGTGGAGAGGTCTCTTCCTCTCCACTATTCCTTTCTTCTTCTCCTCTTTTTTTTTCTTATTTTTTTTTCTTCGATCTTCTCCGCTAGCTATTCCTTTCTCCTCCTCCTCCTCCTCCTCCTCCTCTTCTTCTTCTTCTTCTTCTTCTTCTTCTTCTTCTTCTTCTTCTTCTTCTTCTTCTTCTTCTTCTTCTTCTTCTTCTTCTTCTTCTTCTTAATTTTTATCGGGAACGAGGGTGTCGAGGATCGCCGAGGGGTCGAGGGTCGGGAACTAGGGTAGAGGGTCGAGGGTCGTTAAGGGGTCAAGGGTCGAGGGTTTCAGGGTCGAGGGTTCGAGGGTTCTAGGGTCGAGGGTTCCAGCAGGGTCGTCTAGGGGTCGAGGGTTCCAGGGTCGTCGAGGGTTCCAGGGGTCGAGGATCGCCGAGGGTTCTACGTTTGCCACTAATATATCCATTTGTCATGTTTGAATAATAATTGCCATGTTGTAAATATTTGTAGAAACTATGGACACTATCGCCCGAGACGAAGCAAGAGAAGCGTTGTTGAGGGACATAATCGCAGAAGGAAGTGATGCCGTCTCGTTGTATCTCAACGACACCGATGGTACTCTGGAAGGAGAGGGTGAAGAAGTTGGCTCTGGTGACCTAATGCCGGTGCAAGAAGAAGAACGTGACGACGGGTCCGGTGACCGAAACAAGTCCGGCGACCGAGCCGAGTCCGGCCAGGTATATATATTAGTTAATCCAGTGCTGACTAGCTAATTGATGCATTCATTGTTTTGGTATGTACACATATTAATTAAGTCTTTGTTCTTTTTTCTAGCCCTCCGGATCGAGCACAACTGAGGTAAAGAGACGAGGCCCGAAGAGAAAGTTGAGCTCGGATGAAAGGTTTGAGATCATAGAAATCGCGCCCGGCGGCCAACCTATTGAACCCATCCGAACAAAGAAGGCATTTGTTGCTCAGTGCGGGGTTCTGGTTAGGGACAAGATCCCGATCAGCATCCAGCAATGGAATAAGCCTAAGAACGAAGACCCTGAGGTGTCTTATGTCAATGATCTGCAGAAAAATGATCTTTGGACTGAGCTGAAGTCAAATTTCACCCTACCGCCAGAGGATGATCCGGAGAAGCGAGTTAAAGAGCAATTAATCAAGTCTTTTTCTCTTAAGAGGATGGCAGACCTATTCAAGAGGTGGAAGAAAGACCTGAATAGGTTTGTCGAGAAAAAAGAGACACCAGAATTCAAGGGCATATATGAGAAGATCAGAGATGACTGGCCTGCATTTGTGGCCCACAAGACATCGGAAAAGAGTAAGAAGATGTCGGAGACAAACAAGAAAAATGCTGCGAAGAAGAAGCTTCACCATCGCACGGGGTCAGGTGGCTACCTGGTAGCCCGGCCTAAGTGGGCCAAGGCTGAGAATGATCTGGTTGAAAAAGGGATTGAACCTGAGACAATGAGCTGGCCAGACCGTTGCCGGACTTGGTTCTTCGGGGCTGGCGGAACCTTGGACCCTGTAACAGGGAAGTGCATTTGGACGGATGAGCAAGCTGACATACCCTTGAAAAAGCTTCGGTACTATATCGCTGCAGCGCAGGAAGGGACGTTCCTTCCAGACAGAGAGAACGACGAGCTCACAAAGGCCCTCGGGAATCCTGAGCACCCTGGACAGACACGAGGCACACCAGGCTCCATTCCGTGGAAGGCTGGGTTTCCGGACGCAGGCGGTTACAAAAGCCAGGAGAGGAGGAAGAAAGTGCAGCAGTCCGAACTGCAGGCGCTTAAAGAAAGGGTACTCGGGATAGAGGAACGAGAAGCAGACCGGGAGAAACGAACTGCCGAAGCTTCCCCTGAAGCTACCCCGCCATCTCAGCGGAGAAGCAGCGTGGCTTCCACCGAGCTGCTTCAGCCAGAGCTTGTCTTGACGGCTCCTGCCAGCTATCCCGTGGATGCTATCACGGAGGCTCAAAATTGCCACCTTATGACGCAGTGGATGAATATGAAGGTCAAGGCGGCTGTTGGCTCTGTTTATCCTAATGAACCCGGCGCAACTTTTCACTGCCGGCCGATTCCAGAAGGATATGCTAAGGTGATGGTGGATGAAATAACGGATGGATTTGAGGACCTCCCGCTTTACTACCCTACCGGAGAAGGGGAGACTCGGCTGGGTTCTGCTCTGAAGACTCCATGCCTATGGCGGAAGGAGCTCATCAACCTTCCAAACTGGACGCCTCCGCCGCCTCCTCCTCCTCCGGCGAGTCAGGGGACTCCACCTCCTCCACCGCCTCCTCCTCCGGCGAGTGACGATCAGGGCCCTCGGCCGGCTCCTTCTCCGGCGCGTGGCGGCACTCCGCCTCCTTCTCCGCCTGTGCCGGCGCGCCCGAGCAGCCAGCCTACTCCTTCTCCGCCTCGTCAGCAAGGGCGGAAGAGACCCGCCGCCGCTCCAGCAGCTGCTCCGGCGCGTCGTAGTCCTTCTCCTCCGCCTCGCAAAAAGCAAGCAGTAAAAAAGACTGCCGCTCCGTCTGCTCTGCCGGCGTCTAGCAGTACAGCCAGAGGCGGGAGAAAATACAAATTCGGTCCTTCTCTGAAATCTCCAGAGAAGTTACCATACGAGATGAGCCCGGAGGAGAACGCGAGGATCGCGCGAACCGAGAAGGATGACTGGTTTCCAGGGTTGAAAGCACAGAGACATCCACCTCCGAAGGAGAAGGTAGATTCGGTGAAAGTGAAGCGCACTCTGGCTGCCCTGGCAAAACCACCCAAGTCTCCGCCGAAAGGCAACTATGAGCGCATTATTGCAAAGACATGGGTCGAAGCGTCGCGGTCGGGAAGTACAGTCAGTGATCAAAGGCTGAAAGAACGACGAGTAGCTGGGAAACAAATTGCCCAGCTCGGCGAACAAGCAAAGCAATCGTGCCCCCCGCTCAAGGTGCCTAGCGTTGATCCGAGGATGGCGCCCGGTTATACCAATCTTGACGATTATCTGCCCGACGATGTATATTATGGTTTCCTGGACGTGCAGATACACAGATACGAGTACGGGAAGCCTCTCGTCAAAGATGAAAGATCTCTAACAACGATGATGCGAAGATTGCATGATTGGTACATGAAAACCTGCAGAGAGTCTGGGGGAGGAATACTTTGTATATGAGAGTTAAACCGGAGCATGACCTCGTTGGAATTGAACTGTTGCATGTTCCATTTGAGGAGTTCTATCAGTTTTTCAATCAATTGGCCCTCGATAAAGCAACGGTCACCTGCTACTGTCTGTAAGTACTACTACTTCTGTCATTAAGTCTCTCTACATAGCTCAGCTCTTTCATTGCATGTATTTATAATTATCCTCACTATATTATGCAGATTGAAGATCGCCGAATTGAAGAAAAGACAAATCGGTGATATTGGGTTCATTAACACAAATCTCATAGATGCAGTTCAGGTTAAAGATCATGCCGCAGAAACCGAGGCCAGCTTGCTACGATCATTCAAAATAAATGAACACAAAAATATAATACTCTTTCCTTACAACTTCAAGTGAGTGTTGTCTTGTGCATATTCGGTTTCCCTTATATATTAGTCCAGGTTATAGTAATGTAATTGATGAGTTATGCATGCGTGCGCAGTTTCCACTATATTCTCCTGGAGATTAGGCTTGAGAAGGGAGTAGTAACTGTCTTGGACTCGAGACGAAAAGATCCCCAGGAGTATGCGGACATGACTGAAATCCTCAAGAAGTAAGTTAAATCGATCATTATCCACCATATCAGCAAATTTGTTCATTTCCTGATATCAAGTAATTGTTTTCTTTTGTCTGGCAGTGTTTGGAGAAAATTCAGCACAAATTCCCCGGGACTCCCGAAGGAGCTGGAATTTAGATACCCGAAAGTAAGTACTATAGTACCATGTTCCGCGCGTCTCCTAGCTATTGATTCAAGATAGTGTCGGACGATAGATATACGAGAACTTGTTGTTCGACCAATCTCTCGGAGAAGGAGATGTGGTCGATATCACTTCTCTCTGTATGCATATATGTTCATGACGATCTTCTGTTTCCTTCGTTTGCTTACTAGCTAGCATATGCCTAGTCTTCTCTATACGTATGTTTAGTACGTAACGTCGACCAAGCACGGACATAAGAGAGGACACTTCTCTCTATTAATTAGCTATCTATCTAACACAATATATGAAATACCTAAATTAACCCCCTAAAATCCCCAAACCCCCTCCCCCCTTTTAAAAAAAAACAAAAACCCCAGCCACAGAAATGCTGACGCGTGGATGCCTATTGGTCCCGGTTGATGCTACCAACCGGGACCAAAGGCCCTCCTGCCTGGGCTCGGCGCATAGGCCACGTGGAGGCCCATCTGTCCCGGTTCTGGTTTGAACCGGGACTAAAGGGTGATGGTATTAGTAACGACCCTTTAGTCCCGGTTCAGGAACCGGGACTAAAGGCCCTTACGAACCGGGACAATAGGCCGGTTTTCTACTAGTGATTAAGGGTGAGCAAAACTTAGACACTGAAGCTTCTCGTTTAAGGGCATGTTTAGTTCATGCACCAACCATGGCAGACGACAAGTTAGGCAAATGTAAGTCAATTAACACTTGTGGCAAAAGATTATTTTCTTGCAGGCTATCATTGTGACGTGAAAAGGTCTGTAAAATATCTTTTATTGGCGCAAAGTATGGCCTGAGTTTAGGTTGTCCAGGATATATGCTGCTCCCTCAAAGGAGGCATATAAAGCTTTGTTTGAAGTCAAAAAATGTATAAATTTGATCATGTTTATAGGAAAAACCATCTACAACTACAATACCAAATAGATACAATATGAATATATACTTTATTATGTATCCATTGATATTAATTTAGAATCTAGAATCGCGATTCTCGATAGTCTTTTTCCTACAAACTTAATAAAACTTTGCGCCCTTTGATTGACTTCAGACAAAAATGATATGTTTTATTTTCAAAGGAGGAGGGAGTAGGTTTGGGTTTAAAATTGTAGCGTTAGTACTCTAGTACATATTGTACTCCTGTAGGAGTACAGGTGTAGGATAGGAGTCACAGCTGGGGGTGCACGTATGCGTTTTTGGCCATGGGCCCGACTCCGATTCTCCTAGCTGAAATCACACTACTGTTACAATTATTCTCTTTTTGTTTTGCTTTTGGACAAGAAAATGAAATAAAAAACAGTACTACATGTGCACCATGGATGGATGGAGGAGACGGCGTGGTTATAAAGAGAGAGCTAGCACCATCTATCTATCTATCTATCTATCGCCCAAATATCTCTCTGATTGCATTGCCTCCCTGCCTGGCTACATTTGACTCGCTTCCATCCATTCCATCCACTCAACTCAAGCAAGATCTACTGCACTCCCGCCCATACTAGCCGAGGTTCGTTGGGTAGGATAAGATCATCGATGGAGGAGGTGTGGAAGGACATGTCGCTGTGCTCCACCCCGCTCGCGCTACAGTCCTACCACCTCCACTCCCCGGCCGCCGCTCCCTACCGCGGCGCCGCTGTCTACCCGCAGGACTACCTGGCCGGCGCGGTTCCGCAACCGCCCCGCACGCCGCCGCCGGCTCACACGGCGCTCACCCTGGAGTTCACCTGCCCCGGGGGGACCGGCGCTGCCAACCCGGCCACCAGCTCCGGCGACGACCCAGCCGGCTGCCACTTTGGCTTCTCCGCGTCCCCTGGTATAGATCAGACGATTCCCGTATTAACATTGGTGGTAAGATCATCGTTGGCACATGCATGAAGATGGGAAATTGGTCAACAGAAATAGGAAATGACAGGTTTAGTTGTTCGGACGTTTGGTATAGGACTATAATATCTGAAGAGGTTCAGGATGAGGAATGTGTAATCCCAAGGGAGAGAACATTGCAATTGTTTCAAGACTGGAATTAAAAAACGAGTACAAAAACTTAGAAAAACAACTGCTCCTAAAATCCCAATTGTGGTACCATTGCAGCAAAACAAGAGAATGGTAATATTACTAAAACTGCACTATACAGTCTCACCTCTCAACTTAACTTTAAGTTCCTACACCGGTAACGAATGTAAAGATTTTCTCTACAGGGGGGAGATTTGAATACTCTAAGGCCCTGTTCGGAGGACGTCCGCTCCAGGACTCCACTCCCGAAGCGGGGGGAGTTTGCGGAGCTGCGCTTTCCTGGCTCTGCAGCTCCAGGGATTTTGTGGAGCGAGCGGAATTCCGAACAGGCTCTAAATATTCAGAACAGAACATATACACTGCAAGACCACTAAACTTGATAAATGATGTAATCATATTCTTAAGGTAGGTCAATCTTACTATAACCAGCAGGAAGAGGCAAACATCAGCCATGGAGATGGATTCAGGAGTGGGATCGGCAGCGGGAAGAAGAAATCATTATGCATGATTCAAAATTTGATTTTGAATACTACTGCTAGTAATTATCCATGCCAACATATCCAAACAGAAAGGAAAATCATGGCAAAGGATACCAGGATGTCTAAAAGCCAACATCTCACATACTCTATCATTAACTCAATGATTACCCTTCGGTTACCAATTTGAAATCGATTTAGTTAATACGATAGGGTGAAAAGCAATACAGGGTTCCGTCCAGCAGGTTGAAAAGAGTTTATTTTTCTTAATTCAAATGACTCGTATACTTACAAGAAGCAAACCTAAGCATCAAGCCATAGGAAAGTGGTAGCCTGAAAGAGAAACCTTTAAACTTTCTGCCATCAGATATTAAGAAACTCAAATATGTAACAGCAATAACATCTCTTGGTTCAGATCAGAAGATTCCTGTATTAACATTGGTGGCAAGACCATCATTGGCACATGCATGAATCAAAGCAGAGCAAAACATATGAAACACTTTTCAAGTCAACATTGTTGATCAGCAACTACAACTATAGAAACGTCCAGGGAAACGATGAACTGGATTTATGTGTTGGATACTCAAGATGACAAATGACCCTGACTAATATTTTCCAGAACTTATCAGCTACCTATATACATATATGTAAACTTCGGTTTCTAGAACCATAGAACAATTAAAATTGGCAAAGACATGTAGAATTCTATGTAAACTATCATATCATAGCAACCTTTTCAGGTGCAGCTACCTTAATAGATCAGAGCAACCTCATTTGCTAATTTTCAAATATCATGAGCAGTTTTAGCTCAAGTTCATTAGAGTAGCACGAAATTCAAGTAGAAGGTCTTATAGTGGAATACTGTAAATGTGTCACCTACCGTATGCTAGGTTCATGCAAAATGGTTAACAAGAATGAGAAATGACAGGTTTGGTTGTTCGGGCGTTTGGTACAGGACAATAATATTAATATCCGAAGAGGTTCAGGATAAGGGATGTGTAATCCAAAGGGAGAACATTACAACGGTTAAAGACTGGAATTGAAAAATGAGTACAAAAACTTGGAAAAACAACTACTCCTAAAATTCCAATTGTGGTACCATTGAAATAAAACAAGCAAATGGTAATTATTACAAAGACTGCACTATTCAACCTCACCTCTCAACTCAACTTTAAATTCCTATACCGATAATAAATGTAGACAATTAAATCATAGAGGAAGGTTGACAAAAATAATTTCTAAAACAATACTGCTTG
Source organism: Aegilops umbellulata (assembly GCA_032464435.1). Classification (NCBI taxonomy): domain Eukaryota; kingdom Viridiplantae; phylum Streptophyta; class Magnoliopsida; order Poales; family Poaceae; genus Aegilops; species Aegilops umbellulata. The sequence goes on along the minus strand of CP136055.1, from coordinate 546,559,668 downwards.
GTCACACTAAATGAATACGAGGTTAGTATCTCTAGATTCTCAAAAAACAATACTGCTTTGGTCACACTAAAAAGGTCGTAACTATGGAAAATAGTCAATTTATCAACATAGATGCCAGACTACAGACAATTTGGTAGACTAGGAGGCGACCCCTTGAACACAGTCAAAGTCAAAATTAGACTATCTACTCAAGGCATACATATGCAGCCGTCAATTTTTAACCTCTTAGAATGGGCAACCAACTTACTTTCAGTAACAAAGAAAGCAGAGCTTAACACGGTATGTACCAACTTAAAGCCAAAGTTTGGTTACTTTTTAATTGCACAGATAACCATTTAAGTTGATTTTTAAGAGAAATAACAGTAAGTAACAGGAAGGGCAACAAATACAAACAGAGTTTCAATATATACCTGAAACGGAACAATCATCAGTAGATAAAAATCGGTACATTTCAATAGCACACAAGAACAAAGAGCATGCCACCGGTAATATGTACAACATGTAAATAAGTGAATCAACGTCGCATCACACTTACATGAGCAGCCATCCGAGCCCTCTTGTTGCCCAGCAGCACCTCACCTGCATCCAGCTAGGCATTACAATGGAGATTCAATAACCATGCATAGCTCTATACAGAATAAAAGGAAAAAATCATAGTTAACCATAGCTGCATACATGCGCCCTTTCTAGTTCCCACTATGAATGCATCTTTGAGTGGTCGGGAATCTTGATTTAAATAGCTCAGTGAAAAATAAGCAAAGCCGGGCATCCAACCGTAGGAAAGAGATAGCCTGGTAAAGAAAACTTTAAACTTTCTACCATGATATCAAGAAACACAAATATGCAACAGCAATAACATCTCTTTGTTCAGATCGGACGATCCCCGTATTAACATTGCTGGCAAGACCATCATTGGCACATGCATGAACCAAAGCAGAGCTAAATATATGAAACTCTTTTAAGTCAAGATTGTTGATCAGCATCTACAACTGTAGAAACTTTCAGGGAAACATTGAACTGGAACTATATGTTGGATGCTCAAGATGACAAGTGACCATGACTTATATTTTCCAGAACTTATCAGCTACCTATATACTCCCTCAGTTCCTAAATATAAGGCTTTTTAGAGATTCCAATGCGGACTACATACGGAGCAAAATGAGTGAATCTACACCCTAAAATACGTCTATACACATCCATATGTAGTCCTTATTGAAATCTCTAAAAGGTCTTATATTTAGAAACAGAGGGAGTATATATGTGAACTTCAGTTCCTAGAGAACCATAGAGCAATTAATATTGGCATGGGCGGATAGAATTCCATGTAAACTATCATATCATAGCAACCTTTTCAGGTGCAGATACCTTAATAGATCAGAGCAGTGTCAATGTGCTAATTTTAAAATATCATGAGCAGTTTTAGCTCAAGTTCATTAGAGTGCAGAAAATTCAAGTATAAGGGTTTATAAAGATGCCATGTAAATGTGCCCCATACCCTACAGTATGCTAGGTTCATGCAAATTGGTTATCAGAAATGGGTAATGTCAGGTTTAGTTGCTCAGACGTTTGGTACAAGACTATAATATCTGAAGATGTTCAGGATAAGGAGTGTGTAATCCCAAGGGAGAACATTACAATTGTTTAGACTAGGACTGAAAAATGAGTACAAAAACTTCGAAAACTACTCTTAATATTCCATTTGTGGTATCATTTCACTAAAACAAGCTAATAGAAAATGTTACTAAAACTGCACTATCCAGTCTCACCTCTTAACTCAACTTCAAATTCCTATACCGACAACAAATGTAGACAATTAAACTAGAGGAAGGTTGATAAAAATAATTTGTGAAAGATATCATGCACTTCTGCTTTTGATTACTTTATTTGTAGTCTTCACACATACATCATGAACAGTGTAGGATAGAAGATTTTCTCTAATGGGGGACAATCGATTACTCCAAATGTTCAGAACAGAACATATATAGACTCCAGCAAGATCACTAAACTCAGTAAATGATGTAATTATGTTCTTAAGGTAGGTCAATCTTACTATAACCAGCGGGAAGAGGCAAACAACAGCCATGGAGATGGATTCAGGAGTGGGATTGGCAGCGGGGAGAAGAAATCATTATGCATCATTCAAAATTTGATTTTGAATACTACTGCTAGTAATTATCCATGCAAACATATCCAAACAGAAAGAAAAATCATGGCAAAGGGCATGCAAATGAACACTATGCACTACATATTATATTGCAGAATCACAGCAACCTAAAGCCTAACTATGCACGACAAGCATAGCATAACAGCAACAACAAGAGTAGACATTTCACATTGTGGAACATTTACAGAGATAATCAAGAATTAGTTAATGATCAAGTATTCAAGTCATACAATTATGTATGCTTTAGGATCTGCAAGGTGTGGATGAATTAACTATGCTGTGCGGTGTTGGCATGTCTACGTACATCTTGACCTCCTCCACAAGCTACTGGTAGACAGATAGGCAGCTTGCTGAGGTCAGCGGCTGCGTGGAGGGCGTTCATGCCCATGTAGGTGGTGTTGGCCACTGCCACCGGTATCCCTTGCCCCCGCACGCCCAGCTCCTTTGCAAGCTCTTGAGTTAACAAAAACGGGACACTTTTAGTTATCAATCGTGACAAGAACGTAGCAGTCATACAATAGGTGAGTTTAATCCCCCCCCCTCCCCCCCCCAAAAAAAGTTCAATAGCTCTGCCTATTTTCTTTGTATTTGGACGCTTTCTAACCAACTTGTGTGCATTGGTGAGTCGTCCTCTACCCATATACCAGGACACAGTGGTTATTATCCCACAATCAATACCAGGATTTCTAAAAGCCAGCATCTTCCTATTAGGTACTACTCCCATCTTTCTCCATATCCCTTAAATACATAAACAGTACAACCATGGAGTGGATCAGCGTAAAGGGAAAAAGAAAGCCTAGACCCGAAGCACGAAAGGTGATTATTTTATTTGGTGCATGATGCCCGTGCCATCACCAACTCAAAAAAATGAATGATTACACATTCAGAGATTCATTTGAATGCACTACAAATCAAGGATGAAGTTGTTTGGAAAGTAGAGAAAGCAGGGCAGGGAAACCAGTGTCTTACCTATGTCGTAGTCGACCAAGAATCATCCAGTGGAGGGGCAGGGCGGGACACCAACTCATTGCCGATGTACTCCCCCACGCACACGGAGTTTATCATCATCGATGCAACTGCTGTACGATCTGAACGAAAATGAAAGAGTGAAGATCAGACTATGAAATAATGTTTCTATACTAGATAATAATATACGTCTACACCATGGGAAGCAGCAATCTGTGAAAGATAAAAATGATTGCCTTAGAGCAAGCAAAGAACAAGTGCTTTCACTGAAGTTCTTTGAAGGATTATTTATCTCAAGTTCTTTTATTTTCCTTTTTTTACCAACACCAAGCAGACAAACAACGTCGAATTCCACAAGCAACTAACACTACTAGAAAGATACACGCAGCTTCTGAGCCAAAGGGACAGATATTTCAGTGAGCCAAACATCTACAGTCCGTGTGCACCATCATCTACAGAATCAGACAGGCAACAGCCAGAACTTACATGTTGACCACCTTCTGCGCGGAAGAATTTGTTACTGTGAGCGGTGTTGGCATGTCAACATACAACTTGACCACCTCCACGAGCTACTTGTAGAGTGCTAGCTTGCGGAGGCTTGCAAAGGCGTCCAGGTCGTTGATGCCCATGTAGGGGTTGTTGGCCATTGTCCCCGGCATCGCATGCCCCTGCGCGCCCAACTCCTTTGCACGCACACCACACATTGGCTTATCATCCTTGATGCAACAGTTGTACCATCTGAACGAAAATCAAAGGGTACAGATCAGACTACAAAATAATGCTTCTATACTAGATAATACATGCCTGTCTACAGTACACCATGCAAAGCAGCGATCTGTGGAAGATAAAAATGAGTGATTTAGAGTGAGTAAAGAATAAGTGCTTCCATTGAATAGAGTGATTATTTATCTCAAGTTTCTTTTTCTTTTTTGCCAACACTAGAGTTTGACACAAAACAATGAATTGCCCAAGCAACTTACCCTACTGGAAAGATACACACAGCATCTGAACCAAATAGTTAGATATTTCACAGGAAACCAAAGTGTGGATAAACAGTAGACCCATGGAATGCATCAGCCAGCAGGGAAAAAAGCCTAGACCCGAAGCACAAAAGGATATTATTTTATAATGAGGTGCACGACGCTGGTGCCATCACCAACTCAAGCAAATTAATGATTATACATTCAGAAACTCATTCATATGCACTACAAATTAAGGATGAAGTTGTTTGGATATTGGTAATTGCATTCAGCCATGCACTACAAAATTTACAGAGCATGAGAGAGAGCAGGCGAGGGAAACCAGTGTCTGACGAAGAATCAGCCACCGGAGGCGCAGGGCGGGGCGCTGACTCGCTGGTGATGTACTTCCCCACGCACACCATACATGGGTTTGTCGTCCTCAATGCAACTGTTGTAGCATCTGAACGAAAACCAAAGGGTACAGATCAGACTACAAAATGATGCTTCTGTACTAGACAATATATATATATATATATATATATATATATATATATGTATATGTATCTACACCATGCAAAGCAGCGATATGTGATAGATAAATGTGAGTGAATTACAGTAAGTAAAGAATGGGTGCTTCCATTGTAGTTCTTTTTAAGGGTTATTAATCTCAAGTTTTTCTTTTTCTTTTTTTTCAGACACTGAAGATTGGCACACAACAGAACCAGGCAAACAACATTGAATTGAACAAAAGCAACTTACACTACTGGAAAGATACGTGCAGCTTCTGAACCGAATAGATGGATATTTCACAGTGAACCAAACATCTAGAACTACAATTCATACCTGCATCATCTACAGAATCAGACGAGCAGCAGCCAGCGCTTGGACTGCATTGCTAGCTCCTCTAGTGCCGGCACGCTGGTGATGTACTCCCCCACGCACAGCGCATGTCGGTTTATCATCCTTGATGCAACAATTATACCATCTGAACGAAAACTAAAGGGAACAGATCAGACTTTGAAATAACGCTTCTATACTAGTCTATGTACACCATGCAAATCAGCGATCTGGGAAAGATAAAAATGAGTGATTCAAGTGAGAGTGCTTCCATTGACTTAAGAGTGATTATTTATCTCAAGTGTACGGTTTTTTTCCCCAACAAGACAGACTGACGCAAAACTGAAGCAAACAAGCATTGAATTGCACAAGTAAGTTACACGCAGCAGCATCTACTAGAGATACACATAGCATCTGAACCAAACAGTTAGATATCTCAAAGGAGACCAAACATCTACAACACATGCGTTCCATCAATCAATCATCTACAGAAGAATCAGACGAGCAGCAGCCAGCTCCTCCATTAATTACCGGAGATTGGGTTCCAGCGCCTGCCATCCCTGCGTGGTCGAGCTCCCAACTGAAGCTTGAGTACTGAGGGATCTGAACGCAGACGAAATATTATGAGAAGAAATCAATCGACGGGTTGGGGGATTGGAGAAGGAGGAGAGGGAGGAGAAGACGTACCGATCTGGGAAGCACGGCATCCTCCTTCAACAGCGCCGGCGAGCACAACACAGATCGAGATGGACATCGGAGGAGGCACTCATATGCAGGGGGGTGGAGTGGAAGAACGGGCGATGGCGAGCACGGATCCAAGCTGCGGCGGCGGCGGCGACTCCTGGTCCTGGGCGAGCAAGGAGATTGAGGGGGAGGGGGCGTGCGAGAGCGAGCGCTGGGCGGTGGATGTTCAGATCGGAAGTAAGTACCTTTGGGTTGGGCCTGCTCGATGCGTGAGCCAACGGAGGGAAGCCCGGCGCGGCAGCGGTCGCGGTGAAGGAGCCGACCTCCGGCAGCCGGCGGCGGCCTCCCTCATGGACCAGTGCGCGGGGGACGCACCCGCAGAAGAGCGTGGACGCCGTGTTGACGTTGCACAGCCCGAAGGCGCCGCACTTGGCGTAGTCGTCGCACACGTCCCTCGGCGCCTGCGCGAACACGTTCCACACCCGGCTGCCGCCGTCCCACGCCAGCCGCTGGATCACGCCGGCCTCGCTCAGCACCAGCCGCGACAAGGGCGCCGCCGCCGTCGCGTTGAACACGTAGGCCACCTCGTCGGGCCGGACCACCACCTGGTTCGTGAACATGTCCGAGTAGGACGCCATCTCCGGCACGCCGCTGAACCACAGCCCGTTCCATGGCCCCGTGCGGTACTTCTTGGCGTCGCCGCGCCACGACACGCAGTCCGGCAGCCCCCGAGTGTCCATGGCGCGCCGGCACTCCCCCGTCGCCGGGTCGTCCGGGGAGCGCCAAGACCGGAGGGACCACTCGGCGCCCGTCTGCGGGTTCCTGCCCAGCCGCATCCCGGCGATCAGGGTGTTGGACGGGTGGTCGAACGACTGCCACAGCACGGCGCCGCTGCTTATCTCATCGTCGTCGTCGTCGTCGCGCACCACCACTAGGTTACCGGACTCGAGCAGCCGCGCCTCAACCGACGACGACGAGGAAGAAGCGGCGCAGCCGGTCGTCGTGGTGTTCGAGGAGGACCACACAGATCTACCGGAGCCGTCTAGCAGGAGAAGTTCGCAGCCTCGCGTAACACGAAGGTTGAGGAACATCGTTGCAGTTCGTAGCCGCGCGTGTTAACACTTGAGCGGAAGAGGCTGCTGCTATGCTATATATGCTTGAGCCAAAGAAGAAGTAGAGACTGTTGATGAGTTGAGGACGAGATCACTTTGCCGGCCTAGCTACGTACGTGCACGGGAGTAGCTATAGAGCATGCGCGTAACTTAATTGCACGGTCGTCTAAATACGGCCGACTGATTGTACACTTGCATACGACGGCACAAAGAAGTCTAATGTAGTCATGGATTGTGCGTGACATGCTTGCTGGTTTGTCAAGGGAAGTCACGTGACTCACATCCACTAGCCATTGCCCTTTTTTCCAAGGCTAATGGCGTCCTTGAATCCTTTGACCCCAAGACATGGAAATTATACACTAGTAGAGGACTGCATCATTAGTTCGTTATACTTGTCCAGTTGGTTAGTTAACATGTGGACCATGTATATGCAAGATGAGAAAATGTACTATGCCAATTGCCTCACAATATTTAGCCTCAACTTTAGACCTATTGCTCTGGATATCGGATATCGGGTGATATATTGGATGATATGTTGATATATCAGAGAAAACATGTCTAGTTTTTTTCATTATTCTTGTTCAAAACATTTAGTTTTAGTAAAACAAATTGTATGATGTCAATGCTTTAACAAAACACTTTTAGATTCCTAGTTTATTACCTTGTTGATTGGGAAACTATTAAGGAAAGATTCACAAAATCATTACTCTATGATTAAAAACAATATGATATATATGCATTTGTACGAAACATTGTGCATGATTTTGATAATATACAATGATGTTGTAAATGCATAATCTTATTTCACTGCTTTACAATAAAGAATTGTTGCCATATACCTATCGTTCTATATCGACCCATCGGTCTAGATTTAAAGGCTTGCTCTGGATCCCGTGGCGGAGGACGGTTAAAATTTGAGGTGGGGCGGACTCTAAATGATAAATAATCTATGATGCAATACTGAAGTAGTTCATACCTACGAAGCACCAATACAGCGGCATGGATAAGGTGATACGGATACAGGGACACGGGATATAACAATTTATAGAAAAAGACATACGACAATACAACAAATAAATAAAATGCCATGTAGTAAAGACAAAGAATAATTTTGAGGAGTGAGATGAAATCAAAATACTGCCCCGCTTGTTGTCTCCATACCTGTTTTCAAGTTCTCAATGGTTGAATGGTCATCAATTTCCTCAATCCCCGTGGTACTTGCGAAATAAATCATATGCTAGCATTAGGATTTGAAATGGACACAACACATAAGCATGATAACATCCCTAGCCACTGACGATAGACTCTCAACATAAATACACAATCAAACCACTAAAAAATTCTACACCGCAAATACAAACGAATTCAAGCAAGATTTGGGCAGAATATGGTAGTAAAATTTTAACAAGATTTAGGAAACAAGGCATCTCGACAATTTCACTCAAAAAAACCAACCAAGGACTTCGACCCTGTTCGGATCCTCTCCCCTCCTCAAGTGCGCTCCCGGAGCAGACAGAGCATGGCCGAACTCCACGCGCTCTGTGGAGTCAAAAGAGCGGAGTGGAACGGCCTTCAGTTCATTTTTCACGCGCTCTGTGGAGTCAAAAGAGCGGAGTGAAACAGCCTTCAGTTCATTTTTCACGGAGTGGCTGAAACTGAACTCCACCGACTCTGTGAAGTCAGAAATACTGGAGAGGATTTGGTGGAGCGGAGAGATTCCAAACAGGCTATTCATGGTCCGATTGAGCAGTGATTGGGGAATGAATTTACCTTGCTTTGCTCCAGGCAACGGCGGCGCGGCGAGGCGATTCCAGGCTGCGGCGAGCCGGCGAGCAACTCTAGGCGACAGCGTGCTCGTCCCCAGGTGCTCGTCCGCCTGCGCGCCGCCGTCGCTCGCGGGCGCTAGCCGCTAGGGTTCTGTGTGCGTCGGTGCGTGACTGCATGTGTGCGTTCGCTTGAGTGTGTGTGTGTGTGTTTTTTTTTTGAGAATCGTTCGCTTGAGTGTTTTTTTTTTGGGGCAGTTCGCTTGAGTGATTGATCGAGTCACTTCGGCTTAGCGAACGATGGCCGACAACGAGTGTTCGTGGGCTCATGGCCCAAATAACGGAACCCGCCGGCACCATGCGACTAGCCCCTTCTGTCTCCTTTCCCTAAAAAAATAATAATTTGTCTCTCTCCTTTTCTTTTTCCCTGGCGACAAACAACATGATTTTTTTCACCCAGCCAGCCAGCCGGCGACATATATACATACATGTATACATTTCACGTGAGCATGTGGTAAGCAATTCAAACGTTTTTTAAATACATACATGTATATTTCATTTTGCACAAAATCAAGGTAGGGCGGACGCCCGACCTCACCCTACGGGGCCCTCCGCCTTCCTCTTCAGAGCGGAAACGAACATGGCCAAAACATATTTAAAAAAGATCGCCCTACACGCTCATAGGGACATATCTATCCGGATAGAGGATAGTCTAGATCAATTTAGAGTAAAAATCTATCTCTATATATAGATAGGTACCTCTGTGGATTAGAGATAAATACAAGGATCCCTATAAATTGAAATATATGAAAAAGGTGTTTTTTGGTAAATCATTTGTGTCAACGATTCACCGGTGTCACCTTTGCGTCCTCCCACTGGTGGAAGGTGGCCAGGGGCCCTCTTGCCATGGAACACAACTGATTTCAATTACAGTAGATGCTAACGTGCGCTTTGCTGCACCATTCTTCACTCGTGGGATTAACATTTTGTGCTCTAGCAAGTTCTTGTGGTTGGTTATTTTGATTTGGTTTTATCCGCGTTGGCTTGGGTTTTAGTTACGTTTTGGATTTTTTTATATGTCGTACTAGGTCGCTGTTGGAGACAGTGTTTGTTCTGAAAGGAGAGTGAAATTGTTCGGTGCATGGTGTCCTTACATGTTTTAGTCTCGGCATGAGCCAGTGATGGTTGTGTGAGCCCCTTGCGAACTCTTGGTCCACCTGGAAACTGCCATATTGCTTCATAACGCTCAGATGGGACGGCACGAAGCTCCTTGCTTCGCTCAATCACATAGGGTTTTTTTTCGCTCCCTCCATTGCTAGCTCATAAAAAACCAGCTATCATTTTTTTAAGTTTGCCAAACTAAAAGATCTTCCTCGATTTAAGAACATGTTGAAATAAAAAAAACCTGAATTACAAATGTGAATTTTACAAATATACATGGATTAAAAAAATGTCCACAGACTTTTAAAATGTTTGTAAACTTTATAAATATTCATGAACTTTTGTAAGCTTGTTGTTTTTAAAATATTCATGATTTTTTTTACAAATTATCATGAATTAAAATATGACAAAACATAAAAATGAAATAAAACAAATAATATAAAAAGAAAAAATAAATAAATAATAAAAAACTAAAACCAGTAGAGAAAACACAAAAGACAAGGAAACTAAACTAACAATATCTTCTAGAACCTTCTCAAAATAAAAAAAACAGGCCAGACACTTTACGTTTATATAGGTGTGCATGTTGTACAGCAACTAGTCTGCACTGTAAGTGTAGAACGTAGCCCTTTCTTTTTAACTAGAATTACCAAGGTTCCATTGCATCATACGATGCGGCATTTCACCAGCCACAACCTTTACAAAGTCTAAGAGTACATCTAGCCAGTGGTAGTTGGCATATGCCACAAGTTTTGATTGTCCAAGACATATGTTACTCCCTCTGTTTATGAAAAGAAGACCTATAAATTTAGTGTCGTTATTCATGATTGTCTTTCCCCTACAAACTTAATAAAATTTTGCATAATTTGACTTCGGAGAAAATTGATATGTTTTCTTTTCAAAGAAGGGGAAGTCGGTATGTTTGAGTATATAATTGTAGCATTAAGTCATCTCCAACATTGACCCCTAAATCGGACGCCGTATTCATTCGCGGACTGATGGGAACCAGTCCATGGTCAGTGATACGGGAGCCGGCCATCCAACCGCATCCCCTAAACGCCCGCCCCAGGTTCGACCAATTTGAAATTCAAATGCATAGCACCGAATAACAATCAAAAAAGGGCGAGAATTAGAGTGGAGAGCTGCGTGATGGTAGAGGAGAGGGTTGAGAAAGGGGGTTTTGCCGCGGAAACAATGTGGCTAGCTCCTAATCTGCGGGCTCCATCTCAGTTTGGTTGGGTCGGCCATGTCGGGGTCCTACGTGCCTGGTGTCCGGACTCTCACAAAGTCTCCAAATTTGCTTTTGGTTTACGGGTAAACGAACACCCGAACTGGTTCACGGACCGATGCTGGACACGGTTGGATGGCTTGCAAGGTCTTGATCCGGACAGAGGAAGGAAGAGGTCCACGTTTGAGATACCCTTGATACTCTAGTGAATAGTGTACTCCTGTAGGAGTACAGGTGGGTGTGCTGGCTAGCTCACTGTTGAGGAACAATGTAGTACTAGTACTACCGGTGTGCATTGGTGGCCATGGGTCCGACCCCGATCCTCCTAATAGCTCTGTCTTGGTGTACAAAGCATGCGCCTAGTTATAGGTCACTGATTTGACTGTTTATAAATGGGTTATATGTCATAAAAAACATATTGTTGGGTTCATCTCTGAATACGTATGTATATTTGTTAAATATACTGTATAATATATTTAGCGAGTTAAATTTGCTTTATGGACCGAGAGTCCGAGACGAAGCGAGTAGCTAAAATCATACTAGTGGTGAATTCCCTTTTTGATTTGCTTTTGAAGAAGAAATTTGAAAAATAAAGTTGCTGCTACCACGTGTGCACGGTGCACCATGGATGGATGGAGGAGACGGCGTGGCTATAAAGGGAGGGAGAGGGAGAGAGCAACATCTATCTGTCGACCAAATATCTCTCTGCTTGCATTGCCTGCCTGCCTGCCTAGCTACATTTGACTTGGGAGAGTTGTGGCTACTCTCGGGTGTAGGTACACCCGAGTTTGCAAAACTTTGAAAAATGTGATAAAACAAGGTTCAAAAAATCTGAAATCTTGAGACTACAAGCTTCATCAAGTGTTTGAACTTTTTGCAAAATTTCAGCTAAAAACAACATCCGAGGAGCTCTCACCCAAAAAAACAAAATCAATGCTCAAACAATGAGCAAACTTAGAACATCGATTTTGTTATTTTTGCCGAGAGCTCCTCTGATGTTATTTTTTGCTGAATTTTTGCAAAAAGCTTGAACATTTGATGAAGTTTCATGTCCCAAAACTGCAGATTTTTTTGACGTTGTTTGACCATGTTTTTCTTTTCTTTTCCAAACTCGGGTGTACCTACACCCGAGAGTAGAAAAGCTGGTCTCATTTGACTTGCTTCAATCCATTCCATCCACTCAACTCAAGGAAGATCTACTGTACTCCCTCCCACACTAGGTAGCTTGGATAAGATCATCGATGGATGAGGTGTGGAAGGACATGTCGCTGTGCTCCACCCCGCTCGCGCTACAGTCCTGCCACCTCCACTCCCCGGCCGCCGCTCCCTACCGCGACGCCGCCTACCCCGGCCGGGACTACCTGGCGGGCGCGGTTCCACAGCCGCCCCGCACGCCGCCGCCACACACGACGCTCACCCTGGAGTTCACCTGCCACGGCGGGACCGGCGCTGCCAACCCGGCCACCAGCTCAGGCGACGACCCAGCTGGCTGCCACTTTGGCTTCTCCGCGTCCGGAGGCGGCAGCAGGAGGGCCGTGATCCAGCCGGCGGTGGGCGGCGACCGGCGGCAGCGCCGGATGTTCAAGAACCGGGAGTCGGCCGCGCGGTCGCGGGCGCGGAAGCAGGCCCACACCAACGAGATGGAGCTGGAGCTGGAGCAGCTGCGCCGGGAGAACAGGATGCTCATCCAGCGCGAGCAGGACTTTATCTACGTACGTACATATCCACACGGCAATTTCTCTCTTTGCCATGGATGAAAGTGATGAATGGTTAAACGTTGGCATGCAGGCTCGCTTGGCTGCGATGTCTGTTTGGTATTAGCCCCAGACTATCTGCGCCCCTTCATCAATTGGATAGGTGTAGCGACAGTTGTTGCTTAGACGATGACTTTAGTCTTGCTGTTGTATGGGTTTGTAAGGTTTTGTGATAATAATTAATAAAATGGCCGTATGCATCGCTCAGATGCAGTGGCCGGGGGTCATCCTCCTTTTTTAAAAAAAATGCAGGCTCGCTTGGCGAAGGCGGCGCAGGTAGCCGTCCCCGATTGCAGCAGCAGCAGGAGCAGGAGGAACACTAGTAGCAGTACCCTCCAGCAGCAGCAGAGGTGCCGCTCCGCCCCTGCACCATGATCGTCGCGGCGGCCATCGACTCTAGCAGCGGCAGCGGCATCAACAGCTTCATTCCACTAACTACTACTACAACGGATTGATTGTCCAAGCTAGCTAGATGACTTGATTAGCATTGTACTACGCGTTAGCCAAGTACTTCCCCTGTAAACTAATATAAGAGCGTTTAGATCACTAACATAATGATCTAAACGCTCTTATATTAGTTTACGGAGGGAGTACTATGTATGTAATCTAGCAGTAGCCTACTTTCTTGCAAAATTAAGCAAGCTTGTAGCTCGACGATGGATGGAAGTTAAGCATGTAGCTCGACGATGGATGGATGGAAGTCAAGCTAGCTGCGCAAATTAACGGCGTTTCCATCACAAGCCTACTTGAGTGGCCGAAGGTCCTGCAAGAAGATACTAGCTAGTAGATGAATGACGAATGCATGCATGATAAGATGGATTTTATTCAGGCCAGACATACCGTGGGCGGATTGATTCGGTTTTGCTTTGTGCACGTACCAACATGTTGATGTGGAGTCCTATGAGTGTGTCCCCACCACCACACATGCAGCACATATGTAGACATAGACACTCACCTCTTTTTCGCCTTTAATGTCGTCAACGAGAGCATCTATGCAATATATGTGCGTGGCTGCAACATGGACTAGTGTTCCTTTTAGCTTGGCTTGCAATTTTTTGTACGGACATGCATCATTTGCATGCTGCCATGCCAATTAATCTACTCCCTACATCCCATAACATGGGTGTACTGTTTTTCGCAAAAATCAAGCTTCACAATGTTTACTTTATAGAAAAATATTTATATATACGCAATGCATATACCATATGAAAATATATTTGATGGTGAATCTAATAGTATTTGATATTTTAGATGTTCATAATGTTGTTATAAACTTGGTCAGGTTTACAAAGGTTGACTTACAAAAAAATCTACTACCTTCGCCTGTGTTTGTTCCCCACTCCCCTTTGTGTTTTGCGTTAAACGTTAACCTTTGGTTTAACTAGAAAAAATAAATTATATCATAGAAATACTATCATGCATAACCTCTTTCAAATATGAATGCAACAATATAAGTTTGTGACGCAGAGCTAATATTTTGTTAGGAAAATATATGATCAAAATTTGACACAAAATATGAAGGTGATCAAAACCCATACGAAGGTAGTAATGCGCAATATATTTTGGAAGGGACAAACTGACGGGTACCGGGTACATATTTTTGGGACGGGTCGAGGTGACATATGTCACCATCAACTCCCACTTTATTTCTTTTATCTGCGCAACCCTGTGGGAAAAATCATCATGGGTCGTGTTACCCCGACCCCACCGCCCGCGATTAGGCTGCAACAGTCATATATAGCCTGCCCTATTAAACCCATTAAGCTACGCGTGAAGGGCGGCCACCTAGCTATGCCACGTGGTGCAAGCTGGTTGGTCGCGGTGAGAATTTTTTTGGAAATGTTTTTTAGATGAAGGTGTGGATTATTATTTTTAGTTTTTTAAATGTATTTTTTCTTTTTAAATGGAGGTAAGGACCTTTGGTATTTTTTAAATGGAGGAAAGTGCCACTTGCTAGTAGGTTTGCGGTGGTAATTTTTTTAACTTTTTTAGATGAAGATGAGGATTTTTTAGATGTTTTTAAATGGAGGCGAGGACTCAATGTATTTTTTTTAAATAAAAATATGCGCATAGGTTTCTCTCAAGCGACACCACAGGGGTGGCGCTCCAATCACTAATTCACACTCAGGTGTAGGAGAGTCTGGGTGCAGAGCCGCTCTGGAGTCTCCCTCCTTGAGTGGGTCAATTGATCGATTTATCTTGAGTAATTGAGTAATATATATTGAGGCTAGAGATGAATGAATCAATTCTTAGTTTGCTACGTACATTTGCAAATTAACGGCCAACATGAGCGGGGTGTGGTCTAGTAAGAAGATCTATTAATTACACTATGCTCAATTTAAAATTTGGTCACCTGATTTCGATCGAGTCAACAATTTTGGAGTTTTCTAACTAAATTCTTTTAATTCACTATGCTCCCTAAATTTAGAGCTGGTCAACAATTTTTCAGAACAATTGGTAGCAACCTACCTATAAAAATATATCAATCCCAAACACCCTCTCATCACCTAGAAAAACTAGTGTGACACTGGTAGAAAAAGGGGCTTCCATACGCCGCCATTAGTCCCCAACAGAACCGAACCGCGACCAAAGGGCTCTTTAGTCGCGGTTCGGGAGAAGGCCCGCGACCAACTACCTGGGCCCCCGCGTTCGGTCGACAGCTGGCCGACGGGAGGGTCTTTAGTCCCGGTTGGCCAGGCCAACCGGGACTAAAGGCCCATCCAGCTGGCGGACGGGAGGCCTTTAGTCCCGGTTGGCCTGGCCAACCGCGACTAAAGGCCCATCCCTATATATACTCAGCTCACTCCACTTCACTCAGCTCATCACACTTCACAATTTTCAGAAGGTGGTGGTGGGGTGGTGATGGTTTGCTTTTGGTTTCTCCTATGCACACAAGGTGTTTGATGAAATGCCCGAGAGCCTGAAACAAGCCACACTTGAGCTTTCTCATTTATTTTTCCTCCGCGATAGCGGTTAGCAACTCGAACCTTTCATGTGTCATTGATAAAATACGCATGTGTGTAGTTCATTGTTTAATTAGTATTATTTCTAGCTACTTAGTTTAACAAATGCATGATGGTTAATTATATACTTTATATAATAATAATGCAGATGAATCGGCAATGGATGTACGGTTCCCGACTCTCCGGCGAGTTCACTACGGGTTTGAAAGATTTCCTCGTAGTGGCAAATGCGAACAGGCAGCAAGGTTTTATTATCTGTCCATGTGCTGTCTGTAAGAATGATAAGGGTTACTCCTCGCCAAGAAGAGTTCACATGGACCTGCTTATGCATGGTTTCATGCCAAGCTATTATTGTTGGACCAAGCATGGAGAAAGAGGGGTCAGAATGGAAGACGATGAAGAAGGGGATGATATCGATGACAACTATCGTGATCATTTCGGTGATACTTTCATGGAGGATGATGCTGAAGGTGGGGAAGGGTTAGGTGAAGGTGAAGAAGAGGCACATGATGAGCCCGCTGATGATCTTGGTCGGACCATTGCTGATGCACGGAGACGCTGCGAAACTGATAAGGAGAGGGAGAATTTGGATCGCATGTTAGAGGATCACAAAAAGTCGTTGTATCCAGGATGCGATAATAGTCTGAAAAAGCTGGGCTGCACACTGGATTTGCTAAAATGGAAGGCACAGGAAGGTGTAGGTGACTCATCATTTGAAAACTTGCTGAAAATGTTGAAGAATATGTTGCCGAAGAATAACGAGTTGCCCGCCAGTACGTACGAAGCAAAGAAGGTTGTCTGCCCTCTAGGTTTAGAGGTTCAGAAGATACATGCATGCATTAATGACTGCATCCTCTACCGCGGTGAATACGAGAATTTGAATGAATGTCCTGTATGCACTGCATTGCGTTATAAGATCAGAGGCGATGACCCTGGTGACGATGTTGAGGGCGAGAAACCCAGGAAGAGGGTTCCCGCCAAGGTGATGTGGTATGCTCCTATAATACCACGGTTGAAACGTCTGTTCATGAACAAAAAGAATGCCAAGTTGTTGCGATGGCACAAAGAGGACCGTAAGTCCGACGGGCAGTCGAGACACACCGCTGATGGAACGCAATGGAGAAAGATCGACAGAGTTTTCAAAGATTTTGCAGCTGACGCAAGGAACTTAAGATTTGGTCTAAATACTGATTTGCAACCGGGACTAAAGGTCCTACTACATATATAGCACTTAGCAGTTCGCCTCCCATTCTCCTCATTCTCTCTCTCGATCGACGCCGAAGCGCCGCCCGACGCCGACGCCCCGCCTCGCCGTCGCCGCGCCGTCCCCGCGTCCCCGCGCCGTCCCCGCGTCCCCGCGCCGCCGTGAGCTCCTCCTCCTCCCTTCCCCCTCTGTCGTCGGCGCCGTCGTCGCCCCGCCTCGCCGTCGCCTCGCCGTCGCCGCCCCGACGCCGACGCCCCGCCTCGCCGTCGCCGTCGCTGCATGCCCTGTTCGCTGCCGCTGCCTCTGCCGGCCGCCTGCATCCCCACCTCGCCGTCGCCGTGCGCGGACCCGCCGTCATCCTCGTTGCGCAGCGCGGTCATCCTCGTTCTTGGCCGCCTCTGCCTCTGCCGAACGCCTGCAGCTTCTCGTCGCCGGCGGCAGACCCGCCGTCTTGCTGCCTCTTGGCCTGGGGCGCTGCTGCAGCGGCGCCGACGAAGACCCGCCGCCGGAATTAAAGAAGAAGACACAGAAGAAAAAGAAAAAGAAGAAGAAAAACAAAGAAAAAGAAAAATAAAGCAAAGAAATAAAGCAAATTGAAGAAGAAAATAAAGCAAATAAAGAAATAAAGAAAATAAAGAAAAATAAAGCAAAGAAAAAGAAAAAGAAGCAAAGAAAAAGAAATAAAGAAATAAAGCAAATAAAGCAAATAAAGAAATAAAGAAGAAGAAAGGAAGAAGAAAGGAAGAAGAAGAAAGAAAGAAAAATGAAAAAGGAAAGAAGAAGAAAGAAAGAATAGAAAGGAATAAGAAGAAAAGGAAGAAGAAGAAAGAAAGAAAAAAGAAAAAGGAAGAAGAAAGAAAGAAGAAGAAAGAAAGAAGAAGAAAGAAAGAAAAAAGAAAAAGGAAGAAGAAGAAAGAGGAAGAAGAAAGGAAAGAAGAAGAAAGGAAAGAAGAAAGAAAGAAGAAGAAAGGAAGAAGAAGAAAGAAAGAAGAAGAAAGGAAAAAGGAAGAAGAAGAAAGGAAGAAGAAGAAAGAGGAAGAAGAAGAAAAAAAGATTTTTTACTTAAAAAATCTTATTTTTTAATTCCTCCTCCTCTATGTCCCCTTAATCTTATTTTTTAATTCCTTTACACTTAAAGAATTTTTACTACATGCAGGAGTGACATATGGCGGACGACAGAACCGAGCCGCTTAGGGATCCGGAGGCTGAACGTTATTTAATGGGCATCATCAACAACGAGATTCCTTATGTGCCGGGCTCAGAAGATGAGCAACAAGAGGATGATGTAGTCTCTTCTTATCTGAACCTTGCCGGTGACGATGATCAAGAAGGTGAAGGAACGAACATTGTCGACGGAGGTCAACCGTCAACAACCGACGATCTTCAATTGCAAGTAGCAACAACCACCTCCGGCGAGGTATTTATATACATTGAGAGCCTCTCGTGATACAAACTTACTGAAATGTGAATACATATGTATTAACGCGCGCGACTCTCTTTCTTTTTTTAGCCCTCCGGATCCGGATCGAGTACGACAAAGCATCGTGGCAAATCCAAGGCGATGAGAACAGGAGAAACATATGCCATTGAGTCTGTCAGTGAAACCGGCAAGCCCCTACAGCACACCTCAAAGTTTGTCAACCAATGCGGAGTCGTTGTTAGAGACAACGTCTCGATCACCGTCCAGGAATGGAATGAGCCAAAGAAGGCACGTCTTGGTTTCAGTTTTGTCGACAAGAGAACGAAAAAGGATTGCTGGAGAAAGCTTATGGAACATTTCATTCTACCTCCGGAATACAACAAAGTCGATGAATTCGGTAACGAGGTTCCGGGTGGACGTCAGAGGAGGAGGCTAGTTAAAGAGTTCGCTCTTCAGAAGATGGCCGATGCATTCCGGAACTTCAAGAAAAATTTAACCCGTGACTATGTCAACAAGGGCAAGACTCCGGATTTCAATGGACAACATGAGAAACTGAAAGATGATTGGCCAGAATTTGTGAGGCAAAAGCAATCGGACCATTTCAAGGAAATATCGAAAAAAAATAAGGATAATGCGGGTAAGAAAAAGTACCATCATGTTATGGGGCCAGGAGGATACCGCATTGCGGACCCTAGGTGGCAGAAGATGGAGGAGGACCTGAGGGTGCGAGGAATCCCTCTAGGTACAGAGGGATGGGACCCAAGGGCCAAAAGCTGGTGGTACGGGCATGGGGGGTCGCTAGACCCAGAGACAGGGGAGTGTGTTCACCGGCATCGACACTTTGCTCCGACCCAAGCCCTTATTGACGCAATGACCCAAGCTCAAGCGGGCTTGATCAAGTTCAACAGAGAGAAAGACGCACTGACTTTAGCCCTCGGGAATGATGAACACGGAGGACGTGTACGAGGCAAAGGCAAAGTTCCGTGGAAAGTAGGGTTTTCCCAGGACAATGACCCGTACGGTTACAGAAGCCGTAAGAGAAAGACGGACCGGGATGCAGATCTTATGACGAAGTTTGCATCGGAACTCCATGAGTTGAAGCAGACCGTGCATGTACTAATGAAAGAAAAATCGGCTGCAGGGCCGCATGAAGATCATGAAGCGGATCGCGAAAGCCAGCAGCGGAGAAGCAGCGTGGCTTCCACGGATGCCCCGCCTTGTGCTAGTGCACCGATGATCGAGATTCGTGCACCGGAGCCTCACTACCCCGTGGATGATGTAAAGGAGATGAAAGACTGTGATCTGTATTATCCCATGGGGAACATTTCCATGAAGGTAGCTAGCGGCAGTGCTTTACCCTGTACACCTGGAGCACTCCACCACAACAACCCCATTGCATATGGCTATGCTCGTGTCACGGTGGAAGACATAGTCCAAGGGTTTGAGGACCTCGAGATTGACAAACCTACACCCGAAGGGGAGAGAAGACTTGGAGATGTCAAGCGCCAGTACATTCTATGGAAAAAGAAGTACATAGTGTTTCCAGGCGAGGCGCCAAGGCCAGCAAGTCCACCCCCCTCCGATGGTGGTGGTGGTGGTGGTGGCGGTGGTGGCGGTGGTGGTGGTCGTGGTGGTTCACCTACACCTCCTTCACGCCATTCGACGCCGTCCCCCGATCCACAACATCCGGCGGGTACGACGCCCCCCAATCCTCCTCTGGCGGGTACGACACCCCCCAATCCACCTTCGGCGGGTAAGCAGACGCCCCCCAATCCACCTCCGGCGAAGAAGCAGAAGCAGGCGGACAGCAAGGAAACCCGCTCCTGGACTATTAACCCGGACCCTTATGTACCTAAGACCACAAGGGTACCGGAGCCATCACTGAAGCCTCTCCTCCCAAGGCCTGGGGAACTTAGTGAAGCTGACCTCACATTGGCCGCGGCTGCTGATTATGAGAAATGGAAGGCGGATATGAAGGCCAAAAAACAGCCTGAGCCCAAGCAAGTATTCACTGAGAAGCAAAAGAAGTGGGCTAAGGATTTTTTGACGACACCATCCCAAGCCGAGCTGAATATGCCTGACGACTATGGACATGAACTTCGTAAGCAAGCAAAAATGTTGAAGGAGGAAGAAAGTCGTAAAAAAAGCGGGAAACAAGTTGACCAGCTCGGGATGCAGAAGAAACAATCGATCCCCCCGCTCATAGTGAAAGCCGGTCCGGAAGAGGACCCCGAGATCATAGCAGCTGCGGCAGCACTTGGGTTGACTGTAGCGGGTGCCATGCAACAAGCGTCCGAGATGGGTTTGACTCTTCGTGCCTGCTTAGACCTTGAGGATGTGCCTGTAGGTGAGATAGCATTCCAATATGTGCGGAAGGGGCCTCTCGTCGAGCCTGAGCAGGAAAATAGTCTACCACAACAAATGCGAAATCTGCTACGTTGGTACAAGCAATTCATATCATGGGCCGACAAAGAATATGTTTATGCGGATGTTACAGAACAGCATCACACCAAACGGTACTCTGTAGAAATTCATATGAGTGAATTGTTCCAGCTGTTCAATCTGCGCGCCCTCGACAAATCTATGCTGAGTTGCTACGTTCTGTAAGTGATTTATTTCTACCTCATCTCGTTTTTCATTATTGCCTACACTATATATATATATATTGTCCTAACTATATTGTTTGGTACGCTATTATGCAGAATGAAGATTTGGGAATGCAAAATAAGAAACATCCATGATGTTGGGTTCATTGACCCACATATCGTTAATGGACATGTGTTAAAACATCACCCCAACGACGTGGAGAAAGACCTGTACAACTTTCTTACAAAGCATCAACTCAAAAGTCATATTCTATTTCCTTACCATTTTGGGTGAGTGTTTTCTCTCTTGTGCCCATTCTCTTTTGTTTACTCCATGCATGGTATGTCTAATCGATGAGTTATGCATGACTGTGCATGTAACGTGTCCGCAGGTTCCACTGGATTCTGCTAAATATTGAACTTCACACCTCCACAGTTCTAATCAGCGACTCTAAGGATTCGGATCCAAAGCATTGGGCCGACATGAGAAAAATGCTGAAAAAGTAATTATTTTCAATCATTTGAGCTCTATATTGATCGGTCTCTTTCGTTCATTTCCTAATATCAACTAACTAATATAACTCCCTTATTCATTTGATTTTCTTTGCCCTGTAGGGTTTGGAGACGGTTTTCAGAAGAAATTGTCGGTGAATTCAAACATGAGCTAGATTTCAGAAAGTTAGTTAATGTGGATCAGCAGCCACCGGCGACCGATCTATATGGATACTATGTTTGTGAGAACATCCGGAGAGAAACCACTGAGCGGAAGGAATCAGCTAGCGTGCGGAACGCGAGGGATAACTTGCGGAGGAGGCTTAGTCCAGAAGCTCGCTTCCGACCAATTCAAGAAGAATTAGCAGGATTTTTAATGAGGGAAGTCATCGATCCTAAAGGACAACACTATACCGAGGACGTAGAAATTTATATGCATACCCGAGATTGAAACTTGTTCGAAGTTGTATATGGTCATCCATCGTAATTGTGTATGGAAACTTGTTCAAAGTTGTATATATATATTATATATTCCTCTTGAATTCTTCTTGTTTGAAATTTCATATGCATGTATATATATAGTAGCGTAGAATATGTGTACTGAAACTTCATCAAAAATAAAATAAAACACAAAATAAAATATAAAACAAATAAAACAATACAAATTAAAAAGAAACCAGGTTTAGGGGGGCTAAAACCCTAAACCTGCGGAGGAGGCCTTTAGTCCCGGCTGGCCACGAGAGCCGGGACTAAAGGTCCTCGGCCCCGACGGACCACGGGCACCCACGTGGCGGGCCTTTAGTCCCGGTCAGCCACAAGAACCGGGACTAAAGCCTTTTGTCGCGGTCCGGAAGAGCCGCGGCTAAAGAGGGGGGGGGGCTTTAGTCGCGACCCTTTAGTCCCGGTTGCACAGCCGGGGCTAAAGGCTGTTGCGAACCGGGACTAGAGGGCTTTTTTCTACCAGTGTGAACATGTGATACTGCAGCATTAATATAATACATGCAGCAATCGACGCAGAAAATTCCATCACATAAATATTGGTTGACTGGCAGATAACATAAAATCACACCACGAATGGCCCATCGAAACACCGCACTATAAATAAAATGAAAAACACACACCATCATCTCCCCCACTCGCCAAATTAAATAATCCCTCAGTTTCAAAATGTAAGGTGTATTAATTTCAGTGGGAGGAGACGTTCCCGTCGACGACGAGGTGCCTTCGGCGACTTCATAAATTTCAAGATGATATGTCGGCTCAGTCTTTCGGAGGTGCACATAAGAGTATGATGTGCGTGTATGCGTTCATAGGGGTGAATGTGCTGAAATTTGAGATGGGCTCTAGGCCCATATAGCAATTTCTGAAAAATCTCTAAGGGCCCATGTGGGTTATATGGCACTAGGTGTAGTGGGAATTTTAGTCCCACCCCGAAAGTGGAAAAGAGGAGTTGAACCTCCTTATAAGGATTTTTCTTCTACATGCTATTGGAGCTTGAGAAGAGAAGAGGCCCTCGCGCACTCCTCCTCCGTCGCCCGCCTCGCCACGTCACGACGCGCCGCGCCGCGGGTTGCGGGATCGAGCCGAGCTCACAACTACGCGCTTATTTTTGCCAGTCACCACGTCTCTCCACGCGGCTGCGCCTATATAAGTGTGCGGTGTCTCCTAACCCTAGCCGCCACGAACAGATCACATCTGCTCACGCGCACGCCCACCGTCGTTCCTTTGCTGCTGGAGAGCAGGTCTCCGAAACCAC
Organism: Aegilops umbellulata; assembly: GCA_032464435.1. NCBI lineage: Eukaryota > Viridiplantae > Streptophyta > Magnoliopsida > Poales > Poaceae > Aegilops > Aegilops umbellulata. The sequence goes on along the minus strand of CP136055.1, from coordinate 546,536,617 downwards.
GCCCTTCTGGTTCCTGTACGAGGTGAGGGGCGAATAGGTTTTTGGGCAGCGATTACGCGACTGCTCGCTTCCGATCATTTACTTCCTCTACATCCGCGTCGGCTTCATCATCACCATGTCCACCAACGCCGACCGTGCCGCCGCCGAGAAAGCTGAAGCCAACAAGAAGGCAACCGAGGACGCCGAGGGTTTAACTCGTTTATCCCGCTCCTATTGTTTTCTGTTTTAGCCATACTAACGTTATACATAGAACTTTCTGCAATTAGCGTAGTATGTGTTTGCTTGACTGAATATCAGTATGCATTTATTTGTGTCAATGTCATACTAGTGATTTACTCGTGGATTAATTTAATCAAGAAATTGCCTATTTACTCAACAATCCAAAAACCTATTATGTGTAGGAATTTTTCGGCAAGTGGCTTTGCCGCTGCACTGAAACCGGATAAGTTTACCGGTACATACTTTAAGCGTTGGCAGACTAAGACCACGTTATGGCTCACGGCTATGAACGTGTTCTGGGTCACCGGTGTCTCCACGGGAACGATTGCTCCTGAACATGAGAAGGCGTTGAAGGAGGCTACCTTGTGTTTCTCGGAGCAGTTCTTAGCGTGATCGGAGATAAACTGGTCGACGCATATTTACATGTGCATGTCGCCAAGGACTTGTGGGAGGCGCTCGAATCTAAGTTCGGGGCAGCCGATGCCGGGAGCGAGATGTATATTATAGAGCAGTTCCACGATTACAAGATGGTTGAAAACCGTCCTGTATTGGAGCAGGCTCATGAGATAATATGCATTGTTAAGGAGCTTGAACTTCTTAAGTGCGAGTTACCGGGCAAGTTTGTCGCGGGCTGCATAATTGCTAAGCTCCCTAATTCCTGGAGGAACTTTGCCACCACTCTGAAACATCAGAGGCGTGCATTCTCTATGGAGGATGTCATTGGCCATCTGAGTGTTGAGCAGAATTCGAGGGCAAAAGACTCGCATGGAAAAGGGGCCGAAGGGACTTCTGTCGCCAACATGGTGAACCAGAAGAACTTCAACTCCCACAAGCCCAGGGGAAAGAACGGTGTCCAACACAATACCGACTTTAAGAAGAAGGGTAAGAAGACCTTCAAGAAGAACAAGAAGGATGAGGGCTGCTTTACTTGTGGTTCTGTTGAACATTGGGCCAACAAGTGCCCAAACAAGTACAAGAAGCCAGGACAGGACTCCAAGTCTGTCAACATGATTGTGGGCAACAATGAGAATGGTGCATCTGGGTACGGTAATCTGTTTACTGTTTTTTTAGTGTTTCAGCCCAACGATTGGTGGGTGGACACAGGTGCAGGTGTTCATGTGTGTGCTGACATTTCATTGTTCACTTCTTACTAGGTCACACGCCACGGGTCCGTATTGATGGGGAATGGCGCGAGTGCTTCTGTTCATGGTGTTGGCACGGTCGATCTGAAGTTTACTTCGGGAAGGATCGTGCAGCTGAAGAACGTGCAGCATGTCCCTGCCATCAAGAAGAACCTCGTTAGTGGCTCCCTTCTATGTAGAGAAGGGTTTAAGTTGGTTTTCGAGTCTAATAAATTAGTTGTTACGAAATATGGACTCTTTGTTGGAAAAGGTTATGAGAGCGGAGGCATGTTCCTCCTTTCCCTCGCAGATTTTTGTAATAAAGTCGTGAACCATATTCATTCGAATGTTAATGAATCTGAGGTTTGGCATTCACGTCTTTGTCACATTAGTTTCGGTGTTATGACGCGACTAGCCAAGTTGGATTTAATCCCGAGTTTCACTTTAGCCAAAGGTTCTAAGTGCCTTTCATGTGTGCAAGCTAAGTAACCTCGCAAGCCTCACAAGGCCGCGGAGGAGAGACACTTGGCACCATTAGAACCCATACATTCTGATCTTTGTGAGATGAATGGTGTGTTAACTAGAGGTGGAAAGAAATACTTCATGACATTGATAGATGACTCCACTAGATATTGCTATGTGTATCTATTAAATACTAAAGATGAGGCTCTACACTACTTTAAAATCTATAAGGCAGAAGTTGAGAATCAACTTGTAAAGAAAATTAAATGAGTCCAGTCAGATCGTGGTGGAGAGTACTTCTCGAGTGAGTTTGATTCCTTCTGTTCGGAACATGGCATTATTCAAGAGAGGACGCCTCCCTATTCACCCCGGTCAAACGGGGTTGCCGAGCGGAAAAACCGTACTCTAATTGATTTGGTTAACGCCATGTTAGATACATCGGGTTTATCCAAGCCATGGTAGGGGGAGGCTATATTGACGGCATGTCATGTCCTGAATAAAGTTTCGACAAAGGATAATGAGATCACTCCCTATGAGAAATGGGCAAAGAGAAGGACAACACTCTCGTACTTGCGCACTTGGGGCTGTTTGGCGAAAGTCAATGTGCCGATCCCCAAAAAGCGTAAGCTTGGACCAAAGAATGTGGACTGCGTTAATTTGGGCTACGCTAAGAACAACGTTGGCTATAGATTTCTAGTAGTGAAATCTAAGGTACCTGACCAGAAGGTCGGTACAATTATGGAGTCTAAGGATGCTACATTCTTTGAGAATATTTTTCCTATGAGAGATATGCAAAGCACTTCTAGACAGGAATATGAGGAGACTCTTAAACCTGTCATCCCTATGGAATATTATGAACAAACACATGATGAAAATCCTGAGGAGGATGACGAGGAAACCCTTGGTAGGGGCAAGAGACAAAGGACTGCAAAGACCTTTGGTGATGATTTCTTCGTGTACCTCGTGGATGATACTCCCACTTCTATTTCAGAAGCGTATGCCTCTCCAGAAGCTGACTATTGGAAGGATGCGGTCCGTAGCGAGATGGATTCCATCATGGCTAACGGAACATGGGAGATCACTGACCGTCCCTATGGTTGCAAACCACTGGGATGTAAGTGGGTGTTCAAAAAGAAGCTTAGGCCCGATGGTACGATTGAAAAGTACAAGGCTAGGCTTGTGGCCAAGGGCTATGACCAGCAAGAAGAGGAAGATTTCTTCGATACTTATTCACCTGTGGCTAGACTGACCACCATTCGAGTATTACTCTCGTTGGCGGCCTCACATGGTCTTCTCGTTCATCAGATGGATGTTAAGACGGCTTTTCTAAATGGAGAGCTAAACGAGGAAATCTACATGCAACGGCCTGATGGCTTTGTGATAGATGGTCAGGAAAGAAAGGTGTGTAGGTTGATAAAATCTTTATACGGCCTGAAACAAGCACCTAAGCAATGGCATGATAAGTTTAATACAACTCTGACATCTATTGGTTTCGTTGTTAATGAGGCTGACAAATGTGTATATTATCGCCATGGTGGGGGCGAAGGAGTTATACTGTGCTTGTATGTTGATGACATACTGATATTCGGAACAAACCTCAAAGTCATTGAGGAGGTCAAATCGTTTCTATCTCAGAACTTTGAGATGAAAGACCTTGGTGTGGCTGATGTTATCTTGAACATCAAGCTACTGAGAGATAATGAGGGTGGGATCACACTTCTGCAATCCCACTATGTTGAGAAGGTGTTGAGTCGTTTTGGATATTCGGACTGCACACCATCTCAAACACCATATGATCCTAGCGTGTTGATTCTAAAATCCAAAGGCATGGCTAAAGATCAATTGAGATACTCTCAAATTATGGGTTCACTGATGTACCTAGCGAGCGCAACGAGGCCTGACATCGCGTTTGCTGTGAGCAAACTGAGCCGGTTTGTTTCCAAACCGGGTGATGTACATTGGCATGTTGTTGAGAGAGTTATGCGCTATCTGAAAGGTAGTATGAACTATGGACTTCACTATACCGGATACCCGTCGGTACTTGAAGGGTATAGTGATGCGAATTGGATCTCTGATGCTGATGAGATGAAGGCCACAACTGGCTATATATTTACTCTTGGAGGTGGCACTGTTTCCTGGAAGTCTTGCAAGCAAACGATCTTAACGAGATCGACAATGGAAGCAGAATTAACAGCATTAGACACATCTGGTGTTGAAGCGAGATGGCTTCGAGATCTTTTGATGGACTTGCCATTGGTTGATAAACCGGTTCCGGCTATCCTTATGAACTGTGACAATCAGACTGTCATCACCAAGGTGAAGAGTTCAAAGGACAACATGAAGTCCACCAAACACATAAGAATGGGATTAAAAGCTGTCAGAAAAATAAGAAACTCTGGAGTGATGGCGTTGGACTATGTCCATACGGCTAAGAATCTGGCAGATCCCTTTACGAAAGGGCTATCACGTGTTGTGAAAGATAATGCATCGAGGGAGATGGGTATGAGACCCACATGAGTTGCCATGGTGGTAACCCAACCTATGTGATCGGGGATCCCGTGAAGTAGGACCTGGGAAAACAAGCCAGTGGTGAACTGAGGAGAGTAACTATACTAACCCACTTCATTGGAGATGCAATACTCTCGATACTGTATGGTAGGACGACTACTGTCTTAATGTGTTTCGAAGCTTATATAAGCAAGATACTATCCTACAGAGCGATCTTTGGAGGAATACACCTATATGAGCCCGACTGCTGGTCACAGTCTATGAGATTGGGGTGATCTCTAGTAAGCTCATGAATAGGCCAGGAGTGTGACTTATATGCTCCACCCGAGGGGTCAGCCTTCGGCAGCCCAGTACTAGTGAGACATGTGGTGAAACTTCTTTACGCCAAACTGACAATTCAAGGCATAGTTCATTGTTCAGTTGTGAAGGAGTGTAGCTACTTGGTCTAGGTGAAGCTCAACCTTAACAGATCTTCACTGAAACACTGGTATATCGAAATAGTAATTGGAACAGAGGACACAATGGGCCCTCGAGATCTGGTGGGGGATTGCTGAAAATTGAGATGGGCTCTAGGCCCATATAGCAATTTCTGAAAAATCTCTAAGGGCCCATGTGGGTTATATGGCACTAGGTGTAGGGGGAAGTTTAGTCCCACCCCAGAAGTGGAAGAGGAGTTGGACCTCCTTATAAGGGTTTCTCTTCTACATGCTATTGGAGCTTGAGAAGAGAAGAGGCCCTCGCGCACTCCTCCTCCGCCGCTCGCCTCGCCACGCCGCGTCGCGCCGCGCCGCGGGTTGCGGGATTGAGCCAAGCCGAGCTCACACCTACGCGCTTATTTTTGCCAGTCACTAACGGAGAGTTCTCTGACAGCTGGGCCACGATCTGAGACGTCGGATCGTGAGCTGTCACGGACTCGGACGTGGGTCGAGCCCACGTCTCTCCACGCGGCTGCGCCTATATAAGTGTGCGGTGTCTCATAACCCTAGCCGCCACGAACAGATCACGTCTGCTCACGCGCACGCCCACCGTCGTTCCTTTGATGTTGCTGCCGCCGGTGACTCCATCCCGTCCGCCGCGTACACGGTCGACGGGAGAGTAGGTCTCTGAAACCACGCCCTTCTGGTTCCTGTACGAGGCGAGGGGCGAATAGATTTTTGGGCAGCGATTACGCGACTGCTCGCTTCCGATCGTTTACTTCCTCTACATCCGCGTCGCCTTCATCATCACCATGTCCACCGCCGCCGACCGTGCCGCCGCCGAGAAAGCTGAAGCCGACAAGAAGGCAGCCGAGGACGCCGCTGCTGCCACCAAAGCCACGGCCTCTACATGACCTACTGGAGGGTATAACTCGTTTATCCCGCTCCTATTATTTTCTGTTTTAGCCATACTAGCGTTATACGTAGAACTTTCTGCAATTAGCGTAGTACGTGTTTGCTTGACTGAATATCAGTATGCGTTTATTTGTGTCAATGCCATGCTAGTGATTTACTCGTGGATTAATTTAATCGAGAAATTGCCTATTTACTCAACAGAATGTATACGCGTGTATCTGAGCGCTTGCATCTATATTGTGTTAAAAAAACAGTATCTATGCAACATATGTGCCTGGCTTGCATTTTTATGGCCAAACATGCGTGCTATCAACATGAGTTATCTACTAGCTATATGAGGCGGAGTGAGTATTTAATAAAAAAAGCCTACCACATTAGGGCATCTCCAGCCGTTCGGCCCCCAGGGCGCCTAAATAGAGCGGCCTGGGGGCGTGCCAGCGCTAGTTCGGCCCCTGGGGGCGACCTATCTCCCAGTCACGCCCCCACGCGCCGGCCCCAGGATGCGGGAAATTTAAACTTGGTCGTTCCCGCTTTCAAAAGCCGCCGCAAATCCGGCAATCGGACGTAGTCCGGCGTTACAAAAAACAGAGCGCCGCCGCCGCAAGTTCGCGTGCGCAATGATTCACTCGGCGGGGTCGGCTCCAGGCGTTGGCGGAGTCGGCGTGCGCGGGCTCGGTGGTGTCGGAGCTGCTTCGGTGCTGGGCTGTGTCGGCGCGGCTTCGGCACTGCTGGGCGGCGATGTAGGGGCGTCGTTCGGGCTTGGCGTCCGTGCGGTCGTGGGCGTCGTCGGCGTCATCGGCGTTGCCGTCGGCACCTCGTTCAGGATGAGGCCGCGCTGCACCAGGTACCGCACCTTGAGCTTCTCGTCGTTGCTCTGGAGCATGTCCGCCCCGCCCATCAGAAAAGCCTTGTCGGTGTTCCTCTTCTTCGCGGCGACGTTCGTCCGGAGCAGGTCGAGCTTGATGGTGTTGTTCTTCATCACCGACGACCACCGCGCCTCGGTCTTCTCTTCGCGTAGGACGGCCCGGGCCTGGGCGTCGGCGAGGCAATGCTCGATGGACTCCTGCACTCGCGCGGTTGCCGCGTCGGCGTTTTTCCCCTTCTTTGCCAATTTGTGGCCGTCCGGCCGCCCCTCTGACGCGCCCGGAGTCGTCGCATCCGGCTTGTATGTCTCCTTGGCCTTGTCGAGGGCACGTCGGACCTCCGCCCACTTCTCGCACTTGTCAATGCGCTTGTAGACGTGGAGGTGCTTGAAGTCTGTGTCTTGGTTGTCGCCCCGATACATGGCGAACATACGCAGCAGCTGCGCGGAGGGACGAACAGTTGGCGGGCAGCGGGCGTAGACGACGAAGATATGCGGGCGAACGGCGTGCGTACCTGATCCTCAATGCTGGCGCCGCTCTCCGGGCGAGCCGTGACCTCCTCGACGATTCCATGTCATTTGTTGCACGCCAACTGGATACGCCCCCAATGGTTCGCCATCGCCTTGGAGCCGCGCTGCATGTAGACGCCTTTGAAGTAGGGGTCGACGAGCTTCCGCTCGTCGAACTCGGCCTTGATGCGGTCCCAGTACGTCTCCAAGCTCTGGTTCGCGCCGGTGGTCGGGTCGAGGCAGACGACTTTCCATGCTTCGGCGAGGCATTCCTCCTCCTTGGACGTCCACTTGATGCGCGGCTCACCTAGCCTGGCCTCCCGCTTCTTCTTCTTGCGTCCCTTCGTCGGAACAAGAGCCGGTTCCTCCTCCTCCTCCTCCTCGTCCTCCTCCTCCTCCTCGGGTTCATGCGCGTCCTCGCCGTAGACGTAGCCGAGCTCGGCCTCCATGTCGCCGCTGAGATCCACTACCTCGTCCTGGGTGGCGAACCCGGGAGACGCGGCGGCCGCGGTCGATCCTGTCGTGATGATGTCGTCCATGTCGGCTCCCGTGTCGTCGGCGTCGCCGAGGTGCGAGAAGGGCAGCGGTCCACGGTAGAGATGGGGCGTCGGTGTGGACGCGTAGGCGGCCGGCTGCGAGTAGTTGTATGGAGGATACTGCACGCCGACGAAGGCGGGCGAGGGCGTCTGCGTAGCGGGGTGACCATGAGGGAAGGCCACGTTTGGGTTGAACCCACCGTGCGCGTCACCGTCGGCGTAGCCGGGCGACGATGAACCCCATGGAGATCCGGCGCCTTGCTGTCCCCAGGGCGCGTACTGGGCGTGGCTGATGACGGGTGGATTCATCCCCGCCTGGTCGACCGATGAGGAAGACGCCGCCGCGCGCGCCGCGCTGTCGCGGGCCTTCTTGGCTATGGCCCTGTTCCGCCTGTCGGCGGTGACTGCTTCGTGCCGCTGAACTTCCACCCTCCACTCGGCGTTCGACAGGCCCGGTGGCTTCGATGGCAGCGCTCTCGGCTTCCTCTACTTTGGCTGGACCACGGCGCCAGTCGCGGTTGCCGCCGCGCGCGGCATGGCGTACTTCTTCGGCGGCATGGCGGTGACTGGAAGGCGAGCGGGAGGGGGTTTGGCGGGAGAAAAGGAGAGAATGGCGGGAGGAAGGCGAGCGAGCGGGAGAGATGCGAGGGAAAAGCGTCAAGAAACGGCGGGAAAAGGCCCTCGGGTCGCCTCCAGGGCGGGCCCACGCGCCTTTTTCGCTTGTGCCGGCTCCCCAAGCACCCCCCAGGGCGCCGGGTTCGGCCTGGGTCCGCCGGCACCAGTTTTGACCCGAGCCGGCGAAAAACGGGCTTCTGGAGGCGCGACTGGTGCCTTTTTTTGACGCCGGCGCGGCAAAATCGCCTGGGAACGGTCTGTTGGGGGCGCGGCTGGAGATGCCCTTAGAGGCTTGTGTCCACAAAGATATGGAATCGTGGTACCCTCTACCCAGCCCCACCCCCCACCCGCACCTCAGGTTGCAGCAGGCATATAGCATAGGCCTGTCCTATCCACAGAGAAGACCAAAACCCGAGTCATATCCATGGATTAAGCAGGTGAGGATGGACACCAAACTGCTATAGATGAAAACGACTATCTAACAACGTACCATCTAGATCATATACATGGATTAACTAACTGATCTACTCTGCTAGGTGGTCCTAATTTCATAGGAGTACTAGTTGAGATGAGAACGACCACCTGACAGATGGAAATGTAGCGAGGGGGCCATCGGATGTGATGCCCAAAACCAGAAGGACCCAAATGGAGCATAAACCGCCTTGTTTGTCATTGCTGTAACTAGTGAGGGCCGTCCCAGTTGCACTCATGGTCGACACGCAACCCCTGCCTTTCCTTGTTCCCCCCTTCACACCCATCACTCTATCTATCCAGCTTTTCTTTTCTTTTTCTTTTCCAACTTGTGCGTGGAGAATATATTCTCCTTTCTCAACGATTCATCCGTTGATATCCCCTTTCATATCTTGCTTGTATCACATCCATTGAATTTTTTAATTATTATTTTTTACGAAATCTCGAAACTGTATGATCGATTTGTGAATTTTCATTTATATTGCCCAATCGTTCCAGATGCATACTATAGTACAATAATGCAAAAACATTACAATAGCATGTGAATACTCTTCAATCCCAAACAACTGACCAGGCAGACTCGATAAATCTTGGTATCCTCATATGGTCAAAAATAGCTTTGACACACGCATGCATGGCTTCATGTTGTTTATATAAGGATCAATAAAGAGGACACTTAACTATTTAAAACAAATAAATAATAAAAACAAATGGTGATAAGGCTAGGGTTCCGCCTAGCAACCACTTGATAAAAACCAGTAGAGTATTCCTGACCTCAAGTGACTGTTTGGTTATCAACCATGCATCTTGCACCGCCAACTTCATACGAACACGGAAAGGCAGAGCCGAAGCAACAATCACAAACATTCCGAATAAGGCAGCATGATAAATTTCATCCTCGTAAGCAGAATATGTCTACCCATTTCATAGACTTCGCCACAAAACCTAACTTTCTTCGCATGGTTCCCATCCGCCTCATTTTCACCATCATTTATCCCTTTTTAGGATTGATTTTATTCCAAAGCTTTTGTTTGAGCGACATCCACATGCTTACCACCACCAGACGACGCACCATCTGCTATTTCCTTCAGTTCGGATGTTGTGGCTGGCGTTCAAGTGCTGAAGATGCCCAAAATCCTTGTTTCCAAAGCATGGTTTCCTGTATGACAACCTATTGGTTCGATATTCTTATTCGATTGGAGCACTGCTATGCACACGACGAATGTGCGCATGATCGACACCCGACAACTCATCTACACCATTGGATTACCTCGTCGTTTTAATTTGTGTGGCTTCTAATCATGTTGGCCGCAATCACGTCGGCCGCAAATCGTGCAGGAGCAAATTGTCTTCCCGTCACTTTTGATTCAATTGTTATAACTGCGATTGTTGGTTGTTATTCAATGGGACATGCTTTCATCTCTTGTTTCTCCTTGGGTATTGTTGTGGGGGTCGATCTTGGCTTAACCTTCGCGATGGCGTGCTAGGCTATTCCAAAAGCCTTTGATTGACATTGAACTGATACATGTTTTTTTTTCAAATTGAAGGGCGTACCCCCGATTTAATTTCATTGCTGAAAAGAAACAAATAAACAAATTTAAAACATGAGTCTTTAGTACCCCAGGTGCCCTACCATGGCACCCAGGGAAAAGAAAGGATAGGCATCTAAAAGCAATTGGTAAAACGCAATAGTAGGTAACCACGCAGAGTTCCATCCTATGCACAAAGTTTTGCACATATGGCTCACTGCCTAGTGATAACTCATCATTATACAAATCGAGCCCTACAGAAATCAAGCCCTGCAGCATCATCCTACTCCCAGTCTTTTTGTCATTGGCGCAACCTCTTCTTTTGTTGAAGAAACCGTTGGCAACATCAACAAGTAGCGCCGCCACAAGTTGTTGCATAAGTTGTCCTTCTTTTTCTTGTAGTCCAGCCCAATAAGACATCCGTCATTCAATATGAAACTTGAAAGAATATCACACTAGGGTCATGTTGGTAAACATTACGAGAAGTAGCAACATTTCTAGCTTTCAACAAAGACTAGAAAACTGTCGCGACCCCCACTGCCACAATTTGTCTAACTTTTTTTGGGAAACTCTCAACCCAACTGCTAAAATCCTCAATCTTGCAGGGTATATCGTGTATTCCCATGACACTCCTAACAAACCCCCAATTAAATTTAGCAACGAGTCAGGCACAAAATAAATGCTCCACTATTTCAGGGTGATCACAAAAGCTACGGCCCTTGTCCTTACCTTTCAGTTTCTTTTTGCCAAGTTATCTCTAGTCAGCCCGCTATTTCTAAATACCACCCACATAAAAACGTTCACATTCAAAGGAATCTTGGCATACCATAATTTCCTGTGTTTCCATACCACTTGATCAGTTTTTAACGCTAAATATAAAGACCATACAGAGAACTTTCCAAACTTGGTCAGTAAACAGGTTACACATCTATCCTCCTGGTCATTTAACACTACTCTACAGCAAATATCGTTAGGCACATACCACATGTCTGCAGCTTCCCCTCATAGAACTCTCCTAAATGTAATTAGGCTCATGTCATCGGACAAAGCTTTAGCTGCAGTAAAGTTAGTTCTGAATGTAAGAAGACATAGTCTAGGAAATTGTACACTGAAGGGTTTGTCACCCAGCCACACATCACTCTGGAACAAAGTTCTCTCCCCATTCCCTACTATCTTTCTGCTAAATTGCAGAAAAATGGGTTTTAACTTCTAAACCCTGCCAAAAATGAGATGTACCATTCCTTTTCTTAAAGTCTCTTAGAGTACATTTATCTAAGTATTTTCTTCTCACTAAATCCTACCACACCCCTTTCTTATTTTCTAACTTCCAAATCCATTTTGAAAGAAAGCAAACATTCATGGTGTCAAGGTCAAACACACCTAGGCCACCCATTTCTTTGGGTCTACAAACATCTTCCCGTTTCACCAAATGATATTTTTTAACATTATCCTCTTCTTGCCAAAGCATCCTTATCATATAAAAAACCATTCTCTTACTGGGCCCCTTAGGTAATTCCACTAAAGATATCATATAAAGAGGAACATTATTTAGACTAGAAGTAATCAAAATTAATCTACCTCCATAAGATATATTTCTACCTTTCCACATACTTAATTTTCTTCCCTTTTTTCAGGCCAATTCCAATCACTATTGCATATTCTAACAATATTGATAGGATACCTAAGTATTTAAAAGGTACTTAGTTTTACATGTATTTGGGATACCTAAGTATATGAACTGATACATGTACTTGTTTTGTTTCTTCTGGTGTCCAAAGGCCTTTGATAGCGGCCTTCATTCAGGCGTGGAGTATCTGCTTCCGAGCTCATATGCTCTTCGACGACAGTAAAAGTTAAAAATACTAAAAAAAATCTGATTTTTTTGGTAAACTTTGACAAATATTTTTTGTTCTTTTAAAATTTATCATGAAAGGACATTCATGGAAATCGTGGTAAAAAAAAATTGATGCTCCAAAAAATACTTTTTTTAAAGCATTTGGAGTGCTGATTTGTTTTTCCATGACTTGCACGAATGCCATTTCATGATGAAAATTTTTGAGCATACAAAACATTTGTCAAAGTTTGCCAAAAGATCAGATTTTTTTAATTCTTTTGACTTTTTGAATTTACTATTCCTCGAGAGCTCATTTGAGCTCAGGAGCAGAAAGGACTTTCGCCTTCGTTTTCACTTCTTCTCGGGTCTCGGAGGTCTACCATGGTTGGCGCCCCCAGACTGCTGCCTACGGGTGGTGTACCTGTTGGTTTGCCCGGGTGCCATAATTTGATTAGCTTTCTATCGCTTTTGCATTTGATAATTTTCGCTCCTAGAACCAAATCCATGTTGCGATGATTGTGGTCCCCCCGACCATCATTAATCTTGTTGCCTCCAACGCTCATGTTGTGCATGTTACCACGGTTGTTTGCCTCTAAAGCCTTTATCTCACCCCTCGCTTTGCGCCAAAGATCCAGGGGAGAGATAGGCAGGCGTTTCGTCAAAATCGTGAACTATGAGTGAAACTTAGTCGGTTGAGAATAGCATGTAAATGTATGTTAGGCGAGAGAGAAAACACTATAGATGATGTCAGCGGTCTCACACAGCAACAAAAAAATGCAATTGATGCATGCACGGAAGGTCACATGCATGGTAGAAAATCTTTTCTCCAATTTCCAAACCATGTTCACTTGTCTTGCCCACCTTTCTTGGTCGCAAACTTCACGTGCATGCCAATAATATAGCTAGTAGCGTGGCTATAAAGAGAGAGCACCATCTATCTATCTATCTATCTATCGACCAAATATCTCTCCGCTTGCATTGCCTCCCTGCCTAGCTACATTTGACTTGCTTCCATCCATTCCATCCACTCAACTCAAGCAAGATCTTGTGCACTCCCTCCCATACCAGGTAGCTTGGATAAGATCATCGATGGAGGAGCTGTGGAAGGGCATGTCGCTGTGCTCCACCCAGCTCGCGCTACAGTCCTACCGCGGCGCCGCCCACCCCCAGGACTACCTGGCCGGCGCCGTTCCGCAGCCTCCCCGCACGCCGCCGCCTCACACGGCGCTCACCCTGGAGTTCACCTGCCCCGGGGGGACCGGCGCTGCCAACTCGGCCACCAGCTCCGGCGACGACCCAGCCGGCTGTCACTTTGGCTTCTCCGCGTCCGGAGGCGCCAGCAAGAGAGCCGCTGTGCAGCCAGCGGCGGGCGGCGACCGGCGGCAGCGCCGGATGATCAAGAACCGGGAGTCGGCGGCGCGGTCGCGAGCGCGGAAACAGGCGTGCACCAAGGAGATGGAGCTGGAGCTGGCGCAGCTGCGCCGGGAGAACAGGATGCTCATCCAGCGCGAGCAGGACTTCACCAACGTACGCACGGCTACTTCTCTCTTTGCCATTTACTCCGTAATTAGTAGCTACATGAAAATGTTACTACTCCGTTTGTATGTTGGCATGCAGGATCGTTTGGCGAAGGCGGCGCAGGCACCCGTCCCAGACTGCATCAGCGGGAGCACTAGTAGTACCCTCCAGCAGAAGCAGCAGCGGCAGAAGCAGAGGTGCCGCTCCGCCCCTGCGCCATGAATCCATGATCGCCGGCCGTCGACGGTCGACTGTAGCATTAGCTTCATTCCACTTACAATGGATTGATTGTCCAAGCTAGCTAGCTAGATGACTTATTTAGCACGGGACCAGTCGTTAACAAAGTACTCCTTTGTATGTATGTATGTATGTATGCATGCATGTATCTGTATCGAATCATAGCCTACTTGCTTGCAAAAGTAAGCAAGGATGTAGCTCGACGATGGATGGAAGGGAAGCTAGTTAACTAGAGTAGTATATAATACAGTAGATTAATAGGTGAGTCTCTCCTCAATATATGTTGAGGCCAGAGATGAATGGATCAATTGAGCTACGTACGTGCGCAAATTAACGGCTTTTCCATCACAAGCCTACTTGAGTGGGCAGTGGCCTGGTCTGGCAAGAAGATATATTAGATGAATGACAAATGCATGCATGAATCTATGATAAAATGGATTCTCTTCAGGCTAGACATACCGTGGGCGCCTTGATTCGCTTTTGTTTCCTGTCACGTTTTTTTAGAAAAGGTGGATGTACTCTCGACCTCTGCATCTGGACGATGCATGCAGCCATATTATTAATTATTCACAAAGACCATACAAAGTGATACATCAATAAGCCTCAAGCCACCATCTTGGCAACACCGTTGCTACTCCTATCCCCTTGATGAAGGCGCGCCGAATGTCCGAGCCTAATACCAAACAGACATCGCACCAAAGCCTAACATCTAAAGCCGGGTGTCTCATCCAAGCCACTACCTGGATTGGGTCCCACACCGATCTGGGACACTCCCAGTGAGCACCGCACGCTGCAAGGGCCGTCACCTCCATCATCCCTCGGTCCATCCTCAGAGCAGAACTGAAGCACCGACCTTGCCAGGCCTCTCTGCCATCAACGCCACCATGACGCCAGACAGCTTCCTCCTCCTACGCGAGTCCATCTCCGCGCATCAGACGCCGAATCTCCACAGCGCCACGCCGCCGAGATCCGCCACCATCGATGTGTAAGATGAAGCACCGTTCCACCAAAGACGTCGTCCTCTGGTCCCTCGAGCCCGTGTGCACCTCCAAGAATGACGCCCCCAAGGGGGAAACAACACCAGAGAGCCGTCACTAGTAGAAAAAGGGCCTTTAGTCCCGGTTCATAAGGGCCTGGGTCGTTACTAACCCTGACCCTTTAGTTCCGGTTCAAACCAGAATTGGGACTAAAGGCCCTCCACGTGGCCGCTGCCTGGAGGTCCACCTTTAGTCCCGGTTGGTAACACCAACCGGTACTAAAGGAAATTTTCTGATTTTTTTGAATTTTTTTTGAATTTTTTTATTTTCAAATTTCTGAATTATTTTAACCTCTAATCTCTAATCACCCCTCATCACTACTCAATTTAATCTCTAATCACCCCTCATCATTCCAAATCATCTAACTTTCCGGACGGTCACCCATCCTCCCACTCCCCCAGCATGAGCATGCTTAACTTCCAGATTCTATTTTCCCTCGTTTCCAAGTCTACACTCGTTGTTTTCCTCACAATAGTAAGATGTTAATCCTATTAACCCTCAGGAGTTTAGCTTGAGCATGAAGTCACACATTTCACTGTTTGAGTTTGAAACTATTGTTCTGAAAAACAATAATTATTTAGTAACACTAATATTTCTTGAATAAGTAGTTTGACCATTGTTTGACCACAGTTTGACTATAGTTTGACCAGATTTGACCAAAATTCAAAAAAATTGAAATAATTATTTAATAACACTAATATTCTTGAATAATTATTTAGTAACACTAATAATTCTTGAATAAGTAGTTTGACCATAGTTTGACCAGATTTAATGAAAATTAAAAAAACTGGAATTTGAGCATAACTTTTTTCCTTTTGGAATTTGAGGATTCTACAAATTTGCAAACAGGTCGTAGGCCGTCTCCATCGGATGTAAACTTTTTGAGTAGATGACTTTTCATATAAAAAACTTTTTAATCCGAGTTCGTATGCAAAAGTTATGCCCATTTTACAAATTCCAGAGAGATTTTGTAAATAAAGTCGAAATTCATATTTGTAAATTTTCTCAACAACTAGACCACATATCACATGGGAACTTATTTTATTTTATTTTTTTGACATTACCATCATTTTCTTTTGTTTTTTCTAAAACTGAAAAGGCGGTCGGGGGGGGGGGGGGGTTGAAAATGGGACGTTTAGTACCGATTCGTAACATGAACCGGTACTAATGCCTCAAAGCCCATTAGTACCGGTTGGTGGCACCAACCGGGACTAAAGGTCTAACCTTTAGTATCGGTTGGTGCCACCAACCGGAACTAATGGGCATCGCACCCTTTAGTCCCGGTTCGTGGCACGAACCAGGACTAAAGGACCCAGGTGAACGGGGACTAATGCCTAAGCCGCACGAACAGGGATAAATGCACCCATTGGTCCCGGTTCTGGACTGAACCGGGACTAATGAGGTTACCCGGCCTGAACCAAAGCCCCCTTTTCTATTAGTGCGCCGTCATCCGATGTACTGTCTAGGGTTTCCCCCGGAGGTAGCAGAGAGTGGCCTTGAACTTTTCCTCGGCGATGCCTTCAGGAAGGGAACAACGCGGATAGTGTCGCCATCGTCGGCCTTGGCAATAGGCAATAGCAGGTTTTCACCCAGATCTGATCGAAAACCTCCATCTCTCATGCACGGGCCGCCGCCATCCTTGCCGGGATCTAGATGATGTAAGCCGCCGCTGCTAGATCTCGGCAAGGAGAAGAGCCCCCACCGAGCCCCCCCCCCCCCGGCCGAGCAGGGGAGGCCGAGACCGCGCCCGCAGGACCAAATCTACGATGGATCCGTGCCCGCGTCGCCGCCCCGAAGCCAATCCCTCGCGCAGCCGCCACGGCCTGGCCACCCGCTCGCGCCGCCGCGCCCTCGCTGCATCAGCCAAGACTCCGCCGCGCCGCCGCATCTCGCGCTACAGCCGCACGCCGGAAGGAGAAGAAGGGCCCCACCGCCGCTGACGCGCACGGGCTTCGCCTAGCGGCACCTTCTGGCGACGGCGAGGAGAGGGGATGGTGTAGGAAGCGGACGTGGGGTGAGGGCTAGGGTTCCCCCGCCGCCGCCCGAGAAAGCGACGCGAGGGACGCGAGGTAGACGAGAGCCGGTCTGTTTCCTGCCACGTACTACCAAGATGGGGAACCAAGATGGCCTACTTGCTCTATGTTGTCCTAGCAGCAAGATGTGGATGTGGAATCCGATAGTGCAGTAGTATGTCCCCACTGCCTGCGCCACCACACATGCAGCACACAGCACGCATGTTGTCGTTACTTACCATTTTTCACTGTTAATGTCGTCAACGAGAGTCTCTATGCAACATATATGTGCCTGGCTTGCATTTTTATGGACAAACACGCGAGAGCGGCGTTTCGGTGCCCGGGTGCATCTGCACCCGATCAAAAAAAATTCATAATTTTTTTGAAAAAATTCAAAAAATTCCAAAAAAATTTAGTGTGGTAGACAATTTGATGCGTGAGGTACGCTCCAATTTTCAAAACATTTGAACTTCTGTGCAGCTCTCAGCAAAAAAGACAAATCAGACCAGAACAGTATATGAACAATACACATTTTTACAGACCTCCGATTTGTCTTTTTTGCTGAGAGCTGCACAGAAGTCCAAATGTTTTGAAAATTGAAGCGTACCTCACGCATTAAATTATCTACCACCCAATTTTTTTTTGAATTTTTTTGAATTTTTCTAGTATTTATTTTGATTTTTTTGTGAGCGCAGGTGCAGATGAGCTCGGGCTGAGATTCGAATTTTCCCAAACATGCGTGCTATCAACTGGAGTTATCTACCTAGCTACATGAGGCGGAGTACACAAAATATTTTGGGATGGGTCGATGGTGATATGGATCGTGGTACCCAACCCCATCCCCGACCCCCACCTCAGGCTGCAGCAGGCATACATGGCCTGTCCTGTCCACACAAAAAACTAAAACTTAAATCCTATCCATGGAGTTACTGATTCATCTGTTGAGAATAGACACCAAACTGCTATAGATGAAAAAGACCATCTAACAACGTACCGGCTGGGTCATATCCATGGATTAACTAACTGATCTCTTCTGGTGCTCCTAATTTGATACCAGCAGAGATGAGAACGACAGCCTGACAGATGGAAATGTAGCTAGGTGGCCATCGGATGTGAAGCCCCAAACCAAAAGGACCCAAATGGAGTATAAACTACCTTGAATTTCATTGCTGTAATTAGTGAGTGCCGTCCCAGCCGCACGCATGGTCGACACGCAATGCCTGCCTTTCCTTGTTCCTCCCTTTCACATCAATCACTCCATCTATCCATCTTTTCTTTTCTTTCTCTTTTCCTGCTTGTGCGTGAAGAATATTTTCTCCTTTCTCAATGATTCATCCGTTGATATTCCCTTCCGTGTATCTTGCTTGTATCCTATCCAGTTGGTCAAACACAAACCAGCATAGATGAATACATATAGACATATAGTACAATGTAAAAACTGCTACAATACTCCTTCCGTCTATAAAAAGAAGGCCTCTAAATTTTCGGGGAAGTCAAATGTTGCACAGTTTGACCATGTTTGTAGCGGAAAAAAGCATCAATAACTGCATTACTCCCTTCATTTCAACTTTTTTTTTTAGAATGAAGGCTCAAGAAGAGCCCGGCTTTGAATTAACAAAGCCATCAACCGGCCAGGATTACAACTCCAAATTACAACACTCACCAACTAAAGAAAAGAAGACAAAAGGCAAAGATACAAGGGCGTCAGGGAGCAGCTCACAATACACATACTACAAGCTAGTAAGAAAGATTGGCGTAGAAACTCTAGCTTGGAGATGCCATAAACCTCTTGCAAGCCGAAAACCAAGGCGAAAGCGAAATTCTGGTCAGGAGAGTGCACCGACGACGATGTAAGGCTCGCCGTTGCCAACACACCTGGGCTTGAAGAAGACACATCCATCCTGATGCATCGTCAAAGAAGGCCCCTGCCTCCTCGCCTGGCTCGAAGGCGCCGCACCGTTGAACGATGGACATGCTCACCCTAGAGCCTAGATGGATCGCATCGAAGAAACCACTTGGGCGGAACCAGGCGTTCCCGACATGCCGACGACGACTCACCTAGAGCAGAGCAACACCAAAAGCCATAGTTCTGACATGAAAGAGGGCGAGCGGACAGAATGCACAAATGGGCAACAGCAAGGGCCAAGACCAAATTGGAAGCTACGGCTCGCTCGACGAGCTGAAGTGCAGCCACCGTAGGAGGGGAACCCTATCCCCTCCCGTCCTGGAAGATCCAAGGGCACCGGAGGAATACACTGCAGCCCATCGCAGAGCACCAAAACACCTTGACCCAGCACCAGGGGAGACCTTGCCACCGCTGGACGCACGCTGCCGCCGCCGACACACTCCACCTACACCACAGCGAAGCCCACAGCCCAACTTTGTTCCCAAAAGAGCGCCTTCAAGAAGGTTACGGCGCCAAGGGCGTCGCCGCTGCCCAACAAGGTTGAGGATTTCTCCCGGGAGACAAAGGGGAAGGAGATGGGAGGGGGGGGGGGGGGCAGGACCTGAACGGCGCCTCCGGGAAGGTGCGCGGCGCCCACGGGCGTCGCTGCCGTCGCCGCTGACATGGCAGCTGGGGTTTTCCCCGGTCCTGCAACCTTGGCACCCGCTCCCACCCGCAGCAAACCTGGCCCCCATGACGAGGCAGATCGATCTGGTGGGAGGAGCTCGCTGGAGGAGAAGGGCAATGGGGACGGCCAGATCTTACGCAACCGAAGTTGGCGCTGCCGCCGCGCGCTGGCCCGCATTCTTCGGGGATCTCGCCGTCCACACGGCCGAGAACCACCGACCCGCGCCCGCGCCGCGGGATGCCGAAGCCGGCGACGCCACACTAGCCGGGGCCGCCGCCCCAGATCCAGAGGCCCCTCGCGGGCGAGGCGAGGCGGCGAGGGCCCCGCCGCCACCTTCATCGGCGGCGCGCCAAGCTTGCTCGGCGGCAGCGGCCTCGGGCGGCCTCGAGGGGAGGACAAGCAAGGGAGTGAGACGGCGGGGTTAGGGTTTCGCCCCTCGAGGCTCGAGACACTTAATAAATGTTTTAACTTTGTACCAACCTTAATACAAAATTGTACTAAAATCGAGACACTTATTTTGAGATGAAGAGAGTATTAAATAGATATAATATGAATGTATTTCACTTTTTGTCTTAATTCATTTGGTACTGTACTTTTTTCTATAAATGCGGTCCAACTTCGAACCGTTTGACTTCACACAAAATTTATACAACTTTTTTTAAGGGAGTATCACCTAATATTCTCTTCAGTCACGACAACTAACTAGGTAGACTTGATAAATCTTGGTATCCTCATACCATTCAAAAATACTACCTCCATTCAAAAATATAAGATGTTTTGGTAGGCTAGTTTGGCCTACCAAAACATCATATAATTTAGAATGGATGTAGTAGTTGTGACACACGCATGGCTTAATGTTGTTTATAACAGGATCAATAATGTGCAAATTTAATTATTTAAACTAAATAAATAATAACAAGAAAACGGTGTAAATAATGATAAGAAAATGGCAAGACCACGGCTCCACCCGACAACTGCTTGATAAAAAAACCCAGTATAGTATTCTTGACCTCAAGTGACCATTTGGTTATCAACCATGCATCCTGCACTGCCAACTTCATACTGAAGCAACAACCACAAACACTCTAAATAAGACGTCACGATAAATTTCATCGTCGCAAGCAGAATATTTCCTCTCCTGTACCACAAACTTGGGCACAAAACCCATCTTTCTTTGTAAGGTTCTTGATCCACCTTGTTTCCATGAGCGTCTATTCCTTTTTGGGATTACTGGATATTCCAAAGCTGTTGGCCGACAGATCTTGGCGGGTTGTCACCAAATTACACACCATTTGTTGTGTTATTCAGCTTGGATGATGTGGTTGGCGTTCGGCTGCTAAAGACGCCCAAACTCCTGGCTGACAAACCATGGTTCCCTACATCACGACATGTTGGTTTAGTGTTCGTATTTGGTTACCAGAAATACAACCGTTGGTTGTTATTCAATGGGATATGACTTCCCCCTTCCATTTCTCCTTGGGTCTTGCTATGGGGATCTACTTTGGCTGGACCTTGGCGACGTCGGGCTAGGTTGCTCCAAAAGCCTTTGATTGCCATTCAACCGATACATGTATTTATTCTCATTTCTTCTGGTGTCCTAAGGCCTTTGATAGTGTCCGCCATTTTCACTTCTTCTCGGGTCTTGCGGAGGTTGGTTGTCGCCTCCGGTCCGTTGCCTACGGCTGGTGTAGATGTTGGTTTGCTCGGGTGCCATGCCTTGATTAACTTTCTCTCACTTTTTCATGTGATAATTTTCACTCTTGGAACCAAGTCCATTTTGCGATGATTGTGCCCCCCTAATCAGTGTTAATCTTGTTACCTCCAACACTCATGTTGTTTACCATAGTTGTTGCCTCTAAAGCCTCTATCTCGCCCTTCTTTTTGCACCAAAGATTCACATGAGAGATAGGCATGCATTTTGTCAAAATCCTCAGCTTCCAAACCATGTTCACTTGTCTCGTCCCTGCTATTAGTAATAGTGGTTGGTGATTTAGAGGCGGTGCCATGGGGATACCTTTGGCCGCGTCTTCAATAGTGCCTTGCTAGCTTTCTTTCCACCTTTCTTGGTCGCAAACTTTGCATGCCTGACAATAACATATGCATTATTGGAATCCAAATGTGGCCCACTTTACACAATACGAACATCTTGTATCTGTTATAATTGGTGAGACTTTAGAAAGAGATGAATTACATGGGCAACAATTCTTAAAGTGAATTGAATGACAACTTTTAATCGAGGAGGAAGGGAAAAAAAATACATAACAAAGTAACGAGCCCTAGTAACCGAGTTAGCGGCCCTCCTAAATCTTTTGCTTGATGCATGCGTGCACCGCCATGCAATGCAAAATAGGAGCAGGGCTAAGTTCCTCATAGTTTGTGCCAGCAATTTTAAGATAAACATATGCATATGAACATCAGCGGACCCAATATATAGCTAGGTTTTCTTTTGAGGAAACAATATTTAGCTAGGTGAATAATATTATGTAATTTGGTATATGTATATGCATGTAGGTTAGCAGCTCCAAAGATTCTGCCAAATAATGTGTGTGTTCTTGACATTGCATTAGTTGCATCGATGTGAGTTCTCCATGGTGATATGTGGAAGTGAAAGTTGAGAAGCTTGTTACTTTTTGGTGTTTTGGCACCCTAGAGCTTGTGCCTCTTGGGTGTTTGGCGCCCTAGACGGTTGGTGGTGTCGCGGAGCTCAATCATTTGGTGTAAAGCTCCAGGCAAGCTTCGGGGTCTCCAATTAAGTTGGGAAGATTGCCTCAAGCAATTTGTACGGGTTCGGTGACCGCCCCAAGGGTTGTCAATTGTACGGGTTCGGTGACCGCCCCCAAGAGTCGCCATTTGTACGTACGGGTACAGTGACCACCATCAAGGGTCCCTTAGTGAAATCATGACATCTTGCATTGTGTGAGGGTGTGACGAGAATACGGTGACCCTAGTTGTTGGGGAACACAGTAATTTCAAAAAAATTCCTACGCACACGCACGATCTATCATGGTGATGCATAGCAACAAGAGGGGAGAGTGCAGTCCACGTACCCTCGTAGACTGTAAGTGGAAGCGTTATGACAACGCGGTTGATGTAGTCGTACGTCTTCACGATCCGACCAATCCTAGTACCGAAAGTACGGCACCTCCGCGATCTGCACACATTCGGCTCGGTGACGTCCCACGAACTCTCGATCCAGCTGAGTGTCGAGGGAGAGCTTCGTCAGCACGACGGTGTGATGACGGTGATTCAAACAACCCAATATAATGGTAAATTGTATAGGTGCACTAGTTCGGCGAAGAGATGGTGATACAAGTGCAATGTGGACAGTAGATATAGGTTTTTGTAAACTGAAAATATAAAAACAGCAAGGTAACAAAGGGTAAAAGTGAGCGTAAACGGTATTGCAATGGTAGGAAACAAGGCCTAGGGTTCCAATCATTCCATTGGGCTATTCCTATAAGTGTCACAAACAGCCCTAGAGTTCGTACTAGAATAACACCTTAAGATACAAATCAACCAAAACCCTAATGTCACCTAGATAGTCCAATGTCACCTCAAGTATCCGTGGGTATGATTATACGATATGCATCACACAATCTCAGATTCATCTATTCAATCCAACACAAAGTACTTCAAAGAGTGCCCAAAGTTTCTACCGGAGAATCATGACGAAAACGTGTGCCAACCCCTATGCATAGGTTCATGGGCGGAACCCGCAAGTTGGTCACCAAAACATACATCAAGTGGCACGTGATATCCCATTGTCACCACAGATACGCACGGCAAGACATACATCAAGTGTTCTCAAATCTTTAAAGACTCAATCCGATAAGATTACTTCAAAGAGAAAACTCAATCCATTACAAGAGAGAAGAGGGGGAGAAGAAACATAAGATCCCACTATAATAGCAAAGCTCGCGATACATGAAGATCATGCCAAATCAAGAACACGAGAGAGAGAGAGAGAGAGAGAGAGAGAGAGAGAGAGAGAGAGAAAGATCAAACACATAGCTACTGGTACATACCCTCAGCCCCGAGGGTGAACTACTCCCTCCTTGTCATGGAGAGCGTCGGGATGATGAAGATGGCCACCGGTGAGGGTTCCCCCCTCCGGCAGGGTACCCGAACAGGGTCCGGAGAGATTTTTGGTGGCTATAGAGGCTTGCGGCGGCAGAACTCCCGATCTAATCTCCGTTCTGGAAGTTTTACGATACGTAGGTATATATGGGTGCAAGGGGTACGTCGGTGGAGCTTCGGGGGCCCCATGAGGTAGGGGGCACGCCCTAGGGGGGTGGGCGCGCCCCCACCCTCGTGGCCAGCTCCCGTATCTTCTGACGTGGAGTCCAAGTCTATCCGGTAGGTTTCCTTCCAAAAATAACTTCTCCAGTTGATTTCGTTCCGTTTCGACTCCGTCTGATATTCCTTTTCTTCGAAACACTGAAATAGGCATAAAACAACAAATCTGGGCTGGGCCTCCGGTTAATAGGTTAGTGCCAAAAGTAATATAAAAGTGGATAATAAAGCCCAATATTGCCTAAAACAGTAGATAATATAGTATGGAGCAATCAAAAATTATAGATACGTTGGAGACGTATCAAGCATGCCCAAGCTTAATTCCTGCTCGTCCTCGCACTACAAGAAATACACTCAATTATGACTCCCCATTTTGGTCGTTGATTCGTCATATTTATCGTTTATTGACCTTTTTTTGACCAAATTCAGAAGGTCAACAGTTGGCCGTCAAGAACGAACAAACTTGACCTTTTTGGAATTTTGGTCATAGCTAGACTGATGACCAAAATTTCAGAAAGGTCACTACCCACTTGCTTGGGCCACGTAGGATCTGACATGGCTGAGCTGACGTGGCATTGTTAGTGACCAAATGGAATCATCATAAATTTCATAGCCCAGTCCACCAATCTAGCCTACATGGGCCTGGCCCAATACCTATCTTTTTTATTGAAATGGTCTGATTTATTTGGGCTGATGCATTATTTTCAGAAGCATGCATATCTCATGTATGAAAACAAGTACAACAGAATACAATATTGCACATAAATTGTATATTTTATTTCACTAACACATCACATGAAGTACAATACATCATCCATTAACTCCTCTACACAGAAAGGTCCAAGGTCCAACAAGTGCACAAGTGTACATCAAAATAATGCTTCAAGTGCAAGTGCACAGCAAAAAGACCCAACAAGTGCACAGGCGCACAACAATATATTTCTACAAAGATTGGACGAGATGGGCAAATTTTAGTTGATCACACATAACATCAATGAGAAACGAAGCTTCTTATGCCCTTCGCTTCTTTCGAGTGCTTCAGATCATCCTGGTAATTGGAACAATCAAACATAAGAAAGCACACAAAATATGAGCAAACAAAAGATAAATGGAGGTTCTACATTCAGCAATTAACACAAGACTAAGACATGCTCCCATAGAAATTTCAGGAATTGCAGGATTATTCTTGTGTTAGCTCAACACTTTGTGCAAAAAAACTCACATTAATAACTTCCAACATGAAGAGATGTCAATCATATATCTTTAACACAGTAAAATAAATAGCACCGACATGAGCTGAAGCTGAAGCTGCTGCATTGGGACAGTACGAACAGTGAGCTATATGCCTGGACCCCAGAACCTTGAAGAAAGCAATACAAAATTGCACTTCGTATAGGACTGTCATGCAGACCAAAGTAAGCATGAACCGAGTAGATCCCACTAGCATTATGCTTTCTAAAAGATTGCTCGACTAGCATTTTTTAAATTGTAGTGTTGTAGAAACTGAATTGAGCGTAGTGAAAAGGTCCATAATGTGCACTTGGATCCTCATATTTTTGGATGATCACCAAAGGGAAAACTACTCCTGACTATGATCATCAGCATCTACTACTCCTAACTACTCCCTGTGCAATCCTACTCTGCAGTAAAACTTCCTCACCCTCCATTCACCCTGTTCAAGAAGTACTGTAGTAAAACTACTCCTAATGCTACAGCAGTTAACAGCAAGTGAAATTACTATGATGTGCAAAATTTACAGTAAATACTCCACTGAATATTACTGAAACTTAACAGAAGTTAACTAGGCTTTTTCAATTTCAGAATATACAAGTCAGAAAATAAGCTTGCAAGCAAGTTTATGTAAGTAATGCACACTGGAGTACATTACTTCTATGGATTTATGCAAATAATTCATTGATTAATATATGAAATTTGAAAGGGGCTAATCTGACCATCAGCCTAAACATCCTTAACTACTCCGTAAATACAGTAGCACGAAATCTGGACCTGACCATGGTCGGAACACACACACACACCTCTGACCATGACCTTCCTTCCATGGCGATGTCCTCCTCCCTGACTTGTACCATGGTGATGGCGATGGCCTGCACAAACCAACTGCGCAAATCAGATGGGCAAATCCAGAAGAAGAATACGAGGGGAAGGAGGGGCGTACGTACCTTTGGCTTCACCAGAGTCGAGGGCCACCAGCCCACCACATCAGCAAGCTCGGGTCCCCGCCGAGGAACAGAGAAGAGCTCAATGGGGATGGGGATGGGTGGGTGTGGGGCTCGGGTTTCACCCCGGCTATCCATCCATCCGCCCGTCCATGCGTCGGTTGGGGTCAGACCTCCATGGCCGTCTGGCCTCCCTTGAGAAACAGGTGGACGACGGCGTGCCGGTTCCGGTTCCCCTTCCATCCATCCAAGCGGTCGAGGAGGACGTTGCTGAAGTGGTGGTCGACCTTGGCGGTGCCGAAGTCGGAGACAGGGGCTACCATCGCGTCGCCAGGGCCGCAGCCACGCGGTCGACGGGCGCCACGCGGAAAAGGCGCGCCATGGCCGCCGGCGGCAGAGCTCCCTCCCTTTCTTCTTCTCTTGTCTTGTGATGAGTGTGCAGACGGCTGCAGACCGGCGGCGAGGGGAGAGGAGGGTGGCAGAGGCGAGGGAAGATGTGGGCGGCGGAGGGAAGATGTGGGCGGCGGAGGGAAGGGGAGGACGGGGCGGCAGCGGAGGGATCTGGATCGGGGGAAAGGAGTGGGTGCGGGGAGGGGTTTGGATCGGCTAGGGTTCACGCGTGTGTGAGGGAGAGATAGGCTGTAGTGGGTTGGATGGACGGATGGATGGATGTATGGACGGACGGATGGACGGATGTTTGCCACGTCATCGATCCATGCCACAACGAATTCCACCAATCAGAATTGTGCACATGTATCTCTTATAGTTTTTATAGTTTGTATCCTCTTATTTAGGGCAAACTTTCAACATATTAACCACGTATAGTTTGTTAAAATGAATGAATATTGTGCACATGTGTGCATCTTGTGATGACAAACAATATTGATATGGGGAGTTTTCATTTTCATTGCACAAAAGAGACATTTTCTATTTTTCGAGTGCCCGAAATGGTTTTTTTTGTGAAAGGCCTACCATATATTTGCTGCAAAATTGTACCAAATCAATTTTCTAAAATACTAGGACATATTTAATTCACAATTGACTAAAAGGTTGGGTGTCAAAAATTTTGATCCACCTCTGGTGAAAAAGACAAATTCCCGCCGATTCAGTTGGAAGCGAGTCAAATTTGAACTGCAGCTGCCTCATAGTTTGCTTTTTATTTTTTCCAAAAATCATGTCTAGGTACATAACTATCTATTTAATCAGAGAAACGTCAAAAGTTTTCCAAGATTCAACCACTAGCTAGGAGCGGTCATGCCTGCCGTTTTGACCGTATTTTCAAACGGGCATAAAAAATTCAAAAAAAAATCAAAAAATTGGAAAACCTTCGCATTGTGTCATTATATGTGACCAAGTTTTCAGGGAAAATAATAAACTTGTAATACAGTAATTATTTTGAAAAAATGTTCTCAGAAATGAGCTATCATGCGTGAAGATTCATGGCTTTCAAGCCAAATGATCAATCTTATGGCCACATTCATGGCATAGTTTGTTCAAATGATCTCATATTGTGCACGAGGGTGCATCTTGGAATTCCAAACAATGTTGCCTAAGGAAGTTTTCATTTTCTTTGCACGGAAAATTCATTTTTCATTTTCCGAGTGCCTGAAAGGAGGGTTTTTTGTGAAGGAACTACCAAATAATTGTTTCCAAATTGGACCAAATTATTTTTATAAAATACTAGGCCATATATAATGCACAATTGACAAAATGGTTGGGTGAAAAAAGTTTTGATCTACCTCTGGTGAAAAAGACAAATTGCCGTCGATTCAGATGGAAACGGGTCAAATTTGAACTGTAGCTGCCTCATAGTTTGCTCTTTATTTTTTCCGGAAATCATTTCTAGGTACATACGTATCTATTTAATCATATAAACACCAACAAAATTCCAAGATTCAACCACTAGCTAGGAGCGGTCAAGCCCGCCGTTTTGACCGCATTTTGAAACGGGCATAAGAAATTCAAAAAAAATCAAAAAATTGGAAAACCTTCGCATTGTGTCATTATATGTGGCCAAGTTCCTAGGAAAAATAACAAACTTGTAATACGTCAAATATTTTAAAAAAGTGTTCTCATAAATGAGCTATCAAGTGTGAAGATTCATGGCTTTCAAGTCAAACGATCAATCTTATGGCCATATTCATGGCATAGTTTGTTCAAATGATCTCATATTATTCACAAGGGTGCATATTGGAATGGCAAACAATGTTGCCTAAGGAAGTTTTCATTTTCTTTGGACGAAAAAATAATTTTCCATTTTCCGAGTGCCTGAAATGAGTTTTTTTGTGAAGGACCTACCATATATTTGTTGCAAAATTGGACCAAATCAATTTTCTAAAACACTAGGACATATTTTATGCAAAATTGACAAAATGGTTGGGTGTCAAATTTTTTGATCCACCTCTGGTGAAAAAGACAAATTCCCGTCGATTCAGCTGAAAGCGGGTCAAATTTGAATTGCAGCTGCGTCATAGTTTGCTCTTTATTTTTTTCAAAAATCATTTTTAGGTAAATAAGTATCTATTTAATCAGAAATACATGGTTTGATGGAGAGACATCGAGGTTTGGACGGTGGCCGAGGGCTCCAACTCTAGAGCGCGTAAGCTCGCATGCCCGCCGCGTGGTCACCGCATGACTATGGCGTTGCCATGTGTTCTAGGCGGACTAGGCATGTCTAGTGGGTTGGGCACTCCCCAGGTAGGTGCTAGGAAGAAAATCACAACATAAGATTCTCACGAGGAGACCGATCGATGCTCAAACATGAATAAGCAGCCAAATGTTTGATTAGCGGTACAGGAAATGTACATGGCTAATGGGCGTGAGTTTTGGCTGAGGATGATCAGTTACTAAGAAGACCGTCTTCACAAATTTTCAGCTCAAAAGGAGGAGCCTAGGTGGTACTTGCTTTGCAAACCACCACACTGGACATAAATACGAATGTTGAAGCTCGGCTCAAAATAATGAATGGATTGAGCTGGAATTTGGTGGAGGATGGTTATTTGGGCATAGGAAAGCACTGTAGAAAATGGATACTATTTGGACATGCCGAAGTGGTACTTCCTTCACAAACTGTTACTCTGAACGGAATAGGAAAATGAATATTTTTGAATTATTTTTGAACTAGGCAAGGAAGGTTTTTACATATTTGACGAAGATATGACCCAAAGAATTTATGAGATTTTTTTGGGAATTTTGGGAATGACAGAAATATAGGTTGCTTCACAACCTAGGGCAAAAACTGCCACATGGACATGACACATAGGCAAAACTGATGAGGTGGCGCCTAGTCATAGCAACCCACCACAATTTACAAGGCTATGACCATCTATATTGGTCATTAACAACTAGAAATAAGGCAGCGGAATAGCGCTGTTTGCTTTATGACCATTTCGTGTAAGGAAATTACGACCTTTCTGACCAAAATGGTCGCAATGGTTTAGGGTTTGGAGCCCCCCGAACAGCTTTTGACCAATTGGTCTGAAATGGTCATAGATCTATGACCAATTCTTCCAGGGTCACTGACAGAAGGTCACAATTTGACATATTTCTTGTAGTGTCGAGTAGGTAAATGATAAAAAAAGATATTTTTGATGTGGAATGCTAGTTGGCATAATTTCATTGTGATTCTTCTCAATTGTGATATGAATATTCAGATTCGAAAGATTCAAGACAAAAGTTCATATTGACATAAAAATAATAATACTTCAAGTATACTAATAAAGCAATTATGTCTTCTCAAAATAACATGGCCAAAGAAAGTTATCCCTACAAAATCATATAGTCTGGCTATGCTCCATCTTCACCACACAAAGTATTTAAATCATGCACAACCCCGATGACAAGCCAAGCAATTGTTTCACACTTTAACATTTTCAAAACTTTTTCAATCTTCACGCAATACATGAGCGTGAGCCATGGATATAGCACTATATGTAGAATAGAATGGTGGTTGTGGAGAAGACAAAAAGAGGGGAAGATAGTCTCACATCCACTAGGCGTATCAACGGGCTATGGAGATGCCCATCAATAGATATCAATGTGAGTGAGTAGGGATTGCCATGCAACGGATGCACTAGAGCTATAAGTATATGAAAGCTCAACAAAAGAAACTAAGTGGGTGTGCATCCAACTCGCTCGCTCACGAAGACCTAGGGCAATTTGAGGAAGGCCATCATTGGAATATACAAGCCAAGTTCTATAATTGAAGATTCCCACTAGTATATGAAAGTGACAACATAAGAGACTCTCTATCATGAAGATCATGGTGCTACTTTGAAGCACGAGTGTGGTAAAAGGATAGTAGCATTGTCCCTTCTCTCTTTTTCTCTCATTTTTTGGGCCTTTCCTTTTTTATGGCCTTTCTCTTTTTTTCTCTTCTTTTTTTTTGTCTGGAGTCTCATCCCGACTTGTGGGGGAATCATCGTCTCCATCATCCTTTCCTCACTTGGGACAATGCTCTAGAAAATGATGTTCATCAAACTTTTATTTTTCTTACAACTCAAAAATTACAACTCGATACTTAGAACAAGATATGACTCTATATGAATGCCTCCGGCGGTGTATCGGGATATGCAATGAATCAAGAGTGACATGTATGGAAGAATTATGAATAGTGGCTTTGCCACAAACACGATGTCAACTACATGATCATGCTAGCAATATGACAATGATGGAGCGTGTCATAATAAACGGAATGGTGGAAAGTTGCATGGCAATATATCTCGGAATGGCTATGGAAATGCCATGATAGGTAGGTATGGTGGCTGTTTTGAGGAAGATATATGGTGGGTGTATGATATCGGCGAAAAGTGCACGGTATTAGAGAGGCTAGCAATGGTGGAAGGAAGAAAAGTGTGTATAATCCATGGACTCAACATTAGTCATAAAGAACTCATATACTTATTGCAAAAATCTAGAAGTTATCAAAGCAAAGTATTACGCACATGCTCCTAGTGGGATAGATTGGTAGGAAAAGACCATCGCTCGTCCCCGACCGCCACTCATAAGGAAGACAATCAATAAATAAATCATGCTCCAATTTCATCACATAACGGTTCACCATACGTGCATGCTACGGGAATCACAAACTTTAACACAAGTATTTCTCAAATTCACAACTACTCAACTAGCATGACTCTAATATCACCATCTTCATATCTCAAAACAATTATCAAGCATCAAAATTTTCTTCGGATTCAACGCACTTAAAAGAAAGTTTTACAAATCCTGAATACCAAGCATATTAAAAAATTTAAGCAAATTACCATGCTATTTAAGACTCTCAAAATAATCTAAGTGAAGCATGAGAGATCAATAGTTTCTATAAAACAAATCCACCACCGTACTCTAAAATATATAAGTGAAGCACTAGAGCAAACAACAAACTACTCCAAAAGATATGAGTGAAGATCAATGAGTAGTTTAATAATTATGTAACTATGTGAAGACTCTCTAACATTTAAAAATTTCAGATCTTGATACTTTATTCAAACAGCAAGCAAAATAAAAGAAAATGACATGACACTCCAAGGAAAACACATATCATGTGGTGAATAAAAATATAGCTCCAAGTAAAGTTACGGATGAACGAAGACGAAAGAGGGGATGCCTTCCGGGGCATCCCCAAGCTTAGACGCTTGGTTATCCTTGAATATTACCTTGTGGTGCCTTGGGAATCCCCAAGATTAGGCTCTTGCCACTCCTTATTCCATAGTCCATCGAATCTTTACCCAAAACTTGAAAACTTCACAACACAAAACTCAAAAGAAAACCCGTAAGCTCCGTTAGCGAAAGAAAACAAAACACCACATCATGGTACTGTAATGAACTCATTCTTTATATATATTGGTGTTAAACCTACTGTATTCCAACTTCTCTATGGTTTATAAACTATTTTACTAGCCATAGATTCATCAAAATAAGCAAACCACACACGAAAAACAGAATCTGTCAAAAACAGAACAGTCTGTAGTAATCTATAACTAACGCAAACTTATGGAAGTCCAAAAATTCTAAAATAAATTGGTGTACCTGAGGAATTTTTCTAGTAATCATCTGCAAAAAGAATCAACTAAATAGAACTCTCCAGTAAAAAGTTCTAGCTAATCTCGTGAGTGCTAAAGTTTCTGTTTTTTACAGCATGATCATAAAGACTTCAGCCAAGTCTTTCCAAAGGTTCTACTTGGCACAAACACTAATTAAAACACAAAACCACATATAAACAGAATCTAGATGGATTATTTATTCCTAAAAAGAGCCAAAAAGTAAGAAACTAAAATAAAATTGGGTTGCCTCCCAACAAGCGCTATCGTTTAACGCCCCTAGCTAGGCATGATGATTTCAATGATGCTCACATAAAAGATAGGAATTGAAACATAAAGAGAGCATCATGAAGAATATGACTAGCACATTTAAGTCTAACCCACTTTCTATGCATAGGGATTTTGTGAGCAAACAACTTATGGTAACAAGAATCAACTTGCATAGGAAGGTAAAACAAGCAAAACTTCAAAACATTAAGCAGATAGAGAGGAAACTTGATATTATTGCAATTCCTACAAGCATATATTCCTCCCTCATAATAATTTTCAGTAGCATCATGAATGAATTCAACAATATAATCAGCACCTAAAACATTCTTTGCATGATCTACTAGCATAGAAATTTTATTACTCACCACATAAGCAAAATTCTTCTCATTCGGAATAGTGGGAGTATCATAAGAGACTTGAATACAATAAATTGTTTCCACATTAAAAGAGTAATGTTCAAAGAAAGGGTACTCATAATCATTAAAAGTTTTATAAATATAATCATCACTACTCTTTATAGCATAAGTTTTATCACAATAATCATCATAAGTAGCAACTTTGTTCTCATCATAATCGATTGAAACCTCTTCCGAAATAGTGGATACATCACTAAATAAAGTCATGACCTCTCCAAACCCACTTCGTAAATATTATAAGATTCAACGTCCTCCAATATTGTGGGATCACTACTTCCTAAAGTTGACACTCTTCCAAACCCACTTTCATCAATATAATCATCATAAGTAGGAGGCATGCTATCATCATAACAATTTTGCATATCAAAACTTGAGAGGCTAAAAATATCATCATTATTAAACATAGCATCCCCAAGCTTGGGACAAACATTAATTTCAGCAAATATATTCTCAAATATGTCATCCTCATCAAGCATAGCTTCCCCAAGCTTGGGCCTTTTCGTATCATAAGCATAATCACTCTCATCATTAATATCATGGATAGCACCAATAGTATAGCAAGTATTATATTCTTCCAAGCAAGTACCAAAAATATTTTCAAGATCATAAGAAGTATCATTATCTTCCCAATCATAATCATCACAACAAGCAATAGGCATAACGAGATCATCATCAAGTGTATCATTTTCATGAGGAACAACAATAATAGGAGCAACTTTATTTGGGAGAGATACCTTTTTACCTCTCTTCCTCTTTCTTTTCTTCTTCTTCACCACATCATGTGTGGGTTCAATCCTCTTTTTGTAGCTCCTTATTAATGCGATTGGTTGAATAGAAGGCTCCTCCTCGTTACTTGATTCATCGTAAGAAATAATAGGAGGATATTGGGAAGTCTCTTCCCTTTCATTAGTATTCTCTTCATCCTCTATTTGTTTTCTTTTCTTTATGTAATTGGCAGTATAAGGATTTTCAATGCAATTCACCGCACAATACATATAAATCTTCTCTAGATCAATATCGAGGAATTTCTCAAGATTATATTCTGGAATATGCTTAGTTTGACGTTTCATTTCTTCATAACCCAAAAGCAAACTAAGTTCATTATAATGTGCAAGGGAAATCAAGTCATCACAATTTCTGGACACGATTCGATCATGAAACAATTTGCATTTGATATTTAAATGACCATGCTCATTGCAAAGTTCACAAGTACGGTAAAGATATTTTAAATTTTCAGCACTCACATCAAGATTTTCTTGCAACAATTTAGTTTCTAAATACTTATGCCTCTTGCAATATCTATCTTCCCTATTTGGTGTGTACTTGCAAACCCAATGCACTCCACAAAAATTAACATGTTTATAGGAGGCATTTTCATCATAACTAGTGCAATCATCATTAGTACTATGGATATTCAAGGAGTTCATACTAACAACATTGCAATCATGCTCATCATTCAAAGATTTAGTGCCAAACAATTTAATGCATTCTTCTTCTAACACTTTGGCACAATTTTCCTTTCCATCATACTCACTAAAGATATTAAAAAGATGAAGCGTATGAGGCAAACTCAATTCCTTTTTTTGTAATTTTCTTTTATAAACTAACTAGTGCTAAAACAAGAAATAAAAAGATTCGATTGCAAGATCTAAAGATATACCTTCAAGCACTAACCTCCCCGGAAAAGGCACCAGAAAAGAGCTTGATGTCTACTACACAACCTTCTTCTTGTAGACGTTGTTGGGCCTCCAAGTGCAGAGGTTTGTAGGACAGTAGAAAATTTCCCTCAAGTGGATGACCTAAGGTTTATCAATCTGTGGGAGGCATAGGATGAAGATGGTCTCTCTCAAACAACCCTGAACCAAATAACAAAGAGTCTCTTGTGTCCCCAACACACCCAATACAATGGTAAATTGTATAGGTGCACTAGTTCGGCGAAGAGATGGTGATACAAGTGCAATGTGGACGGTAGATATAGGTTTTTGTAAACTGAAAAATATAAAAACAGCAAGGTAACAAAGGGTAAAAGTGATGGTAATATGCCCTATAGGCAGTAATAAAGTTATTATTTATTTCCTTATATCATGATAAATGTTTATTATTCATGCTAGAATTGTATTAACCGGAAACATAATACATGTGTGAATACATAGACAAACAGAGTGTCACTAGTATGCCTCTACTTGACTAGCTCGTTAATCGAAGATGGTTATGTTTCCTAACCATGAACAAAAGAGTTGTTATTTGATTAACGGGATCACATCATTAGAAGAATGATGTGATTGACATGACCCATTCCATTAGCTTAGCACCCAATCGTTTAGTATGTTGCTATTGCTTTCTTCATGACTTATACATGATCCTATGACTATGAGATTATGCAACTCCCGTTTGCCGGAGGAACACTTTGTGTGCTACCAAACGTCACAACATAACTGGGTGATTATAAAGGAGATCTACAGGTGTCTCCAAAGGTACATTTTGGTTGGCGTATTTCGAGATTAGGATTTGTCACTCCGATTGTCGGAGAGGTATCTCTGGGCCCTCTCGGTAATGCACATCACATAAGCCTTGCAAGCATTGCAACTAATGAGTTAGTTGTGAGATGATGTATTACGGAACGAGTAAAGAGACTTGCCGGTAACGAGATTGAACTAGGCATTAAGATACCAACAATCGAATCTCGGGCAAGTAACATACTGATGACAAAGGGAACACCGTATGTTGTTATGCGGTCTGACCGATAAAGATCTTCGTAGAATATGTAGGAGCCAATATGAGCATCCAGGTTCCGCTATTGGTTATTGACCGGAGACGTGTCTCGGTCATGTCTACATTGTTCTCGAACCCGTAGGGTCCGCACGCTTAAGGTTTCGATGACAGTTATATTATGAGTTTATGAGTTTTGATGTACTGAAGGAGTTCGGAGTCCCGTATAAGATCGGATACATGACGAGGAGTCTCAAAATGGTCGAGACGTAAAGATCGGTATATTGGACGACTATATTCGTACATCGGAAAGGTTCTGAGTGGTTCGGGTATTTTTCGGAGTACCGGGGAGTTACAGGAATACGGGGGAAGAAGTACATGGGCCTTATTGGGCTTTAGAGGAGAGGGAGAGGCAGGCCGCGCCCCCCCCCCATTGACTAGTCCGAATTGGACTAGGGGAGGGGCAGCGCCCCCTCCTTCCTTCTCTTCCCTCTTCCCTTTCCTTGACTCCTACTCCTACTACTTGGGAGGGGGGAATCCTACTCCCGGTGGGAGTAGGACTCCTCCAGGGCGCGCCATAGGGGCCGGCCCTCTCCCCCCTCCTCCACTCCTTTATATACAGGGGCAGGGGGGCACCTCTAGACACACAAGTTGATCTTCGTGATCGTTCTCTCAGCCGTGTGCGGTGCCCCCTCCAGCATAATCCTCGATAATATTGTAGCGGTGCTTAGGCGAAGCCTTGCGACGGTAGAACATCAAGATCATCACCACCACGTCATGCTGACGTAACTCATCCCCGACACTTTGCTGGATCGGAGTCCAGGGATCGTCATCGAGCTGAACGTGTGCTAGAACTCGGAGGTGCCGTAGTTTCGGCGCTTGATCGGTCGGGCCGTGAAGACGTACGACTACATCAACCGCGTTGTCATAACGCTTCCGCTTTCGGTCTACGAGGGTACGTAGACAACACTCTCCCCTCTCGTTGCTATGCATCACCATGATCTTGCGTGTGCATAGGAATTTTTTTGAAATTACTACGTTCCCCAACAGTGGTATCAGAGCCAGGTTTTATGTGTTGATGTTATATGCACGAGTAGGACACAAGTGAGTTGTGGGCGATATAAGTCATACTGCTTACCAGCATGTCATACTTTGGTTCGACGGTATTGTTGGATGAAGCGGCCCGGACCGACATTACGCGTACGCTTACGCGAGACTGGTTTTACCGACGTGCTTTGCACACAGGTGGCTGGAGGGTGTCAGTTTCTCCAACTTTAGTTGAACCGAGTGTGGCTACGCCCGGTCCTTGTGAAGGTTAAAACAACACCAACTTGACAAACTATCGTTGTGGTTATGATGCGTAGGTAAGATTGGTTCTTGCTCAGCACGTAGCAGCCACGTAAAACTTGCAACAACAAAGTAGAGGACGTCTAACTTGTTTTTGCAGGGCATGTTGTGATGTGATATGGTCAAGGCGTGATGCTAAATTTTATTGTATGAGATGATCATGTTTTGTAACTGAGTTATCGGCAACTGGCAGGAGACATATGGTTGTCGCTTTATTGTATGCAATGCAATCGCCCTGTAATGCTTTACTTTATCACTAAGCCGTAGCGATAGTCGTAGAAGCATAAGTTTGGCAAGACAACAACGATGCTACGATGGAGATCAAGGTGTCGCGCCGGTGATGATGGTGATCATGACGACGCTTCGGAGATGGAGATCCCAAGCACAAGATGATGATGGCCATATCATATCACTTATATTGATTGCATGTGATGTTTATCTTTTATGCACTTATCTTGCTTTGATTGACGGTAGCATTATAAGATGATCTCTCACTAAATTTCAAGATAAAAGTGTTCTCCCTGAGTATGCACCGTTGCCAAAGTTCGTCGTGCCCAGACACCATGTGATGATCGGGTGTGATAAGCTCTACGTCCATCTACAATGGGTGCAAGCCAGTTTTGCACACGCAGAATACTCAGGTTAAACTTGACGAGCCTAGCATATGTTGATATGGCCTCGGAACACTGAGACTGAAACTTCGAGCGTGAATCATATAGTAGATATGATCAACATAGTGATGTTCACCATTGAAAACTACTCCATTTCACGTGATGATCGGTTATGGTTTAGTTGATTTGGATCACGTGATCACTTAGATGATTAGAGAGATGTCTATCTAAGTGGGAGTTCTTAAGTAATATGATTAAATTGAACTTCAATTTATCATGAACTTAGTCCTGGTAGTATTAGCATATCTATGTTGTAGATCAATAGCTCGCGTTGTTGCTTCCCTATGTTTATTTTGATATGTTCCTAGAGAAAACTAAGTTGGAAAATGTTAGTAGCAATGATGCGGATTGGATCCGTGATCTGAGGTTTATCCTCATTTATGCACAGAAGAATTATATTCTTGATGCACCGCTAGGTGACAGACCTATTTCAGGAGCAGATGCAGACGTTATGAACGTTTGGCTAGCTCAATATGATGACTACTTCATAGTTTAGTGCACCATGCTTAACGGCTTAGAATCAGGACTTCAAAGACGTTTTGAACGTCATGGACCATATGAGATGTTCCAGGAGTTGAAGTCAATATTTCAAGCAAATACCCGAGTTGAGAGATATGAAGTCTCCAACAATTTCTATAGATAAAAGATGGAGGAGAATAGCTCATGTAGTGAGCATGTGCTCAGATTGTCTGGGTACTACAATCGCTTGAATCAAGTGGGAGTTAATCTTTTAGATAAGATAGTGATTGACAGAATTCTCTAGTCACCATCACCAAGTTAGTAGAACTTCGTGATGAACTGTAATATGCAAGGGATAACAGAAACAATTCCCAAGCTCTTCGTGATGCTGAAATCGACGAAGGTAGAAATCAAGAAAAACATCAAGTGTTGATGGTTGACAAGACCACTAGTTTCAAGAAAAGGGCAAAGGGAAGAAGGGGAAATTCAAGAAGAACGGCAAGCAAGTTGCTGCTCAAGTGAAGAAGCCCAAGTCTGGACCTAAGCCTGAGACTGAGTGCTTCTACTGCAAAGGAACTGGTCACTGGAAACGGAACTGCCCCAAGTGCTTGGCGGATAAGAAGGATGGCAAAGTGAACAAAGGTATATTGGATATACATGTTATTGATGTGTACTTTACTAGTGTTTATAGCAACCCCTCAGTATTTGATACTAGTTCAGTTGCTAAGAGTAGTAACTCGAAACGGGAGTTGCAAAATAAACAGAGACTAGTTATGGGTGAAGTGATGATGTGTGTTGGAAGTGGTTCCAAGATTGATATGATCATCATCGCACAATCCCTACACTTTCGGGATTAGTGTTGAACCTAAATAAGTGTTATTTGGTGTTTGCGTTGAGCATAAATATGATTTGATCATGTTTATTGCAATACGGTTATTCATTTAAGTTTGAGAATAATTGTTATTCTATTTACATGAATAAAACCTTATATGGTTACACACCCAATGAAAATGGTTCATTGGATCTCGATCATAGTGATACACATATTCATAATATTGAAGCCAAAAGATGCAAAGTTAATAATGATAGTGCAACTTATTTGTGGCACTGCCGTTTAGGTCATATTGGTGTAAAGCGCATGAAGAAACTCCATACTGATGGACTTTTGGAACCACTTGATTATGAATCACTTGGTACTTGCGAATCGTGCCTCATGGGCAAGATGACTAAAACGCCGTTCTCCGGAACAATGGAGCGAGTAACTGACTTATTGGAAATAATACATATTGATGTATGCGATCCGATGAGTGTTGAGGCTCGCGACAAGTATCATTATTTTCAGACCTTCACAGATGATTTGAGCAGATATGGGTATATCTACTTGATGAAACACAAGTCTGAAACATTTGAAAAAGTTCAAAAAATTTCAGAGTGAAGTAGAGAATCATCGTAACAAGAAAATAAAAGTTTCTACGATATGATCGTGGAGGAGAATATTTGAGTTACGAGTTTGGTCTTCAATTAAAACAATGTGGAATAGTTTCACAAACTCATGCCACCTGGAACACCACAGCATAATGGTGTGTCCGAACGTCATAACCGTACTTTATTGGATATAGTGCAATCTATGATCTCTCTTACCGATTTACCACTATCGTTTTGGGGTTATGCATTAGAGACAGCTACATTCACGTTAAACAGGGCACCATCTAATTCCGTTGAGACGACACTATATGAACTGTGGTTTGGCAAGAAACCGAAGTTGTCGTTTCTTAAAGTTTGGGGTTGCGATGCTTATGTGAAATTTTTTCATCCTGATAAGCTCAAACCCAAATCGGAGAAATGTGTCTTCATAGAATACCCAAAGGAAACTGTTGGGTACACCTTCTATCACAGATCCGAAGGCAAGACATTAGTTGCTAAGATTGGATCCTTTCTAGAAAAGGAGTTTCTCTCGAAAGAAGTGAGTGGGAGGAAAGTAGAACTTGATGAGGTAACTGTACCTGCTCCTTTATAGGAAAGTAGTTCATCACAGAAAACTGTTCCTGTGATTCCTACACCAATTAGTGAGGAAACTAATGATGATGATCATGTAACTTCAGATCAAGGTGCTACCAAACCTCGTAGGTGAACCAGAGTAAAGATCCGCACCAGAGTGGTACGGTAATCCTGTTCTGGAGGTCATTTTACTTGACCATGACAAACCTACGAACTATGAGGAAGCGATGATGAGCCCAGATTCCGCAAAATGGCTTGAAGCCATGAAATTTGAGAAGGCATCCATGTATGAGAACAAAGTATGGAATTTGATTGACTTGCCCAAATGATCGGCGAGCCATTTACATTAAATGCATCTTCAAGAGGAAGACGGACGTTGATAGTAGTGTTACTATCTACAAAGCTAGAATTGTCGCAAAAGGTTTTCAACAAGTTCAAGGTGTTGACTACGATGAGAGTTTCTCACTCGTATCTATGCTTAAGTCTGTCCGAATCATGTTAGCAATTGCCGCATTTTATAAAATCTGGCAAATGGATGAACAAAACTACATTCCTTAATGGATTTATTAAAGAAGAGTTGTATATGATGCAACCAGAAGGCTTTGTCAATCCTAAAGGTGCTAACAAAATATGCAAGCTCCAGCAATCCATCTATGGACTGGTGCAAGCATCTCGGAGTTGGAATATACGCTTTGATAAGTTGATCAAAGCATATAGTTTTATACAGACTTGCGGTGAAGCCTGTATTTACAAGAAAGTGAGTGGGAGCACTACAACATTTCTGATAAGTATATGTGAATGACATATATATTGTTGATCGGAAATAATGTAGAATTATTCTGCAAAGCATAAAGGAGTATTTAAAAGGAGTTTTTCAAAGAAAGACCTCGGTGAAGCTGCTTACATATTGAGCATCAAGATCTATAAAGATAGATCAAGACGCTTGATAAGTTTTTTCAATGAGTACATACCTTGACAAGATTGTGAAGTAGTTCAAATGGAACAGTCAAAGAAAGAGTTTCTTGCCTGTGTTACAAGGTGTGAAATTGAGTAAATACTCAAAACCCGACCACGGCAGAAGATAGAAAGAGAATAAAAGCCATTCCCTATGCCTCAGCCATAGGTTCTATAAAGTATGCCATGCTGTGTACCAGATCTATTGTATACCCTACCACTGAGTTTGGCAAGGGAGTACAATAGTGATCTTGGAGTAGATCACTAGACAACGGTCAAAATTATCCTCAGTGGAATAAGGATATGTTTCTCGATTATGGAAGTGACAAAAAGGTTCGTCGTAAAGGGTTACGTCGATACAAGTTTTGGCACTGATCCAGATGACTCTAAGTCTTCATCTGGATACATATTGAAAGTGGGAGCAAT
This sequence comes from Aegilops umbellulata, assembly GCA_032464435.1. Classification (NCBI taxonomy): domain Eukaryota; kingdom Viridiplantae; phylum Streptophyta; class Magnoliopsida; order Poales; family Poaceae; genus Aegilops; species Aegilops umbellulata. The sequence continues at coordinate 546,495,481 of CP136055.1, read as the reverse complement.
TAGCTAGAGTAGCTTCGTGCGGAGCATTGATTACATAGAAATTTGCAAAATACATACGGATCTGAGTGTGACAGACCCGTTGACTAAAATCATGTCACAAGCAAAACATGATCACACCTTAATACTCTTTGGGTGTTAATCACATATCGATGTGAACTAGATTATCGACTCTAGTAAACCCTTTGGGTGTTGGTCACATGACGATGTGAACTATGGGTGTTAAATCACATGGTGATGTGAACTATTAGTGTTGAATCACATGGTGATGTGAACTAGATTATTGACTCTAGTGCAAGTGGGAGACTGAAGGAAATATGCCCTAGAGGTAATAATAAAGTTATTATTTATTTCCTTATATCATGATAAATGTTTATTATTCATGCTAGAATTGTAATAACCGGAAACATAATACATGTGTGAATACATAGACAAACAGAGTGTCACTAGTATGCCTCTACTTGACTAGCTCGTTAATCGAAGATGGTTATGTTTCCTAACCATGAACAAAAGAGTTGTTATTTGATTAATGGGATTACATCATTAGAAGAATGATGTGATTGACATGACCCATTCCATTAGCTTAGCACCCGATCGTTTAGTATGTTGCTATTGCTTTCTTCATGACTTATACATGTTCCTATGACTATGAGATTATGCAACTCCCGTTTGCCGGAGGAACACTTTGTGTGCTACCAAACGTCACAACGTAACTGGGTGATTATAAAGGAGCTCTACAGGTGTCTCCAAAGGTACATGTTGGGTTGGCGTATTTCGAGATTAGGATTTGTCACTCCGATTGTCGGAGAGGTATCTCTGGGCCCTCTCGGTAATGCACATCACATAAGCCTTGCAAGCATTGCAACTAATGAGTTAGTTGTGAGATGATGTATTACGGAACGAGTAAAGAGACTTGCCGGTAACGAGATTGAACTAGGTATTAAGATACCAATGATCGAATCTCGGGCAAGTAACATACCGATGACAAAGGGAACACCGTATGTTGTTATGCGGTCTGACCGATAAAGATCTTCGTAGAATATGTAGGAGCCAATATGAGCATCCAGGTTGCGCTATTGGTTATTGACCGGAGACGTGTCTCGGTCATGTCTACATTGTTCTCGAACCCGTAGGGTCCGCACGCTTAAGGTTTCGATGACAGTTATATTATGAGTTTATGAGTTTTGATGTACCAAAGGAGTTCAGATTCCCGGATGAGACCGGGGACATGACGAGGAGTCTCGAAATGGTCGAGACGTAAAGATCGATATATTGGACGACTATATTCGGACATCAGAAAGATTCTGAGTGGTTCTGGTATTTTTCTGAGTACCGGGGAGTTACGGGAATACGGGGGAAGAAGTATATGGGCCTTATTGGGCTTTAGAGGAGACGGAGAGGCAGGCCGCGAGCCCCCCATTGACTAGTCCGAATTGGACTAGGGGGAGGGGCGGCGCCCCCTCCTTCCTTCTCTTCCCTCTTCCCTTTCCTTGACTCCTACTCCTACTACTTGGAAGGGGGGGAATCCTACTCCCGGTGGGTGTTGGACTCCTCCAGGGCGCGCCATAGGGGCCGGCCTTCTCCCCCCTCCTCCACTCCTTTATATACAGGGGCAGGGGGGCACCTCTAGACACACAAGTTGATCTTCGTGATCGTTCTCTTAGCCGTGTGCGGTGCCCCCTCCACCATAATCCTCGATAATATTGTAGCGGTGCTTAGGCGAAGCCCTGCGACGGTAGAACATCAAGAACGTCACCACACTGTCATGCTGACGAAACTCATCCCCGACACTTTGCTGGATCGGAGTCCGGGGATCGTCATCGAGCTGAACTTGTGCTAGAACTCGGAGGTGCCGTAGTTTCGGTGTTTGATCGGTCGGGCCGTGAAGACGTACGACTACATCAACCGCGTTGTCATAACGCTTCTGCTTTCGGTCTACGAGGGTACGTAGACAACACTCTCCCCTCTCGTTGCTATGCATCACCATGATCTTGCGTGTGCGTAGGAATTTCTTTGAAATTATTACGTTCCCAAACAAAAAGTGAGCGTAAACGGTATTGCTATGGTAGGAAACAAGGCCTAGGCTTCATACTTTCACTAGTGTAAGTCCTCTCAACAATAATAACATAATTGGATCATATAACTATTCCTCAACATGCAACAAAGAGTCACTCCAAAGTCACTAATAGCGGAGAACAAACGAAGATATCATGGTAGGGTACGAAACCACCTCAAGGTTATTCTTTCCAATCAATCCATTGGGCTATTCCTATAAGTGTCACAAATAGCCCTAGAGTTTGTACTAGAATAACACCTTAAGATACAAATCAACCAAAACCCTAATGTCACCTAGATACTCCAATGTCACCTCAAGTATCCGTGGGTATGATTATACGATATGCATCACACAATCTCAGATTTATCTATTCAATCCAACAGAAAGTACTTCAAAGAGTGCCCAAAGTTTCTATCGGAGAATCACGATGAAAACGTGTGCCAACCCCTATGCATAGGTTCATGGGCGGAACCCGCAAGTTGGTCACCAAAACATACATCAAGTTGCACGTGATATCCCATTGTCACCACAGATACGCACGGCAAGACATACATCAAGTGTTCTCAAATCAGACTCAATCCGATAAGATTACTTCAAAGAGAAAACTCAATCCATTACAAGAGAGAAGAGGGGGAGAAGAAACATAAGATCCAACTATAATAGCAAAGCTCGCAATACATCAAGATCGTGCCAAATCAAGAACACGAGAGAGAGAGAGAGAGAGAGAGAGATCAAACACATAGCTACTGGTACATACCCTCAGCCCCGAGGGTGAACTAATCCCTCCTCGTCATGGAGAGCGCCGGGATGATGAAGATGGCCACCGATGAGGGTTCCCCCCTCCGGCAGGGTGCTGGTACAGGGTCCCGAGAGGTTTTTGGTGGCTACAGAGGCTTGTAGCGGCGGAACTCCAGATCTAATCTCTGTTCTGGAAGTTTTACGATACGCAGGTATATATGGGTGCAAGGGCTACGTCGGTGGAGCTTCGGGAGCCCCACGAGGCAGGGGGCGTGCCCTAGGGGGGTGGGCGCGCCCCCCACCCTTGTGGCGAGCTCCCGTATCTTCTGACGTAGAGTCCATGTCTATCCGGTAGGTTTCCTTCCAAAAATAACTTCTCAAGTTGATTTCGTTCCGTTTCGACTCCGTCTGATATTCCTTTTCTTTGAAACACTGAAATAGGCATAAAACAGAAAATGTGGGCGAGGCCTCCGGTTAATAGGTTAGTCCCAAAAGTAATATAAAAGTGGATAATAAAGCCCAATATTGCCTAAAACAGTAGATAATATAGCATGGAGCAATCAAAAATTATGGATACGTTGGAGACGTATCACCTAAGCACTTCAACAATATTACCGATGTGGATTATGATGGAGGGGGGCACCGCACACGACTAAGAGATCAATGATCAACTTGTGTGTCTATGGGGTGCCCCCTCCCCCGTATATATAGGTGTGGAGGAGGGGAGGGCCAGCCCTCTCTATGGCGCACCCTAGAGGGAGTCCTACTCCCACCGGGAGTAGGATTCCCCCCTTTCCCTAGTAGGAGTAGGATAGAAGGAAGGGAGGGAGAGAAGAGAAGGAAGGAGGCGGTGCCGCACCTCCCCCTAGTCCAATTCGGACTAGGCCTTGGGGGGCGCAGCCTGCCGTAGGCAGCCCCTCTCTCTCTCTCTCTCCCCTAAAGCCCAATGAGGCCCATATACTCCCCGGGGGGTTCCGGTAACCCCCTGGTACTCCGGTTAATGCCCGAACTCACCCGGAACCATTCTGATGTCCAAACATAGTCATCCAATATATCGATATTTATGATTCGACCACTTCGAGACTCCTCGTCATGTCCGTGATCATATCCGGGACTCCGAACTACCTTCGGTACATCAAAACTTATAAACTCATAATACTGATCGTCACCGAACATTAAGCGTGCGGACCCGACGGGTTCGAGAATTATGTAGACATGACCAAGACTCATCTCCGGTTAGTAACTAATAGCGGAACCTGGATGCTCGTATTGGTTCCCACATATTCTACGAAGATCTTTATCGGTCAAACCGCATAACAACATACGTTGTTCCTTTTGTCTTCGGTATGTTACTTGCCCGAGATTCGATCGTCGGTATCATCATACCCAGTTCAATTTCGTTACCGGCAAGTATCTTTAGTTGTTCCGTAATGCATCATCCCGCAACTAACTCATTAGTCACATGGCTTGCAAGGCTTATAGTGATGTGCATTACCGAGAGGGCCTAGAGAAACCTCTCCGATAGACGAAGTGACAAATCCTAATCTCGATCTATGCCAACTCAACAAACACCATCGAAGACACCTGTAGAGCATATTTATAATCACCCAATTACATTGTGACGTTTGATAGCACACAAGGTGTTCCTCCGGTATTCGGGAGTTGCATAATCTCATAGTTAGAGGAACATGTATAAGTCATGAGAAAAGCAGTAGCAATAAAACTGAACGATCATTATGCTAAGCTAACGGATGAGTCTTGTCCATCACATCATTCTCTAATGATGTGATCCCGTTCATCAAATGACAACACATGTCCATGGCTAGGAAACTTAACCATCTTGGATTAACGAGCTAGTCAAGTAGAGGCATACTAGGGACAAGCTGTTTGTCTATGTATTCACACATGTACTAAGTTTCCGGTTAATACAATTCTAGCATGAATAATAAACATTTATCATGATATACGGAAATATAAATAACAACTTTATTATTGCCTCTAGGGCATATTTCCTTCAGTCTCCCACTTGCACTAGAGTCAATAATCTAGTTCACATCGTCATGTGATTTAACACCAATAGTTCACATCTTTATGTGATTAGTTCACATCTCCATGTGACTAACACCCAAAGGGTTTACTAGAGTCAATAATCTAGTTCACATCGCTATGTGATTAACACCCAAAGAGTGATCATGTTTTGCTTGTGAGAGAATTTTAGTAAACGGGTCTGCCACATTCAGAGTCGTATGTATTTTTGCAAATTTTCAATGTCTACAATGCTTTGCACGGAGCTACTCTAGCTAATTGCTCCCACTTTCAATATGTATCTAGATCGAGACTTAGAGTCATCCAGATCGGTGTCAAAGCTGCATCGACGTAACTCTTTACGACGAACTCTTTGTCACCTCCATAACCGAGAAACATTTCCTTATTCCACTAAGGATATTTCTGATCGTTGTCCAGTGATCCACTCCTGGATCACTATTGTACCCTCTTGCCAAACTTATGGTGAGGTACACGATAGGTCTGGTACACAGCATAACATACTTTGTAGAACCTATGATTGAGGCATAGGGAATGACTTTTCATTCTCTTTCTATTTTCTGCCATGGTCGTGTTTTGAGTCTTTACTCAACTTCACACCTTGCAACACAGGCAAGAACTCCTTCTTTGACTATTCTATTTTGAACTACTTCAAAATCTTGTCAAGGTATGTACTCATTGAAAATATATCAAGCGTCTTGATCTATCTCTATAGATCTTAATGCTCAATATGCAAGTAGCTTCACCGAGGTCTTTCTTTGAAAAACTCCTTTCAAACACTCCTTTATGCTTTCCAGAAAATTCTACATTATTTCTGATCAACAATATGTCATTCACATATACTTGTCAGAAATGTTGTAGTGCTCCCACTCACTTTCTTGTAAATACAGGCTTCACCGCAAGTCTGTATAAAACCATATGCTTTGATCACTTTATCAAAGCATATATTCCAACTCTGAGATGCTTGCACCAGTCTGGAGTTTGCTCACTTTGTTAGCACATTTAGGATTGACAAAACCTTCTGGTTGCATCATATACAACTCTTCTTTAAGAAATCCATTAAGGAATGCAGTTTTGACATCTATTTGCTAGATTTCATAAAATGCGTCAACTACTAACATGATTCGGACATACTTTTAAGCATCGATACGAGTGAGAAAATCTCATCGTAGTCAACACCTTGAACTTGTCGAAAACATTTTGCGACAATTCGAGCTTTGTAGATAGTAACACTACTATCAGCGTCCGTCTTCCTCTTGAAGATCCATTTATTCTCAATGACTCACCGATTATCGGGCAAGTCAATCAAAGTCCATTACTTTGTTCTCATACATGGATCCCATCTCAGATTTCATGGCCTCAAGCCATTTTGCGGAATCTGGGCTCATCATCGCTTCCTCATAGTTCGTAGGTTCGTCATGGTATAGTAACATGACTTCCAGAACCGGATTACCGTACCACTCTGGTGTGGAACGTACTCTGGTTGGCCTATGAGGTTCGGTAGTAAATTGATCTGAAGTTCCATGATCATCATCATTAACTTCCTCACTAATTGGTGTAGGCATGACTGGAACTGATTTCTGTGATGAACTACTTTTCAATTCGGGAGAAGGTACAATTACCTCATCATGTTCTACTTTCCTCCCACTCACTTCTTTCGAGAGAAAACTTCTTCTCTAGAAAGGATCAATTCTTAGCAACGAATATTTTGCCTTCGGATCTGTGATAGAAGGAATACCCAACAGTTTCTTTTGGGTATCCTATGAAGACGCACTTCTCCGATTTGGGTTCGAGCTTATCAGGTTGAAACTTTTTCACATAAGCATCGCAACCACAAACTTTAAGAAATGACAACTTAGGTTTCTTGCCAAACCACAATTCATATGGTGTCGTCTCAACAGATATGGTGCCCTATTTAATGTGAATGCAACTGTCTCTAATGCATAACCCCACAACGATAGTGGTAACTCGGTAAAAGACATCATAGATCGCACCATATCTAATAAGGTACGGTTATGATGTTCGTACATACCATTACGCTGTGGTGTTCCAGGTGGCGTGAGTTGCGAAACTATACCACATTGTTTCAAATGAAGACCAAACTCGTAACTCAAATATTAGTTTGTACGATCAGATCGTAGAAACTTTATTTTCTTGTTACGATGATTTCCACTTCACTCTAAAATTCTTTGAACTTTTCAAATGTTTCAGACTTATGTTTCATCAAGGAGATATACCTATATCTGCTCTAATCATCTGTGAAGGTCAGAAAATAACGATACCCGCCGCGAGTCTCAACACTCATCGGACCGCATACATCAGTATGTATTATTTCCAATAAGTTAGTGGCTCGCTCCATTGTTCCGGAGAACGGAGCCTAAGCAAGCATCAAGTGATTCATAATCAAGTGATTCCAAAAGCCCATCAGCATGGAGTTTCTTCATGCGCTTTACACCAATATGACCTAAACGGCAGTGCCACAAATATGTTGCATTATCATTACTAATTTTGCAGCTTTTGGCATCAATATTATGAATATGTGTATCATTACGATCTAGTTTCAATAAACAATTTATGTTAAGTGTATGACCATAGAAGGTTTTATTCATGTAAACAGAATAAAAATTATTCTTTGACTTCAATGAATAATCGTACTGCAATAAACATGATCCAATCATATTTCATGCTCAACCGAAACACCAAATAACATCTATTTTGGTCCAACACTAATCTCGAAGGTAGAGGGAGTGTGCGATGGTGATCTTATCAACCTTGGAATCATTTCCAACAATCATCGTCACTTTGCCCATAACTAGTCTGTGTTCATTCTGCAACTCATGTTTTAAGTCACTACTCTTAGCAACTAGACCAATATCAAATACGGAGGGGTTGGTATAAACACTAGTAAAGTACACATCAATAACATGTATATCAAATATACTTTTGTTCACTTTGACATCTGATGTCTACTACACAACCTTCTTCTTGTAGACGCTGTTGGGCCTCCAAGTGCAGAGGTTTGTAGGACAGTAGCAAATTTCCCTCAAGTGGATGACCTAAGGTTTATCAATCCGTGGGAGGCGTAGGTAGAAGATGGTCTCTCTCAAACAACCCTGCAACCAAATAACGAAGAGTCTCTTGTGTCCCCAACACCCAATACAATGGTAAATTGTATAGGTGCACTAGTTCGGCAAAGAGATGGTGATACAAGTGCAATATGGATGGTAGATATAGGTTTTTGTAACCTGAAAATATAAAAATAGCAAGGTAACAAGTAATAAACGTGAGCACGAACGGTATTGCAATGTCTAGAAACAAGGCCTAGAGTTCATACTTTCACTAGTGCAAGTTCTCTCAATAATAATAACATAATTGGATCATATAACTATCCCTCAACATGCAACAAAGAGTCACTCCAAAGTCACTAATAGCGGAGAACAAATGAAGAGATTATGGTAGGGTGCGAAACCACCTCAAAGTTATTCTTTCTAATCGATCTATTCAAGAGTCCGTAGTAAAATAACACGAAGCTATTCTTTTCGGTCGATCTATCATAGAGTTCGTACTAGAATAACACCTTAAGACACAAATCAAACAAACCCTAATGTCACATAGATACTCCAATGTCCCCTCAAGTATCCGTGGGTATGATTATATGATATGCATCACACAATCTCAGATTCATCTATTCAACCAACACAAAGTACTTCAAAGAGTGCCCCAAAGTTTCTACCGGAGAGTCAAGACGAAAATGTGTGCCAACCCCTATGCATAAGTTCACGAGGTCACGGAACCCGCAAGTTGATCACCAAAACACACATCAAGTGAATCACGTGATATCACATTGTCACACAGATAAGCACATGCAAGACATACATCAAGTGTTCTCAAATCATTAAAGACCCAATCCGATAAATAACTTCAAAGGGAAAACTCAATCCATTACAAGAGAGTAGAGGGGGAGAAACATCATAAGATCCAACTATAATAGCAAAGCTCATGATACATCAAGATCATACCACCTGAAGAACACAAGAGAGATAGATCAAACACATAGCTACTGGTACATACCCTCAGCCCCGAGGGTGAACTACTCCCTCCTCGTCATGGAGAGTGCCGGAATGATGAAGATGGCCACCGATGAGGGATTCCCCCTCCAGCAGGGTGCCGGAACAGGGCCCCGATTGGTTTTTGGTGGCTACAGAGGCTTGCGGTAGCTGAACTCCTGATCTATTCTGTCCCCCGATGTTTTTAGGGTATATGGATATATATATATATATAGGCGAAAGAAGTCGGTCAGGGGAGCCACGAGGGTGGGGGGCGTGCCCAGGGGGGTAGGGCGTGCCTCCCTGCCTCGTGGCTTCCTCGAAGCTTCCCTGACGTCTACTCCAAGTCTCTTGGATTGCTTCCGTTCCAAAAATAACTCTCCTGAAGGTTTCATTCCGTTTTGACTCCGTTTGATATTCCTTTTCTTCGAAACACTGAAATAGGCAAGAAAACAACAATTTGGGCCGGGCCTCCGGTTAATAGGTTAGTCCCAAAAATAAGATAAAAGTGTTTAGTAAAGCCCAAAAACATCCAAAACAGATAATATAGTAGCATGAATACTTCATAAATTATAGATACGTTGGAGACGTATCAGCATCCCCAAGCTTAATTCCTGCTCGTCCTCGAGTAGGTAAATGATAAAAGAAATGATTATGAAGTGTGAATGCTAGCAGGTGCACAAGTTTGATCAATGATAATTTCAATCACCTTTTCTAGCATTATTATATGTCATAGTAGTAGCTCATATCATAAAACTTTTCATGATCAAGTAACAAGCTATTCACATGTTAAAGCATAGATCATAAACTTTCTTGAAAACTAACAAAACGTGTTATTAGTCATCAAACAATTACAATTCATCTTATTTTCAGGAAAGGTCTATGTCAGAGCTTTGATTCAGCAAACTTCACATACTCAACTATCATTTAGTCTTTCACAACTGCTAACACTCACGTGATATTTATGGGTTCAAAGTTTTAATCAGACACAGAGAAAGATAGGGGCTTATAGATTCGCCTCCCAACCTTTTACCTCAAGGGTAATGTCGGTGTCAAAACCGGCGGATCTCGGGTAGGGGGTCCCGAACTATGCGTCTAGGCGGATGGTAACAGGAGACAAGGGACACGATGTTTTTACCCAGGTTCGGGCCCTCTCGATGGAGGTAAAACCCTACTCCTACTTGATTAATATTGATGATATGGGTAGTACAAGAGTAGATCTACCACGAGATCAAGGAGGCTAAACCCTAGAAGCTAGCCTATGGTATGATTGTTGTTCTGTTGTTCGTCCTACGGACTAAAACCCTCCGGTTTATATAGACACCGGAGAGGGCTAGGGTTACACAGAGTCGGTTACAATGGTAGGAGATCTACATATCCGTATCACCAAGCTTGACTTCCACGCCAACGAAAGTCCCTTCCGGACACGGGACGAAGTCTTCAATCTTGTATCTTCATAGTCCGGGAGTCCGGCCGAAGGTATAGTCCGGCTATCCGAACACCCCCTAATCCAGGACTCCCTCAGTAGCCCCTGGACCAGGCTTCAATGACGACGAGTCCGGCGCGCAGATTGTCTTCGGCATTGCAAGGCGGGTTCCTCCTCCAAGTACTTCATAGAAAATTTCGAACACAAGGATAGTGTCCGGCTCTTCAAAATAAGTTTCCACATGTTGCCATAGAGAGAATAATATTTACACCAATCTAATCTGCTGACGTATTCCGTAGCGTGACATCACACCACGGCCAAGCCTTTATTCGAATCATTTTATTTTCCCACCTCAGCGTGTTATGCGAGGCGGTTTCCTTGGCACGTCTTGTCAAAGCAGAGATCATGTCCCCTTATTCCGGGATTCTCATCAATACGGGCGTGGGTAACCCAACCAGCCATTGATTATGGCGCTTGGGAGATAAGCGAGTTTTACCAGGCGGGTGGGGACGCGTAGTTGCGTCCGCCCATATAAGGGGATAAGGATCCACCTTTCTCGTCCACGCCTTCTTCCTCCTTTGCCTATCCATTTCCACGCACTCGAGCTCCAGCGCCCAAGTCCGCACTCCCCACCTCAACCTTCTCCAACCATGTCCGGAGCGGGAGGCAAGTGGATGGTTTCCTCCGTCACGGAGGGACACATCAAAAAACTGAGGAAGGCCGGATACTTGTCTAACGACATCGCGCACCGGCTTCCTGAAGAGGGGCAGCTCATCCCCACCCCAAGGCCCCATGAGAGGGTGGTGTTCCTCCCCCATTTCCTCCTCGGACTGGGCTTCCCTATCCACCCATTTGTCCAGGGGCTCATGTTCTACTATGGCCTAGATTTCCACGATCTGGCCCCAAACTTTGTCCTCAATATCTCGACGTTTATCGCCGTGTGCGAGGCCTTCCTCTGCACCCGCCCCCATTTCGGCCTATGGCTCAAGACTTTCAATGTCAAGCCAAAGGTGGTGCGCAGCAACCAGGCGGAGTGCGGAGGCACCATGGTGGGCAAGATGACCAACGTCCTATGGCTCGAGGGCTCCTTCATGGAGACCCTGAAGGGGTGGCAATCGGGGTGGTTCTACATCAGCAAGCCGCGTGACCCTGAATTGGGCGCAGCCCCCGAGTTCCGATCCGGACCCCCTATGCGGCTCACATCCTGGAAAGAGACGGGCCTGTCATGGGGCAACAAAGGAGAGGTGACTGGACTGCAAACATGCATCCAAACCCTGGTGAACAAGAAGCTTAAACTTGTCAACGTAGTCCAGGTTATGCTCATCCGCCGGATCCTCCCGTGTCAACAACGGGCCTTCAACCTGTGGGAGTTCGACCCAGCGCAGCACGCAACTCTAAGCAGGCTCTTCAACACGGCGTACGAAGGTGCCTGGAAGGTGCTATTCAAGGGCGCCGGGGCTCCCGCATCCGCTACCGAGGATCGCGGATTCAGCACGCAGCGTCACGCTAGTGCGGTAAGCCGGTTTTACCTTTTACAGGGTACTTTAGCTTTTCATAGTTTGACTTTATGCGGGATCTAAGCTCCCTTTCCTTTGACAGGATTGGCAGGCGAAGTCCGGACAGATCAACTGTCCGGCTCCTTTGCCAGAAGACCCAGCAGACGCTCTATTGGCGAAGCTGCTGGCTCTGGCACCCTATGTGGTGCCGGAGAAGAAGGCCACGAAGAAGGCCACGGGGACTCAAAAGAGTGCCCGACGTGTGCTGGTGTCGGATTCGTTGTCCGACGACTCCGAGACGCAATCCTCCCGTGAAGATGAGGAGGAGGAGGAAGAGACCTCTCCCCCTCTAGCGGGGGAAGGAAAGAAAAGGAAGGCCGCCCCAACTAGGGAGGCCGGAGGATCCAAGAAGGGGGAAACCCTTCCTCCAGACTACTCCACCAACGCCGACGACGGCGAAGAGGAGTGGCCGCACAGGGCTAAGCCCCTGGCGAAATTGTAAGTATCGGGATACCAGAGTAAGTCATAGTATTCCTTCACTGCATAGCTTTTCCTTACGTCGAATATGATTATGCAGTCCACCCAAAGACCGGCTCGACGTGTCATCGAGCGGTTCCCTGGACTCATCGGACATAAACTCTCTTCCGACGGCTACCTCCCCCCGCCCTACGGATGACGCTGAGGTGGCGTCCCTGGAGGTTCCAAGCCAGGAGGAGGTGGTCCCGGAGGCGCCGCAAGGCGACCTTCCTGACCCTAGGCGCCAAGGGGATAGAACCCCTAAGGGATCCAAGTCCGGCCCTAGGCCGGACACCGCTCCGGAACCTTCAAAGGTTCCAGAGTCCGGCGGGCGACCTCCTTCCAAGAGGGGCAAGCCCACTGAGCCGGTGGCCCCCATCCAACCGGAGGCGCCGGACAATCTGCTGGAGGTGCTTAAAGGCACCTCCATCGACGAGGAGCACCGCACCATTATGTGTGCGGTGATTCAGAAAGTTCTGTCCGCCAAGAGCGGGCTGACCGAAGCCTGTGTCGGCCTTTTGGCAGGCTTTGAGGTATGTAAAAAATATGTAAAAATATTACCGCATAGACAGTAGCCCCTGATGCTCTGTTTGGTGTTCGGAAAGAAAAGCCGAATAGAGGATCTAATAAAATTCGTAGGAGTCTAACAAAAGTAAGTCAATATGCATATGCAGGCTTCACTGCTGCCGTCCGCCGCACTGACTGCGGAGGTGGACACGCTAAAGAAGAACCTCGAGCGGTCCGAGCAAGAGCTCGGCCTTGCCAAGAAGCAGCTCGAGGACAAAGAAGGTAAGAAATACCTTATTTAAATATAAAAAGCTGCAATTGCAAAAAGTGACAGGACTAGGCTATTGTAGGGGCCACAACAGAGGTGGCGACCCTTAAGCAAGCGCTGTCCGAGGCCGAGAAGAGGGCGGCCACGGAGCGCACCGAACGGGAGAAATATGAGGCGCAGGTTGGCGAGGTGCGGCAAGAGCTCCAGGCTCTCATGAAAAAACATGAGAGTTTGGAGCTTGACTCAAAGACCCGAGAGTCCGAGCTCGCGGCGGCCATTGAGAATGCCAAGTCTGCCAAGGCCGAAGCCCAGAAGGCCCTCCAGGAGGTTGAGGCGATGAAGAAGATAGCGACGGGTAAGTCTTTCTTTATGCAAAGCAAGCATGTGAAAGTCAATTACTTGTTACTTACCCGAATCCGGAGCTCTCCAGGAGCATTCGCAGATTTGCCCCGCAGAGTGTCCGATGCCGCCGCATTCTACCAAGTCGAGGAGGGCAGCTCGACAAAGAAGGTGTTCTAGTCTCAGTATGCTGAGGCCGGACTCCCTGTGCCCTCGAGCGACCAGCTGAAGCAACTGGTCGAGCTCCACAAGGTAGTCAAATAGGCCATGAAGGGCCTCATAGTTCGGCTGTGGCCTGGAGAGGCTCTGCCTGGGAGCTACTTCGGGCTGGTGAGGCGGCTAGTGGAGGCCTGTCCAAGGCTCAAAGTCATCAAGCGCTCCGTCTGCATCGAAGGTGCCCGTAGGGCGCTTGCCCGTGCTAAGGTGCATTGGGGCAAGCTGGATGCGGAGAAGCTTGTGAAGGACGGGCCGCCGCCGGGCAAGGAGCATCGCCACCCCGAGATGTACTATAAGGGCGTTCTGGAAGGCGCCCGCCTTATGGCGGACGAATGCTCGAAAGATGTAATTTTTGAGTAAAACTTGTTTATTTTGTCCTATGCGCTGAAAACTTGTTTATGTGCGCTAAGCAATGCTTTTTGAATTTAAAATATTACCTTCTGTGCGGCCGTTTATCAAATTTTGAGAGATGGCGAGTCCTCGTCTTCTGTCCCCATTCCACGAGTGCTCGGGTGTTCGGGATAAACTTGAGCGCTCTTTTTCCCATTCTTGGGTCCTTCGAGGGAGGCGCTGAACACAACGAACAAGGCAATCGGACTATAATGCTTGAACACTCTCACTTAGCCATACAATTCTATAATTTTAAATTTCGGCGAAGCCCCTAGTGTTCGGAAGACCGAGTTCGGGGCGCTATCCACGCCTAGGCTAGACAAAGCCGACTCCTCGCTCGAAGCGGCATAAGTCTTTAGGGACTCGAAAACCTCTCGAATAGCGACCAGCTCTCGCCCTATCGTGACAGTCAGTTTTAGCTTTCTCTACTGAGGTGCTTAGGCCCAGCTTAACTGGGGCAGAATCGTAGTAGTTCTCCCAGTGCTACCTTAGCCGATATAGCGGAATGTAAGGTACCAAAACATGGGAGCCGGGCAAACCCAACTATTGACCAAAGTCATGATTTGGAGCCGATGCATATAACGCTATAAGTTCGGGGTGCCGCACCTGTGAAAGTGTTCGGACTTCTCACACCGTGTTGTGGGGTACTTAAGACCCTGATGTATTGGCCGTACCAAAGTGTACGGGTGCAACATGTCATTAATGAACATATATTCTTAGAAAAGAGTAATACAGTAATAGACAAAAGCTATGCATTGTTTATTTGAAGAAGCTGCGATCAAAGCAGAACAATACAAATGGTGCGATAAGCAAAATGTGGGACTATTTGACATGTCCTATCCAGGGGCGGACTGTGGAATGATATGCAAAACAGGTATACTGCTCGTTATAGAGACCACCTTAGAGTTCCATAGTGGGGCGTGGTTTTCTGCTTCCCTGGTTCTTGCATCGTTTGTGCGGCAATTATACTGCCGGTTTAGGCCTTTCGAAGAATGGAGTCCTGAAAGTAAGATAAAAGTAAGAAATCGGCAGCCCCTAGTGCGGTTTAAGCCGTGTTTTGGGCGTGCCGTGCTGGTGCCCCTCCCCCTGTGCCCATGGTATTTCCAGAGCGTAGTTATGTACGCGCAGTACTGGTTTCGCAATTTCGTGAGGGCTGGGGTTGGGGCCGCATTGCTATGGCTGCTCACGACGTGCCAGGCGGTCTTGCTGTAGGTTACTCCGGGCGCGCTTGACGGTGTCCGGACGTTTAGTCGCCGGACTGGAGGATTGCCTTGAGAGGCTACTTTGTACTTCCACTGCGAGAGCCGCCGTATGCTCCTCTGTACGGTGAGAGCGTTCGATGTTTCCATTGACCGTAATGACTCCTCGAGGGCCTGGCATCTTGAGCTTGAGGTATGCGTAATGCGGTACCGCATTGAACTTGGCAAATGTGGTTCGCCCGAGCAGTGCGTGATAGCCACTGCGGAACGGGACTATGTCGAAGATTAACTCCTCGCTTCGGAAATTATCCGGAGATCCGAAGACCACTTCAAGTGTGACGGAGCCTGTACAGTTGGCCTCTACACCTGGTATGACGCCTTTAAAGGTCGTTTTAGTGGGTTTAATCCTCGAAGGATTGATGCCCATTTTCCGCACTGTATCCTGATAAAGCAGGTTCAGGCTGCTGCTGCCGCCGTCCATGAGGACTCGAGTTATGTGAAATCCGTCAATGATTGGGTCAAGAACCAATGCGGCGAATCCGCCGTGACGGATGCTAGTGGGGTGGTCCCTTAGATCAAAAGTGATCGGTCAGGAGGACCATGGGTTGAACTTCGGGGCGACTGGCTCCATCGCGTATATGTCCCTTAACGCACACTTTCGCTCCCTCTTGGGGATGTGGGTTGCGTATATCATGTTCATCGTCCGCACTTGTGGGGGGAATCCCTTCTGTCCACTACTGTTCGGCGGCCGGGGCTCCTCCTCGTCGTCGCTATCTAGCCCCTGATCTCTGTTTTTGGCATGTAACTTGCCTGCTTGCTTGAACACCCAACAATCCCTGTTGGTATGATTGGCTGGCTTTTTGGGGGTGCCATGTATCTGGCATGAGAGGTCGAGTATTCGGTCCAAACTGGACGGGTCCGGAGTATTTCTCTTGAATGGCTTTTTCCGCTGACCGGGTTTAGAGCCTCTGAATCCGGCATTAACTGTCGTATCCTCAGCATTGTCGCCGTTAATGCGGCGCTTGTGCTTGTTGCGACGCGACCTGGCACTGTTGTCCTTGGTATCCGAATTACCAGGGATCTTGGTTATGTTATTGCTACGAGCCAGCCAGTTGTCTTCTCCCGCACAAAAGCGGGTCATGAGCGTCGTGAGGGCTGTCATAGATTTCGGCTTCTCCTGTCCAAGGTGCCGGGCAAGCCACTCGTCGCGGATATTATGCTTGAAGGCCGCTAGGGCCTCTGCGTCCGGACAGTCGACGATTTGATTTTTCTTGGTTAGGAACCGTGTCCAGAATTGCCTGGCCGATTCCTCTGACTGCTGAGTTATGTGGCTTAGGTCATCGGCGTCTGGTGGTCGCACATAAGTGCCCTGGAAATTGTCGAGGCATGCGGCTTCCAGGTCCTCCCAACAACCAATTGATTCTGCTGGCAAGCTATTAAGCCAATGCCGAGCTGGTCCTTTAAGCTTGAGTGGGAGGTATTCGATGGCGTGTAGATCATCACCGCGGGCCATGTGGATATGGAGGAGATAGTCCTCGATCCATACCGCAGGGTCTGTTGTGCCATCATATGATTCGATGTTTACGGGTTTGAAACCCTCTGGGATTTGATGATCCATTACTTCGTCTGTGAAGTATAGTGGGTGTGCGGCACCTCTATATTGAGCTATATCACGACGTAGCTCAAGCGAGCTTTGTCTATTGTGTTTGGCCCGGCCAGATTTACTGTATTCGGCGTGACGATTACCGTCTCGTTCTGTGGGGCGCCCACGTGATCCGTAGATCGACCTTGTTTGCTTTGCCTTGTCCTCCAATATATCTCGCAGGTCTGGCGCATTCCCCCGTGCCTTGGTATTTTTAAAGCGGCGCCGGGGTGCAGCTTGAGTGGAGGGCCGAGAGGCATCTCTGTCACGGCCATGTGGTGGCCGGTCGGCCGCATCATGCGCTGGTGATGTAGGTGCTTCTTCCTCTAATCGGGGTAGCAACCTGCGCTTTGGGTAGCTCTTGGAGGGGCGTTCGAGTTCATACTCTTCGCCGCTAGGACTTCCGTCCATTTGTCGGCTAGCAAGTCTTGATCAGCTCTAAGTTGTAGTTGTTTTTCTTGAGGTTGCTCGCCGTGGCTATAAGCCTGCGTTTGAAGCGCTCTTGTTCGACGGGATCCTTAGGCATGACAAATTCATCGTCGTCGAGGCTTGCCTCGTCTTCGGAGGGAGGCATGTAATTATCATCCTCGACCTCTCTGTCTGCCGCTCTCTCATGAGGGCTGGCTTCTCCATCCTCCTATGCTGAGTTTTGCTGGAGGGGGTTTTCTTCAGCACTGTCCAGAGTTTTATTATCTCCCATGCCGGAATCACCGTTTTTGCTTTGGCGGGATTTAGAGCGGCGCCGCTGACGCCGGAGCTTAGGCTGTTTCTTGGAGGAGTCATCCTCCGTTATTCCATCGCCATCGCCCTCTTTTGGGGTATCCACCACGTATATGTCATATGACGAGGTGGCTTTCCAGTGCCCTATAGGCGCTGATTCCTGATGGTCTCCTGCATCGGCGTCCATATCGTCGATGTCTTCGGAGTCGTAGTCGAGCACGTCGGTTAAATCATCGACAGTGGCTACAAAGTGGGTGGTGGGTGGGTTTTGAATTTCTTCATCATCTGCATCCCAATCTTGCTGACCGTAGTCCGGCCAGGGCTCTCCTGATAAAGAGAGAGACTTTAGTGAATTCAGAATATCGCCGAAGGGCGAGTGCTGAAAGATGTCCGCGGTGGTGAACTCCATAATCGGCGCCCAATCGGATTCGATTGGCAGGGGCGTGGGGGGCTCGGAGTCCGGAGAGGAGTCTGGCACCTTGGAGTCACGGGCTTCGCAAGGGACAAAGCTGGTGTCTGGCTCGATCGTCGTAGAGATTTCGGCCTCCGAGGCGACGTCCAACCACCCGTCCTCGATCGGCGCGATCGGCTCCGAACTAAGGGTCAGGGCCGATGCGGGCGCGGCCTCCAAGACACTGTTCGGCGGCAAAGCTAAATCATGCCCTTCGTGATGGTGCGGCGCGCTCGGTTGTGGTTCGAATCCATCGAAGATCAAGTCCCCGCGGATGTCAGCCGTGTAGTTCAAACTTCCAAATCTGACCTGATGGCCAGGGGCGTAGCTTTCAATCTGCTCTAGATGGCCAAGCGAATTGGCCCACAGTGCAAAGCCGCCGAATAGGAAGATCTGTCCGGAGAGAAAAGTCTCACCCTGGACCGCATCGCTGCTGATGATCGGAGAAGCCATTGAGCCTAAAAGTGATGACACAGAGGAACTCTCAATGAAAGCACCAATGTTGGTGTCAAAACCGGTAGATCTCGGGTAGGGGGTACCGAACTGTGCGTCTAGGCGGATGGTAACAGGAGACAAGGGACACGATGTTTTTACCGAGGTTCGGGCCCTCTCGATGGAGGTAAAACCCTACTCCTGCTTGATTAGTATTGATGATATGGGCAGTACAAGAGTAGATCTACCACGAGATCAAGGAGGCTAAACCCTAGAAGCTAGCCTATGGTATGATTGTTGTTCTGTTGTTCGTCCTACGGACTAAAACCCTCCGGTTTATATAGACACCGGAGAGGGCTAGGGTTACACAGAGTCGGTTACAATGGTAGGATATCTACATATCCGTATCGCCAAGCTTGCCTTCCACGCCAAGGAAAGTCCCTTCCGGACACGGGACGAAGTCTTCAATCTTGTATCTTCATAGTCCAGGAGTCCGGCCAAAGGTATAGTCCGGCTATCCGAACACGCCCTAATCCAGGACTCCCTCAGGTAATGTCAACAATAACAGTTCATGATGCCTCACATCCAATTGGATATATATATATATATATATATATATATATATATATATATATATATATATATATATATATATATATATATATAGGATGGCTGTTTGGGACACCTAGGTGCCCAGGCTCCTTGCTTGTCTACCTTCGGATTGCTTTAAGATGTGTGTTGTTGTGTTAGGTGTAGACACTAACGGGTATACCCGTTTGCCGTATTAATGGCGAAAAGTTATTGTAATTTACTAATTAATTCCATTTAAATGCATGCTAATTAGCGACCACTTGCTCTAATTTGGGCGGAGGTATTAATTAGCATGCACGCACCAAATACTTGCTTAGAAAACAAGAATCTGCCTAATTTATTCATGCATGTACGTGTGAAACAATAAAAAAATTCTATACTAATTAATGCATAAAAAGAAATTATTAAAAATTGCCTAATTTTTTTCTGTACATAGTAGTAGTATTACTAACATGCTTTTTAAACAGATTTAGGTGTGCGTATAGTGGATATTGTCATTTTTTGCCTCCCCTATGGGTATAAGAATAAACTTGTTCCTCCTTGTACTCTACGTATTTGTTTTTAGGGTATATACTGAGAAATTTCACGTCGAGGTATTTCACGTCGAGTATGCACTGTTATTTTTTTTTGGAAAACTTGAGTATCCACTTATAAATATACTGGAGTACGTTTGTAGGTTTCTAATACCTAGAATAGGGTATATACGTGCATGCAAATTATTTGGAATAAATTATAGTGTATATACATCTGTATGTATCTAATACCTAGAATAAATCATAGGGTATGCACTGTTATGGGTATGTACCAATAAATTTCATGTCGAGATATTCACAGGAATATCTTGAGAATGCACTTTTTTTTTAAAACTTGAGTATCCACTTATAAATATATCGGAGTACGTTTTGTAGGTTTCTAATACCTAGAATAAATTATAGGGTATATACGTGCATGTAAATTATTTGGAATAAATTATAGGGTATATACGTCTTTATGTATCTAATACCTAGAATAAATCAGAGGTTATATATGTGCATGCAAATTATTTGGAATAAATTGTAGGGTATATACATTTGTAGGTATCTAAAAATAGCTAGAATGAATCGTAGGATATATACGTTCATAGGCATATGTTCCAATACGTAGAATCAATCATGCAGGAGTCATCTATAATTAATGATCGTGGAGGATACAAGTGCATGCACATGTAAAAGGAAAGCAATTACTTTGGAAGGGTAGTAAAGATTATTTATAAGCCCGAAATGCATTAGCGGGTTGGACCCGAACAAGGTGCCCAGGCACCTAGGTGCCCCAAACATTTTACCTATATATATATATATGTGTGTGTGTGTGTGTGTGTGTGTGTGTGTGTGTGTGTGTGTCTCTCTCTCTCTCTCTCTCTCTCTCTCACACACACACACACACACACACACACACACACACACACACACACACACACACATATATATATATATATATATATATATATATATATATATATATATATATATATATATATATATATATATATATATATATATATATATATCAGGATCTTTCCAACACAATGTGCTTGCCAAAGGATAAATGTAAAAAGGAAAGGTGAAGATCACCATGACTATTGCATAAGGTATAAGACAAGAATAAAATATAGGCACTTCGTAGAGGGAAGCAGAGGTTGTCATGCGCTTTTATAGTTGGATGCACAAAATCTTAATGCGAAAAAACGTCACTTTATATTGCCACTTGTGATAGGGACCTTTATTATGGAATCCGTCGCTTTTATTGCTTCCACATCACAAGATCATATAAAGCTTATTTTCTCCACACTAATAGATCATACATATTTAGAGAGCAATTTTTATTGCATGCACCGATGACAACTTACTTGAAGGATCTTACTCAATCCATAGGTAGGTATAGTAGACTCTCATGGCAATACTGGTTTAAGGGATGTTTGGAAGCACAAGTAGTATCTCTACTTGGTGCAAAGAATTTGGCTAGCATGAGGGGGAAAGACAAGCTCAACATGTTGGATGATCCATGACAATATACTTTATTTCAGATATAAGAAAACATAACCCATTACGTTGTCTTCCTTGTCCAACATCAACCTTTTAACGTGTCATATTTTAATGAGTGCTCACAATTACAAAACATGTCAAAGATAGTATATTTATATGTGAAATCTCTCTTCCCTCAATATTCTTTCATGAATTGTTCAAGTGACCAATACAATGTTTGCTAACCTTCAATAAATTTACCACCTCTACTTCTTATATGTGAAGTCATTACTCCCCATGGGCTAAGCATATGAAACATATATAATTTCAGATTTATGATATTCAAATCATTCAACTATTTACTCATAGGATATAAGTGAAGCACACGAGTAAATGACAAACTACTCCAAAAAGATATAAGTGAAGATCAATGAGTAGTTAAATAATTATTTAGCTATGTGAAGACTCTCCCATTTAATAATTTCAGATCTTGATACTTTATTCAAACAGAAAGCAAAAGAAAATAGAATGACATCTAAGAATAGCAAACATCATGTGAAGAAGCAAAAACTTAGGATCAACCGATACTAACCGATAGTTGTCGAAGAAGAAAGGTGGGATGCCAACCGGGGCATCCCCAAGCTTAGACGCTTGAGAATTCTTGAAATATTATCTTAGGATGCCTTGGGCATCCCCAAGCTTGAGTTTTTGTGTCTCCTTAATTCCTCTCATATCACGGTCTCCCTAAATCTCAAAAGCTTCATCCACACAAAACTCAACGAGGACTCGTGAGATAAGTTAGTATAAACCAATGCAATTTTTTTATCATACTCTACTGTAGCAAATCACAAAAATTATTATTCAAAATTGCATACTAAATGCCTCTGCATATTTAACAGTCCTATCGTCAAATAGAATCATTAAAGAAGCAAACATATGCAAACAATGCAAACATAACAGCAATCTTCCTAAACAGGACAGTCTATAAAGAATGCAGAAAGATCCATACTGCCCTACCTCCAAAAATCATTAAATAAAACTCCCACTGTATTAAATTTATCAGAGCTTATTATGCAAAAGGTTTCAACATTTTATCACATTCTGACTTTTCTAGGGATTTTTTGCAACGGCGGTAAACTTTCTGCTTTCAAACAGCAACATGTAGACTTGTAAAATAAGCATAGTAAAGGCTATCAATGCCACTTTTATTGAAATAAAAGATGAAAAACATTTTTCTAAACAACACCAAGCAAATCCTAACAAAATAAATTGATGCTCCAAGCAAAACACATATCATGTGGTGAATAAAAATATAGCTCCAAGTAAAGTTACCGATGAACGAAGACGAAAGAGGGGATGCCTTCCGGGGCATCCCCATGCTTAGGATCTTGGTTATCCTTTAATACTACCTTGGGGTGCCTTGGGAATCCCCAAGCTTAGGCTCTTGCCACTCCTCATTCCATAGTCCATCGAATCTTTACCCAAAACATGGAAACTTCACAACACAAAACTTAACAGAAAACTCGTAAGCTCCGTTAGTATAAGAAAATAAATCACCACTTAGGTACTGTTGTGAACTCATTATAAATTCATATTGTTGTAATATCTACTGTATTCCAACTTATCTATGGTTCATACCCTCCGATACTACTCATAGATTCATCAAAATAAGCAAACAACACATACAAAACAGAATCTGTCAAAAACAGAACAGTCTGTAGTAATCTGTATCAAACATATACTTATGGAACTCCAAAAATTCTGAAATAAATTGGTGGACCTGAGTAATTTGTCTATTAATATTCTTCAAAAAGAATCAACTTAAAAGAACTCTTCTGTAAACAATTACAGCTAATCTCGTGAGCGTAAAAGTTTCTATTTTTTTACAGCAAGATCATAAAGACTTCACCCAAGTCTTCCCAAAGGGTATACTTGGCACAAACTTTAATTAAAACATAAAACCACATCTAACCAGAGGCTAGATAGATTAATTATTATTAAACAGAACCAAAAAGCAAGAAACAAAAATAAAATTGGGTTGCCTCCCAACAAGCGCTATCGTTTAACGCCCCTAGCCAGGCATGATGATTTCAGTGATGCTCACATAAAAGATAAGAATTGAAACATAAAGAGAGCACCATGAAGCATATGACTAGCACATTTAAGTCTAACCCACCGATGTCTACTACGCAACCTTCTTCTTGTAGACGTTGTTGGGCCTCCAAGTGCAGAGGTTTGTAGGACAGTAGCAAATTTCTCTCAGGTGGATGACCTAAGGTTTATCAATCCGTGGGAGGCGTAGGATCAAGATGGCCTCTCTCAAGCAACCCTGCAACCAAATAACAAAGAGTCTCTTGTGTCCCCAACACACCCAATACAATGGTAAATTGTATAGGTGCACTAGTTCGGTGAAGAGATGGTGATACAAGTGCAATATGGATGGTAGATATAGGTTTTTGTAAACTGAAAATATGAAAACAGCAAGGTAGCAAGCGATAAAAGTGAGCGTAAATGGTATTGCAATGATAGTAAACAAGGCATGGGGTTCATACTTTCACTAGTGCATGTTCTCTCAACAATAATAACATAATTGGATCATATAACTATCCCTCAACATGCAATAAAGAGTCACTCCAAAGTCACTAATAGAGAAGAACAAACGAAGAGATTATGATAGGGTACGAAACCACCTCAAAGTTATTCATTCCAATCAATCTATTGGACTATTCCTATAAATGTCACAAACATCCCTAGAGTTCGTACTAGAATAACACCTTAAGACACAAATCAACCAAAACCCTAATGTCACCTAGATACTCCAACGTCACCTCAAGTATCCGTGGGTATGATTATACGATATGCATCACACAATATCAGATTCATCTATTCAACCAACACATAGAACCTCAAAGAGTGCCCCAAAGTTTCTACCGGAGAATCACGACGAAAATGTGTGCCAACCCCTATGCATAGGTTCATGGGCGGAACCCGCAAGTTGATCACCAAAACATACATCAAGTGAATCACGTGATATCCCATTGTCACCACAGATACGCACGACAGGACATACATCAAGTGTTCTCAAATCTTTAAAGACTCAATCTGATAAGATTACTTCAAAGGGAAAACTCAATCCATTACAAGAGAGTAGAGGGGAGAAGAAACATAAGATCCAACTATAATAGCAAAGCTTGCGATACATCAAGATCGTGCCAAATCAAGAACACGAGAGAGAGAGAGATCAAACACATAGCTACTGGTACATACCCTCAGCCCCGAGGGTGAACTACTCCCTCCTCATCATGGAGAGCGCCGGGATGATGAAGATGGCCACCGATGAGGGTCAACCCCTCCGGCAGGGTGCCGGAACAGGGTCCCGAGAGGTTTTTGGTGGCTACAGAGGCTTGCGGCGGCGAAACTCCTGATCTAATCTATGTTCTGGAAGTTTTAGAGTACGTGAGTATATATGGGTGCAGGAAGTATGTCGGTGGAGCTTCGGTGGCCCCACGAGGCAGGTGGCGCGCCCTAGGGGGGTGGCGCGCCCCCCACCCTCGTGGGCACCTCCCTTCTCTCCTGGCGTGGGGTCCAAGTCCATCCGGTAGCTTTCCTTCCAAAAATAACTTCTCCAGTTGATTTCGTTTTGTTTCGACTTCGTTTGATATTCCTTTCTTCGAAACACTTAAATAGGAAGAAAACAACAAATCTGGGTTGGGCCTCCGGTTAATAGGTTAGTCCCAGAAGTAATATAAAAGTGGGAAATAAAGCCCAATGTTGCCCAAAACAGTAGATAATATAGCATGGAGCAATAAAAAATTATAGATACGTTGGAGACGTATCAAGCATCCCCAAGCTTAATTCCTGCTCGTCCTTGAGTAGGTAAATGATAAAAAAAAGAATTTTTGATGCGGAGTGCTACTTGGCATAATTTCAATGTAATTCTTCTTAATTGTGGCATGAATATTCAGATTCCAAAGATTCAAGATAAAAGTTCATATTGACATAAATATAATAATACTTCAAGCGTACTAACAAAGCAATCATGTCTTCTCAAAATAACATGGCCAAAGAAAGTTATCCCTACAAAATCATATAGTCTGGCTATGCTCTATCTTCACCACACAAAAGTTTTTAAATCATGCACAACACCGATGAAAAGCCAAGCAATTGTTTCATACTTTTGACATTCTCAAAACTTTTTCAATCTTCACGCAATACATGAGCGTGAGCCATGGATATAGCACTATATGTGGAATAGAATGGTGGTTGTGGAGAAGACAAAAAACGAGAAGATAGTCTAGCATCAACTAGGCGTATCAACGGGCTATGGAGATGCCCATCAATAGATATCAATGTGAGTGAGTAGGGATTGCCATGCAACGGATGCACTATAGCTATATGGTGGGTGTATGATACCGGCGAATGGTGCGCGGTATTAGAGAGGCTAGCAACGGTGGAAGGATGGGAGAAGTGTGTATAATCCATGGACTCCACATTAGTCATAAAGAACTCATATACTTGTTGCAAAAATCTACAAGTTATCAAAGCAAAGTATTACGCGCATGCTCCTAGGGGGATAGATTGGTAGGAAAAGACCATCGCTCGTCCCCGACCGCCACTCATAAGGAAGACAATCAATAAATAAATCATGCTCCAATTTCATCACATAACGGTTCACCATACGTGCATGCTACGGGAATCACAAACTTTAACACAAGTATTTCTCAAATTCACAACTACTCAACTAGCATGACTCTAATATCACCATCTTCATATCTCAAAACAATTATCAAGCATCAAACTTTACTTAGTATTCAACGCACTCAAAAGAAAGTTTTACAAATCCTGAATACCAAGCATATTAAAAAAATTAAGAAAATTACCATGCTATTTAAGACTCTCAAAATAATCTAAGTGAAGCATGAGAGATCAATAGTTTCTATAAAACAAATCCACCACCGTACTCTAAAAGATATAAGTGAAGCACTAGAGCAAACAACAAACTACTCCAAAAGATATGAGTGAAGATCAATGAGTAGTTTAATAATTGTGTAACTATGTGAAGACTCTCTAACATTTAAAAATTTCAGATCTTGATACTTTATTCAAACAGCAAGCAAAATAAAATAAAATGACATGACACTCCAAGGAAAACACATATCATATGGTGAATAAAAATATAGCTCCAAGTAAAGTTACCGATGAACGAAGACGAAAGAGGGGATGCCTTCCGGGGCATCCCCAAGCTTAGACGCTTGGTTATCCTTGAATATTACGTTGGGGTGCCTTGGGAATCCCCAAGATTAGGCTCTTGCCACTCCTTATTCCATAGTCCATCGAATCTTTACCCAAAACTTGAAAACTTCACAACACAAAACTCAAAAGAAAACTCGTAAGTTCCGTTAGCGAAAGAAAACAAAACACCACATCATGGTACTTTAATGAACTCATTCTTTATTTATATTGGTGTTAAACCTACTGTATTAAAACTTCTCTATGGTTTATAAACTATTTTACTAGCCATAGATTCATCAAAATAAGCAAACCACACACGAAAAACAGAATCTGTCAAAAACAGAACAGTCTGTAGTAATCTGTAACTAACGCAAACTTCTGGAACTCCAAAAATTCTAAAATAAATTGGTGGACCTGAGGAATTTTTCTAGTAATAATCTTCAAACATAATTAACTAAATAGCACTCTCCAGTAAAAAGTTGAAGCTAATCTCGTGAGCGCTAAAGTTTCTGTTTTTTGTTACAGCATGATCATAAAGACTTCACCCAAGTCTTCCCAAAGGTTCTACTTGGCACACACACTAATTAAAACACAAAACCACATCTAAACAGAAGTTAGATGGATTATTTATTCCTAAACAGAACCAAGAAGCAAGAAACAAAAATAAAATTGGGTTGCCTCCCAACAAGCGCTATCGTTTAATGCTCCTAGCTAGGCATGATGATTTCAATGATGCTCACATAAAAGATAAGAATTGAAACATAAAGAGAGCATCATGAAGAATATGACTAGCACATTTAAGTCTAAACCACTTCCTATGCATAGGGATTTTGTGAGCAAACAACTTATGGGAACAATAATCAACTTGCATAGGAAGGTAAAACAAGCATAACTTCAAAACTTTAAGCCCATAGAGAGGAAACTTGATATTATTGCAATTCCTACAAGCATATGTTCCTCCCTCATAATAGTTTTCAGTAGCATCATGAATGAATTCAACAATATAACCAGCACCTAAATCATTCTTTTCATGATCTACTAGCATAGAAATTTTATTACTCTCCACATAAGCAAAATTCTTCTCATTCGGAATAGTGGGAGTATCATAAGAAACTTGAATACTATAAATTGTTTCCACATTGAAAGAGTAATGTTCAGAGAAAGGGTACTCATAACCATGACAAGTTTTATAAATATAATCATCACTACTCTTTATAGCATAAGTTTTATCACAATAATCATCATAAGTAGCAACTTTGTTCTCATCATAATCAACTAAAACCTCTCCCGAAATAGTGGATACATCATTAAATAGAGTCATGACCTCTCCAAATCCACTTTCATAAATATTATAAGATTCAACATCCTCCAATATTGTGGGATCACTACTTCCTAAAGTTGACACTCTTCCAAACCCACTTTCATAAATATAATCATCATAGGTAAAAGGCATGCTATCATCATAACTACTTTGCATATCAAAACTTGAGAGGCTAAAAATATCATCATTATTAAACATAGCATCCCCAAACTTGGGACAAACATTAATTTCAGCAAATATATTCTCAAATATGTCATCCTCATAAAACATAGCTTCCCCAAGCTTGGGCCTTTTCATATCATACGCATAATCACTCTCATCATTAATAGTATAGATAGCGCCAATAGTATAGCAATTATTATATTCTTCCAAGCAAGTGCCAAAAAGATTTTCAAGATCATAAGAAGTATCATTATCTTCCCTATCATAATCATCACAACAAGCAATAGGCATAACAACATCATCATCAAGTGTATCATCTTTATTTTTATGAGGCACAGCAATAATAGGAGCAACTTTATTTGGGAGAGATACCTTTTTACCTCTCTTCATTTTTCTGTTCTTCTTCTTCACCACATCATGTGTGGGTTCAATCCTATTTTTGGAGCTCCTTATTAATGAGATTGGCTGAATAGAAGGCTCCTCCTCGTTACTTGATTCATCATAAGAAATAATAGGAGGATATTGGGAAGTCTCTTCCCTTTCATTAGTATTCTCTTCATCTTCTATTTGTTTTCTTTGCTTTATGTAATTGGCAATATAAGAATTTTCAATACAATTCACCGCACAATACATATAAATTTTCTCTAGATCAAAATGAAGAACTTTATCAAGGGCAAATTTTGGAATATCCTTAGTTATACGTTTAATTTCTTCATAACCCAAGAGCAAACTAAGTTCATTATGATGTGCAAGGGAAATCAAGTCATCACAATTTTTGGACACGATACGATCATGAAACATTTTGCATTGGGTACCAAAATGATCACGTTCATTGCAAAGTTCACAAGTAGGGCTAGGAAAAAATAAATTTTCAGCACATTCATCTAGCTCTTCTTGCAACAATTTGGTTTCTAAGTACTTATGCCTCTTGCAATATCTATCTTCCCTATTTGGTGTGTACTTACAAACCCAATGCACTCCACAAAAATTGACATGTTTATAGGAGGCATTTTCATCATAACTAGTGCAATCATCATTAGTACTATGGATATTCAAGGAGTTCATACTAACAACATTGCAATCATGCTCAACATTCGAAGATTTATTGCCAAACAATTTAATGCATTCTTCTTCTAACACTTTGGCACAATTTTCCTTTCCATCATACTCACGAAAGATATTAAAAATATGAAGCGTATGAGGCAAACTCAATTCCATTTTTTGTAGTTTTCTTTTATAAACTAACTAGTGCTAAAACAAGAAACAAAAAGATTCTATTGCAAGATCTAAAGATATACCTTCAAGCAGTCACCTCCCCGGCAACGGCGCCAGAAAAGAGCTTGATGTCTACTACGCAACCATCTTCTTGTAGACGTTGTTGGGCCTCCAAGTGCAGAGGTTTGTAGGACAGTAGCAAATTTCCCTCAAGTGGATGACCTAAGGTTTATCAATCCGTGGGATGCATAGGATGAAGATGGTCTCTCTCAAGCAACCCTGCAACCAAATAACAAAGAGTCTCTTGTGTCCCCAACACACCCAATACAATGGTAAGTTGTATAGGTGCACTAGTTCGGTGAAGAGATGGTGATACAAGTGCAATATGGATGGTAGATATAGGTTTTTGTAAACTAAAAATATAAAAACAGCAAGGTAGCAAGCGACAAAAATGAGCGTAAACGGTATTGCAATGATAGGAAATAAGGCCTAGGGTTCATACTTTCACTAGTGCAAGTTCTCTCAACAATAATAACATAATTGGATCACATAACTATCCCTCAACATGCAACAAAGAGTCACTCCAAATTCACTAATAGCGGAGAACAAACGAAGAGATTATGGCAGGGTATGAAACCACCTCAAAGTTATTCTTTCCAATCAATCCATTGGACTATTCCTATAAATGTCACAAATAGCCCTAGAGTTAATACTAGAATAACACCTTAAGACACAAATCAACCAAAACCCTAATGTCACCTAGATACTCCAATGTCACCTCAAGTATCCGTGGGTATGATTATACGATGTGCATGACACAATCTCAGATTCATCTATTCAACCAACACATAGAACCTCAAAGAGTGCCCCAAAGTTTCTACCAGAGAATCACGACGAAAACGTGTGCCAACCCCTATGCATAGGTTCATGGGCAGAACCCGCAAGTTGATCACCAAAACATACATCAAGTGAATCACGTGATATCACATTGTCACCACAGATACGCACGGCAAGACATACATCAAGTGTTCTCAAATCTTTAAAGACTCGATCCGATAAGATTACTTCAAAGGGAAAACTCAATCCATTACAAGAGAGTAGAGGGGGAGAAGAAACATAAGATCCAACTATAATAGCAAAGCTCGCGATACATCAAGATCGTGCCAAATAAAGAACACGAGAGAGAGAGAGGGAGGGAGAGAGAGAGAGAGAGAAAGAGAGATCAAACACATAGCTACTGGTACATACCCTCAGCCACGAGGGTGAACTACTCCCTCCTCGTCATGGAGAGCGCCGGGATGATGAAGATGGCCACCGGTGAGGGTCGCCCCCCTCCGGCAGGGTGCCGGAACAGGGTCCCAGAGAGGTTTTTGGTGGCTACAGAGGCTTGCGGCGGCGGAACTCCCGATCTAATTAATCTCTGTTCTGGAAGTTTTAGGGTACGTGAGTATTTATGGGTGCAGGAAGTACGTTGGTGGAGCTTCGGGGACCCCACGAGGCAGGGGGCGCGCCCTAGGGGGGTGGGCGCGCCCCCCGCCCTCGTGGGCACCTCCCTTCTCTCCTGACGTGGGGTCCAAGTCCATCTGGTAGCTTTCCTTCCAAAAATAACTTCTCCAGTTGATTTCGTTCCGTTTCAACTTCGTTTGATATTCCTTTTCTTCGAAACACTGAAATAGGCAAAAGAACAGCAAATCTGGGCTGGGCCTCCGGTTAATAGGTTAGTCCCAAAAGTAATATAAAAGTGGAAAATAAAGCCCAATGTTGCCCAAAACAGTAGATAATATAGCATGGAGCAATCAAAAATTATAGATACGTTGGAGACGTATCACCCACTTCCTATGCATAGGGATTTTGTGAGCAAACAATTTATGGGAACAATAATCAACTAGCATAGGAAGGCAAAACAAGCATAACTTTAAAACTTTAAGCACTTAGAGAGGAAACTTGGTATTATTGCAATTCCTACAAGCATGTGTTCCTCCCTCATAATAACTTTCAGTAGCATCATGAATGAATTCAACAATATAACTATCACATAAAGCAATCTTTTCATGAGCCACAAGCATAGAATTTTTATTACTCTCCACATAAGCAAATTTCTTCTCATGAATAGTAGTGGGAGCAAACTCAACAAAATAACTATCATGTGAGGCATAATCCAATTGAAAACTAAAGCCATGATGACAAGTTTCATGGTTATCATTATTCTTTATATCATACGTGTCATCACAATAATCATCATAAATAGGAGGCATGCTTTTATCATAACAAATTTGCTCATCAAAACTTGGGAGACTAAACATATCATGTTCATCAAACATAGCATCCCCAAGCTTGTGGCTTTGCATATCATTAGCATCCTGGGTATTCAAATAATTCATGCTAACAACATTGCAATCATGCTCATCATTCACATATTTTACGCCAAGTGTTCTATGTAATTCTTCTTATAGTACTTGAGCACAATTTTCCTTCCCATCATTTTCACGAAAGATACTAAAAAGATGAAGCATATGAGGCACCCTTAATTCCATTTTTTGTAGTTTTCTTTTATAGACTAAACTAGTGATAAAACAAGAAGATCTAAAGATATACCTTCAAGCACTCACCTCCCCGGCAATGGCGCCAGAAACTGCTTGATGTCTACTACACAACCTTCTTGTTGTAGACGATGTTGGGCCTCAAAGTGCAGAGGTTTGTAGGACAGTAGCAAATTTCCCTCAAGTGGATGACCTAAGGTTTAACAATCCGTGGGAGGCGTAGGTTGAAGATGGTCTCTCTCAAACAACCCTACAACCAAATAACAACGAGTCTCTTGTGTCCCCAACACACCCAATACAATGGTAAATTGTATAGGTGCACTAGTTCGGCGAAGAGATGGTGATACAAGTGCAATATGGATGGTAGATATAGGTTTTTGGAATCTGAAAATATAAAAACATCAAGGTAACAAGTAATAAAAGTGAGCACGAATGGTATTGCAATGTTTAGAAACAAGGCCTAGGGTTCATACTTTCACTAGTGCAAGTTCTCTCAACAATAATAACATAATTGGATCATATAACTATCCCTCAACATGAAACAAAGAGTCACTCCAAAGACACTAATAGCAGAGAACAAATGAAGATATTATGGTAGGGTACGAAACCACCTCAAAGTTATTCTTTCTGATCGATCTATTCAAGAGTCTGTAGTAAAATAACACGAAGCTATTCTTTCCGTTTGATCTATCATAGAGTTCATACTACAATAACACCTTAAGACACAAATCAACCAAAACCCTAATGTCACCTAGATACTCCAATGTCACCTCAAGTATACGTGGGTATGATTATACGATATGCATCACAAAATCTCAGATTCATCTATTCAACCAACACAAAGTACTTCAAAGAGTGCCCCAAACTTTCTATCGGAGAGTCAAGACGAAAATGTGTGCCAACCCCTATGCATAAGTTCACGAGGTCACGGAACCCGCAAGTTGATCACCAAAACGTACATCAAGTGAATCACGTGATATCACATTGTCAGCACAGATAAGCACATGCAAGACATGCATCAAGTGTTCTCAAATCATTAAAGACTCAATCCGATAAGATAACTTCAAAGGAAAAACTCAATCCATTACAAGAGAGTAGAGGGGGAGAAACATCATAAGATCCAACTATAATAGCAAAGCTCGCGATACATCAAGACCGTACCACCTCAAGAACAGGAGAGAGAGAGAGAGAGAGAGAGAGAGAGAGAGAGAGAGATCAAACACATAGCTACAGGTACATACCCTCAGCGCCGGGATGATGAATATGGCCACCGGTGAGGGATTCCCCCTCTTGCAGGGTGCCGGAACAGGGTCCCGATTGGTTTTTGGTGGCTACAGAGGCTTGCGGCGGCGGAACTCCCGATCTATTCTGTCCCTCGATGTTTTTAGGGTATATGGATATATATATATAGGCGAAAGAAGTCGGTCAGGGGAGCCACTAGGGGCCCAAGAGGGTGGGGCGCCCAGGGGGTAGGGCGCGCCTCCCTGCCTCATGGCTTCCTCGAAGCTTCCCTGGCGTCTACTCTAAGTCTCCTGGATTGCTTCCGTTCCAAAAATAACTCTCCCGAAGGTTTCATTCCGTTTGGACTACGTTTGATATTCCTTTTCTTCAAAACAGTGAAATAGGCAAGAAAACAACAATTTGGGCTGGGCCTCCGGTTAATAGGTTAGTCCCAAAAATAATATAAAAGTGTTTAGTAAAGCCCATAAACATCCAAAACAGATAATATAATAGCATGAATACTTCATAAAAATATATGTACGTTGGAGACGTATCACCATCCTTCTTATCCGCCAAGTATCTAGGGCAGTTCCACTTCCAGTGACCATTTCTTTGAAGTAGAAGCACTCAGTTAAAGGCTTGGGTCTAGCTTTTGGGCTTCTTCATGGGAGCAGCAACTTGCTTGCTATTCTTCTTTGAAGTTCCTCTTTCTTTCCCTTTGCCCTTTTTCTTTGAAACTAGTAATCTTGTTAACCATCAACACTTGATGCTATTTCTTGATTTCTACCTTCGCCGATTTCAGCATCGCGAAGAGCTTGGGAATTACTTTCGTCATCCCTTGCATATTATAGTTCATCACTAAGTTCTAGTAACTTCGTGATAGTGACTAGAGGACTTTGTCAATTACTATCTTATCTGGAAGATTAACTCCCACTTGATTCAAGCAATTGTAGTACTCAGGCAATCTGAGCACATGCTCACTTGTTGAGCTATTCTCCTCCATCTTATAGGCAAAGTATTGTCAAAGGTATCATACCTCTCGACACGGGCATGAGTATGAAATACCAATTTCAACTATTAGAACATCTTATATGCTCCGTGACGTTCAAAACATTCTTGAAGTCCCGGTTCTAAGCCGCAAATCATGGTGCACTAAACTATTAACTAGTCATCATACCGAGCTTTGTCAAACGTTCATAACGTGTGCATCTGCTCCTGCAATAGGTCCGTCACCCAGCGATGCATCAAGGACATAATTCTTTTGTCCAGCAATGAGGATAATCCTCAGATCACAGACCTAGTCCGCATCATTGCTACTATCATCTTTCAACATAGTTTTCTCTAGGACATATCAAAAATAAACGGGGAGCTGCATCGCGAGCTATTGATCTACAACTTAGTTATGCAAATACTACCAGGACTAAGTTTATGATAAATTAAAATTCAGTTAATCATATTACTTAAGAACTCCCACTTAGATAGACATCCCTCTAATCATCTAAGTGATCACGTGATCCATATCAACTAAACCATGTCCGATCATCACGTGAGATGGAGTAGTTTTAAATGGTGAACATCACTATGTTGATCATATCTACTATATGATTCACGCTCGACCTTTGGGTCTCAGTGTTCCGAGGCCATATCTGCATATGCTAGGCTCGTCAAGTTTAACCTGAGTATTCTGCGTGTGCAAAACTGGCTTGCACCCGTTGTATGTGAACGTAGAGCTTATCACACCCGATCATCACGTGGTGTCTCGGCACGACGAACTGTAGCAATGGTGCATACTCAAGGAGAACACTTATACCCGTTGTATGTGAACGTAAAGCTCATCACACCTGATCATCACGTGGTGTCTCGGCACGACGAACTGTAGCAATGGTGCATACTCAGGGAGAACAGTTATACCTTGAAATTTAGTGAGAGATCATCTTATAATGCCACCATCGATATAAGCAAAATAAGATGCATAAAGGATAAACATCACATGCAATCAATATAAGTGATATGATATGGCCATCATCATCTTGTGCCTTTGATCTCCATCTACAAAGCACCGTCATGATCACCATCGTCACCGGCTTGACACCTTGATCTCCATCGAAGCATCGTTGTCGTCTCGCCAACTATTGCTTCTACGACTATCGCTACAGCTTAGTGATAAAGTAAAGCAATTACATGGCGATTGCATTTCATACAATAAAGCGACAACTATATGGCTCCTGCCAGTTGCCGATAACTCCGTTACAAAACATGATCATTTCATACAATAAAATTTAGCATCATGTCTTGACCATATCACATCACAACATGCCATGCAACAACAAACTAGACGTCCTCTAGTTTGTTGTTGCAAGTTTTACGTGGCTGCTACAGGCTGAGCAAGAACCATTCTTACCTACGCATCAAAACCACAACGATTTTTCGTCAAGTATGTGTTGTTTTAACCTTCATCAAGGACCGGGCGTAGCCACACTCGATTCGACTAAAGTTGGAGAAACTGACACCCGCCAGCCACCTGTGTGCGAAGCACGTCGGTAGAACCTGTCTCACGTAAGCGTACGCGTAATGTTGGTCCGGGCCGCTTCATCCAACAATACCGCCGAATCAAAGTATGACATGCTGGTAAGCAGTATGACTGTTATCGCCCACAACTCACTTGTGTTCTACTCGTGAATATAACATTTACGCATAGACCTAGCTCGAATGCCACTGTTGGGGAACGCAGTAATTTCAAAAAATTCCTACACACACGCAAGATCTATCATGGTGATGCATAGAAACGAGAGGGGAGAGTGTAGTACACGTACCCTCGTAGACCGTAAGTGGAAGCGTTATGACAACGCGGTTGATGTAGTCGTACGTCTTCACGATCCGACCGATCCTATTACCGAAAGTACGGCACCTCCGCGATCTGCACACATTTGTCTAGGTGATGTCCCACGAACTCTCGATCCAGCTGAGTGTCGAGGGAGAGCTTCGTCATCACGACGGGGTGATGACGGTGATGATGAAGCTACTGGCGTAATGCTTCGCCTAAGCACTGCAGCGATATGACCGAGGTGAATTATGGTGGAGGGGGGCACCGCACATGGCTAAGAGATCAATGATCAACTTGTGTGTCTATGGGGTGCCCCCTCCCCCGTATATAAAGGAGTGGAGGAGGGGAGGGTCGGCCCTCTCTATGGCGCACCCTAGGGGGAGTCCTACTCCCACCGAGAGTAGGATTCCCCCCTTTCCCTAGTAGGAGTAGGAGAGAAGGAAGGGAGGGAGAGAAGAGAAGGAAGGAGGGGGCGCCGCCCCTCCCCTAGTCCAATTCGGACTAGGCCTTGGGGGCGTGCGGCCTGCCCTAGGCAGCCCCTCTCTGCCCCCTAAAGCCCAATAAGGCCCATATACTCCCCGGGGGGTTCCGGTAACCCCCCGGTACTCCGGTTAATGTCCGAACTCACCCGAAACCATTCCGATGTCCAAACATAGTCATCCAATATATCGATCTTTTTGTCTCGACCATTTCTGGGACTCTGAACTACCTTCGGTACATCAAAACATATAAACTCATAATACCGATCGTCACCGAACGTTAAGCGTGCGGACCCTACGGGTACGAGAACTATGTAGACATGACCGAGACTCATCTTCGGTTAATAACCAATAGCGGAACCTGGATGGTCATATTGGTCCCCACATATTCTACGAAGATCTTTATCAGTCAAACCGCATAACAACATACATTGTTCCTTTTGTCATCGGTATGTTACTTGCCCGAGATTCGATCGTCGGTATCATCATACCTAGTTCAATCTCGGTACAGGCAAGCTCTTCACTCGTTCTGTAATGCATCATCCCGCAACTAACTTATTAGTCACATTGCTTGCAAGGCTTATAGTGATGTGCATTACCGAGAGGGCCCAGAGAAACCTCTCCGATAGACGGAGTGACAAATCCTAATCTTGATCTATGCCAACTCAACAAACACCATCGGAGACACCTGTAGAGCATCTTTATAATCATCTAGTTACGTTGTGACGTTTGATAGCATACAAGGTGTTCCTCCGGTATTCGGGAGTTGCATAATCTCATAGTCAGAGGAACATGTATAAGTCATGAAGAAAGCAGTAGCAATAAAACTGAACGATCATTATGCTAAGCTAACGGATGGGTCTTGTCCATCACATCATTCTCTAATGATGTGATCCCGTTCATCAAATGACAACACATGTCCATGGCTAGGAAACTTAACCATCTTTGATTAACGAGCTAGTCAAGTAGAGGCATACTAGGGACACTCTGTGTGTCTATGTATTCACACATGTACTAAGTTTCCGGTTAATACAATTCTTGCATGAATCGTAAACATTTATCATGATATACGGAAATATAAATAACAACTTTATTACTGCCTCTAGGGCATATTTCCTTCACCCCCCTCTAGGCGATATCCATGTCCTTTCACTCAGGTTTGGGCTCATGTTGGCACAATACATTATTCACAAAGTGGAGGACATTTTTGAAATTGATCCACTAAATAAGGGCCAATGAGAGGATAATTCCGCAAAAAAAAGGAAAGAACATTTAAGTAATTGACACTTCATGCACTTAATAATTATCTATTTTTTTGTTACGCATAGACATTATAATCTTAACTCCACACATATTAAGTTATTTGCTAGATCCATGTAGCAAGTTCTGTAGATATTTAATGACATGTGAACACACTATAATACATCATGCATAAGTAAAATTGGTGGAATAATGTGAAGTATATGTTTTCTTTTTGTATTATGATGAAATCGACTATAACCAAAAATATGTAAACACTATAAACTAAATAATGCAAAAAGTGTAACAAACTACAGTTTAATGTAGAACAAGAAATTTATTCGTAATGGTGAATGCGGGAATCGTATGAGATATTTATAACTTAATTTAAATAAATCTTTTTAGTTGTTAATGTTGATAGTTATACCAAAATTTGTTGTTGTCTATATAATTTATTGGATGATTTATCAATCAAAAGGGCATACATTAATGACTAGCTCAGTTGTGATGAAATAAAATAGTTTAGTATAAATAAATAAATAGTATATATATCCTTGATAGACCCATAGGTCAGAACATGAATAAAGTTGCTCAAAATGTATGTGCCAGGCGTAAGTCGTCATCTTCCTTCCAATGTCGGGTTTGACTCGCTAGTCTAGCGTCAACTCAAACTTATTATGTTGGATGATAAAAGATGTCTCTGTCAGACCAGATTAAGAAACGTATCAACTTGTAGATTATCTAGTAGAGTACACTCATTTAGTATCATCTACCGCATAATTTATTTCGTTTGATTGACACTTTTATTTACATTTTCTATATTCGGCATTGCCCATGGGCTTGGTTGTTCTAGTCCTCACATCAAGGCGAAATATGCTTAGTGAAATTGTTAACCATACTAAAATATATATAAATATATAACATATAAGGTTATAGCTATCTAAGGTAAACAAACTACAAGTTTCTATTTTTTGAAAAAAAAATACAAATTACTTGATGAGACACATCTCCTCGCGTGCACGACCTAGCTCATGTGCATGCTGCAAGCTAGGACCCCCAAAAGTGTATGGTGTTTGTGGTTGAACTGTTGAGGCGTGTTTCGCAAAAGAAAAGAAAAAAACTCCCAAGACGTGTATAGCCCAATTGGAGCTGCGGTCATCTCAAAGTAGTGTCTCTTTCCTTTTTCAACACAAAGAAAGCCCCCAAAGGACCCAGAATTATGTTAGATAAACATGTAGGTACATTTTAGGGAAGGACCCATAAAATGAGAAAATTGTACCCTGTTCCAAGCACTTCATAAAAGGGCGTAGAAAACAAAGCTGAAAAGCAATCCAATCCTTGTTGTAGGCTTTTGGAGAATGTCATCGCTTGGTACAAGACCAAACCTGGCCAACTGGGCCAGTTTAGTCGTGTCGGCACGTCAGCCCGCTTGACTGGCCTGTCATGGGCCGGCCGGACACGTGGCTTAACAGGTTGTGCCTGGCATGTGGCCTAGCTAGGGCCATGCCTAGGATGCCTAGTCCGGCACGGCATGCGTAAGCCTAATTATACTACTAAGTGTTGGGGAACGTAGTAATTTCAAAAAAATTCCTACGCACACGCAAGATCATGGTGATGCATAGCAACGAGAGGGGAGAGTGTCGTCCACGTACCCCGTAGACCGTAAGCGGAAGCATTATGACAACGCGGTTGATGTATTCATACGGCTTCACGATCGACCGATCCTAGTACCGAACGTACGGTACCTCTGCGATCTGCACATGTTCAGCTCGGTGACGTCCCACGAACTCACGATCCAGTAGAGCTTCGAGGGAGAGTTCCTCAGCACGACGGCGTGATGACGGTGTTGATGAAACTACCGACGCAGGGCTTCGCCTAAGCACCGCTACGATATGACCGGGGTGGAATATGGTGGAGGGGGGCACCGCACACGGCTTGGAACAATCAACTTGTGTGTTCTAGGGTTCCCCCCGCCGACGTATATAAAGGAGCAAGGGGAAGGCCGGCCGGCCCTAGGAGGGTGCGCCAGGAGGAGGAGTACTCCTCCTAGTGGGAGTAGGACTCCCCTTTCCTAGTCCCACTAGGAGGGGGAAGGAAGGGGTGGGAGAGGGGAAAGGCAAGCGGGGCGCCGCCCCCCTTCCTTGTCCTATTCGAACTCAAGGGGAGGGGGCTCGCGCCCTGCCCTGGCCGGCCACTCTCTCTCCACTAGGGCCCATCAAGGCCCATTAGTCCCCCGAAGGGTTCCGGTAACCCCTCCGGCACTCCGGTTTTCTCTGAAACCATCCGAAACACTTCCAGTGTCCGAATATAGCCGTCCAATATATCAATATTTATGTCTCGACCATTTCGAGACTCCTCATCATGTACGTGACCACATCCGGGACTCTGAACTATCTTAGGTACATCAAAACACATAAACTCATAATACCGATCGTCACCGAACGTTAAGCGTGCGGACCCTACGGGTTCGAGAACTATGTAGACATGAACGAGACACATCTCCGGTCAATAACCAATAGCGGAACCTGGATGCTCATATTGGTTCCCACATATTCTACGAAGATCTTTATCGGTCAAACTGCATAACAACATACGTTGTTCCCTTTGTCATCGGTATGTTACTTGCCCGAGATTCCATCGCCGGTATCTCAATACCTAGTTCAATCTCGTTACCGGCAAGTCTCTTTACTCGTTCCGTAATGCATCATCCCGCAACTAACTCATTAGTCACAATGCTTGCAAGGCTTATAGTGATGTGCATTATCGAGAGGGCCCAGAGATACCTCTCCAATACACAGAGTGACGAATTCTAATCTCGAGGCTATGCCAACTCAACAAACACCATCAGAGACACCTGTAGAGCATCTTTATAATCATCCAGTTACATTGTGACGTTTGATAGCACACAAGGTGATCCTCTGGTATTCGGGAGTTGCATAATCTCATAGTCAGAGGAACATGTATAAGTCATGAAGAAAGCAGTAGCAATGAAACTGTAACGATCATAATGCTAAGCTAACGAATGGGTCTTGTCCATCACATCATTCTCCTAATGATGTGATCCCGTTCATCAAATGACAACACATGTCTATGGTTAGGAAACATAACCATCTTTGATAAACGAGCTAGTCAAGTAGAGGCATACTAGGGACACTTTGTTTTGTCTATGTATCCACACATGTACTAAGTTTCCGGTTAATACAACTCTAGCATGAATAATAAACATTTATCATGAAACAAGGAAATAAATAATAACTTTATTATTGCCTCTAGGGAAAATTTCCTTCACTAAGTACACGTACCAAGGCCGCGGCAGCCATGTGCAGGGATGAACATGGTCAGTACCTTGGGTCCTCAGCAATTTTTCTACCTGGGATTATAAACCCTACAATTTTAGAGTCCATTGCTTGTCGTGAGGCCTTAGCACTTGCGGCTGATCTATCTTTGGATCACTTGGTGATTGCATGCATGTGACTGCAAGTCGATTGTGGATGATATCGAAAAAGGGATAGGAGGCCCCCATATCACAACCGTCAAGGAGATAAATAATAGAAGAGTGTATTTTGCTAGTTGTGATTTCATGTTTGAAGGTCGTGATTCCAATCCAGAGGTCCACAATCTTATTAAATTTTCTGTCTCGGTTCCGCAGGGTCGCCATTTGTGACTTCTATCCCCTCATGACCCCTTGTGTATCCCTATGAAAAATGTTTACAATTAATAAAGTGTGGGATCCCTAAAAAAGTACACATACCCGGGAGAGGGAGGCAGAGAGCCAGCCTAGGACAAGGGACGCCGGCATGTGATTTCCTGCATCGATGTGCCTCTGCACGAGTCGATGCACTGCGGCCCTGTGCACGGACAGGCGGACGACCAAAGATCGATATTTCTTTCCAGTGATGCCAACGAGGCAATGATCGACGTGCCTACCCCGGTCCAGCTGTGCAGGCTTGCCAAACGGGCTACCGTGTCAGCCTGTGTAGCTAGGGGCCATGCCTGGGCCTGGGAGGCCGCCAACACACATGCCGGCGCGGCACGAGTGCTTCTAGCTGACGCTCGCGTGCGTCAAAACGAGCAGGTTCCGCTGAAGGATTCGCGCCAAACGGACTCCCACGAGTGAACCTAAAAGAGAAATGCCACGAAAAATATGCAGCGGTCGAGAATAGAACCCGCGACACATCGATACACACAAGCCTTGCTCGCCACTGGAGTAGCGACTAGCCATATGTTAGAGCACAACGCTCAACAGTAGGTATTATTTACAGAGGTAGATTTGTCTTTTAATCATTCCTTCAAGAAATGAATAACATTTTCTCGAACAAAATTTTAAACGTGATTGAACATTTTGCAATATACGCTTCAAATATACATTTATTTTTTGTGAAAATACACCGAACAATTTTTAACTATACAATGTAAATTTTTGTGATATAGTATGATGCACAAATTTTAAATCTACATTGAACATTTTCGTAATTTACGTTGAACTAATTTTAACTACACATTGAACAATTTTTCTATATACATTGAACAAATATTAAATACATATTGAACATTTTTTGATATACGTTGAACAATTTTAAAATTGTGAATAATTTTTTAAAAAGTGAACAGAAATTTATATCCATGAACAATTTTTGAAATCATGAAAAAAAATTGGAATTCAAACAATTTTCTTAAAAACAAAGTATAAAAGTAAAACGAAAAAGGATAAAATGCAAGGATAAAATGCAAGAAACAAAAGGTAAAAAAGAAACAAATAAACAGAAAAAGGAAACAAAAGGTAAAAAAAGAAACAGGAAAAAACGGAAAACCTACAACAAAATGATTCAGGGAACCTACTAGAAGGTTCCCAAAACCAGGTCTTGATTGAAGTGGGCCGGCTCGTGTGCCTCGTTCTTTGCTCGCTTCGCTTCTCCATGCATGGACCGTTTAATCTAGGACGGGCCATGCCGGGCCGGGCCGGCCCATTTGGCCAGGTTTGGACAAGACCACTTGAGGCAGCGAAGTCGTCGACGGGAACGTCTCCACCCACTGAAAGCGCATCGCCGGAAATCCTGAAATAAATCCAGGAATAATGCGAGCACCAGGATTTGAACCCTGGTGGGTTGGGGATACCACAGTCCACCTAACCAACTCAATCAGAGGTTGATTCGCGAGGTAAACTTTAATTAAGACATCAAATTGAGCGAGTAAACTGCCTCCCTTTTGGCACATCGGTCGAGGGAAAAGAACGGACCCGACAATGGAGAGCGTAAAACTATCATCTTAGGGCATGTACAACGGGGGGCTTACGACGGGCGCCAGGGTTCGATTCCCTCCCGATTTGGTCAAATCCCCGCGATCCCAGGATTTGGGCTGGCATCGATGCCCGGGCTGTCGCCCTTTTCTTTTTCTATGCGATCCTTTTTCTCCGTACCAATTTGGCACCGGGCACTCTTTGGAGCGCTACAAATCTGCAACGGCTCAACTACCCCATCTAATCTTTGCTGAATGAAGCCAGCTATACACAACTAACTCGCCT
This sequence comes from Aegilops umbellulata, assembly GCA_032464435.1. Lineage (NCBI taxonomy): Eukaryota > Viridiplantae > Streptophyta > Magnoliopsida > Poales > Poaceae > Aegilops > Aegilops umbellulata. The sequence goes on along the minus strand of CP136055.1, from coordinate 546,452,654 downwards.
GATTTTCTTTTGCAGCTACACAAAAAATATATTTCTTGGTTCAAAAAAATATATGTTTTCTTTCTCTTCACGCACAAAAATAATCTACAATAAAATATAGAGGTTGCTGGATCTGGCGAGTGTCGATGGTGTTGTTCAAGGGTGTGGAGAGTTCGAGAGAAGAGAGCAGAGTGAGCCGAGTGAGGACTGGCGCAGCTGGCCGGTTCGTGTTCGGTTGGATCGGTGGGCACCGATGTTTGTTTCCTCCTTTGGAGAGGCCGGCGCTTGAGAATGTCGTCCGGAAGGAAAAAATATAGATAAGCGCCCAATCTAGCACTCATGCGTTGGAAGCCCAGACTTTTACACTGGTGCTCCATCGTAATTTAGTTTTATTTTTTACACAAGCGCCCACACAGGCGCCTCATTGGAGATGCCCTTATAAGAGAATTATAGCTGCTAACCCATCTCTAATACCTTCTAACTTTAAATTTTTCTTTTGGGAGATCCCAAAAGGTTGAGATAAACTCTAACATCCCAAAACCCATCACTCAAGCCCGCCATTTTAAGTGGTGAGGATTTTCAGACTACAACCGCCTAGCTTAGGAGAATGATGTTCACATATAAAAAATGTGCATCTACCTCTAAATATTTCCTTATATTTTCATGTAAATATTTTATAAATTATTCTTGTATATAAAAAATGTACATATATCTGTGATAAATATGTTAATGTTCTCTTTTTTTTTGAAAAGGGGTGCTTTATTACTTAAAAGGTTTAAGTAACACCCGGCCTCTGCATAACTAAGATGCACACAGCCAACAGAGTCCTCACGACAAGCGAAAAATAAAATAAAAAAGGAAGGCGAAATACAAAGAAAAATGTATATTTGTATAGCGCCTAAACCGTCGGTGGCCCAATCCTAAGATCATGCTGCCACCCATGTTGGGTAAAAGTATCCCTCACGGTAGCCTCCAATCGTGTACACACCTCCGTAAATAGGTCTCGATTCTCCACTCGTTGTAGAGACGACCATAAACGAAGCGTCCCAGTACATCTGTAGATAACCTGCATAAGCGAAGTACTTTTATCGTTAAAAATCTTATCATTTCTACATAGCCAAAGCGACCAAATCACGGCAAGCGCTCCCACCCTAAGTAGAATTCTAAACTTGTGATCAATCCCATGTAACCAGTTGCCAAATATATTAGCAACACTACAAGGAGGGTACAAGCCAGAAGCTATTTGGATGACTGACCATATAGAACGAGCCAATTTACATTGGAAGAACAAATGTTTTATTGTCTCATCATGCGGACAAAATACACATTGCGTACTTCCATGCCAATTCCTCTTAATAAGGTTATCTTTAGTAAGAATGACTCCGCGACGAAGATACCATGCAAAGATTTTATTCTTAAGAGGTATCTTCATCTTCCAGATCTTCTTATTATTATCAACTGGCACGTCAGACTGGATCAAAGCTCTATACATAGACTCCACTGAGAATTGCCCATTCCCATGTAGGTTCCAACGAAATAAATCGGACCCCTGTGACAACTGTACCGTGGATAATCGTTGAAGTAATATGTTCCACGATTGGAGTCTAGGTCCAATTAAATCCCTTCTGAACGTCACATTGGGCGGAAATGATTCTAAAACCTTGGCAATAGTATCACCCTTGTGACGTACAATATTGTATAAAGCTGGATATTGTTCCCGGAGAGTAGCATTACCTAACCACTTATCCTCCCAGAATCTAATTTCCGAGCCATTCTTAATTGAGAAGGACCCATAGTGGAAGAAATATTTCTTCGTTGCCATTAATCCCGCCCAAAAATGAGAGTTCCCAGGCTTCCAGTATACCTTGGATATCGCCTTTGAACCCACATATTTTCTCCTAAGGAGGGTTTGCCATACACCATCTTCGGTCAACAACTTAAATAACCATTTGCCAAGGAGGGCTCTATTCTTAACCTCAAGGTCATGAATTCCCAACCCGCCTTGGTCCTTGGGACGGCAAACCACACTCCATTTAGCCAGCCGATATTTCTTTCTCTCGCTATCTCCTTGCCAAAAGAATCTTGATCGGAAGTAATCCAATCTATGTAAAACTCCTTTCGGCAATTGGAAGAAGGAAATCATATACAGTACCATGTTACTTATTACTGAATTTATGAGGACCAACCTCCCACCTAGAGATAGCAGTTTACCTTTCCAACTGCTAAGCCTTTTTTGTAGTCTCTCCTCCAGTGGCGGAGCTTCAGAAAAAAAGTTGGGCGGGCCAGGCTAAAGAAGAGCAAAAAAGAGGCATTTGTGAATACTCAACACCTTTTGTTCTCACTGAATTTTCATGGTATATGTTATCAAACAAGTTACTGGGAAGATACTAATGATAACCTTATTACGCCTTGATTAAATGATCTTCTTACACTAAAATGCGCTTCAGAAAAAATGTTATGCATTAGGTACGAACAACCTGCTGATTCACCAAGAAAATATATATTTTATCTTCTATTTCCACATATGAATTGATAATGAAATGCATTACTATGCTCAGTTCAATCGATGGATAACAGAAATTCACTGCTTCGGAGATAATTAGACCCGGCGACACGGTGGTCTGGAGGTGAGCATCGAGCTCTACTCAGCGTTGGCAGTAGACCAGTAGTCCTAGTTGGCAGCGCAGCAGATTAGAGCAGTCAGCGGACTCAGGGGTCGAAGGCATCTGGGCGGCACCACGGTAGGATCCCGATGGCCGGGGCCGGGACTAGCAGGTGCGAAGGCTGGAGCCGGGAGGGGGAGGGAGGAGCTGCCACGGCGAGGTCGCATGGACTTGGGCTGAGCCATAGAGCAAGCAGCAGGAAGCATGCGTTTAGAAGCGAGGAGGTCGTCCGATCTGCATGGTGAAGCCTGATGGGTTTGCTTGGCTGTCGACACGAAATCATCGCATGCATGCATGCAGGCGGCAGCGGCGTTAGTCGTGACAATGCCTTCATCTCGTGGCCTAATGGGCTACGAAGCATATAGGTATAAAAATGCATGAAAAACCTGGGCGGGCCATGGCCCGGTTTAGCCCCAACAGAGCTCCGCCCCTGCTCTCCTCGACGTGTTTCCATTCAGCATTTGTGAGTCTTCGATAATGTATCGGTATACCCAAATAAGTGATCGGAAACTGGCCCAACCCGCATCCGAACAAGTCGGCATACAGATGGGCCTCGTCTTGAGCCTCGCCAAAACAAAACAATTCACTTTTATGGAAATTTATCTTAAGCCCTGAGAGTTGCTCGAATGCTGATAAAATTAATTTCAGATTTCTTGCTTTCTCGAGGTCATGATCCATAAAAAGAATCGTATCATCGGCATATTGAAGGATAGAAAGACCACCATCCACTAGATGATTCACTACCCCATCAATTTGGCCATCAACCTTGGCACGCTCAATCATGACCGCTAACATATCCGCCACTATATTGAATAACATGGGCGATATTGAGTCACCTTGTCGCAATCCTTTCTTTGGTTGGAAATAGTTGCCAACGTCATCATTGACTTTAATGGCAACACTACCTCCAGCCACAAAACTATGGATCATTGCGCGCCACTCTGCAGAAAATCCTTTCATTCTGAGAGTCTGTTGAAGAAAAGGCCACTTGACTTTGTCATAAGCCTTTTCAAAGTCAATTTTAAGAACCACCCCATTCTGTTTTTTCGATGCAATTCATGAACTGTTTCGTGAAGGACAACAACCCCATCTAGGATGTTCCTGCCTTGCATAAAAGCAGTTTGAGAAGGACGAACCACATGTTCAGCAACCGAATTGAGCCTAATAGTCGCTACCTTAGTGAAGATTTTAAAGCTAACATTAAGGAGGCATATTGGACGATATTGTTGTATCCTTTCAGCCTCATTAACCTTAGGTATTAAAATAATTTCACCGAAGTTTAAGCAAAACAACTCTAGTTGACCAGCATGAAGGCAACCAAACAAGAGTAGGAGATCATGTTTGATAACCTCCCAAAAGTTCTGGTAGAACTCAACGGGAAAACCATCTGGACCCGGTGCTTTGTTATGCTCCATTAGGAAAACTGCCTTTCTAACTTCCTCCTCAGAAAATGGAGCTGTTAGAAGGCTATTTTCCGCATCAGAAACCTGGGGGATGTCATCTGTTCGAGACTCATCCATCGAGAAGTTTCCTTCCTGAGGAGTCCCGAATAGATTTTTATAATAACTAGTGATATAAGACTTAACTTGCTCATGCCCTTCAATCATGCCCTCCTCCTGTTGTAAGGAATGAATAAATTTCTTCCGGTGTCTACCATTGGCGACACCATGGAAATATCTCGTATTCGAATCACCTTTGAGGATAAACTGAGAGTTTGAATGTTGGTACCACTTGAGTTCCTCCTCGCGCAACATGCGAGCTAACTTGGCATTCGATTGACTCTTGATCTCTAATTCGAGGTCAGAGAGAGCTCTAATCTCCGCCAAAGCTTCTAAATCATCAATAATGGATGAAAGACGAAGCTTCTCCTTTTTGAGAATACCCGTAGTGTGCCTAGCCCAACCACGAAGGAACTTACGTAATGCACGCATTTTGTTGTTCCATTTGTGTATTGGGGTAGGCCTGACAACCGGTTTATCCCACACCTCCTTGACCATTTCATAGAATCCATCTCGATGCAACCAACCTAGTTCAAACTTGAACTTGCGTTGGTGTTGTGGACGTAGCAATCCAGTGGTTAAGAGGATGGGTGCATGGTCTGAGATAGCCTCTATACGAGGAAGAGCGCGAACAGAAACCATAGGGAATTTGGCTTCCCAGTCGGTATCCATTAAAACGCGATCTAGTTTCTCATATGTCGGCTCCGGAAGACTGTTCGCCCAAGTGAACTGTCTTCCAATCATTGAAACCTCTCGCAAATCTAGACTGTCTATGACAGCGTTGAAAAGGAAAGGCCAGTGATTATCAAACCTACCTCGGCTTTTCTCACTTGGAAATCATACAAATTAAAATCCCCACCAATAAGAATGGGGTAGGGATTATCTTTCGCTAGATTAACCAGTTCACGGAGAAAAACGGCCTTGAGTTCATCCTAGGCTGCCCCATACACGGCGACGAGGGTCCATGTGAAGTTGTCAGCTTTGTTTCGGATATGGAGTTTAATATGAAACTCTCCTTCCGAACTAGCCAAAACATTCATAGTCTCTGTGTTTACGCCGAGTAAAATGCCCCCAGAACGACCTCGAGGTGGTCGTGAAATCCAGTTATAATCTATCCCGCCAGAAAGGCGGTTAAGCAGACTTACTGAGAAATCACGTCTTCCCGTTTCAGATAAAGCCAAAAAATCTAAATTGTACTCCCTACTACATTCCGCAATGAATAGATGTTTAGCCAAGTCACGAAGACATCTGCTATTAAAGAACATGCCATTCATGAGGAAACAATAGGAGATTTAGAAAAATTCGCCCTTTTAGAGGGTTTACGACCTTTTTTCGACCGATCAGACTTGGATTTACGACCGGAAGCTGTAAGCTCAATCAATGAACTAAGCCCGGGTTCCTCCAAACCCACGTCCGAAACCTCCCCTACTACATGAGCGAGTAGCTGACCATCTGATGTGGCATGCAGCTCCTCCTCATCTAGATGTGAGATAAAAGATTTGCTAGAAACTCGTGGAGTAACCTTAAGTCGGTCATATTCCAAATGTCTCAAAGCGTTTGCGGAAACAGAAATATCATTCTCATTATTTCCTAGACTAACACCCACATTATTTAACTTAGCAACAATGGATGTAGTAGAAAAAGATAAAAAAGATTTGGGCGATGACGAAGTACCTTGGTTGTCAAGGTTCTGCACAGCTTTACGCCGCATAGCCTTGGTCAAAGAGTCCTCGTCGGTGTCCGTCCTTCCATCATCGGCCACCGCATGACGGCCACTTTGGCGTGTGGATGTCACCGCCGGTGAAGGATGTCGCGCATGCACTGCTGCCGGAGGAGGGGATGAGGATGGAGTAGCAACCCCCTCCCCGGCAATCTCGACCGCCGGTACACGTGGCGCCCCTGCCAAAGATGGCCTGACTGCAGGCATGGGTGAGGCGAACACGTCCGGCTCTGCCTGAGACCCAAGAGCAGCAGCGGACACGTCCGGCTCCGACTGAGACTGAACAGCAGCCGTAGGTTCAACTATGCATGGCTGCACACCCTGGGGTAGGCTTTCACGTCCAAGCCCACTAGAAGCATGCATGTCTAGCTCTACGTGAGCTGCATGCATGTCTAGCTCTACGTGAGCTGCATGCCTGTCTTGCTCCACGTGAGCTGCATGCTTGTCCGCCTCAACCGAAGCCATGGGTTGCCGGCTCACCACAGGCGTGACCGGACGTCCCGCCATGCCTCCGGCGGCCTGCACCGGCTTGAAGACGGCCGGCTTGGCTGCCGCCGTCCGCGTCGGCGGCGGCGGCTGCGACGCCACCTTCGCAGCAGGTTGTAGGTGCACTAAAGAAGATTCTGGGCGCCCCGCCGAGCCGCCGGTGGCTTGCACCGACTGGAGGGCAGCGGACTGCGATGATGCCGGCTGAGAATGCGGCGCCGTCTGCGATGCAAACAAAGCGCACGGTGAAGAAGTTGAGGACGACTCCTGTGTATGATCCCGCGGCGATCTTTCGATAGAACTACTTAAAGTGGAGTTGACTCTAAGATTCGCGACAAGCTCCATGCCTCTTGGCGCCTGCGGCGAAGAGTTAAACGGAGTGACCGCCCAAAGTACAGGACCACCTCTCGTTGCACCACCAGAGCCAGCACTCGACAGTTCCCGGCGTTGAACTTGAGTCACATGAGTGTTATCCTTCGGGGCTAAGCTAGACGACGGATGGTTCGACGGATTTCCAGTGTGTTCCGAAGTGTCCATCTCATCATCCTTCTCCTTAGCGCTGCTATCATCGTCAGCATCATCACCCTTGCGTCTCCAAATGAACGGGACAAAGTCAGGGTCCGGAATGTATCCTGCCGGCTCCCTCCTGAACGTGAACGTGTAGCCCTTGAGCTTAACCACCACATCTGAAGCAACAAAAGGCCCAACGTCGTCCTTGTCCTTTGACAAAATCTGAGAGTTAGTCATACCCACGAGAATACGAACAACTCCACGGCGACGCAGGCTAATAAGATCCACGCAAGGTCTTGCCCATCAAAGTACCCACGGCCCATAAGCCCCCAAAATGGCGCACCGTATGGGGAACCCCCTCGACATGGAGCCAAATCTTCTGAAGCTCTAGCTTATGTGGGACCTCCTGAGACCTCCATGCGGTAACGGTCATCTGAGAATTAACAGACGGAACGGTCATCTGAATACCATCCACCCTGTCCAAGTCCTCGAAAGATGGAAAGCTAACAAGGTATGCATCATGCCCGTGTTGAATAGCCTCCCACTTCCATTGATCATGTACCGGGCATCTCCTGGCAATCTGGCTCTCAACAATACTAGACGGTACCATTAAACCAGTAACCTGAACTCGGGCGATCGGAGACTGTGTTGGTGCTAAGTGATTTTTCACCACGCAATCAGGCAACTGGACAAAGTACGTCTCCTCAGCACCAACTCCCGAAACAAAAGCATTGGGTCTAGGGAGTTTGAGAACCGGACACTGCAGCGTTGGATGAGCGATTTTATCACAAATATAACAGTAGTGTTGCACCGTGCAATCCTTCGCTGCATGCGTATCAACCACACACTTCCAGCAACGTGCCCCTTTCTTAGCCTTGTACTTGGGCGCCGTATCCACCTGCACATCAGACACTGGAGCAACCAACGGTGTGACATCAACAGTAGCAGACCCTTGTGGCGTATTCTGCACAACCTGTTGATATTGTCCGTGCTGATATGATTGCATGTGCTGCTGCGATATGGATTGCTGCTGAAATTGTTGTTGAACTGGCACATGCTGCGGGGGGTGATGAAAACCATGTTGCAAATCTCCACCCGCATGGTGTTGCTGCTGCTGAGGCGGCTTCTTCTTTTTTTTTGCGTTTTTGAGCCGGCTGAGCCACAACCCCGCCGGGATGGAATAGCGGAGGGGCGGATACCCCGGTTGGCGGAACCTCGTACATGGACGGTTGCCCTCCGGCGACGACCGTACCGTACGTCAAGGCGTACTGCCCTCCCTGGCCATATCCAGGGGGCTGCTGCAGTGGTGGGCCATAGCTGTAGACCGGCGCCGGACCCCGCTGCTGATGTGGAGGACCGGAGTATCCCGGCGCCTGAGCCGGAGGACGCGAAGGAGCGGGAGTCGGCCCCACGATCGGAGGGGCACGAGGGTTTGGCCCTCCCGAGGCTACGGCGCCACGCGCCGTCGGAGGAACGCCCGCCATGGGACGCTGAAGCGTCGCCGCGACCGCCGCGTAGGAGCGGGCAACGACCCCGACGCTTGGGGGTGGAGCCGGAGTTGGAGTCGGCGACAGTGCGGTGTGCAGAGGTTCGGCGGCGGACGAGGGCGACGATGAATTGATCGATGGAGTTGCTGTGATCGCGGTCTGCTGATTAGACAAACCTGCCCAGATCGCCCGCATACGCGGCTTCAGAAAGGCCCAGGAAAACACTGCCTGGCCCGTCTCCGTCGTTGCATGCATGGGCCCAAGGCCCGAGGCCACATGAGTTTGAATTCCCGGTGATCTCGGCTCCGAACCCGGCTCCCGAACGACCTCAGATCCCGGCGAAGTATCCGTCGCCGGCGTACACTGCCGATTTGCCGAGGTGGGGCTCCGCCAGGCCGCGTCCAAGAACTGCCCCAGCACCGGTGGAGGCGTCACCCGGCGCGGCGACAGGGGTCCTCGCCAAGCCCCCATACGCGGCGGCCGGGCCATCCTCAAACCGGCCGGCGTCAACACAGGCTTGCGGCCGACAAACTCCGGGGCCACCGATCCCGACGGCGACCTCGAACCTGCGATCTCCGATCCCTCTGCGTCGTCGATCCCCGATCCATCATGAAACAAAGACTCTCTCAGCGACACCGGCGACCGATGCTCCCAGAAGCGAGACGCCGGCGTCGGGAAGCCCGCATCGTTCCAGAACTCCTGGACCAATTCCGCCTCCGTTTTCTTATTCCGGCGATCCACCGTGGTCCACTTCCCACCTCCAGCATCCTCCCGAAGCACTTCTAGTGCAAGCTGCACGCCGACGGCCTGCGCATCCTCCTCGTCGGAGGACTCAATTTCCGATCCCAAGCAAGAGAACCTCGAACCAGGCGAGACCTCCGTCGCCGGCGACGTCGACGTCGTCGGCCCGGTAGATGCCTTCGGGGGTGCCAGGGTCAGACGCCTACCCCGCATAGTACTTAGAGATATATAATGTTCACATACTAAGAAACTTTATTAGTTTATTTCACCCAATAGAGTAGAATAAAAATTCCTCAAAAGGAATAGAGAACAAAGAAAACGAAACAAAAGGTGAAAATACAAAAAGGAAAAAGGTCATGTGCGGAAAGTGAAAATGCAAAGGATCTTGTCGCACTGCTCGGCCATGTGCGGAAACGTAGGCTCGCTGCAGAAAGAGAATAGTGTTGCGGCCCAACTCCGGAGGCGTGTAGCGTCGGGCTGGAGCAGCGGTGACGCAGACGTCGAGCTGTCTTCATTATTAGTACCATACCGCTTAGCAAGATTAGGTTCTGCTAATTTATAAACCGCACGGCATGGACTGTTAGCAACCACATGGCAGGTGTGGTTAGCTATTACAGATTGAATTGGCTAAATGATCCGTTGGAGATTATTACATACATGCACGGCTCCAAGCCTGCATTACATGCGTGCATTTTTATTTCTTCTCCTTTTTCTTTCTCAATTCAATCTCTTATTTTTTTCTGGTGGGAATCGATGAAAATTATACACCAATAGCAATACTGCAATGCTAATGGTTACTTACCCACACAAGATTCACTCACTCTCCTGACTATGCTAATGGACTAAAATGCACCAGTTCAGAGCGCAAGCTGTTCCCATCCTCTGAACTGGACTCAGCTCTGAATGGTGTGCAAGCCTACGTAATAATTCATTTTACAGTGTTCAGTCTGCTCTCTTTTTTCTTTCTCAATTCAATCTCTTTTTTTTTTCTGGTGGGAATCGATGAAAATTATACACCAATGGCAATACTGCAATGCTAATGGTTACTTACCCACACAAGATTCACTCACTCTCCTGACTATGCTAATGGACTAAAATGCATCAGTTCAGAGCGCAAGCTGTTCCCATCCTCTGAACTGGACTCAGCTCTGAATGTTGTGCAAGCCTACGTAATAATTCATTTTACAGTGTTCAGTCTGCTCTCCTTTTTCTTTCTCAATTCAATCTCTTATTTTTTTCTGGTGGGAATCGATGAAAATTATACACCAATGGCAATACTGCAATGCTAATGGTTACTTACCCACACAAGATTCACTCACTCTCCTGAGTATGCTAATGGACTAAAATGCACCAGTTCAGAGCACAAGCTGTTCCCATCCTCTGAACTGGACTCAGCTCTGAATGTTGTGCAAGCCTACGTAATAATTCATTTTACAGTGTTCAGTCTGCTCTCCTTTTTCTTTCTCAATTCAATCTCTTATTTTTTTCTGGTGGGAATCGATGAAAATTATACACCAATGGCAATACTGCAATGCTAATGTTACTTACCCACACAAAATTCACTCACTCTCCTGACTATGCTAATGGACTAAAATGCACCAGTTCAGAGCGCAAGCTGTTCCCATCCTCTGAACTGGACTCAGCTCTGAATGTTGTGCAAGCCTACGTAATAATTTATTTTACAGTGTTCAGTCTGCTCTCCTTTTTCTTTCTCAATTCAATCTCTTATTTTTTTCTGGTGGGAATCGATGAAAATTATACACCAATGGCAATACTGCAATGCTAATGGTTACTTACCCACACAAGATTCACTCACTCTCCTGAGTATGCTAATGGACTAAAATGCACCAGTTCAGAGCGCAAGCTGTTCCCATCCTCTGAACTGGACTCAGCTCTGAATGTTGTGCAAGCCTACGTAATAATTCATTTTACAGTGTTCAGTCTGCTCTCCTTTTTCTTTCTCAATTCAATCTCTTATTTTTTTCTGGTGGGAATCGATGAAAATTATACACCAATGGCAATACTGCAATGCTAATGGTTACTTAACCACACAAGATTCACTCACTCTCCTGAGTATGCTAATGGACTAAAATGCAGCAGTTCAGAGCGCAAGCTGTTCCCATCCTCTGAACTGGACTCAGCTCTGAATGTTGTGCAAGCCTACGTAATAATTCATTTTACAGTGTTCAGTCTGCTCTCCTTTTTCTTTCTCAATTCAATCTCTTATTTTTTTCTGGTGGGAATCGATGAAAATTATACACCAATGGCATTACTGCAATGCTAATGGTTACTTAACCACACAAGATTCACTCACTCTCCTGAGTATGCTAATGGACTAAAATGCAGCAGTTCAGAGCGCAAGCTGTTCCCATCCTCTGAACTGGACTCAGCTCTGAATGTTGTGCAAGCCTACGTAATAATTCATTTTACAGTGTTCAGTCTGCTCTCCTTTTTCTTTCTCAATTCAATCTCTTATTTTTTTCTGGTGGGAATCGATGAAAATTATACACCAATGGCATTACTGCAATGCTAATGGTTACTTAACCACACAAGATTCACTCACTCTCCTGAGTATGCTAATGGACTAAAATGCAGCAGTTCAGAGCGCAAGCTGTTCCCATCCTCTGAACTGGACTCAGCTCTGAATGTTGTGCAAGCCTACGTAATAATTTATTTTACAGTGTTCAGTCTGCTCTCCTTTTTTCAAAAATATGAAGGCAAGATTTGATAAAGAGGTGTGGGAAGTTACATACACAACATTGACCCCACTTCTACTTGGCTGTGTGTCAGCGAAAGTACCTTTCTTAGCTTGAGCTCATATGAGCTCGAGTGAAGAGTAAAAGCAGAAAAAAAAATCAAAAAATTATGAAAAAGAATTGCGGCAACATTTCACATATGTTTCCGATGTTTGCAAATTTTTCATCACGAAATAACATTTATGGAGGTCATGGCAAAAAAAATCAGCTCTAAAAATAGCTTTTTTGGAGCATCAGTTTTTTTTCTCACCACGACTTACACGTATGTCATTTCACGATGAAAATTTGCAAGCATTTAAAACATTTGTAATTTTTTTTCTGATTTTACTGTTCACTCAAGCTCATATAAGCTCGAGCTCAGTTTATCCACTTCCGTGTGTCAGCTATTGTTCACATTAGAAAGTTCCAACAATTCTGTCGTAGTTTGAACAAGTACATATTCAGAGAGGAAAACAATGGGGATATCCAATTTTAAAAGTACACAAATAAAATATCAACTTCAAAACACAAGTTCCCACCTGGTTGTAAATTTAAGGCTTATTTCGCTTGCACTGTCACGAGCCGCAAGGAATGATGAGGCACTCAAACCGGAAGGACCCAGCCCGAAATGGTCACGAATCATACGCTGCATTTGCCACAGGATGCGCCGAGCGAGAGATGGTGCTCGGCCCGGGGGTGTCATCTAAGATTAGCTGTACGCTGGGGCCAGCTGCCCTTTTAGCTATGGGCTTACTTGGCATACGGAGCTGTGAGTCGGTGCTGGTTAGCATTGCCACAACTTCAGACATGTTAGGCATGTCTTCCTCGGGCGATTCGTGCAAATTCTGCACACAGAGAAGGCCAATCTGGATGCACTTGGCTAGTGCTGACAAGAGCTCACCAGGTTCGCCCACTTCTTGATCAAGAAGCTCCTCAATATCACGACGATTCCACAATTCCCAGGCCTGGAAAAAATATCATGAGCAGACTTACATGAAGAAGGAACGTTGGCATGCTTGTTTTCCTTTTGCCGGTGACTATCTCCAGCAGGACTGTTCACACACGAACACGTCACGTGTACCCTCGACTCCGGGGGTGATGCACCGCAGCTCGCGTCGAAGGAGACCCGACCGACAGCGCGATACACAGGACAGTCGGCGGGTGCTTTTAAGACCCGTAACCCCGCACGCCCAGGAGGGACCCCGTCAGGGAATGCGGCAGCTATGGGCTGCTCCAGGTCAATTCGCTCGCCCCAAGAGCCTCGTGGATCCGCAGCCCTCTAACATGAAGAACTAGCGAAGAACGAGAAAAAAGATATAAGGAGAGATAAAAAGTAGATGAACACGAAAAAGTAGTAGATGTGTTTGTTCGATTGTGTGTTGTTCAATCGGCCATCACCCCTTAGGTATATAAGAGGGGGCTGGACTTTCCGTGCAAGGAAAAGGCATGGATTCACGTCCAAAACCCTAGTCAAATTCGGATTGGTTTTGTCCGAACTTTTCAAAACTGTTCGGTCTAAAACAGACTGCATACTGTGGGTCTTTTTTGAGGTGGTAACGACCTCGGATGGAAACGAGCCCAAAAGCAATCTTGACCGTTTCGACGAGACGAACAACTTTCATGTTGAACGTTTTTTCATCAGAGATCATCTCGAGGGTCAAATCGCTCGTGCAAAACAGCTAATTATTCACGCAGCACATCAGACATACCCACATATGTGTCTGGTTCCTAGCGTCATATTTTTGCTCATTGGAGGGTCGCGCTGTGCGGGCTCTAACTTTTGGATATGACCTCGGATTAAGACGATATTTATATCAAAATTGATCTTTTCAACGAGACGAAGACAATTCATGTAGATCAGTTTTCAATATGAGGTATTTTTAAGGGTGTAATCAGCCGAAAAATGTTCTGGATACAAAATCTCAGTACTTCAAACACAACTTCGGCCTTAGAGATGAGATCGGATGGCTATGACCCAAATATCAAAGTTTCTCCTTTTGATGATAGGAAACTTTCTCACTTTGAGAACTTTTTCATTTAAGGCCATCTTTATTGCATTTTGTATCGTGCCAAAATCGGGTGTCAACAAGCACGACTCCGAAGCTATATACATCACACTTGTACGTCCATGTCTGCTGACCGCCGCGGCGAGTGGACAGTGATGGGGTGTGTCGTTCCTGCGGGGTTGGCCGTGTGTGCGTGCGTGCGAGCGGAGAGGACGTAGTCGGGGAAGATGCGGGCTGAGCGGCAGAATGGGCTTCGGTGGACCGATTCCAGCCCATATCCTAAAAAAAAGCGCAGTGTCTCCGTTTTTTTCTTGACTGTCCCGCTGCTGGGCCTGGCTCAGTGCGGAACGCTAAGCTGGACGCTCGAAAGACAACAGTGATGTGGCCCAACTGCGGAGGCGTGTAGTCTCCGGCTCAAGCCGCGGTGTGTTGTTTTTTCGTTATTAGTACCATACCGCTTAGCTAGATTGACTCTGGCTAGTTTATTAACAGCTCTCGGGGGCCAGGGTATCAACCACATGGCAGATGTGGTCAGCCATCACAAATTGAAATGGTTAAATGATGTGTTGGACATTACATGCGCGCCTCCACAATGCGCATGTCTGCTGCTAGCTGTCCACACTGACATGGTGTGCCTTGTGCTGTTTTGTTTCATCTTTCAATTTACTACTCCTGTTTCCTCTATCGCTTTTTTTTTTCTCAGCTCAAATTGTTTTTATGTTGGGGTCGATCTATGAAAATTATAAACCCCAAGATTATAAACCGCCGCCGCGTGTCACGCTCCGGGAGCTCCCTACGGATTTTTGTTTTTCTTTTGCACGCATTTTCTGCTTTTATATGATTTTTTTGGACATTTTGTTTTCCCTGTTTTTTCTTAGGTTTTGGACACAATTAAAAAAAAGAAATAGTGTGTTTCTTTTTTTCACGAGAGGCATGGATTTATTTCTCGTCTAGACACAGATTTATTTACGCAAGAGGCACGGCTAAAAGGGAAAAATGCGTTTTATTTGCTTTTTCATACGACGAGAGGCACGGATTTACTCCTCGTAGGACACGATTTGCTTCTGCGAGCCACAACTGTGCCTCTCGGAAAGCAAAAAAAGTTTTTTTTCTTTTGCTAGAGGCATGGATTTACTTCTTGTGGACGCACAGATTTGCTTCCGCGAGAGGCACAGCTACGCCTCTCGCAAAAGGAAATAAGCACATTTTCTTCCTACGACGAGATGCATGGATTTACATCTCATAGAGGCATGAATTTCCTTCTTCGAGAGGCACGCCATTGCCTCTCGAAAAGGAAAAAAAGTATTTTTTTTTCCTTCCGTGAGAGGCATATATTAACTTCTCATGGAGGCATGAATTTGCTTACGCGAGAGGCACGGCCGTATCTCTTGCAAAAGGGGAAATGTGTTTTTTTCTATCACGAGAGGCATGGATTTACTACTTGTGGAGGCACGGATTTTCTGCTGCGAGGGGCGCGGCCGTGCCTCTCGGAAAGGGGAAAACGTGTCGCTCGTTCAATTTTTTTATCAAAAAAAAGTTGGTCGAAAACTATCAACATGGTATCTAGTTTTGAAGATCTCAACACGAGGAATCCAATGGTGAAAATGGTTCGAGATTTGGACGCATGGTTCGAGAGATAAAACGTTTTGAATAAACCAATCTAGAAAAAAAGAAAAACAACAGACTCTAGTCCCTACCCACCCCACCCCCAGCCCCCGCGTCGCCCGCTTGGGCCACTCTGGCGGCGGCTAGGGTTTCGAGCGCCGCCACCTACACATACCCCCCTCCTCGCCGCCACCCGAGGAGGTCGCCGGGAAAGCCCACACGCCACCGGGGCCTTCATCGCTCCGTTCATGGAGGTCTAGATCCATGGGGCCGCGGCCCCTCCCGGCGGGGCGTTTTATTTTATTTTTCATACGACGAGAGGCACGGATTTACTTCTCGTAGGACACGATTTGCTTCTACGATAGCCACAATTGTGCCTCTCAGAAAGCAAAAAAAAGTTTTTTTTTTCTTTTGCTAGAGGCATGGATTTACTTCTTGTGGACGCACAGATTTGCTTCCGCGAGAGGCATGGCTATGCCTCTCGCAAAAGGAAATAAACACATTTTTTCCTACGACGAGATGCATGGATTTACTTCTCATAGAGGCATGATTTTCCTTCTTCGAGAGGCATAGATTAACTTCTCGTGGAGGCATGGATTTGCTTACGCGAGAGGCACGGCCGTATCTCTTGCAAAAGGGGGAAATGTGTTTTTTTCTATCACGAGAGGCATGGATTTACTACTTGTGGAGGCACGGATTTTCTCCTGCGAGGGGCACGGCCGTACCTCTCGAAAGGGGAAAACGTGTCGCTCATTCAATTTTTTCATCAAAAAAAAGTTTGTCGAAAACTATCAACATGGTATCTAGTTTTGAAGATCTCAACGCAAGGAATCCAATGATGAAAATGGTTCGAGATTGGTACATGTCCAACGTATCTATAATTTTTGATTGCTCCATGCTATATTATCTACTGTTTTGGACTATATTGGGCTTTATTTTCCACTTTTATATTATTTTTTGGACTAACCTATTAACCGGAGGCCTAACCCAGAATTGATGTTTTTGCCTATTTCAGAGTTTTGGAGAAACAGAATATCAAACGGAGTCCAAACGGAATAAAACCTTTAGGAACGTGATTTCCTCACCAAACGTGATCCAAGAGACTTGGACCCTGCTCCAAGGAACAAGAGAGGCGGTCACGAGGGTGGGGGGCGCGCCCCCTGCCTCGTGGGCCCCCTGTTGCTCCACCGACATACTCCTTCCTCCTATATATACCTACGTACCCCCAAACGATCAGATACGGAGCCAAAAACCTAATTCCACCGCTGCAACTTTCTGTATCCACGAGATCCCATCTTGGGGCCTGTTCCGGAGCTCCGCCGGAGAGGGCCGTCATCACGGAGGGCTTCTGCATCATCATAGCCTCTCCGATGAAGTGTGAGTAGTTTACCTCAGACCTTCGGGTCCATAGTTATTAGCTAGTTGGCTTCTTCTCTCTCTTTGGATCTCAATACAATGTTCTCCCCCTCTCTCGCAGAGATCTATTCGATGTAATCTTCTTTTTGCGGTGTGTTTGTTGAGACCGATGAATTGTGGGTTTATGATCAAGTCTATCTATGCATAATATTTGAATCTTCTCTGAATTCTTTTATGTATGATTGGTTATCTTTGCAAGTCTCTTCGAATTATCAGTTTGGTTTGGCCTACTAGATTGGTTTTTCTTGCAATGGGAGAAGTGCTTAGCTTTGGGTTCTATCTTGCGGTGTTCTTTCCTAGTGACAGAAGGGGCAGCAAGGCACGTATTGTATTGTTGCCATCGAGGATAACAAGATGGGGTTTTTATCATATTGCATGAAACTATCCCTCTACATCATGTCATCTTGCTTAAGGCGTTACTCTGTTTTTAACTTAATACTCTAGATGCATGCTGTATAGCGGTCGATGAATGGAGTAATAGTAGTAGATGCAAGCAGGAGTCTGTCTACTTGTCTCGGACGTGATGCCTATATACATGATCATACCTAGATATTCTCATAACTATGCTCAATTCTGTCAATTGCTCAACAGTAATTTGTTCACCCACCGTAGAATGCTTATGCTCTCGAGAGAAGTCACTAGTCAAACCTATGGCCCCCGGGTCTATTCTCATCATATCAATCTCCATCAATTTAATCTTGCTTTGCTTTTTTACTTTGCTTTTTACTTTTCACTTTGCATCTCTATACCAAAAATACCAAAAATATTATCTCTATCAGATCTCACTTCCGTAAGTGACTGTGAAGGGATTGACAAGCCCTAATTGCGTTGGTTGCGTTGAGCTATTGTTTTGTGCAGGTACGAGGGACTTGAGCGTAGCCTCCTACTGGATTGATACCTTGGTTCTCAAAGACTGATGGAAATACTTACGCTACTTTGCTGCATCATCCTCTCCTCTTCTGGGAAATCCAACGCATTGCTCAAGAGGTAGCAAGAAGAATTTCTGGCGCCGTTACCGGGGAGTCTACACAAAAAGTCAACATACCAAGTACCCATCACAATCCCTATCTCTCGCATGACATTAGTTGCCATTTGCCTCTCGTTTTCCTCTCCCCCACTTCTCCCTTGCCGTTTTATTCGCCCTCTCTTTCCCAATCTCCTTCTCTCTTTCCGTTTGCCTTTTTCTCGCTTGCCTTTTGTTTGCTCGTGTGTTGGATTGCTTGTTTGTCGCGATGGCTCTACCAAAATTTGGTGATCTTCACCTTAAAAGGTTAGAGGAGATCGAAAACAATGTCAGGAAGTTTATGGTTTTGCAATTTGAGCATAATAATTTCTTTAGAAACGAGCTTAAGGAACAAAAAAGTTTTATGAGTTATATGAATAAAGAGCTCGATGATATGTCTAAAGAATTTGATGGTATAAGATCCCAAATTGCTCGTCTTGAAAAGATGACTGTCGAAATTTCGGATATGCAAGCTACCTTAGTCAATAAGATGGCCGCTAAACCGAATTCCTATGAAAATCAAGATGAAGATCTAAAAGTTATTGATGTGCCCCCTATCAAATCTTTGTTTTGCAATATGAATCTTGATGAAACTGAATATGATCTTCCTTTACCTAGAAGGCGTTCAAAAAATTCGGAGTATTTAGATCTTGATGATGAAATTGATAAAAGTGGAATCGAAAGAAATAAAACCCTAGATGTTGCTAAACCCACTATATTGGATTTCAAGGAATTTAATTATGAAAGTTGCTCTTTAATTGATTGTATTTCCTTGTTGCAATCCGTGCTAAATTCTGCTCATGCTTATAGTCAAAATAAAGCCTTTACCGAACATATTGTTGATGCCTTGATGCAATCCTATGAAGAAAAACTTGAGTTGAAAGTTTCTATCCCTAGAAAACTCTATGATGAGTGGGAACCAACTATTAAAATTAATATTAAAGATCATGAGTTTTATGCTTTGTGTGATTTGGGTGCTAGTGTCTCCACTATCCCCAAAACTTTGTGTGATTTGCTAGATTTCCATGATTTTGATGATTGCTCTCTAAACTTGCATCTTGCGGATTCCACTATTAAGAAACCTATGGGAAGGATTAATGATGTTCTTATTGTTGCAAATAGGAATTATGTGCCCATAGATTTTATCGTTCTTGATATAGATTGCAATCCTTCTTACCCCATTATTCTCGGTAGACCTTTCCTTAGAACGGTTGGTGCAATTATTGATATGAAGGAAGCGAATATTAGATTTCAATTTTCATTAAAAAAGGGCATGAAACACTTCCCTAGAAATAAAATAAAATTGCCATATGAAACTATCATGAGAGCCACTTATGGGTTGCCTACCAAAGATGGCAATACCTAGATCTATCCTCGCTTTTATGCCTAGCTAGGGGCGTTAAACGATAGCGCTTCTTGGGAGGCAACCCAATTTTATTTTAAGTTTTTTTGTTTTTGTTTCTATTTAGGAATAAATAACACATCTACCTTCTGTTTAGATGTGTTTTTGTGTCTTAATTAGTGTTTGTGCCAACTTAAACCTATAGGATCTTCTTGGATGATAGTTATTTGATCTTGTTGTAATTTCCAGAAACTTTGCGTTCAGTGCTCGAATTATTAAAAATCACCAGAACGTGATAAAATACTGATTCCAATTGTTGCTGATCAATAAACAAATTTTCTAGGTCTTCCTAGTTTGGTAGATTTTTTGGAGTTCCAGAACTTTGCGTTAGTTACAGATTACTACAGACTGTTCTGTTTTTGACAGATTCTGTTTTTCGTGTGTTGTTTGCTTATTTTGATGAACCTATGGCTAGTAAAATAGTTTATAATACATATAGAAGTTGGAATACAGTAGGTTTAACACCAATATAAATAAATAATGAGTTCATTACAGTACCTTGAAGTGATTTTTTGTTTTCTTTCTCTAAGGGAGCTCACGAGATTTCTATTGAGTTTTGTGTTGTGAAGTTTTTATGTTTTGGGTAAATTCTTTTGATGGATTATGGAACAAGGAGTGGAAAGATCCTAATCTTGGGGATACCCATGGCACCCCCAAGATAATCGAAGGACACCAAAAAGTCAAAGCTAGGGGATGCCCCGGAAGGCATCCCCTCTTTCGTGTACTTTCATCGGTAATTTTACTTGGAGCTATATTTTTATTCACCACATGTTATGTGTTTTGCTTGGAGCGTCTTGTATTATTTGTGTCTTTGTTTGTTAGTGTGCCACAGTCATCCTTGCTGTCCACACCTTTTGAGAGAGCCATATATGAATTAAAATTTGATAGAATACTCTATGTGCTTCACTTATATCTTTTGAGCTATGTAGTTTTGCTCTATTTGCTTCACTTATATCTTTTGAGCGTTATAATTTTGCTCTATGTGCTTCACTTGGATCTTTTAGAGCACGGTGGTGGATTTGTTTTAAAGAAACTATTGATCTCTCATGCTTCACTTAGATCATTTTGAGAGTCTCTAATAGCATGGTAAATTGCTTAATAATAATATGCTTGGTATTCAAGATTTGTGAAACTTTCTTTTGAGTGCGTTGAATACTAAGGAAAGATTGAAGCATGATAAATGTTTTGAGATATGAAGATGGTGATATTAGAGTCATGCTAGTTGAGTAGTTGTTAATTTAAATAATACTTGCGTTAAAGTTTGTGATTTTCGTAGCATGCACGTATGGTGAACCGTAATGTGATGAAGTCGGAGCATGATTTATTTATTGATTGTCTTCCTTATGAGTGGTGGTCGGGGACGAGCGATGGTCTTTTCCTACCAATCTATCCCCCTAGGAGCATGCCCGTAATACTTTGCTTTGATAACTTCTAAATTTTTGCAATAAGTATATGAGTTCTTTATGACTAATGTTGAGTCCATGGATTATACACACTTTTTCCCATCCTTCCACCATTGCTAGCCTCTCTAATACCGCGCACTTTTCGCTGGTATCATACACCCACCATATACCTTCCTCAAAACAGCCACCATACCTACATATCATGGCATTTCCATAGCCATTCCGAGATATATTGCCATGCAACTTTCCACCGTTCCATTTATTATGACACGCTCCATCATTGTCATATTGCTAGCATGATCATGTAGATGACATCGTATTTGTGGCAAAGCCACCGTTCATAATTCTTTCGTACATGTCACTCTTGATTCATTGCATATCCCGGTACACCGCCGGAGGCATTCACATAGAGTCATATTTTGTTCTAAGTATTGAGTTGTAATTGTTGAGTTGTAAGTAAATAAAAGTGTGATGATCATAATTTTAGAGCATTGTCCCAAGTGAGGAAAGGATGATGGAGACTATGATTCCCCCACAAGTCGGGATGAGACTATGGACTAAATAAAGAAAGAGGCCATAAAAAAAGGGCCCAAATAAAAAAATGAGAGAAAAAAGAGAGAAGGGACAATGTTACTATCCTTTTGCCACATTTGTGCTCAAAGTAGCACCATGATCTTCATGATAGAGAGTCTCCTATGATATCACTTTCATATACTAGTGGGAAATTTTCATTATAGAACTTGGCTTGTATATTCCAATGATGGACTTCCTCAAAATTTCCTAGGTCTTCGTGAGCAAGCGAGTTGGATGCACACCCATTTAGTTCCTTTTGTTGAGCTTTCATATACTTATAGCTTTAAGTGCATCCGTTACATGGCAATACCTACTCACTCACATTGATATCTATTAATGGGCATCTCCATAGCCCGTTGATACGCTTAGTTGATGTGAGACTATCTTCCCCTCTTTTTGTCTTCTCCACAACCACCATTATATTCCACATATAATGCTATATCCATGGCTCACGCTCATGTATTGCATGAAGATTGAATTTTTTGTGAAAATGTTAGAGTATGAAACAATTGCTTGGCTTGTCATCGCGGTTGTGCATGATTTAAATACATTGTGTGGTGAAGATAGAGCATAGCCAGACTATATGATTTTGTAGGGATAACTTTCTTTGGCCATGTTATTTTGAGAAGACATGATTGCTTTGTTAGTATTCTTGAAGTATTATTATTTTTATGTCAACATAAACTTTTGTCTTGAATCTTTTGGATGTGAATATTCATACCACGACTAAGAAGATTTACATTGAAATTATGCCAAGTAGCACTCCGCATCAAAAATTCTCTTTTTATCATTTACCTACTCGAAGACGAGCAGGAATTAAGCTCGGGGATGCCTGATACGTCTCCAACGTATCTATAATTTTTTATTGCTCCATGCTATATTATCTACTGTTTTGGACTATATTGGGCTTTATTTTCCAATTTTATATTATTTTTTGGACTAACCTATTAACCGGAGGCCCAGCCCAGAATTGCTGTTTTTGCCTATTTCAGAGTTTCGGAGAAACAAAATATCAAACGGAGTCCAAACGGAATAAAACCTACGGGAACGTGATTTCCTCACCAAACGTGATCCAGGAGACTTGGACCATGCTCCAAGGAACAAGAGAGGCGGTCACGAGGGTGGGGGGCGCCCCCCCTAGGGCGCGCTCCTGCCTCGTGGGCCCCCTGTTGCTCCACCGGCGTACTCCTTCCTCCTATATATACCTACGTACCCCCAAACGATCAGATACGGAGCCAAAAACCTAATTCCACCGCCGCAACTTTCTGTATCCACGAGATCCCATCATGGGGCCTGTTTCGGAGCTCCGCCGGAGAGGGCCGTCATCACGGAGGGCTTCTACATCATCATAGCCTCTCCGATGAAGTGTGAGTAGTTTACCTCAGACCTTCGGGTCCATAGTTATTAGCTAGTTGGCTTCTTCTCTCTCTTTGGATCTCAATACAATGTTCTCCCCCTCTCTCGTGGAGATCTATTCGATGTAATCTTCTTTTTGCGGTGTGTTTGTTGAGACCGATGAATTGTGGGTTTATGATCAAGTCTATCTATGAATAATATTTGAATCTTCTCTGAATTCTTTTATGTATGATTGGTTATCTTTGCAAGCCTCTTCGAATTATCAGTTTGGTTTGGACTACTAGATTGGTTTTTCTTGTAATGGAAGAAGTGCTTAGCTTTGGGTTCAATCTTGCGGTGTCCTTTCCCAGTGACAGAAGGGGCATCAAGGCACGTATTGTATTGTTGCCATCGAGGATAACAAGATGGGTTTTTTATCATATTGCATGAAACTATCCCTCTACATCATGTCATCTTGCTTAACGCGTTACTCTGTTTTTAACTTAATACTCTAGATGCATGCTGGATAGCGGTCGATGAGTGGAGTAATAGTAGTAGATGCAGGCAGGAGTCGGTATACTTGTCTCGGACGTGATGTCTATATACATGATCATACCTAGATATTCTCATAACTATGCTCAATTCTGTCAATTTCTCAACAGTAATTTGTTCACCCACCATAGAATACTTATGCTCTCGAGAGAAGCCACTAGTGAAACCTATGGCCCCCGGGTCTATTCTCATCATATGAATCTCCATCACTTTAATCTTGCTTTGCTTTTTACTTTGCTCTTTTTACTTTTCACTTTGCATCTCTATACCAAAAATACCAAAAATATTATCTCTATCAGATCTCACTCCCGTAGGTGGCCGTGAAGGGATTGACAACCCCTAATTGGGTTGGTTGCATTGAGCTATTGTTTTGTGCAGGTACGAGGGACTTGAGCGTAGCCTCCTACTGGATTGATACCTTGGTTCTCAAAAACAGAGGGAAATACTTACGCTACTTTGCTGCATCATCCTCTCCTCTTCGGGGAAATCCAACGCAGTGCTCAAGAGGTAGCAGAGATTTGGACGCATGGTTCGAGAGATAAAACGTTTTGAATAAACCAATCTTCCAAAAAAAGAAAAAACAACAGACTCTAGTCCCCACCCACCCCACCCCCAGCCCCCGCGTCGCCTACTCGGGCCACTCTGGCAGCGGCTAGGGTTTCGAGCGCTGCCACCTACACATATCCCCCCTCCTCGCCGCCACCCGAGGAGGTCGCCGGGAAAGCCCACACGCCACCGGGGCCTTCATCGCTCCGTTCATGGAGGTCTAGATCCATGGGGCCGCGACCCCTCCCGGTGCGGCGTCACCGGTCATGCCCTGGACGGTGTGCGCGGTGGCTCTGGTCGGCGTCCTCGATCGCATGGGTGGTGGGGCATCGGCGCTTAATGGCAGCAGTGTGGAGGCCTTCTTCCTCACCAGATCTGATGCTCTGGTGCTCCCTCCTTCCCGCCCTTTCCCCTTTGCGCCTGTTGTCGGCAGTTGCTGTTGGATCCGGTGCTTTTTGGGATGGTGGTGCAGATAGGGACCGGGGAAAACCCTAGGCCATCTGGTTTGGACCGACATCAATGTCGGCTTCGGGAGTCGTATCCTTCTTGGAGGCGGTGTCGTGGTCCCCTTTCTTGCCACCTCTGTTTCTTCTCTCGGGTGAAAACCTAAAATCCGGCCTGGATTGGGCAGCGGTGGCGTCGTGCATGTCATCCCCTCCATGGAGGCATTGCTTGGGGAGCTATGGATTCGGGTGTGGGTTGCTGAAGGTGGGGGCGTTGGCAGGCGGTTGGTTCATGCGGGTGTAGTGCTGTGGTGTTGTCGGCCTCTCTGCTGCTGCTCACGGCGGCTTTCCTGCTACTGTCAAGCGCTCTAGGTCCGGGTCACTGTGGCCGGCATGGTGAGCTATCTTCGTCAGGAAGGTCAAGTTCTGTGGGTGACTTGGATTTTGAATTCGGCTCTCTCTACCTCTCGATGAGCGTCTCTCAAGTCCGACAGTGCGACATCTTTCGAGCCAAGACGAGAGGGTTGTGACCCTCTTTGGCGGTGGAGGGAGGTGCTGGGTTCAACCTTTCCAGTGTTCACCCGTGTTCTTCCCATCCATTCAGTTCAAGCTATCCCATTGGTGCTTCTACTACTCCTTGTCCACGGTGCCTGAGAGTTGCAGTCGTCTGCTTTTGCTAGTTGTGCAGAGTGCCCCTTTGTATCTTTCGGGTGTTTTGTGTTGTTTCTTTTCGTGTCGTTTGTATCCCGTTTCATATAATCCTGGCTGGTTGATGGCTTTGTTAATTCAAATCCGGGTTAGGTCCGAGCCTATTTCAGATTCAAGCTGAGCCTTTTCTTTAAAAAAGAAAGAAAAACTCTCAAATTGCGACAAATGATGCATAGGAGTGACCTTTGCAATTAACTAGTGATTTCAGCGACCCTCACTCCTCTCGTCCCTCTGCTGGGCCTGGCTCATCGCCGAAACGCTAAGCTGGGCATTGAACTCGCTACAGTGACGTGGTCCAACTGCGGAGGCGTGTTATTTCCGGTTGGAGCCGCGGTCACGCAGAGGCAGTGTTGTTTTTTCGTTATTAGTACCATACCGCTTAGCTAGGTAAACTTGGGCTAGTTTATTAACAGCTCTCCGGGGCAGGGTATCAACCACGTGGTAGATGTGGTCAGCTATTACAAATTGAAATGGTTAAATGATGTGGTGGACATTGCATGCGCGCCTCCACAAAGCGCATGGTTGCAGCTTTTTTTTTAGACAAACCAAGCTTTATTCATTAATAATCCACAGAGTGGGATACAGTTTGGGTTATGGGATTGGCCATACCAGACATGGCGTCCCAGCCCTAACGAAAGAGAATGCTTGGCTAACCTATGAGCTTCTACACTTTACGACTCGCAAAAGTAAAATTACACTGAAATAAACTAGAATACGCCTTGATCTCAGAAATGATTGGTCCATACGCTCCTTTTGATGAAGTATTGATATCGTTCACCACCTGCTTAGCATCCGAAGCAATGACCACTTGGTGTAGATTTAGATCCTGCGCCAATGCAAGGGCTTCTCTGCATACAATGGCTTCAAGGGTGGCCGGATCATCTACTCCGCTCACAACCAGTGAGGAACTGCCCAGGTAGGTACCTCGATCGTCCCGGCAAACTGCCGCGACAGCACCACCTCTTCCTCTCCGCATTCCTGCATCGACATGTACCTTTGCAAAACCTTCTGGAGGCGCTTTGGGACGTAGCATACGGGCCCCAACTGCTCCATTTGGCTGTCTCGGCTGTGGTGCCTTTTCCTTGATCATCTCGAGCTCACCTATAAACCTGGCGACGAAAGCATGGATTGATTGAGGGCTCTGGAAGACTCCCTCATGAATTGCTTTCCTCCTTGCTGACCATAGCGCCCATAACGTGACTGACAGAGTGACAAAAAGATTATGTGGGAGTTCCTCCATCATGTTAAACAGCCAGCACTTAGCATTAAGATCGGCTGCTGTTGACATTTTATGTACGAGGTCCTCATCCGCCAGTGCCCAAGTGCATCGTGACATATTGTAGTCCAGCAAGGAGTGTCTCCATGAATCTGGCGCGCCACACAGACCGCATGTAGAGGTATCTGACATGTGTCTGTGAGCTCGAACATCCTCCGTTGGCAATGATTGCTTCGACAATCTCCACAAAAACATTCTGACCTTCCCTGGTACCGCAGTTTTCCATAGATAAGTCCATGCCTTTTGTTCTCCATTATCGCTGGAGGAGCCAGCGTCACCATTAAGCCAGGCTTCTCGTCGGGTTTTTGTATCAACCAGCATGTTATAGGCAGATTTGACAGAGAACGTCCCACGTCGCTCAAAGTGCCATCCCCAGAAGTCTGACATATTCCGAGTACACAAGGGGATTGACAGAATAACCCTCGCATCCATAGGCATGAAGATTTGTTCCACCATGTGCCTATTCCATGTTGCGGTTGTGGGATCAATTAGCTCCGAGACTAGCTCCGGAGGGTTTTGAATTAAACACCCATATGGCTTCAGCATCTCACTCCTAGGGAGCCAATTATCCTCCCAAATTCTGGTAGACTGTCCATTGCCTATCCTTTTTACAATACCTTGATTCATAACATCCCGGCCTTCAATAATGGCTCTCCAAATTTGGCTAGGATGACCTCCGAGGTCGGCCTCAAGGATAGAACAGTGGGGAAAGTATATGCTCTTCAACAACCTAGCATTTAGTGAGTCCGGAGATTTCAACATGCGCCAGGCCTGTTTAGCTAGCATGGCTAGGTTAAATAACTCAAAATCCTTAAAACCGAGGCCACCCATACCTTTCGGTTTTGTCATAGCTTCACAGGACACCCAGTGTGGTTTACGTTTTCCTTCCTTGCTCCCCCACCACAATTTGCCTATCAGCATATTTAAATGCTCACATAGTCCTCTAGGCAGCTTAAAACACGACATGGAGAAGACAGGCACAGCTTGAGCGACGGATTTTACTAACACTTCCTTTCCAGCAGTTGACAGAGTCATCTCAATCCAACCCTGCACCTTGCTCCAAAGACGGCCCTTAAGATATTTGAAGGCCCCGTTTTTTGAGCTCCCTATATCTGAGGGCATCCCCAAATATTTCTCATTCAAAGTTTCATTTGGCACATTAAGCAAGGTCTTGATCTCCTGCCTTACACTTTCAGGCACCCCTTTGCTGAAGTATATAGTTGATTTTGCATGATTTATTCGCTGGCCTGTGGCCTGACTGTATATGTCTAGAACCTGGTTTACCTCAGTAGCTCCCACATCGTTTGCCTTAAAGAACAACAGGCTGTCATCTGCAAATAGGAGATGGTTTACATGCGGCGCTGAGGGTGCCACTTGTAGACCTTCAAGGTTGGATGACTCACTTCTGGATTTGAGGAGGCACGAAAGGCCCTCTGCTGCCAATAAGAACAAGTATGGGGATATTGGGTCTCCCTGTCTGATTCCACGTGAAGGTTGAAATTCCTGTAACCTCTTACCATTGAACATGACTGAGAATTTCACAGTAGTTACCAGGTTCATCACTATATTAACCCACATCTCAGTAAAGCCCAACTTGGTCATGATAGCCTGAAGGTACGGCCATTCCACTCTGTCATAGGCTTTCATCATATCTAGCTTCAGGGCACACGCTTGGTGTTTCTTTGCTTTATTTCTTTTCATAAAATGAAGACATTCATAAGCAGTGATGATGTTGTCAGTGATGAAGCGGCCATGGACAAAAGTTGATTGTTCTTCTGATATGATTTCAGGCAAAACTAGCTTCAAACGGTTAGAGATGACCTTCGATGCAATCTTGTACAAGACATTACAAAGGCTGATGGGGCGACACTGTGACAAGAGTGTGGGGTTTTTTACCTTGGGGATCAAAACCAACATAGTTTCGTTGATGCACTCCGCTGATTCATTGCCTTCAACAATGCTCAGGACAACTTTGGTTACATCTTCACCACAAATTTCCCAGTGACGCTGAAAGAAGTGTGCTGGAAATCCATCAGGCCCCGGAGCCTTAAGTGGGAACATTTGGAATAGGGCTTGCTTCACCTCGTCCTTGCTATATGGAGCATTCAGCATGGCATTCATCTCCGGAGTTACACGAGTTGGTACTGTATCAAGCACTTGGTGCATGTTATTTACTCCTTCTGAGGTATACAACTGCTGATAAAAATCATTTGTTAGCTCCTCCATCTCCAGCAAGTCGCTCGTGGTCTGTCCATCCGGGCGCTGCAGTTCTTTAATTTGATTCTTCCTCCTACGACGACTAGCACGCAGGTGGAAAAAATAAGTATTCTTATCCCCATGTGCTAACCATTCCAGTCTGGCCCTTTGTCGCCACAATAGCTCTTCTCTATGGAATAATTCAACTAGTTGATCCACAAATTTTGTCTCAACGTGAGATGGTCCAGTTCGATTCGGTGCGGCCCGAAGCACCTGTAGGCTCTTTTTTAATTCGCCTATCTGTTGTCGCACGTTTCCAAAATGCTGACGATCCCAGCGCATTAGCTCGCCCGACAACGACTGGAGCTTTCCTCGTACCGATTCCAGCAAATCTCCTGGATTCGTCTGCCACCTTGCCGTCACAATTTCAGTTAACTGCGGATCCCTTTCCCAGCAGATTTCATATTTCAAAGCCCGTGGGGCCCGGCTGCATGCATGCAGTTCACGTAGGTGTAGAAGCAAGGGAATATGGTCCGATGTAGCTGCTAACTAGTGTTGAAGTTTTGCTCCTGGGAAGGCCAGTTGCCACGCCGGGCTCGCCACACACCTGTCCAACTGGACCCTGGTATGAGTACCTCCGGCCACCCGCTTTTCAAAAGTCCACCACTGCCCATTGTATCCAATATCAGCAAGCCCACACGTGTCAAGGGCATCGTGGAAGCCGTCCATCTGCGCCTGGCTCCTGTTGCCTACCCCATCATGCTCATGGCCGTGAAGAACTTCATTAAAGTCTCCATTGACAGCCCACGACATATCATTTGCACCAACAATGCCACGGAGTGTATCCCATGTCCTGTACCTCTCATTAACTTGAGCTTCCCCATAGACAAAGGTAAAGCGTGTCCGACAATCAGCTAGCTCATCAGTAACAACATCTATATGATACTTGGAGTAACCCACAACCTCAAGCTTTATTTCATCATTCCAGAAAATACCAAGACCTCCACTCCTTCCGGAGTTGTTTACAGCAAAACTCTTATTAAAACCTAAAGTACCAGAAAAATTCTCAACTCTACTTCCCTCTATCTGAGTTTCAAGGATGCACAATACAGAGGGGGCAAATTGCCTCGTGATATCACGAAGCTCTCGAACCGTCGCGGGATTTCCAGCCCCGCGACAGTTCCACACAAGTAGACTCATTGCGCTAGGCGCGACCCCCCCATGGGGGCCTGCCAAACGCGCATCAATGTTTTTGCCAATGGCTGAAGGCTTTATGATGGATGTATCAGTGGTGGATGGACTTGGCTTGTTCCTCTTCGGTTCCTGCTTTGATGAGGGACTTTCAGGAGCTGTTGACGGTGGCAGCAGCAGAGCCTTGTTTGCTTGAGGGTTGGGCGGTGGCATCGGGTCTCAAGGGATGATTGCACCCCTTTTCCTGTTATTTTCAGCTTCCGTCATCGCTGTGTCATACTCTGTAGCACCCTTGTCTTCGTAGGGATTATATGGCATGTTTGAACCAGTTCGTCCACCACCCCTTCCAGCGCGGCCTCTACCCCGGCCACCCCTTGATCCACCGTCTCCTGGACCATTGTCGGGGCCTCTGAACCATGTCGCTTTGAGATCTTTAAAAACCAGTGCCTTGGGAGGGTGAACTCCATCACCACACTCCTTAAACTGATGACCCAAATACCCACAGACAGTGCACCAATCTGGAAGTCTCTCATGCTTCACCCTGAAGATAACCCGCTCCATGCCTTCCTTCCTCTTGCCCACTAGAGAAACAGTGTTCTTTAGCGGCTTGGTAACATCAATTCTCACTCGGACCCGTGCAAAGTTCCCTTCAAAATCCTGTGATTTTGGTTCAGCGTAGATGAATTCACCAACTGTCGCAGATAGTGCCTTGACCTTTGGGAAGAAACCATCTGGGAGGTCATGGATCTATATCCATATATCTATCTTATTCAGCTCAATGGAAGATGGTTTGGTGAAGCCATCATAGTTAGCAAGCACCACCGCCTTGCCCATGAAGTTCCATGGCCCTTCATCCATCACCCTCTCCCAATCTCCTAGGCACGAGAATTGCATCGAATACAGATTTTCCTCAAGCGGCCTGATTTTCACTTCCCGTGCTAGATCCCAAGCCACCCTCATATTCCTAAAGAACCAATATTAACTATAAGGTTTGTTAGTATGAACCCTAGCAATCACCATCCACCGAGTTGCATCGGTCTGCAGTTCACTGTTCTCCACGATGACATCCTGGAGCTCATCTTCCTTCAGTCCAAGTTCCTGCATCATGGCCTCCAGATCGGAGGTCGCCGAGCCCGAACTCGACGTCTGTGTATCCATCAGATCTCTAGCCCGAGGTGTTGTGAATCGCGGGCGGTATGGACCCTAACCCGATCCCCAGCACTGTGCTGTCCCCGAGGCCCGAGAGTCGCGGTGATCGCCGGCAAGGAGATGGGGCAGGGGAGAATCGATCTCTACGGGGACGGTCGCCGTCGTCGCCTAGAGGAGGAAAAACCCTAACATGAGGGGAAGCTTGGTGGCAAACCAGCAGCTAAACGCTCGCTGCGCATGGTTGCAGCTAGCTGTCCACACTGACATAGTGTGACTTGTGCTTTTTTTTTCATCTCTCAATTTACTACTACTCCTGTTTCTTCTTTCGCCTTTTTTTTCTTAGCTCACATTGTTTTTTATCTTGGGGGGGGATTTGTGAAAATTATAAACCAATGCTGCCATGCATCATGTTACTTACCCCACACAAGATTTACTCTTCTGACTATGCTAATTGTTATGCCCGCACAAGATTTTTCATTTTCATTTTTTTTCCACTGTTTGTAGCCAAGTTTTTCTCAGGTTTTCTATGGGTTTTCTCTGTTTTTTTTGGTTTCCCAGTTTTTCCTTTTCTTTTTTTCTTCCTTTTTATCTTTTCTTTGGGTTTATTCTTCTGTCCATTTCTTTTTGTTTTTTCCCTGGATTTTCTTTGTTACTTTCTTGATTTTTTGTTCTTTCCTTGGTTTTCACCAATTTTTTGGTTTTTCCATTTATTATTATTTTCCTTTTCAAGACATGCCTACATTTTACATACGCATTGTATATTTTCCGTATATGTTAGGAACATTTTTTACATAGGTTTAACACTTTTTGTATGCATGATTAACATTTTTCTAAGATATTTTTTGATATACGTTTTTCATACATGTTATACATTTTTTTACACAGAAAGTTTTTTATAAATGTTTCATCTTTTTCAAATACAAGTTTGACATTTTTACAAAAAACATGTTTTAAATTTTTTTATTGAATAAATGGTAAACAATTTTTCATACACTCGTTTTGTAGTTTCAAGCCTTCAATAGGCAAGACGGTACCTTTTTTTCCTTATAAAAGCAGAAGACAAAATATTGTAGTTCAACCTCTGGCTAACATGGTCGGTACTTGAATTAAATTACGAAATATAAGCTCAAGCAAGTGGGCCATTAGAGTACTGGGTCAAAGTGAGGTGCATCAGATATGATTGGTGCCAGCTTGCCACGCCGCCATCTGCAAGCCGGCGACGCCCTAATTCTGAACGCAATACTTTACAACAACAAAATCTGGAAAAATATTATGATAATTTCACAACGGTTCTAGTGGATCTGTAATACTTCTTTGTCAATCTAAGCATAAGCACAATAAAGAATTTCTTCTTGCCAAATAATGCCCGAGATCCCAAAAAGTTCAGACAAAGTTTAACATCCCAAAACCCATCACTCAATCCTGCTCTTTTCTGTGCAGGAAGGATTTTCAGACTCCGATTGCCTAACTTAGGAAAATAATGTTCACATATAAAAAAATGTGCATCTACCTCTAAATATTTTGTGAATTTTTTGGTGTAAATATTTTATAAATTATTCTTGTATATAAAAAATTATACATATATCTGTGAGAAATATGTTAATGTTCTGATATATGATGTTCACATACTAAGAAACTATATTACTATATTTCACCCAATAGAGTAGAATAAAAATCCCCCAAAAGAATAGAGAACAAAGAAAACGAAACAAAGATAGCTCCCCGCAAAAAAAAAACGAAACAAAAAGTGAAAATTCAAAAAAGGGAAAGTTATTTAGGATAAAAGCAGAAAAAGGTTAAACTACGCGTTTTGATGGCTTTTCTTTAAGGCCACTGCTACGAATCAGCCGGATGATTTCACACGCTTCCTGGTTACTGCTGCTGTAGCGTCGCTCTCATCCAAGGGCCAGCAATGCGCCTATCCAACGGCTGCCTAACGTGTGTTGCAGCACCGGCGACTACGAGCATCGCCCGTCGCAACGCCGACATCACCGTCGAGTCGTCAGGTCGCAGCACCGGCAGCATCCTGGTCAACGACGAGGCTGCATTGCAGCAGTAGCTCTCATCGACAAAAATCACCGAGTCACGGTGCTGTCGTGTGGACCTTGAGCAGCAGCAGGTGAAGCTTGGGGCAGGCCATGGCGGACGGGACTACTTGGACGAGAGGACCTTGAGCAGCCGCAGACGGAGCTTGGGGCAGGCCATGGTGGAATCATTTGTTTTCAACTCCGGCGACGGTGGCAACGGAAGAGAGGAGACTGGAAGAGGAAAAGAAACGAAGGGAAGAACGAGTGGAGGAGAGGACTGAGTGGAGAAGATAAAGCTAGAGGAGGAAGCAGTGGACTCGCTTTCGCAGGGGACACGTGTCGCGCGGGTGACCCGATTTACACAATGAATGTTTTCATCTGGATGTTTTTAAACGTTTTCCTTTCTTTAGTCTAGGCGTTTTGCTGGCTTTTTTTTGAGAATTCTCGTAACCTTTATTGATTAACAGCAGCGTTTAAAGGTACAAGAACTTGGTCAGGGGGAGAACCCAACCATAAGACATCCTAATGCTAGATTACAAGCAAATTTGGCTATACTGCGAGCCTCAAAATTAGAAGTCCTGCTTTCTTAAATGAAGGTACATGACTGGAATTCAATTGTTGTGTTTGTAATTTCTCTGATGATTGCCGCATTCTTCCCTCCTCCTCTTTGCTGATTTTCGCTGATCATGACCTGACAATCGGATGCAATATGTAGATGCTCTAGGTTGAGATCAGCAGCAAGCGCAAGATCCTCCCTCACCGCATAAGTTTCCAGTAAAACTGGATCGTTCGCCTGAACAATCAGGGCTGAGGTACCCAGGTAGTTTCCCTGTTGATCGCGACAAATCACCGCTGCTGCTCCTCGCTGACCATCTTGGGAAACTGCTCCGTCAGCGTTTATCTTAGCCTTGTTCACCGGAGGAGGTAGCAATCGCTGCACCATATTTTCATGCTCACTCCCGCCTTGTCTTGCACATGCTACTGGCTCACACGCAGATAGATCATGCAAGTAAGAAAGAACAAAAGCATTTGTTTATTGTGGGTTGTTGAAGATCGATTCGTGCACCGCCTTCCTTCTCGCATACCATATCGCCCACATGGTGACAATCATTTTTGTGAACTGATCATGACTCATCTCCTCATGCAAATCAAAGATCCAGTTTTTTATAGATGCTTGTCGGTTGTCCGTCATTGTTTCCACCAAATCCTCATCCGAGAGAGCCCATGTGCATCCAATAAGAGCATGCCTCCACGAGTCCTCTGTACCACACAGTGGGCATGCATTAGCCACTGACATGTTTCTCCTGTTCAGTT
Source organism: Aegilops umbellulata (assembly GCA_032464435.1). Taxonomy (NCBI): domain Eukaryota; kingdom Viridiplantae; phylum Streptophyta; class Magnoliopsida; order Poales; family Poaceae; genus Aegilops; species Aegilops umbellulata. The sequence continues at coordinate 546,418,689 of CP136055.1, read as the reverse complement.
CATCAGTGGTCGGCAGCGAGTTCTTCGCAAGCCTCCGCAGAAATATTTTTACCTTTGATGGCACCTTCATTTTCCAAAGGGAGGACCAGGCACTCTCTTCTCTGCTAGTATATGATGATCCTCCTCGTCCGTCCAGCTGACTTTCCCGTTGAATCTTGGTCTTGATCATAAGTTTGTAAGCCGAGCTGACAGTGAAAATTCCTCTCTTGTCTAGATGCCATGCCCAAAAGTCATCAACTTTCCTTGTGCGCACTGGTATCTTTAAAATCTCCTCAACATCAAATGGTAAGAAAATGCTCCGGACTAGATCAGCATTCCAAGTCGCTATGGCTGGAATCATTAACTCAGAAACCATTAGTGGAGGGTTGTTTACTAGGGACAGAATCACTCCTTATATATTTGTGCTTTGGCCATTTCCAATTCTCCGAATCACTCCTTGTCTCATTATGTCCCTCCCTTCTAGAATAGCTCTCCAAATCTGCGAGGGTCGAGCACCAAGTTCAGCATCCATAATCGTTCCATCTGGGAAGTACACCGCCTTTAGCAATCTAGCTCTTAGTGAGTTCGGTGCTTGCAGAATCCTCCATGATTGTCTGGCCAGCAAAGTGAGATTAAAAACTTCGAGGTCCTTAAAGCCCATTCCTCCCAAATACTTTGGTTTTGTCATAACCTCCCAGGAGACCCATGCTGGCTTCCTCTTCCCCTCTTTACATCCCCACCAAAATTTCCGAATGATCGAGTTCAAATGCTCACACAAACCTCTCGGTAGTTTAAAACATGCCATACTATAAACTGGGATGGCTTGGGCCACAGCTTTGATCAAAACTTCTTTTCCCCTGCTGATAATAATTTGCCAATCCAACCTTTAACTTTCTCCCAAATACGATCGCTCAAGTATTTGAAAGTCCCTTTCTTTGAGTGCCCAGCATCAGTTGGCATACCAAGATACCTCTCAGTTAGAGACTCATTAGGAACATGTAGGTGTCCTTTCACCGCATCACAATCTGTGGACACCCTTTGCTAAAAAAGATGGATGATTTATCCCTGTTTATCCTCTTTCCTGATGCAGAACAATAAGTCTCCAGTAGGTTTGATACATCCTCTGCCTCATTAACACTTGCCCTGAAGAACAACAGGCTATCATCCGTGAATAACAAGTACCTCTCTCGTCGCACTGCTCGGCCTGGCCCATGTGCGGAAACGATGTAGGCTCACTGCAGAGGGAGGCTAGGGCAGCCGAAAGAGAACAGTGTTGTTGTCTTCATTATTTGTACCATACCGCTTAGCTAGATTAAGTTCTGCTAATTTATAAACCGCACGGCAGGGACTGTTAGCAACCACACGGCCGGTGTGGTCAGCTATAACAAATTGAATTGGTTAAATGTGTTAGGAATGAGCAACTAACTTTTTAGGAGGGCCAAAGGCCAATACATATACAAGTGTGTGGTAAAGTGCAAGAGACCCCTTATACAATGGGGATAAACCGAAAAAGGGCTATACACATCTAACACCCCCCCTCAAACTCATGGTGGGTCGACAACACTGAGTTTGGAGAGAAGAAAACTATGATGCGCTCAAGTCTGTGCCTTCGTGAAGAAGTCTGCCAACTGTAACTCAGAGGGCACATAGTGAAGAGCAAGAGTCTGATCCTGCACAGTAGCACGCACAAAGTGGGCACCCACACCGATGTGCTTGGTGAGCTCATGCTTCACCGGGTCACGCGCAATGCTGATAGCACCAATACTGTCTGACAATAAAGGAGTCGATGTAGTAGCAGACACACCAAAATACTCAAGTAGCCATCGTAACCAGATCACCTCAGCCGTAAGCATAGCCATGGCTCGCAACTCAGCCTCTGTACTCGAGCAAGAAACTGCAGTCTGTTTCTTTGTCTTCTAGGCAATAAGAGAGCCACCAAGAAAGACACAATAAGCAGACAGTGAGCGTCGATCAGAGGGATCACTAGCCCAGGTAGCATCAGAGTAGGCCTGGAGCTCAAGAGAGCTGGAGCGGGGAAAGAAAAGGCGCTGAGAGATCGTTCCACGAAGATATCGTAGAACACGGAGGAGATGACTATAGTTGACAGAGGTGGGGGCTGAAACGAACTGACTCAGAATGTGGACATGATAGGAGATGTCAGGACGCGTAACAACAAGATAGACAAGACTGCCAACAAGGTGACAATATCGAGTGGGATTAGGAAGAGGGTCACCATCAGAGGCACGAAGCTGAACGTTGAGCTCCATGGGAGTGACAACAGTGCGCTCATCACCGGGAGCAGCGCGAGCAAGAAGATCCTGAATATATTTTTCTTAGGAGATGTAGAAGCCATCAGAGGTCGAAGAGATCTCAATCCCAAGAAAATAGCGAAGTGGACCAAGATCAGTCATGAGAAACTGGTCGCGAAGTCGAGCCTTAACAAAGGCAATGTAATCAGAGTCGTCACCAGTGATGATCATGTCATCAACATAGAGAAGGAGAAGAGTCCGACCACGAGGAGACGTGTGAACAAACAATGCTGGATCATGATGACTAGGCAATAAACCAGCGGCAATAACCATAGAGGCAAAGTGCTCAAACCAGGCGCGAGGGGCCTGTCTGAGACCATATAGGGAGCAGCGAAGTCTACAGACCATACCATCAGGAGCATAGTACCCCGGTGGTGGCTGCATATAAACCTCCTCACGCAACTCAGCATTGAGAAAGGCGTTCTGAACATCAAGTTGAGAGATGGACCACTGACGAACAGAAGCCACATCAAGAAGAGTGCGGACAATGGTCATGTGGGCCACAGGAGCGAATGTCTCATCGTAATCGCGCCCCTGCTCCTGCTGAAAACCACGGGCCACAAGACGAGCTTTGTAGCGCTCAAGAGAACCATCGGAGCGAGTCTTAATCTTGTAGACCCACTTGCAGGTGATGGGATGGACACCAGAAGGAAGGGGGACCAGATCCCATGTGCCAGAGCGTTCAAGGGCAGCAAGCTCTTCGGCCATCGCAAGTTGCCATTCAGGCTGAGTCATGGCAGTCCGATAGGAAGTGGGCTCAGCAATAACAGAGAGACCTTACCGATCAGGAGAGTAGCGATCAGGCGGGGGCGAGGCCGAGCACGGAGGTTGTGAACCGGGGAAGGCGTGAGAGGTGCAGCAGAGGTGGAAGGCTCGTCAGAGGAGACATCCTCAGTACGAGATCGACGACTATAGTGGAGAGGAAACGGAGAGAGAGGACGACAGACTGGAAATGATGGTGGAGAGGTGGAGGAGGAGGAGGAGGGAGAAGACGGGGTCGGTGGTGAATGAGAAGGAATGAGAGGTGCCGGAGGAAGAGGTGACACAGGAGGTACGTAGCGGGGCGTATCGGGAAGGAGAAGGAAGGAAAGGTCGTCGACAGAGAAACTCGAGGAAGAAGAACGTGGATAGTAAGAGCAAGACTCGTCAAAAGTCACATCACGCGAGATGCGCAAGCGACGACCCACAGGATCCCAACATCGATAACCCTTGTGCTCATCACTGTAGCCAAGAAAAACACACTCAACCGACTGAGCAGTCAGTTTGGTGCGTTCTCGAGGGGCAAGAAGAACATAGCACACGCATCCAAACATACGAAGAGCAGAGTAGTCAGGAAAGCGACCAGTGAGACACTCCATAGGAATACCACCCTGCAGAGCAGACGAGGGCTGAATGTTGATGAGATAGGTGGATGCGGAAACAGCCTCAGCCCAAAAATGAGGTGGAAGGGAAGCAACAATCATCAGCGCACGAGCCGTCTCAAGAAAATGACGATGCTTTCGATTGGCAACGCCATTCTGAGCATGAGCACCAGGACACGAGAACTGGGCAAGAGTACCCTGTTCCGCGAGAAAACCATGCAACAACTGATAGATATACTCTCCAGCGGAGTTAGCACGAAAAGTGCGAATGGGCGTGGCAAACTGGGTGTGAACCATGGCAGCAAAACGTTTGTATATAGGGAGAACCTCGCTACGAGATTTCATGAAGTAGAGCCAAGTGTAGCGAGAGAAATCATCAATAAACAAAATATAATAGCGATGACCGCCTTTCGAATCAAAGGAAGCAGGACCCCAGACATCAGAATGAACTAAGTCAAAAGGACGCTGAGATACAGACTCACTGGTAGGATAAGGTAACTGAGTCTGTTTGCCAAAGCTTCAACCATTACAATGTAAGGAGACATCTCCAGATACAAACCCTAAGAGGCCCTGACGAACTAAAGAAGACAAGCGAGAGCCACAGATGTGACCAAGGCGATGGTGCCACTGCTGGAAGGACGCAGACAAAGAGGCAGCGAGAGCATGAGAGCTGGCAGGAATGGTGGCAGCGGAAGGAACACAAAGCCAGTCAACCTTCCAAAGGCCCTCTGACTCACGGCGCCGAGGGCCAGCACCAACCAAAGCCTTGGTGCGACGATCCTGAATGGAGCAAGAGTCGGTGTCAAGAATGACACGACAACCAGAATCAGTAAGTTGGGCAGCGGAAAAAAGATTCATGGTAAGACGAGGAACATGTGAAACACTCGGAACAGAAAAGGAGGGAGTGGAAAGAATACCACGACTAGTAACAGGAAGAGATGTGCCATCGGCAGTAAGAACATTAACAGGCGAATCAAGAGGTCGAAGAGCAGACAAAGCGGAAGAATCAGAAGACATATGAAAGGAGGCTCGAGAATCCAGAACCCACGAGGATGTACCTGACTGTGTAGATGCCGGTGATGGTGAGGAAGAGGATGCAGTCACAGCAGCAGCGGAGCCTGTCGACGAGGAACCCGAGGAAGCAAGAAGACGCTTGAGGCGAACAATATCCTGGTCAGTGAGTGACGGAGTCGAGGAAGACACAGGAGTCCCGCTGGAGAAGGAGCGCCTCTGATATCGCTTCTTATGGCGACAATCAGACTCTGGGTGACCTGACCGGGAGCAGTAACCACAGACGGTGTCACGGCGCGACGTGCCCCTCTCAATATAAGCAGGGCGACCCCCCCCCCCCGGAAGGTGTGGGAAGGAGCGGTGGAGCAGTGAGCCGAGCGGACGACACGGGAGCCCGAGCAGCCAAGACAGACGGGACCACCAGCAATCCGGCAGAGCGAAGGCGGGTCTCCTCGGCACGAAGCTCGGCAAGCACCTCCGAGATAGGAACACGACCACGAGCAAGCAAGTGAGCACGTCTGGGCTCAAACTCAGAGCGGAGACGAGATAAAAACTCATGGACCCGCTGAAACTCCAAATCAGACCACGTAGTCTGACAACAACGACAGGTTCCACAAACAACTATCCTCAGTGCGTCAAGCTGATGCTAGATGGCAGAACACTGTGAGTAGAACTCATCCACAAACGAATCACCCTGCTGGAGAGCATGCTTCTGGCGCACCACAGAGAGGTATAGGGCATCGCCAGAGGGCTGATAGCGCTGACAGAGGTAGGACCACATCGCTGCAACAGTACCGAGGCCCATGAACTCTGAAGCAAACTGAGGAAAGACACTCGCAGTGAGGACGGCCGCAAACTGAGTGTAAGCAGGCAGAGCATCCCGATAGACAGAAAGAGCATCAGAATATGCAGATACCTGCTGATCATAAGCATCGACTGCAGCGTCATCAAGGGCCTTGGCTGCATCACGATCAGCTTGAGAGGCATCAGCAGCAAGCACCGGCGGAACTGGCGGAACAGGAGCCACCGGAGCAACGGGACAGGGCGGACAAGCTACCTCGCCAGAGAGTACGCCCCACAGCAGAAGACCGCGCATATGGATACACATGAAGCCCACAAACTCAGCATAGTTGGTGCCGTCAAAGATCACCGAGCAGCGAGGAACAGCAACATAGCCCGAAGAGGACATACTGAGATATCTCGTTGTGTTTTTTTTGCAGTCAACGGAGCCTCAACTCGATCTGGATCGAGGGGATCTCAAGCCAGGAAGCGAGCGAGGCCTCGAGAGAGCGGCCGCGGGCAGGAATCGCGAGAGACAGAGACTCCCCGAGGCAGCCAGCCTAGCAGCGCAGGCAGGGCGTCGGAGGCCTCAAGCTCGCCCGTGTGCTGCTTGGCCGACCACCCGGCGCCCGAGCGGACGGGGAACGCGCGGCCCTCCGGGGCTCTCTCCTGCGGCGGAGAAGGAAGAGGAGGAAGGGTCGCGGCAGGTGGCGGGGAGCCGAGGCGGAGCAGGTAGACGAGGAGGAGTACGGAGCCCAGCACGGTCGCGGAGGAGCGCGCGGCCCGGACGGGAGCGAGCAGAGGAGTCGCTCCCGAGGCGGGATCGAGCAGAGGAGGGCGCGCCCGCGGCGGATTCGCAGGAGAAGACAAGGCCGAACGGGACAGCCGGGGCGGTGGATCCGGACGGGAGGAGAGCGACGGTGGCGGCCAGAAACGAGCAGAGGAGCACGGAGTTGCAGCGTGCGGGAGAGCGAGGGAACCTAAGCATCTGATACCATGTTAGGAACGAGCAACTAACTTCTCAGGAGGGCCAAAGGCCAATACATATACAAGTGTGTGGTAAAGTGCAAAAGACCCCTTATACAATGGGGATAAACCGAAAAAGGGCTGCTAACTTTCCACACCGACAGGGCGTGCGTGCATTTTTATTTCCTTCTCCCTTTGTCTTTCTCAATTCAATCTGTTTTTTCCTTGGGCGAATCAATGAAAATTGTACGCCAATGGCAATGCTGCAATGCTAATGGTTACTTGCCCACACAAGATTCACTCTCCTTACCCCGCAAAAAAAAAAGATTCACTCTCCTTGACTATGCTACTGGTTATGCACCAGTTCAGAGCGCAAGCTGTTCCCATTCTTTCAACTGGACTCAGCTCTGAATGTTGTGCAGGCCTGCATAATAATTCATTTTACAGTGTTCAGTCTGATCTCCTTGTTTCAAAAACATGAAGACAAGATTTGATAAAGAGGTGTGAGAATTGACGTACACAACATTGACCCTACTGCTACCTGGCGTGTGTCTCAGGGAAAGTGCCCTTCTCAGCTTGAGTTCATATGAACGCGAGTGAAGAGTAAAATCAGAAAAAAAATAAAAAAATATCCAGTGTTAAAAGGCGTGTGTCTCACATTAGAAAGTTCCAACAATTCTGTCGTAGTTTGAACAAGTACAAATTCAGACAGGAAAGCAAAGGCGATATCCAGTGTTAAAAGTACACAAATAAAACATCAACTTCAGAACGCAAGTTCCCACCTGGCAGTAAATTTAAGGCTTATTTTGCTTGCACTGTCACGATGACGCGGCAAGGAATGACGAGGCACTCAAACTGGAAGGATCCAGCCCCAAATGATCACGAATCATACGCTACGCTTGCCGCAGGAGATGCCGAGATGGAGCTCGGCCCGGGGCTGTCATCTGAGATTAGCCGTGCACTCGGGCCAGCTCCCCTGTTGGCTGTTGGTTTACTTGGCATATGGAGCTGTGACTGTGAGTCGGTGCTGGTTAGCATTGCCACAACTTCAGACATGTCAGGCCTGTCTTCCTCGGGTGATTGCTGCACGCAGAGAAGGCCAATCTGGACGCACCTGGCTAGTGCTGACAAGAGCTCACCAGGTTCGCCCACTTCTTGATCAAGAAGCTCCCCAACATCATGTCGATTCCACAATTCCCAGGACTGCAAAAATATGCTCAGTTATATGGAGTACCTACGTTTGGGAACATGTGTTGGGGTTGTGTGGCAAGCTGAACAAAGATTACTCGTTTATTGCGCACTCGTTCCAGAGGGAAGAAATTAGAGGACGCATCAGAGACTAGTATGGTTTATCATGGTCAGACTTACATGTACAAGGAGATTTGGCATGCTTGTTCTCTTTGTGCCGGTGACTATCTCCAGCAGGACGACTCCAAAGCTATATACATCACACTTGTACGTCAGGGCCCCTTCTGATGAATACTCTGGAGCCACATATCCCCTTCATTTAACACAAGACATGGGAGTTAATTGAGTTCTCCTAGACATAGAGAAAACAGAAATATATGATTCATGTCATCCTGTAGTAGTCTAACATAAATATGGAACATTAGAGAGTTGGAAGTATCATTCATACAGTGTCAGTACTATTGTCGGGTCTGTGTGGCCTTCAATGAACAGCTTCGCAGTGGTAAAATCTGCTATTTTAGACTTCCACGTGTCACTGAGAAGTATATTGCCAGGTTTTAGATCCCTGTGAATGAATCCCTTGCCATGAAGATATTCAACACCTACGGCGATCCCACAAATTATTTCTAGTCTTTGAGCCCAATTGTGATTTGTGAACATGTTTGTTTAATAGCTCAGGCATACCCGAACAACGATAAGTGGACCGTCCTTCCGATGCAATTCATCTCCAATGATTTGCAAGAGACAATGCCGTATGACTTCACTGCTGGAATTTTGTCTATTTTGGACCTAGCCCAATAGCAGTTTCAGAAATTCCTAATAAATCATAGAAGCCCACGCAACCCATTTGTGCAAGGCAAGAGGTGGAACAAAAGTTTAATCCCATATTACTAGTTTAGAGGGAGTTGGGCCTATTTATAAGGGAGGTTCTTTCCCCACTTGTATGAGCATGAGAACAAGAGGGACATCCACGCGCGACCCTCCTCCGCCGCCCGCCTCGCCACGCCTCGGCGCGCCGCGCCACGTTGCGGGTTGCGGGAATGAGCCGAGCCGATGTCTAAATTAAGTGGAGTTCGAATGCGAACGGTGCAGCCCTTCGGCTGCTGGCTGTTCGCTTCATCTCCGTCTCTTCGTTTCGCCTCCCGTCGCTGCCCTCTCGCCTCCTTCTCTTGCGCCTATAAAAGGGAGGACGCTCCTCCCAGAGAGACGCACCAGAAGTCCTCCTCATCCCGGCTTGCGACGTGCACCGTACGACGGGACAGTAGGCCTCCGAAACCGCACCTTTTAAGTCATATACGGGAGAAGGGTGATAAGGTTTTTGGGGAGCGCTCAGCGCGACTACTGACTGCTTCATCACGGACGATCCGGTCGCCGACGACTACTTCCCCGACCTCCACGACCTCCTCGACGACATGGCAGGCGAGGACACCGACCCCAAGTCCAGCGCTTCTCCTGCTGCTGTCCCGTACGTGTTCTTCTCCTTTCTATTAGAGGTCCTGCTACAGTTCCTTGTTTTAGTATTTGCCCTAGATATGTTAGACTCTATTTTATATATGCAACTTGCTATACTGTCTGCTCTAGATATGTTTAGTTACAGTTCATATATGAAGATGTTTTTTACCTTCTCTTTGTCAAATCGCATGGCTTGTTTTATCACTACTATACTGGTCATGCTTTATCTAGTATTTATGTTAATAAAATCATTCGATAAATAGCTCATATTTTCAACAATCCAAAAAACTTATTATAGGCAATTTACCCCGAGTGGTTTTGCTGCTTCCATGAGACCTCCTATGTTTGAGGGTATCCACTATAAGAGGTGGTGCGTGAGAGCAGTCTTATGGTTTCAAACCATGAGTTGCTATGATGCCACTCTCGGCAAACCTGAAGGAGAGCTTGATGCTCAACAGGCACAAGCTTTTTAGAAAATTGATACTCTGTTTAAAGCTACTCTTTAGAGTGTTCTTGATGAGAACATAGTTGATACTTATGCGTCAGTTAATAATGGAAAAGATATGTCGGATGCACTCGAGGCCAAGTTTGGGGTCTCGGATGCTGGCACTGAGCTGTACATCATGGAGCAATTCTATGATTACAGGATGACTGTAGAGCGCACCGTGGTTGAGCTAGCTCATGAGATACAGTCATTTGCTAGAGAACTTGAGCACTTCAGTTGTATGCTACCGGACAAGTTTGTTGCCGGAGGTATCATCACTAAGCTTCCTCCTTCATGGAGGAACTTTGCTACTTTATTGAAGCATAACAGACAGGAGTTTTCCGTCCCAAATCTCATTGGCACTCTTGATGTGGAAGAAAAGGCGAGAGCAAAGGATACACGTGCTCGAGGTATTGAGGGAGGATCTAGTGCCAATCTGGTACAGAAGAAGAACTTCCAGACCCACAAGTTCAAGAACAAGGGCAAGTTTGATGGTAAAACAAAGTTTGATGGGAAGAACAAGGCTGTGCAACACATGAACTTCAAGAAGAAGAATGACAAGAAGAAAGGTGCTTGTCATGTGTGTGGAGATCCTGATCATTGGGCTCCTAGTTGCCGTAATCGCTATGACAAGCGTCACCCTGGGAAAGCCGGCAAGACCGCTAATGTTGTCATTGGAGACACTGACATGAAGGATGATGGGTATGGTATATTTTCCATTATTCTTTCAGTATGTCATTCTCCTGATTGGTTGATTGACACGGGTGCTAATGTGCATGTATGCGGTGATATTTCCATGTTTTCATCTTATCAGACCGCAGGCACTTCAACCGTGCTGATGGGAAATAGTTCAAGTGCTTCTGTTCGTGGTGTTGGCACGGTCGATCTGAAGTTTACTTCGGGGAAGATCGTGCGGCTGAAGAACGTGCATTATGTCCCCTCCGTCAATAAAAATCTTGTTAGCGGATCTCTTCTGTGTAGAGATGGCTACAAGCTTGTCTTTGAGTCGAATAAATTTGTAATATCCAAGTATGGAACCTTTGTTGGTAAAGGCTATGAGTCAGGAGGCTTGTTTCGTTTATCCTTATCAGACGTTTGCAATAAAGTTGAACTTCAAGAGGAAGAATGACAAGAAGAAAGGTGCTTGTCATGTGTGTTGAGATCCTGATCATTGGGCTCCTAGTTGCCTTAATCGCTATGACAAGCGTCACCCTGGGAAAGGCGGCAAGACCGCTAATGTTGTCATTGGAGACACTGACATGAAGGATGATGGGTATGGTATATTTCCCACTATTCTTTCAGTATGTCATTCCCCTGATTGGTTGATTGACACGGGTGCTAATGTGCATGTATGCGGTGATATTTCCATGTTTTCATCTTATTAGACCGCAGGGACTTCAACCGTGCTGATGGGCAACGGTTCAAGTGCTTCTGTTCATGGTGTTGGCACGGTCGGTCTGAAGTTTACTTCGGGGAAGATCGTGCGGCTGAAGAACGTGCATTATGTCCCCTCCGTCAATAAAAATGTTGTTAGCGGATCTCTTCTGTGTAGAGATGGCTACAAGCTTGTCTCTGAATCGAATAAATTTTTAATATCCAAGTATGGAACCTTTGTTGGTAAGGGCTATGAGTCAGGAGGCCTGTTTCGTTTATCCTTATCAGACGTTTGCAATAAAGTTGTTAATCATATTTGCAACAAATAGTGAATCCAATGTGTGGCATTCACGTCTTTGTCATGTTAATTTTGGTTGCATGTCGCGACTAGCAAAGTTGAACATAATCCCTAGTTTCACCACTGTCAAGGGATCTAAGTGTCAAGTTTGTGTGCAAGCTAAGCAACCTCTTAAGTGTCACACGACTGCAGAAACGAGAAATCTTGCACCACTAGAGCTCATACATTCAGATCTATGTGAAATGAATGGTGTTTTGACAAAAGGTGGAAAGAAATATTTCATGACGTTAATTGATGACTCCACTAGATACTGCCGTGTGTATCTTCTGGAATCTAAGGATGAGGCTTTGAATTTTTTCCAAGATCTATAAAGCTGAAGTGGAAAACCAACTTGATCAGAAAATCAAGAGGCTTAGGTCCGACCGTGGTGGAGAGTATTTTTCCAATGAATTTGATGCTTTTTGTGCGGAACATGGTATAATCATGAGAGGACGCCTCCCTATTCACCTTAGTCAAACGGGGTGGCCGAAATAAAGAACCATAATCTAACTTGATTTGGTTAACGCCATGTTAGACACATCGGGTCTCTCCAAGGCATGGTGGGGGGAGGCGATATTGACGGCATGTCATGTCCTAAACCGAGTTCCCACAAAGAACAAAGAGGTAACTCCATTCGAGGAATGGGAGAAGAAAAGGTTAAAACTCTCTTATCTACGAACATGGGGTTGTTTGGCAAAAGTCAATGTTCCAATTCCAAAGAAGCGGAAGCTTGGACCAAAGACTGTGGATTGTGTTTTCCTGGGATATGCTTTTCATAGCATTGGCTATAGATTCTTAGTTGTAAAATCTGAGGTACCTGACATGCATGTCGGTACGATCATGGAGTCGAATGATACGACTTTCTTTGAATATATCTTTCCCATGAAGGATATGGCTACCTCATCTAATCAGGAGATGCCTAGTTCATCGAATCAGGAACCAGTTACAATTACCAAACCTGCCATTTCGATAGAACACTTTGAAAGTCCTGTGGAGGAGAACAATGAAGTTCCTACTAGGAGCAAGAGGCAGAGGACTGCAAAGTCCTTTGGTGATGATTTTCTTGTGTATCTCGTAGATGACACTCCCAGTTCTATTTCAGAGGCCTATGCATTTGAAGATGCTGACTATTGGAAGGAAGCAGTTCATAGCGAGATGGACTCCATCTTGGCAAATGAAACTTGGGAGGTAACTGATCTTCCTTATTGGTGCAAACCTATAGGATGTAAATGGGTATTCAAGAAGAAGCTTAGGCCTGATGGTACTATTGAAAAGTACAAGGCTCGGCTCGTGGCTAAGGGTTATACCCAAAAGGAAGGTGAATACTTCTTTGATACTTACTCACCTGTGGCTTGACTGACCACTATTCGAGTTATGCTTTCACTAGCTGCCTCGCATGATCTTCTCGTTCATCAAATGGATGTTAAGACTGCTTTTCTAAATGGAGAGTTGGACGAGGAAATTTATATGGAACAACCAGATGGGTTTGTACTAGATGGTCAGGAAGGTAAATTGTGCAAGTTGCTGAAGTCTTTGTATGGATTCAAGCAAGCACCCAAACAGTGGCATGAGAAGTTTGAAAGAACTCTAACAGCTGCAGGCTTTGTTGTGAACGAAGCTGACAAATGTGTGTACTATCACCATGGTGGGGGCGAGGGAGTTATCCTTTGCTTGTATGTTGATGACATACTGATTTTCGGAACAAATCTGAATGTTATTAAGGAGGTCAAGAATTTCCTATCTCGCTGTTTTGAGATGAAGGATTTAGGAGTGGCTGATGTCATTCTGAACATCAAGTTGTTGAGAGACGATGATGGTGGAATTACATTGCTTCAATCTCACTATGTGGAAAAGATCTTGAGTCGCTTTGGCTATAGTGACGGCAAGCCCTCTCCAACACCTTATGATGCAAGTGTGTTACTTCGAAAGAATTAAAGAATTGCTAGAGATCAATTGAAATATTCTCAGATTATTGGCTCACTTATGTACTTAGCCAGTGCTATAAGACCTGACATCTCTTTTGCTGTTAGCAAACTGAGTCGGTTTGTCTCAAAACTAGGAGATGTGCATTGGAAAGCTCTAGAGAGAGTTTTGCGTTATTTGAAAGGCATTGCAAATTATGGAATTCACTACACCGGGCACCCAAAGGTGCTTAAAGGGTATAGTGACTCAAACTGGATCTCAGATGCTGATAAGATAAAGGCCATGAGCGGATATGTATTCACTCATGGAGGTGGCGCTGTTTCTTAGAAGTCTTGCAAGCAGACCATCTTAACGAGGTCAACAATGAAAGCAGAACTGACAACACTAGATACAGCTACGGTCGAAGCAGATTGGCTTCGTTGGCTCTTGAATGACTTGCCGGTTGTTGAGAAACCTGTACCGGGTATCCTTATGAACTGCGGCAATCAATTGTGATCACGAAAGTGAGCAGCTCAAAGGATAACATGAAGTCATCAAGACACGTTCAGAGAAGGTTAAAGTCTGTCAGGAAAATGAAAAACTCCGGAGTTATTGCATTGGATTATATCCAAACGTCTAAAAATCTGGCAGATCCTTTTACTAAGGGTCTATCACGTAATGTGATAGATAATGCATCGAGGGAGATGGGTATGAGACCCACAATATGAGTTGTTCACAGTGGTAACCTATTCTTTGTGATCGGAGATCCTGTGAATTATATGTGGAAGACAAACTGTTGGTTAACTAAGAGGAGCGTATCCTTACTATTCACAATGCCGCTCCATGAAGATGCAATACTCTCCTAATCTGAATGGCAGGTTGATGTATATCTTAATGTGTTCTAAGTGGCTCATTTAATCAGAGATGTTATCCTAAATAATATCTTTTGAAGAACACACTTATATGAGTCTGATTGTCAAACGTCGTAATCTATGAGAGTAGGGTTCTCTCTAGTAAAATCATGAAAGGTCACGGAGTATGACGCATAAGCTCCACCCGCGGGGAAGACCCATGGTGGCCACGTATCGGTCAAGGCTTTATGTGAAGCTAGATTCGCAGAAAACTTGCAGTTCAAGGCCCAGTCCACTGTTCAAATTGCTTAAGAGTGTAGCATAGAGTTTTAGGTGGGAGTTCAACTTAACAGTCTCCACTGCAGTACCGGTATATAAAACAGTGTTTTCGAACCAAAGGTAAATTTTGTGTGCCTCTGGGATCTGGTGGGGGATTGCTGGAATTTTGTCTATTTTGGGCCTAGCCCAATAGCAATTTCAGAAATTCCTAATAAATCCTAGAGGCCCACGCGGCCCATTTGTGCAATGCAAGAGGTGGAACAAAAGTTTAGTCCCACATTGCTAGTTTAGAGGGAGTTGGACCTTTTTATAAGGGAGGTTCTTTCCCCACTTGTATGAGCATGAGAACAAGAGGGACATCCAGGCGCGCTCCTCCGCCGCCGCCCGCCGCGCCGCGTTGCGGGTTGCGGGTTTCGGGAATGAGCCGAGCCGATGTTTATTTTTGCCACGCACTATGGGTATACGAAAGGTCACACGGAAGCTGAAAAGATTTTTGCGAAAGTGGAGTTCGAATGCGAACGGTGCAGCTCTTTGGCTGCTGACTGTTTGCTTCATCTCTGCCTCTTCGTTTCTCCTCCCGTCGCGGCCCTCTCGCCTCCTTCTCTTGCGCCTATAAAAGGGAGGTCGCTCCTTCTAGAGAGACGCACCAGAACTACTCCTTCCCTCGCCATCGGTTCCATCTCTGAGCTACTGCTGTCTTCCTCATCCCGGTTTGCGGCGTGCACCGCACGTCGGGACAGTAGGCCTCCGAAACCGCCCCTTTTGAGTCATATACGGGAGAAGGGTGATAAGGTTTTTGGGGAGCGCTCAGCGCGACTACTGGCTGCTTCATCACGGACGATCCGGTCGCCGACGACTACTTCCTCGACGTCCACGACCTCCTCGACGACATGACAGGTGAGGACACCGACCCCAAGTCCAGCGCTTCTGCTGTTGCTGTCCCGTACGTGTTCTTCTCCTTTCTATTAGAGGTCCTGCTACAGTTCCTTGTTCTAGTATTTGCCCTAGATATGTTAGATTCTATTTCATATATGCAATTTGCTATACTGTCTGCTCTAGATATGTTTAGTTACAGTTCATATATGAAGATGTTTTTTACCTTCTCTTTGTTAAATCGCATGGCTTGTTTTATCACTACTATACTGGTCATGCTTTATCTAGTATTTCTATTAATAAAATCATTCGATAAATTGCTCATATTTCCAACATTTACAAGTTTGTTCACAGTAAATTGGAGATAAAATATGCTAACATACCGTGTTCGGGAGCGATGGATCACTGCATCTGAAGATGGATCCTGAGATTCAGTTAAGGTCTGAACCTGAAGTTGGGTCCTGAGATTGGGCTTGAAGCGTCGACGCCCAGGCGGTTCTGGCGCCACCGGCGAGGCCAGGCACTGGGACGCGATGGCCCGGGAACGGCCAGTTGGTTGCCGTCGGGGATTGGGGGCAGAGGAGGCCGACGTGTGCCCGCCGGCGCCCCCAGATCCCGTGGACGGCGACGCACCGTCACTGGAGGGCCAGGGATCTCGTGCGCGTCCAAGAATATGGCGAGCATTGGGATGTCCGCTGGCAGGTGGCGGATGGCCCGCCCATTCCTAATTCCTCTTGTCGTGAAGCGAAATCGCTGGAGAAACCAGGGGACCGAGGGGAGTAGCACATGGACTTTTACGGCGGTGGGCAGTGCCGTCGTTCGTAACTGCTGAGCGCCGCCGGAGAATGGGCATGGTGCCGTTGTCCGGCTGCGAGTGCGAGTGCGAGTGGAGAGGAGAAAGAGAGTCGGGGAAGAAGCGGACTGAGCGGCAGAATGGGCTTCGGTGGACCGACTGAGTACGTGGACAAGGACTAAACATGGCATTGATAAAAGAAAGAAGTATACAAATCACCCTCAAATCCACTCTTTGGGATACATAACCCCCTGAACTCAAAACCGGGACAAATAACACCCTGAAATTATTGAAACCGGGTTAATAACCCCCTTGAGTGGTTTCTGTCTAATCTAGAGCGGTTTTTGTCCCACCATGATGCTAATTACGCGTTGACTGGGCAAATTACGCTGAGTGGGTCCCATTAGTCAGTTGTCTCTCTTTTCTTCCCTTTATCACCTCGTCCCCTTCCTTTTCTTTCTTTGTCAGAGCGCCGTCACCTCCAGAAACGCCTCTCCCATTTCGTTCGCTAGGGCTTGGCAATCCCAGGCGCCGTCCGCCGTCCGCCGACGTCTGCCGCTTGCTCGTCCCCGAAGGAACGAAGCCATGTGTCCAGGTGCGTGTGCCTCCATCTCCGCTGTCGCTCTGCTTCGCTTCTGGTGTCGTTCGTCGGCGGAATCGCGAGCTCATACAAGTGGCAGCGGCCACCGACGATGGCTCCGTACGTACGGCCGGCCACTGTTGGCGTTTCCTCGAATTTACTAGTCTCCCGCCCGGCCGTTGGGCGCACGACGCATTGCCAAGGCCGAGACTGAGCCGTCCGTCGTGTAGCAGTGAAATTGTTGCGGCGCCGCGCCCTGCACGCGCACTCTGCGGTTGTGGTCGAGCGTTCTCAGCTTGCAACAGCGCTACGTCGCTCGGTCTTCGCTGGAAGGAGGGACCAAATCAATAATCAACGTTGTTGTTCTCCTACAGGAGCCTGTTGCTTTTTATATCCGGATGGTGTGGTTCCGAAGGATGCTCTGGTGATTTGCGGGATGTTGTGTATCGATTGAAGGAACGGTCGAGGAATGAAAATGGTCTGCTAAATGCCAGCTTGGCGAAGAACAAGATGCTGGATGCGTATATGTGTGATTTGGAAGTCAGCATCGTGGAGAAGTTGATGTCCTGAAGAAGAGGATTCAGAAACTGCAGCTGTCCTTTGTGCTTGCTCTGTTCTGCTTTCTCATTTCACACCTTTGGGAATGATTGGCATGAAGAAGAAGAAGCATCCTGGAGAAACTAGTCCAGTAGGGAGTCATTTATGTATGTTGTTTTTCTTTGTAAGCTGTTAAGCAAAATTCAGAATGTATGATGTTAAAAATGTTTAGAATTTGTCTTGTATCTTGTTATGCAAAATTCAGAATTTGGTAGAATGCTTCTTGGAAGTGTTATGAAAATATTTGGAATTTGGTACCTTTGCTGGTCTAGCCTTGCTGCCTGGAGCATGCTTATCATATTTCTGCGAGATTGGTTGCGACACCGGCAGTGAGCTTGGTTGTAAACTTGGCTCCCTAATTTGAATGCCTATAGGTCTTCATAGGCTTCTGCCTCATAGGCTTCTGCCTCATAAGTTTCTGCCTCATAGGCTTCTTTCTGCAGTTTCCTTTTCCTAGACCTTTCTCTGACAATATGTGCATTTCCATGATTCTTAGTTGCAACAGCATTATTTTTGCAACTTGACATGTTATGGTCAGTCCTATTGCATGAACTGCAGGTGATTTGTCCACCCACCTTACTCATTTTTATCCCTTTTGGTGCTTCTCCTTCTTCTCTTTTCCTTTCTTTCCTTGGCCTGCCTGGCATTTTGATGTAACCAGGTGCTTGGGGCCTCACATGATCAGCAATCGGCCAATTTGACTGACCTTCCAATGGCTCCAACACATGAGAGTAAATTTTCTTGTAAGTCTCAATGGAATAACACTCGACCATGTATGCATCCAACTGTTGTGAGCTCTTGTAGATGCAGCTTATTGCATGGCAGCAGGGTAAACCAGAAAGCTGCCAATATCTACAAGAACAAACCCTAGTTTGCAAATTCACAATGTGCTTGTATTTATCATGCTCTAAAACCTCAAACCCATCTCTTCCACTTGCTCAAATGATCCATAATAATGAAACCTGACAAAGAAGTTGTCCAATGGATCGGGACCAGGTGAACCTACAAATTGAGACACGAAGAACTATCATTCATAGAAAAAAATCTGTTGGATCTTTAGCTCTGACAGTACACAAAAATTAAGAGAACTAACATTTACAATTTGGACTTCAACTGTGATATACCAAGGCAACAAATTCAACCAAAAACACTTCATTCAGACAAGTATAGCAGATAATTTACTATGGACTAACATGTTCAGTTCATTCAGACAAGAAAGTGCACTTTTCTCCTTAACCAAACAAGGTAATCATCTACAATAAATTCTCCTAGCAATGCAAGTTCATTTAGACCCATTTACTTTGCACGAGAGATACTAGCTTGTCCTGCACCAAAATCTGCTGAAAAGTCACACCTTTTCCCTAACAAAAACTACCCTTTTTTCATGAACAGAACATGGCATCATCCAAAACACACTTGAACAGAACAGGGTGCATCCAGAACACTACTTCTCCCCCTAAATCCCTAGCACTGAGACGCCCCATTCCCCTCACCCGAACCCACACCTCTGCGGCGCACACGATCGTTCACTGGAGCTCGCGATTCCGCCGAGGAACGACACCAGAAGCGAAGCAGAGCAGCAACAGAGATGGAGGCACACACACCTGGACACATGGTTTCGTTCCTTCAGTGACGGGCAAGCGGCAAATGACGGCGGCGACGGCGGACGGGGACGGCGGCGACGGCGGACAGCGCCCTAGCGAGAGAAAGAGGAGAGGCGATTCTGGAGGCGATGACGCTTTGACGGAAAAAGAAAGAGAGGAAGGGGACGAGGTGATAAAGGAAAGAGAGGCAACTGCCTAATGGGACCTTCTCAGCGTAATTTGCCCAGTCAACGCGTAATCAGCATCATGGGGGGACAAAAACCGCTCTAGATTAGATAGAAACCACTCGAGGGGGTTATTAACCCGTTTTTAGTAATTTCAGGGTGTTATTTGTCCCGGTTTTGAGTTCAGGGTGTTATGTATCCCAAAGAGTAGATTTGGGGGTGATTTGTATACTTCTTTCTTGATAAAACAAAGTGGGCTTAGTGTTGACGTCGAATTCGTCGGGTCGATTTTTTAGCGGGCCGGCTTACTTAGTTCTCGCGTTTAATGTTTATAATTATTAAAAAAACATTATTTTATTAAAGAAGTTGAAAATACATGGTGAGCTTTTTCTAAAATACACGAGTAAATTTGTGAAACACACAATTCTTTTAAAAAACAGTAAACACTTTTTATATACAGCAAGAACTTTTTTGAAAATAGACGATGAACTTTTTTAAAACATCCTAAATATTTTCTAAAAATACATGATGCACAATTTTGTCATACGCAATGAAATACTGTTAAATACATGATGAAAAAAATTCTGAAAACACAATGGAATTTCTTTTAAATACACGATGACCAAGTTAAAAGTACACAACTTACATTTTCTAGTACACAACGAACAATTTCTAACAGACGCGATAAACACACATAAAAAGGAGCTAGAAGAAAAAAAGAAAAAAAAAGAAAATGTAAGAAAAAATGAAAAATAAATGTCGGAATCTTCTAAAACCGGCTGACAGGTTTCCAAAACCACTCCCACTCTATTTCGTCTTGCCTGAAGATACGACCGTGGTGGGCTTGTATGGATGCTCCTCAGATTTGGTGGACGCATCAGGTTGATTGCACACAATTCTTGGTTGTCCTAGCATCCCTTATTTTGTAACCTCTCTTCAGAACTTCAAACGGAACGAGGCTAGGATCCTACGACGCGCATGGTTGGAGCTCAGGTATGGTATTCATTGCTGTAATGAAAATACACTATATTAGATTAGGGGTAATTGAATATGAGGTGTGTTTGGTTCATGCAAGGGAGTAGAAAGCCGTGGAATACCGTCGTCAGCCTTGTAGACGATGCCGGACGATTGGAGGACGGACGACTGCTGGGATGACTCGTGATAGGTAATGAGATCACTAGCCGTTCACAACAACGCTATTGCTCATGGCGGCGCTGCCCACGGCTGCGGCGAAAACCTAGATTAATTAGTGGATAATCCCCACTTTCCCATCCTTGTAATCCCACGATGTGGGAACCATCGTAGCAGTTTCTTGGAGCGTCGCCTTCGGGAACCGAATTTTGGTCCAAAAAGACCACCTGCTGAGACGAATTGATAAAAAAGACCACCTCCGGATCAAATAGTCAGAAAAGACCCCCTTGACCATGACGGCAGGAGCGGCAGCCAACACGTGGCACCTGCCGCCACAGTGGGAGGCGGCAGCCCCTGCCGCCATGGCGTGAGGCGGCGCGCTGCAGATTACAGGAATTCGCGCTGTAGATTACAAGAATTCTACACCGCGACGGAACGGGGACGGTCCCGTGGGCCACGCCGCCTCCGCGTGAGGCGGCCAGTACTGTGCGTGGGGGCGCGCGACGAGACAGCTCGCTGGCTCTCCGTTGGTGAGCTCTGGCGTTTCATGCCGACACTACCCGCGTATGCCCTGGAATATGCTCGTTGTTTCTTTATATGGAGCAGCCCGGCTCATTTCTTTGCGCGCTTACTCCTCTCCTCTCTGCTCTACAGGCCGATTCAAAAGATGTTTTAGTTGAATAAAAGATAGACCAAGGTTAGATTTGTCCATTTTTGTAGGTATCGTTCGCATGCATGATTTTTGTTGGTGTGTTAACCGAATAAACAGAATCGATGTATTTTGGTTATTATGGCTTGGTTGTTAATTTCTGTGTGATTGTTCCTGTGGCCATTTCGATAAAATCAAATTATTAAAAACCAAATAAACCGAACCGTATTAACCATATTAAATGAACGCCGGGCCTTACCAGCGGTAACATCATTGACAACAGTACATCAATATACAAAATATTCACAATATTACACAGCGTCATTTATACCTCAGCTTCAATATGAATATCATTCTGTATAAAATTAAGCGTAAACAAAGTACAAAAAATATCCATCAGCATGAACCTATCATCAGTAGTATATCAACAGAGTCAACATATTATCACATGAACATAAATATTAGCCACGGATTTTTTTATCAACAGCATTAAAATAGCACTTGCATGAACATGGTCATCACCTCAAAAGGGAGATCGAAGAACGAAACACAATTTCTTCCATCATCGTCCGTTTGGATTGGCGCGGACAAAAGTGAAGGCTCAACGCACTGACCCCATTCACGCATCCGCGCCGACCCATTTGCGGCCCAAATGCGTCGGCGCGGACGCGAAACAGACGCCTCGCATGCCTTCTCGGTGCTCGCCGCATCCCAACCTGGCGGCCGTCCAAAAATCACGGTCAGCTTAACTTATGACGACACACTAGCCACCGCAAGGATGGGTTTCTTCTTCGGCAAAGGCAAGGGCAAGGCCCCCGCTACCCTTCCCCCCCCCCCCCCCGCGCCTTCGTCCGCGTCTCCCCGCCGGGCAAGGCAGCGCGTGAACGTCTCAGTGCACCAGCCGCAGTGGCCCTGGGAGAACCGCGTCCCTCCCCTACCCCGACGTCACCCTGCCGCACGATTGGCCCGAGGTGTGGCACCCTAGCCGGCTTCGGCACAACATGCGGCGGACGACGTCACCACCGTCTGGAACACGGTGTTCCCCTGGGCCGGCCCTGCGCCGACGCTGATCGACCTCACCGGCCCGACGACGACGACGAGGACGCCTAGGGCAGCGCGCCGCCTCGTAGTTTGGATTTTTGAATGTTAGATTAATGTAAATGTGGACGTGTGGACTCTCGCCGATCTTTGTGGCCGGCATTAATGTTTAATTAACGTTTTTTCATTTTCGGAATATTTGTGTTCTATTTTTTTCGCGCACCGTAAAAATTGGTCGGGTCAGCGTTGGGCGCATGTATCGACCCAAACGTGGAAGCGAACGTGGGTGTCTGTCGGGCTAACCCAAATGGACAAAAAACGGACAAAATCATCGTCTATTTGGATCGGCGCGTTGGAGTTGCTCTAACTAATTTTCACCATGCATGCAAAAAAAAAAAATCATGTAATGCAAAGCTCATTCCATGATCTTCACCTTGATAGTTCACTTCGCACGGCAAATTCTACTCCAAAAGCTCCAAATGTGTCCACAAAATGATCAAATAATGTCTAAAACAACAGAGAATACATACTCTCTCCGTCCCATAATATAAAAACGTTATATTATGAGACGGGGGAGTACTTAAAAGCTAATTGAACAGAACAAGAATATCATGCATGCGAACGAAACCAACAAAAATAGATAGATCTAACCTTGGTCTATCTTTTATCCAACTAAAACATTTTTTGAATCGGCCTTCAAATCGCTCAAAATCGTGCTCAAAGTAGCTATTTGAGCTGTTCTTCTCGGTGTGCTAGCTTACTTAAAAAGAAATGAGCGCGCAAAGGAATGAGCCGGGCTGCCTCATATAAAGAAAGAGTCGGCATAAAACGCCAAAGCTCAGCAGAGCTGTCTCGTCGCGCGCCCCACGCACAGCACCGGCCGCCTCACACAGCGGCGGCGTGGCCCACGGGACCGTCTCCGTTCCGTCGCGGTGTGAAATTTCTATAATCTGCAGCGTGCCACCTCACACCATGGCGGCAGGGGCTGCCGCCTCGCACCGTGGCAAAAGGTGCCACGTGTCGGCTGCCATCCCTGCCGCCACGGTGAGGGGGTCTTTTCTGACTATTTGATTCAGAGGTGGTCTTTTTTATCAATTCGACTCGACAGGTGGTCTATTTGGACAAAAAATCCCGGGAACTGACATAGGAACAAACGCGTCCTTTTTTAGCGTCTGTTCCCCCTGTATATAAGGCATCTCTAACCATCAATAAAGATACAATTGATTCATTTGTCTCTCGTTCGCTTTGGCTCTCAATCGACTCTAACAGATTGCACACAATTCTTGGTTGTGCTAGCATCCCTTATTTTGTAACCTCTCTTCAGAACTTCGAACGGAACAAGGCTAGGATCCTACAACGCGCATGGTTGGAGCTCAGATAACGTATTCACTGTTGTAATGAAAATACACTGTATTAGATTAGGGGTAATTGAATACGAGGTGTGTTTGGTTCATGCAAGGGAGTAGGAAGCCGTGGAATACCGTCGTCAGCCTTGTAGACGATGCCGGACGATTGGAGGACGGACGACTGCTGGGATGACTCGTGATGGATAATGAGATCACTAGCCGTTCACAACAACGCTATTGCTCATGGCGGCGCTGCCCACGGCTGCGGCGAAAACCTAGATTAATTAGTGGATAATCCCCACTGTCCCATCCTTGTAATCCCACGATGTGGGAACCATCGTAGCAGTTTCCCTGGAGCGTCGCCTCCAGGAACCAACATAGGAACAGACGCGTCCTTTGTTAGCGTCTGTTCCCCCTGTATATAAGGCATCTCTAACCATCAATAAAGATACAATTGATTCATTTGTCTCTCGTTCGCTTTGGCTCTCAATCGACTCTAACAGATTGCACACAATTCTTGGTTGTGCTAGCATCCCTTATTTTGTAACCTCTCTTCAGAACTTCGAACGGAACAAGGCTAGGATCCTACGACGCGCATGGTTGGAGCTCAGATAACGTATTCACTGTTGTAATGAAAATACACTGTATTAGATTAGGGGTAATTGAATACGAGGTGTGTTTGGTTCATGCAAGGGAGTAGGAAGCCGTGGAATACCGTCGTCAGCCTTGTAGACGATGCCGGACGATTGGAGGACGGACGACTGCTGGGATGACTCGTGATGGATAATGAGATCACTAGCCGTTCACAACAACGCTATTGCTCATGGCGGCGCTGCCCACGGCTGCGGCGAAAACCTAGATTAATTAGTGGATAATCCCCACTGTCCCATCCTTGTAATCCCACGATGTGGGAACCATCGTAGCAGTTTCCCTGGAGCGTCGCCTCCAGGAACCAACATAGGAACAGACGCGTCCTTTGTTAGCGTCTGTTCCCCCTGTATATAAGTCACCTGTAACCATCAATAAAGATACAATTGATTCATTTGTCTCTCGTTCGCTTTGGCTCTCAATCGACTCTAACAGATTGCACACAATTCTTGGTTGTGCTAGCATCCCTTATTTTGTAACCTTTCTTCAGAACTTCGAACGGAACAAGGCTAGGATCCTATGACGCGCATGGTTGGAGCTCAGGTAACGTATTCACTGTTGTAATGAAAATACACTGTATTAGATTAGGGTAATTGAATATGAGGTGTGTTTGGTTCATGCAAGGGCGTAGGAAGCTGTGGAATACCGTCGTCGGCCTTGTAGACGATGCCGGACGATTGGAGGAGGACGACTGCTGGGATGACTCGTGATGGATAATGAGATCACTAGCCGTTCACAACAACGGTATTGCTCATGGCGGCGCTGCCCACGGCTGCGGCGAAAACCTAGATTAATTAGAGGGTAATCCCCACTTTCCCATCCTTGTAATCCCACGATGTGGGAACCATCGTAGCAGTTTCCCTGGAGCGTCGCCTCCAGGAACCGACATAGGAACCGACGCGTCCTTTGTTAGTGTCTGTTCCCCCTGTATATAAGGCATCTGTAACCATCAATAAAGATACAATTGATTCATTTGTCTCTCGTTCGTGTTGGCTCTCAATCGACTCTAATAGATTGCACACAATTCTTGGTTATGCTAGCATCCCTTATTTTGTAACCTCTCTTCAGAACTTCAAACGGAACAAGGCTAGGATCCTACGACGCGCATGGTTGGAGCTCAGTTAACGTATTCACCGTTGTAATGAAAATACACAGTATTAGATTAGGGGTAATTGAATACGAGGTGTGTTTGGTTCATGCAAGGGAGTAGGAAGCCGTGGAATACCATCGTCAGCCTTGTAGACGATGCCGGACGATTGGAGGACGGACGACTACTGGGATGACTCGTGATGGATAATGAGATCACTAGCCGTTCACAACAACGCTATTGCTCATGGAGGCGCTACCCACGGCTGCGGCGAAGAGAGATCAGCGGCGCCGCCCACGGCGGCAGAGGCGAATGGAGATCGACGGCGGTGGACGGCGGAGGCGAGTGGATATCGGCGGCACTTGGCGGCGGAGGCGAATGCTACTGCTCATGGCGAGGGAGATCATCATCGCTGTTGCTTGGTTTTCGTGGTGAAGAAAACGATCAGGATGTGATACCAGGTTGTATCGGGTGTTTTCGGTTTTGTGAAAGACGGTTTGCGATTACACGGGAGCTGAAACCGACGTGGCCGAAACAAATGCTCGTAACGTAATCATGAGCCGGTGTATTCGGAAGGCAGCAAGAATGTCACGAACCAAACGCGTCGCTAATCTCTATTCCTTCCTCCTTGAAATCAGTGTACATCACTATATTTGCTCAACAACATAGTTCAAAGAGCCAGATTTATCCGCAAAAAAGAAAAAAAAAGAGAGCCAGAGTTGTACAACTCTACTCGTGAGGCATGTCTCCTCTTTTCTTTATACTTGAATAATATGCTTACAATAGATGTTCCAACAGTAAGATAATATGGGCAGGATCCAGCTGTACCAGTGAAATAAAGTTATTTTTATAGTTGCCACATGGTGTGAAATGAAGCTATCATTATCATATATCGCATGTGCTTCTTTCTCATAGTCTCATCTACTACTTCGTTATATCATAATTTAAGTATGCACACAGATGGGAAGGAATCACGCATCTGGCCAATGCGTTAGCGTGCATGTTACTGTACTAGCCTGCATTTCGCGAACCAGCTCATGCTTGGTAGCTTATAAACTTGCAATCAGGTGATTAGGTAGCTAAATACATGTGCCTACTCTACTTGCCAACTCAATTGCGGTGTAAAGTGACCGGATTGAATTTGGAATCAGGTGAGGTGATTAGGTAGCTATAAATACATGTGTCTGATTGCCAAATCATTTGTGGTGTGATTCATAAATCAATCGGATTTTCTTCATATTTTCTGATAAATGCCGTTTTTTCAATTCATAATACCACATCAAGGAGATACAAGTAAAATGAGTTCAGACAGGCTTTACAATAGTTAGAATGCACACAGTTGAAACCGTCCACACCCACATTGCATATGAAGGAGAAGAAGATATATTATCTCTGTTCCAAAATATCTGAAGTTTGATGTTTGTCCTAAGTCAAACATTTTTAAATTTTACCTAGTACATTGAAAAACATACGAACATCTATAACAGCAAATTAGTTTCATTAGACTCACCATGCAATATATTTTCATACTGTATCTATCTGATGTCGTACATGTTAACATATTTTTCTGTATACATGGTAACTTACAGTAGACAACCTAGAACTTGAAATATTTTAGAACACAAGGAGTAGTTATTATAAAAGAAAGTAACTGGGCTCTTTATTCGATCAAGAAGTGAAACACCACCCTATTTACATGGCCTGAAAAATATAACAAAATGGCACTATACGTTGTCACCATCATCGTCATCGTTAATTCTATTGAGAAAATCTTTGTAGAGATCCTTCTCGACATAACGTTGGTAGATGTGTTCAGCCATAAGCCAGAGGATGGTTGTCAACTCACCGCCACTGTTGAGCTTCTTGGCATGGGACTCCCTGCTGCATTTGTTGCTTGCGTAGACCATGATATCCGCCCAAACGTCAAGAACAACCTGCAAGGAGTCAGCTGTGCCATCTTTCTCCATTATTACCAGTTTCCTAGCAAGCCGAGCCGCATGCGCGAGGCGGGGAGCATCATGGCTGAACTTTTGACTTCCATACTTCTGGTATAGGGTTTTAGCAAGGTCTTCACTGTCGGTGGCCCTGGAAGTAGATCCAGGGCCATCGTGCAGGCGAAACAGACTCTTGAGCATACCAAAGATACTCTTGCTACGACCGCTATGAGTCCGTTGCACCTGGTCCTCCAGGTTTTTGCAGGTTAGCTGGTATAACCTGTTCTGTGCGTTGCCTGGTAGCATGTAGGGGCGTTCCACCAGGAGGAACATCATGTAGTTGGACAACACCTTGATGGCCTTCACATGAGGCAGCACGTCCTTGGCCTTGGCCCTCTCGCTCATGGCAAGGAAAAGATCGGTGCCGATGTGCCAGATGATGATGCCTTCCTGGAACTCAATGCCCAGGGAGTTCTTGAGGACGCCCTGGTACAAATGCCTGCTATGCAGTGGTTCCTCGCCCCACTTCTTCCTGAGCATTCCTAGGGCGTTCAGCCTCCCATCCTTGTGTACAAGACTCATATGTTTAGAGATGGACACCTTGACACGTGTCGGCATCTTAACGGTCCCTGAGTAATGCATCCTGTTCCAGAACTCCCTGAGCCCAACCACGCTGGCCAACCTGCCGAGCAGAGGGCTGGTCAGTGAGTCAGGGCGAGTGCAGAAGTGCAGCATGTTGTACTGCCCCATGTTGCCCGACCACCTCCTTGACTTGTACCAGGAATCTCTACCGGTGACTAAACGGTGAAGTGCTAGGACGGCGCCGCGCAGGCGATCCCATCTTTCATTACACAGGGCTTCAAATCGGAGCCAACGACATGTCGTGGTGCTCAGGAAAGCAAATGTCCAAGAGGACACTAGCGCATTCAGCAGGGATGTCGTCTCCATGAACAAGGCACCACCGAGCAAGATGTAAGTGATGGCAACATCTACTTCCCTGTCGCCAGGGTCCTCTCCACTGAACAGGAACAGCAGCAGTGCAGCGACAATGGCAAGCGGCGAGATGACACGGATGCAGTAGCCGGGCCAGGTGTGGATCACAGCAGCTTTGGTGTACAGGATGTCATACATGAGGGAGAGCTCCATCTCCATCAACGTCCATTGATCGACGCCACCGGTCATCATTTCTTCGGTGATCTTCTGCCCGTCTGCCTTTTCGATCACGGAAGAATTGACCATGGCACGCTTACAGATGTGAAACAACGAGTGTGCTCGTCGCAAATGGGATTCCTCGTCCAGTTCATCCTTCTCCTTCTCTGAGTAAGCCAACCTTTTATCCTGCAGATGAAAATGGTTATGCATGGCGGGTGGTTGCTCTTGCTTCTTCCTGACGGAGCTGCGGATACTCTCCAGGTTGCCGCACCTGAGTGCCCACGTCCTCTCTCCGTACTTGACGACACCGACGGCGAACATCAACGCGGCGGCAAGCGGGAGCATGTTTCCGCCGCCGGCGATGTTCTTGTAGAGGACATAGGCTGCTCCGAGGACCTGCACAACCTGGGTATGGAGGTGGCGAAGCCAGAGCTGGTTGTCCTGGAGCGCATAGGCCGTGATGCTGTCTGGGCCGCCGAGGTGCAGCAGCAGGAATGGCGCCCAGAAGGCGATGAGCTGGTGGCCGCGTGCCTTGTTGCTGAGCCACATGTGGCCGAGGGCATAGATGGCAGTGTAGTCGGCCATGAGGTATGCTTGCCAGAGGAGGAACCTGATGATGGCGGGGGCTTCACGCCGACGGATCCCAGCGAAGAGGAAGAGGACGACCTGGAGCCCGAGGCTGAGGAGCACCAGGATTTGCACAGACAACTGACTCCAGAGGTCCAGTAGCCCTCCCGCCATTGCTGCTGCTTGCACTGTCTGAAATGAATTTTCACGGTTTTGTTTTTCAGAAAAGGTGAAAAAGATCCAACTAAGCTTGGGCCTACTTACTTACACCTAATAAACATATAGTAAAAATGCTCTAAAAACGTACTAATATAGTACTCCTATATTTTATTTCAGATCATAGTTGGAACAACCTTTCCAAGCTACACATGAACTATTACATGTGCTCATATGTTCTCCATTTTGTTTCTCTGAAAGGGTGTTATATAATATGAGCATCGATGTTGAGGAATACTGCAGTACGTAGAGAAACGTACAACATAAATATCCAATCAGCTACATCCATACATAAGTACACGTACATATATAAATCGTCACAGTTCACAAGTCATGGTATATCCATACCGGCAAGATCGGTAGAAGCTAGCAGCGCAGGTCCAGAATAAAGTCTTCGCCTCGGAGATCCTGCAGAGAAACAGCAAGCAAAGAGGAAGAAATGTACACTGCAGGGAGTGTACTGTGAGGTGGCGAACTACAGAAACATGGCCCTATATCATAACCCCAAAGCTCTTGTCATTTTTTGTTGTAAATGAGGCCAAGGGTACAACCAACAGTACTATATACGAGTGATTACATGATTGATGGTTCCATCAACGTACCATGTTCGGGGCCATGTGGCGGCAGGCGGCGCAAGAAAAGCAGTGGATATATGCGCCAAATCTGAAGCTCGTTGGGTCTTTTATATGTTAGCATGGGTCTTTTTCATAAGAAACGAGAGATAAGGCGGCTGTGCAGTTCATTGGGTTTATAGTTTTATATATCAATCCAACAGAAATTGCAGGGGATTGGTTGAGTTCAGCGCAAAAGCAATTCTAACAGCTCCGGTATATGGCGGAGGACCACAAGCCAATCAGTTGACGACAGCTTAGTACTAGTACTCAACCGTAGTAATTAGTTTTCTTTTGCTAAATTTGATGGGGTTGGTATTTTCCGTCACTGGGTCCCACTCGCACAAGGATAGTTGCATCACTACGGGAATATGCATTTTGCCGAGTATTAGAGTGTTTGCCGATTGTTTTTCCACGGGCACTCCGCAAACATAGCCTTTGCCAATGCTTTCGAAAGTACAATCGGCAAATATCTCACACTAGGTAAACACGATGTTTGTCTAGTGTCATGCTTGACAAAGGCATATATTTCCCTAAAATTTAGAGAGTTTGTATTTTCTGTCTTTTTTTTGCAAGAGTACTGGACGAACCCAAGCCGATGGAGCGCTGAGTTTCTGCGGCTAGACGGTACGCGCTTCTGACAGTAAACTGCACACTCTTCTCCGGAAATCATGCAATAGTCTTGGCCATTTCTCGGAGACGTTCTGTTCTTAAGAATTTCATGAACATCCAAGTCCCAAAAGTATTCCTGGAGTATTTGCACATTCCATGCACCATGTTCATTTAGAAAGTCGGCCACCCAATTAAATCTACAATTTTCTCTTTGGAGCGACCGGCCTGAAATTATGACTCCGAGGAATCCAGACATCTCTCCATGTCCTCATCAAAGTACCATCCCCCACGCGACATATGATGCCCTGTTTCAAGAGCTCTAATCTATGTACAATCTCTTTCCACACCGCTGACGAGCACTGAGGGAAAGACCTTATCCAACAGATATTTTCTTAGCAATCATTGGGTCCCAACCAGGCAAAGATAGTTGCATCACCGCGGGAATCTGCCATTTTGCAGAGTGCCGAAGTGTTTGGCGAGGTGTTTTTTCTGCACATCAGCAAATATAGGCTTTGTCAAGTGATTTTGAAAATACATTCATTAAAAATCTGACACTACGTAAACAGGAGTTTGCCTAGTGTCACATTTGGCAAAGACACACCTCTACAAAACACTTGGCAAAGATTTTCTTTTCATTTCCTTTCTTTTCTTTCTTTTCATTTACTTATTTTATTTCTATTTTCTTTCTTTTTCTGTATTTTCATTCTATTATTTTATTCTAATTTCTTTTTTATTGTTTTTTTCCTTTGTGTAACATGAAAAATCTAGGCAAAAGGGATGAAAAATCACCTATGTTAATAAGTCTATGGTTATGTCTTATCCAAATAAAATTTGAGGAATTCCAAATATCATGGTGTCTGTACCCGTCCCAAAACAAGGAGCCTATTGGATTTTTAATTTTAGAAATCGTAAACGAAGTTTGAAAAACAAGAAATTTGGCAGTGTCATTATATGATCGCTAGAACCTATGGTAAAAATATGTAACGTACACCATTTGCAAGCCGAAACATCTCGGAGAAAGAATCATGGTTTCGAGAATGAGTTTTCTATGTTCAACATACACCACCATCACATGTTCCATGTCAAAAATTGACATTTTTCAGGTTTTATTTTCTATATTTAAATCATTTAATGCATTTCTAGTCATTTAATTAGTGAATATAATTCAAATTTGAAATGCAAGTGCGTGAAAAGATTGGTAAAAATGGGTTGAAAAATCATACTTGTGTTCATGATTCTATGTTCAGGTTTTATCTAAGAAAATAAGAATAATGCCAAACATCAGGGTGCACGTACCCATCCTTGGACATGGGGCTTTTTGTTTTGTTAATTCTAAAGAAATGCAAACGAAACTGGAAAACATGAAATTGGTGTCATTATATGATCCCTAGAGAGTGTGTTCAATTTTTTATATGCTTTCGTAAAAGTTGTGATGTATATTGCTTGAAAACTGGAACATCCCCAACGAAGAATTGTGGTTTCGAGATGGAATGTGTTGGGTTCAAAGGCGAGGTATCCGTTGCTCCATTCACAATGGGTGCAAATCCTTAAACATATTATTCAAATAGATGAAAAATGCATTGTTCCCCGATTTAAAAGAATATCCATTACGTAACAAACACAATCCTGAAATAATGTATTTTCATAATGTTGGAGCGAAATAACAATTATTAAGTTATAGTGTGAATCCTGAAGGTAGACACAAGGGCATAACACTGACGGCTTGAGCAAATACTTGGACACCGTTCCCGACACGCATCTGCACCTCATTCCTTGCCAGGCTTGGCACCTTCTGAAGTCCTTGCAACAAGTTCCAAATATGAGCAACGATCTGCTATCAAATACCCATGAGTTACAGTGAGGACTAGCAAGACATATGTCTATAACATCTATAACACTTATACCTTTGTTGGACGATCCAAAATTCTTCCTTCCCGCCAAAAACTTTTTGCAATTCCTCTTCTAGTGAACTTTGCCCTTCCAGAAGAAACACTCAGTGTCCTTAGTGGCACCACCTTTAAGCTCTTCTTGGGTTTCAGTCTTACCGGCGCCCTTGCCCTTTTTGGCTTTTCCCTTTTTTCTTGAAAATGTGATCTTATTCACCATTACCACATGATTGTTGTCTTTCTACATTCCAGCCTTAGCAGTCTTTACCATAGAAAACAAATCATTTATACTCTTTTCCATCCGTTCATGTTGTAATTCATGATGAAACCATTGTAATACGGGAGTGAAGCAAGTAATAGATTAGTGCCAGACGAAGCAGGATCAGAAATCCCAAAGTTTTCGACATCTGCGCGTAACCAACCATTTTGATCACGTGCTTGCTCACTGAGCATCCTTTCGCCATCTTGCATTCCAACATGCCTTAGTTTTCTCATAAAGTTCGGCTCTTGGTTGCGCATTGAATGCTACAATCATATCGTAAGCACTAGGTGTTTTGAAACACTTTTGTAGCCATGGATCCATGCAAGTGAGCATAAGGCATTGTACTGTAGTGCGATCATCCATTTTGGTCGCATTGACATGTCATCGTCCGTGACCTCAATGCCCGGAGCTTCTGGAAGAGCTACATCTAGAATGTACTCTTTCTTAGCCATCCTAAAGACAACCCTCGAGGTATAGACCCAGTCCGCCTAGTTGCTTCCATTCGTAGTTAATTTCTCTTTCTCTAGCATCAGGCATAAGTTAAACGGTATCTTGCAGGCCATCATATCTACAACAAAAAATACAAGTTCACTTAAACAGTGATCATAATTAAGTAACATTTAATTTGAAAGTGCGCTCCCACTAAAACCAATATCAATCATAATTGATTTAAGTTATTCAAGACCCCTGTCTCAACTGTTTGCCATTGATGTGACATCACTGATGATGAAAATTTTGACTATAGGCCAACTTGCTGATGACATCTCATGTGACTTTTGTTCATCTTTCAGTGTGCGTGTTCCGAGCTCAAGACCTTCTTGCCTGTACGTCATGACAACCAAGTGGTCTTGCAGTGTGAACCATTTGCACCCACCTCATATGCGACAAGTCTGTCGTACCCATGTGACATGGTGCACCTCGAAGTAACACGTATTCCAGACGGTGTTACACTTGGGAGAACACTAACTGCGTGATATTTGTGTGAGGGGTCCCTATAAAACACGACTACCACACATAAAATAACAAGGTGAATAAAATGGATTAAAATCACAGAAAATTCATAATATTACGTGAGATGGTATAGTCGCCTTGCGGCGAAGAAATTCCCGAATATCGTTTCCTCTTCCTTCAACACATTTGGTGGAGAACACCTTCTTTGCATACGACATAACATCGATGTTCACCGATGCATCATCGTCATCGCCTTTCATCATCAGTGACTAAGCTCCTCTGAGGTAGCTTGGACTATGTGATGAGATGGTAGGGTGGAAGAAACCTCTCTAATGCATCAGAAAGAGCCAAGGAAGCTCTGCTGCAACTCCGCTCAGCTTAAAACCGTCATCATTACCAGCAGATCCGGATAACCACCCTGACGTCCACAAGAGGCAATCCACTCCATACCTGCTCCAAGGCGATGCCTTCAAGAAAGAAGCAACGCTAGAGCAACATCATTGCCCACTCTATCGAGAGCATGGGTTCCCCACGGATCCTAGGAAGGGAGAGGCGAACACATAGCGGCGCTCCCCAACAGGGAAAGTGTCTCTGCTTTGATAAAAAAGTATCTAGAGCATCATATGACAGAAGCCGAAGGGCTCATTCCACTACCTACACGGAAGTCAAAACCTACAGCTGGCAGTCGGTTTGAACCCACCATCCTAATCCCGAGGAACCCTACTTAGCATAGTCGCCTCTACCAGCCACCGCGCGATGGAGATAAGAAGAACATCTTTTCATTAATTTGCAAGGAAGAATGTTCATAAGAAGTTATATACATGAAGAGGCAATCAGCGACAACAGCTGGCAACGCGACCACGCGGTGTTTCAAACCTCGAGGAATTAGCTTCAAAAGCCATATCCAACCATAGAAACCTCTCTTAACCCTAGCCACCACCAAGTTTCTCCCCCACGCCACTAGAATTGCCCCCCCCCCCACTTCGCCTTCCGGAGGCCTCATTGTCAGCAAAAGAAGTGGGAACCTGATATGTCTGTTTTGCATCACTATTTCTTAGTATAAATTGCATCGTTCCAATGTCTTTTCCCCTTTAAATTACATGATCCACTAAGTGAGTGAGCGTGTGTGTGTGTGTGTGTGTGTGTGTGAGAGAGAGAGAGAGAGAGAGAGAGAGAGAGGTGAATTGCCAGAAAGCTGCAGAAATAGAAGCAAAAGAAGGGTATCGAAGAAACTACTTTTATGAGGACCAATAAAATCCATAAAAAAATATTTCTACAAGTTTCTCATCAGAAGAAGCCCAAGGGTGGTTGGCACCTCTCCGAGCGAGACCTGTGGGGCCCACGCGCCCCTAGCTCGCGCCCCTAGGCCACGAGCCAGGGGTGCATGGGGCCCACAGGCATCCCCCGGGAGCCCCCAGTGCCCCCTAATCTTATATTACCCTAAAAACTCAATCTCAATTTTATGAGTTTTTTTTTGCCGCCGTCTGCGTGGCGGAAGAGAGAAGAACACTTTTTCTAGTGGTGATGTGCGAACGTCGACTACATACCACTTCACAATTAAGGTCCTAGAGGAGAGCATCGTGTGATTAGTTTATCTATGACGAGTGGTTGGAGTAACAAATATTAGCAAACCCTAGCTCAGTTTATGAACTATTGCATAAGAGAACGTTGGAATCCCAAAGTTTTATGCTATGGTTGGACTTTATATAATTAACCTTTTGTATTTTCGGATGCTTGGATAGAGGGTAAATCATAAGTATGTCATTTGTTCAAGTAATAACATCACACTATTCTAGGTTCCACCACATATCAATTATCAAGGTGATGGACGCAAACTCAATGGAACTAGATGAGAGTAACTTGGTGCAATTCCCGTGTGTCTTGGAGAGCGTTTTGATCCCTATAAATAATACAACCGGCTTGTCCTAAGAACAATTAAGGATTGGACCACTTGCCACGCCGTTGCACATTTGTTTCAAGTTAAGTTCTTGCAGTTATTCTTGTGACCAAACCATCCACCAAACAAGCTTTCTAGTTTTATAATGATTTCTTTACTAGTTTCCTCAACCAATTCCTTCTGCTCCTCGTGGGTTCGATACTCTTATCGAAAAGGGCTACAGTAGACCCCTTGCGCCTGAGGGTTACCAGAACCCTTCTGTCCACTCTGGGTTTTTTCTCCTTTGATTTTGTTTCTCCGAGGTGGCGGCGGCGATTTCATGTTGGATCTCCCTACCACGAGGATGTATGATCCAGCGCCGACGAAGGGCATGTGAGAGTTTGTGTCCCCATATATGTTGGTTTTCTTCAGATCTTAATAGTTGGTGTGTTCTTCAATGAGAGCAATTGGATGACCATTGGTTCGACCACTTCAACATCTTCTTCTGTGTTGTTCTACGACATAGTTCAATTTTCTCCAATCCTCTAGACTAGTGGTGATGGATTGCAATCCTATTTTTGCGTGGGGTGATGCTCCAACTGATGCTTCTTCAACAACTTCTAGATGTCGTCTCAAGGGACGAGTAGTTATTCCTATATTTAAATCCTGGTATGGCCAAGTTGTTTGTAGGTATCTTGTTTTTACTGTTAGTACAATGCAATTTTCAATCTTCCACGGGTGGCATACAACTAGAGAAATAAGATGAAGAATATGTTTTGCAATGTAATCTTAGTTTGTATTGGTCGATACCAATTGTTTTTTCATGATATAGTGGTTATTTTTTCTTAATAAATATTGGATATAAGATGCGGGTATTCTTTGGAAAACAAATCGATAAATAAAAACCAAATGAATGGGGTAACACAGGGGAGGATGAGCCGCGAACGAGGCATGCAAGGCGGGACGGGCCGTAAACGGAGATGCCATGTGCCAGTATGGTTTGCCGAGTTCTAACAAGCAAAACTCAGCAGAGTACGGCGAATAGAAATAAGCCATGTGCGAGAACTTATTGCCAAGTAAAAAAACTACAGAGTTCCTTTGTTAGCAGAACTGGGCAAATATTTTGCTGAGTTCTGAACTCGGCAATCTCCCATCGAGTAAGGACTAGACGTGTGGCACTGCGTTATTGTCCAGTGCCACATTTCACCGAGTTTATGACGAACGAAATTATGATGACTATTTGTCCAGTCCATAGTTTTGCCGTGTTTTGTATGTAAGTAAACTTGGTGAATATTAGCGTTTTGCCGAGTTTCATACTCGGCGAAATACCAAAGTTGGCTGGCAAATCACATGTTTGCTGAGTTCTGGAACTCTGGGACAAAATCATATCCTATATACTTAAGAAGTTCACCCCCGCTATTTGATTTATCTCAACATGCAGCATAGACACATCAGCATCCATTCACATCCTGCCATGTCACACCTCATGCAGTCCACTCAAGCCTACCTCCTCAGGTCTGAACAAATATTTTCATCATCATTTGTTTTCTGAAATAATTTTTTACAAGTAGTACTAATTAGTTTTCACACCGTGGGAAACGAACCACCCACGTACTCTCGCGTCCCCTCTTCTCCGCCCCTATCCCTTCCTCTTCTCCCTGAAATAAATAATTCCCTTCCTAAACTCTTCTTCCTTCCTCTTTCTACAGTAGCCCATGGCTGCGGGCATCCACATCTCCGTGTGACGCACTCCT
Organism: Aegilops umbellulata; assembly: GCA_032464435.1. Classification (NCBI taxonomy): domain Eukaryota; kingdom Viridiplantae; phylum Streptophyta; class Magnoliopsida; order Poales; family Poaceae; genus Aegilops; species Aegilops umbellulata. The sequence continues at coordinate 546,382,085 of CP136055.1, read as the reverse complement.
CCGGCACAATCCGTCCGTCCTGCGCCGCACACTACCTCCGGCGCAACCGCCGGTCTAGATCACCTCCGCCGCTCACCAGGATTCCTCCTTGCAGGTGTGATGCGTGCGTCGTCAAGCGGGCGTCCGATCCATCTCCGTGTGAGGCGCTCCTCCGGCACAATCTACCCGTCATGCGCGCTCACTACCTCCGGCACAACGACCGGTCCAGATCACCTCTGCCCAGTCGTCAGGGGCTCAGTCAACAGCGGCCTCCACCCCGGCCTCGCCCTGCAACATGTCTTCGTCAAGTACGTCGACCTCGGCCGGAACTGCGTCCAAGGGCATCGCGAGTGCTGGTACATCGCCGACCTCGATCACTGGTTGGTTCATTGTTTAATGATGACTGTCGATTTTTTCTTTGGTCAAACACACGGAGGTGGTGTATGTACTATCTAGGGGATGTTGAGCCACCACACCTGCCACGGTGGAAGCCATTCTTGTGGCAAGCCGAGCACCTGCATGTTAGTATGAAATCTTGGCCCTGTGCGTCCGTGATGGGTTTGCAGCAAGTGCGGCGACAGGTTCTATAGTATGTTCTTCAGGATTTATTCAGTCTTCAGTACTTCTGTCTTACTCTTACAAAAAAGGTCACATTAAGCGTAGAATACCGATCAAAATCAGCCCTCTCGTGCCTTCGGCTCCAGCTGTAACTGACTGACTGATCGAGACAGAAAGGATCCCATCACGACGCTTTTTGTCTCCGTCGCTCCCTTGGCGCGTGCTACACCAGTTTCTCATCTCCCCCACTGACTAATTATGTATTTCTTTTAATAAACACAAGTGCACGTAGGAATCCAAGTAAATAGCAACGGCTGTTATTAATTGGTTACAGATCTTTTCCCTTTGTCTCTCTCCAACCTTGATCGGAAATAGTTCTCCACAACAATTGAATCCCCCTGCTGAAACTGCTCAACTGGTCCATCGTTTCAGCTTCAAGTTCATCCATCTCTTTAAACTGACCACGAGAAGGAGGATCCATCAAGGCTAGGGACGCCTGTACATCACTCATGACCATCAATTCTTCATCACTCATGACCACCAATTCTTAGTTTGTATATAGTGTGATCATCATCTGATGCCCCCACCTGCTCAAGCCGTTGTCTTTGCCACTAGCTTGCTAACTGTACAAGTTTAACCTTTGCAATAATGCCATTTTCCCACCATATGCAGGACAGTGTCAACCATGCATGCAAGAATCTCATGAACTACTCTGCTTTGCTCCAAGAATTAAGAGTACTGTTGCTTAAATCATGAATAAGTGATCACTAGGTTGTTCAACTTCAATTGTAGTAAAAAATAGCACTCCCAATTCGTGATGATCCAATGCATGTATCCGCATGAATAGAAAGTATTTCGTTTAGGTAATTTACAATTGTTTGTTTATTATCAATTTATTTTTTATGTTTAAGCAACAAATTGTTACATAGAATTCAGAAGGCTGAAAGGCACTATACCATCCAGCCCCTCTCCATTTAGGACTAGATTCCCTACATGGGTAAAACTACATACAGACTTGGGTGTACATTTATGGGCAAAGCTATGTATGGATTTGGGTGTACAAAAATACACCTATTATTTTTTCAAACTTCTGAATCCTTTGTATGATTCATGTATATAGAACAATATACATCAAGAAATCAGGAAACATGAGTAAAATTGTAAATCTGAAGGACTATATACACCATTGTTTGGATCTTGGCTCCACCACTGATCCACTACAGTTCATATATGACAAGAATGTGGAGATGCATTATTCACGTATATTCTAATTTTATTTTTGAAATTTAATACTATAAATTCTCGCAGCAACGCGGGGGGTATTATCTAGTTCTAGTAGTGACACTCACCCATGCAACGGAGTAGTACTAGAGCCTGAATGGCTTCTTGCTTTGATTTGGCGCTGGGAGAGAGTGAGGACACCTCCAATGCACGACTCTATGATACGTCCATTTTGCATCATGATTTCTTACTGTTATTTATAGTGTTTTTAATTAATATAACACTTTGTGGAGCAATTCTAATGCATTTCCTCCCTTAATATGCAAGATTTACATGAAGAGAGAGATTGCCGGCAGCTAGAATTCTGGACCTGAAAAAGCTATGTCAAAGATACCTATTCTGCACATCTCCAGATGAGCTGAAATTTCATGGAAATTTATTTTGGAATAAATAAAAAATAGTGGAGCAAGGAAGTATCAGAGGGGGCCACCCCAGGTGCCCACGAGGCACCAGGGCGCGCGCCCCGGTGGCTTGTGGGGCTCCTGGCTCGCCTCCGGTGCCCATCTTCTGGTATATAAGCCCATTTGCCCTTGAAAAAAAAATAAGGAGAGGACTTTCGAGACGGAGCACTGATACGTCCATTTTGCATCATTCTTTTATTTATAGCATTATGGGTTGTTATTACACATTATATCACAATACTTATGCCTATTCTCTCTTATTTTATAAGGTTTACATGAAGAGGAAGAATGCCGACAGCTAGAATTCTGGACTGGAAAGGAGCAAATATTATAGACCTATTCTGCACAACTCCAAAAGTCCTAAAACTTCACGGAGAATATTTTTGGAATATATAAAAAATATTGGGTGAAGAAAGCACCAGACGGGGGGCACCAACATGCCACAAGGGTGGAGGGCGCGCCCCTCGTCCTTGTGGGCCCCCTGGCAGGCCTCCGACGCCCATCTTCTGCTATATGGTGTGTTTTGACCTGGAAAAAATTATCAGAAGGAAGCTTTCGGGACGAAGCGCCGCCGTCTCGAGGCGGAACCTGGGCAGAACCAATCTAGGGCTCTGGCAGAGCTGTTCTGCCGGGGAAACATCCCTCCGGGAGGGGGAAATCATCGCCATCGCCATCACCACCGATCCTCTCATCGAGAGGGGGACAATCTCCATCAACATCTTCACCAGCACCATCTCCTCTCAAACCCTATTTCATCTCTTGTATCCGATCTTTTTCTCAAAACCTTAGATTGGTACCTGTGGGTTGCTAGTAGTGTTGATTACTCCTTGTAGTTGATGCTAGTTGGTTTATTCGGTGGAAGATCATATGTTCAGATCCTTAATGATAATTAATACTCCTCTGATTATGAACATGAATATGCCTTGTGAGTAGTTATGTTTGTTCCTGAGGACATGGGATAAGTCTTGTTATAAGTAATCATGTGAATTTGGTATTTGTTCGATATTTTGATGAGATGTATGTTGTCTCTCCGCTAGTGGTGGTATGTGAACGCCAACTACATGACACTTCACCATTATTTGGGCCTAGGGGAAGGCATTGGGAAGTAATAAGTAGATGATGGGTTGCTAGAGCTATAGAAGCTTAAACCCTAGTTTATGCGTTGCTTCGTAAGGGGTTAATTTGGATCCATATGTTTCATGTTATGGTTAGGTTTACCTTAATTATTTTTCGTAGTTGCAGATGCTTGCGAGAGAGGTTAATCATAAGTGGGAGGCTCGTCCAAGAAAGGGCAGCACCCAAGCACTGGTACACCCACATATAAAATTATCAAAGTAACAAACGCGAATCATATGAGCATGATGAAAACCAACTTGACAACAATTCCCGTGTGTCCTTGGGAGCGCTTTGGTTTATATAAGAGTTCATCTAGGCTTATCCTTTGCCACCAAAAGGATTGGGCCACCTTGATGCATCTTATTTACTTTTGTTACTTGTTACCCGTTATGAATTATCTTATCACCCAACTATCTACTATCAATAATTTCAGTGGTTGCAGAGAATACCTTGCTAAACCCACTTGTCATTTCCTTCTGCTCCTTGTTGGGTTCGACTCTCTTACTTATCGAAAGGACTACGATAGATCCCCTATACTTGTGGGTCATTAAGACTCTTTTCTTGCGCCGTTGCAGGGGAGTGAAGCGCCTTTGGTAAGTGGAATTTGGTAAGGAAATATGTATTTAGTGTGCTGAAATTTACTGTCACTTGTTATTATGGAGAATAATCCTTTGAGGGGCTTGTTCGGGGTATCTTCACCTGAGCTGAGGAGCAAAGAGTTGCTCCTCAACCAACTGCACCTACTGAAAATATTTATTATGAAATTCCTTCGGGTATGATAGAGAAACTGCTAGCTAATCCTTATGTAGGAGATGGTACATTACATCCCGATATGCACCTAATTTATGTGGATGAAGTTTGTGGATTATTTAAGCTTGCAGGTATGCCCGGGGATGTTGTCAAGAAGAAGGTCTTCCATTTATCTTTGAAGGTAAAGGCATTGACATGGTATAGGCTGTGTGATGATATTGGATCATGGAACTACAACCGACTGAAATTGGAATTTCATCAGAAGTTTTATCCTATGCATCTGGTTCAACGTGATTGGAATTATATATATATATATAATTTTTGGCCTCGTGAAGGAGAAATTATCGCTCAAGCTTGGGGGAGGCTTAAGTCAATGTTATATCCATGCCCCAATCATGAGCTCTCAAGAGAAATTATTATTCAAACTTTTTATGCTCGGCTTTCTCATAATGATCGATCCATGCTCGATACTTCTTGTACTGGTTCTTTTATGAAGAAGGATATTGAATTCAAATGGGATTTATTGGAAAGAATTAAACGCAACTCTGAAGATTGGGATCTCGACGAAGGTAAGGAGTCAGGTATAAGTTTGATTGTGTTAAATATTTTATGGATACCGATGCTTTTCGTGATTTTAGCACTAAATATGGACTTGACTTGAGATATATAGTAGCTTCTTTCTGTAAATTATTTGCTACTCATGTTGATCTCCCTAAGGAGAATTGGTTTAAATATCATCCTCCCATTGAAGTTAAAGTAGTAGAATCTATTAAAGTTGAAGAAGAAACTATTACTTATAATGTTGATCCTATTGTTCCTACTGCTTATATTGAGAAACCACCTTTTCCTATTAGAATAAAGGATCATGCTAAAGCTTCAACTGTGGCTCGTAAGAGATATACTAGAACACCTACACCCCATGAACAAATTAAAGTTGAACCTAGTATTGCTATGGTTAAAGATCTCTTAGTCGATAATATTGATGGGCATGTTATTTATTTCTGTGATGAAGCTGCTAGGATTGCTAAACCTGATACTAAATATAAACATAGACCTGTGGTTGGCATGCCTGTTGTTTCTGTTAAAATTGGAGATCATTGTTATCATGGATTATGTGATGTGGGTGCTAGTGTGAGTGCAATTCCTTATACCTTGTACTGAGAAATTATGAATGACATTACACCTGCTGAGATATAAGATATTTATGTTACTATTAAGCTTGCCAATAGAGCTACTATATCACCAATTGGGATTGTTAGAGATGTTCAAGTCTTGTGTGGGAAGATAAAATATCCTGCTGATTTTCTTGTTCTTGCTTCCTCACAAGATAATTTTTGTCCCATTATATGTGGTAGACCTTTCTTGAATACTGTTAATGCTAAGATAGACTGCGAGAAAGATATTGTTACTGTTGGTTTAGGGGATATATATCATGATTTTAATTTCTCTAAATTTTGTAGACAACCCCATGATAAAGAATTGCCTAGTAAGGATGAAATTATTGGTCTTGCTTCTATTGCCATGCCTCCTACGGATCCTTTAGAACAATATTTGCTAGACCATGAAAATGATATGTTTATGAATGAAAGAAGGGAGATAGATGAAATATTTTTTAATCAGGGGCCTATTTTGAAACGCAATTTGCCTGTTGAAATCCTTGGGGATCCTCCTCCACCTAAGGGTGATCCCGTGTTTGAGCTTAAACAACTACCTGCTACTTTGAAATATGCTTATCTTGATCAAAAGAAGATATATCCTATTATTATTAGTGCTAACCTTTCAGAGCATGAAGAAAATAAATTATTGAAAACTCTGAAGAAGCACTGTGACGCTAGATATACTCTTGATGATCTTAAGGGCATTAGTCCCACTTTATGTCAGCACAAAATTAATTTGGAACGTGATGCTAAACCAGTTGTTGATCATCAACGACGGCTAAATCCCAAAATGAAAGAAGTGGCAAGAAATGAAATACTAAAGCTTCTGGAAGTAGGTATAATTTATCCTATTGCAGATAGTCAATGGGTAAGTCCTTTTCATTGTGTCCCTAAGAAGGGAGGCCTTACTGTTGTTCCTAATGATAAGAATGAATTGACCCTGCAAATAATTGTTACAGGTTATAGAATGGTAATTGATTTTCGCAAATTGAATAAAGCTACTAGAAAAGATGATTACCCTCTTCCTTTTATTGATCAAATGCTAGAAAGATTATCCAAACATACACATTTTTGCTTTCTAGATGGTATTTTGTTTTTTCTCAAATACTTGTGTCAAAAGATGATCAGGAGAAGACCACTTTTACTTGCCCTTTTGGTACCTTTGCTTGTAGACATATGCCTTTTGGTTTATGCAACGCACCTGCTACCTCTCAAAGATGTATGACTGCTATATTCTCTGAGTTTTGTGAAAAAATTGTTGAGGTTTTCATGGATGATTTCTCAGTTTACGGAACTTCTTTTGATGAGTGCTTAAACAACCTTGATCAAGTTTTGCAGAGATGTGAAGAAACTAATCTTGTCTTGAATTGGGAGAAGTGCCACTTTATGGTTAATGAAGGTATTGTCTTGGGGCATAAAATTTCTGAAAGAGGTATTGAAGTTGATAAAGCTAAAGTAGATGTTATTGAAAAGATGTCGTGTCCTAAAGATATCAAAGGTATAAGAAGTTTCCTTGGTCATGCTGGTTTCTATAGGAGGTTTATTAAAGACTTCTCTAAAATTTCTAGGACTCTCACTAATCTCTTGATGTTCCTTTTGTTTTTGATGATGATTGTGTAGAATCATTTGAAATACTTAAGAAAGCCTTGATTTCTGCACCTATTGTTCAGCCACCTGATTGGAATTTACCCTTTGAAATCATGTGTGATGCTAGTGATTATGCTGTTGGTGCTGTTCTAGGACAAAGAGTTGATAAGGAATTGAATATTATTCATTATGCTAGTAAAACTCTAGACAGTACCTAGAGAAATTATGCTACTACTGAAAAATAACTTCTAGCAGTTGTTTTTGCTTGTGATAAGTTCAGATCTTATATTGTTGATTCCAAAGTAACAGTTCACACTGATCATGCTGCTATTAAATATCTTATGGAAAAGAAAGATGCTAAACCTAGACTTATTAGATGGGTTCTCTTGCTACAAGAATTTAATTTGCATATTATTGATAGAAAGGGAGCTGAGAACCCCATTGAAGACAACTTGTCTAGGTTATAAAATGTTCTTGATGACCCACTGCCTATTGATGATAGCTTTCCTGATGAACAATTAGCTGTCATAAATGCTTCTCGTAATACTCCATGGTATGCTGATTATGCTAATTACATTGTTGCTAAATTTATACCACCTAGTTTCAGATACCAGCAAAAGAAAAAGTTTTTCTATGATTTAAGGCATTACTTTTGGGATGATTCACACCTTTATAAAGGAGTAGATGGTGTTATTAGACGTTGTGTACCTGAGCATGAACAAGAACAGATCTTATGCAAGTGCCACTCCGAGGCTTACGGAGGACACCATGTTGGGGATAGAACTTCACATAAGGTACTGCAATCTGGTTTTTATTGGCCTACTCTCTTCAAAGATGCCTGTAAGTTTGTCTTGTCTTCTGATGAATGCAAAAGAATTGGTAATATTAGTAGACATCAGAAAATTCCTATGAATTATTCACTTGTTATTGAACCATTTGATGTTTGGGGCTTTGATTATATGAGACCTTTTCCTTCCTCCAATGGGTATACACATATTGTAGTTGCTGTTGATTATGTTACTAAGTGTGTAGAATTGATAACCCACAAGTATAGGGGATCAATTGTAGCCTCTTTCGATAAGTAAGAGTGTCGAACCCAACTAGGAGCTAAAGGTAGAACAAATATTGCCTCAAGTTCTATCGACGACCGATACAACTCTACGCACGCTTAACGTTCGCTTTACCTAAAACAAGTATAAAACTAGAAGTACTTTGTAGGTGTAACGGGATAGGTTTGCAAGAATATAAAGAGCACATTAATAAAAACTAGGGGCTGTTTAGGTAAAGAAGCAATAAAGTTAGTATAGCGTGTGTGGAAAAGTGGTGGTAGGAGTTGTGAAATTGTCCCTAAGCAATTGACTACGTTACTGGACCGATAGCCCGTTTTATGTGGGAGAGGCCACTGCTAGCATGCCATCCCTGACTTGGAATTCTATGCACTTATGATTGGAACTATTAGCAAGCATCCGCAACTACTAACGTTCATTAAGGTAAAACCCAACCATAGCATTAAGATATATTGGTCCCCCTTCAATCCCGTATGCAACAATTTCTATGCTAGGTTGAAGCTTCTGTCACTCTTGCCCTCCAATACATAGTCCTATGGTGTGATCCACGTGCGCGCTCATATGATGGGCACTAAAGGATAGCAACATAACCACAAGCGTTTCAAATTTTGCCCTTTCACCGTTTCTTATATTCCCGGAGATCCATAAGTCCGATTGGGCTGAATTTTGGACTTGATCTCTATCCGGATATTAGCTTTCTTGCAGCGAAAGAAGGGCACCAACCGCCTTACGGGGTGGCCACGAGGGCCCAGGGTGCGCCTGACCCCCTGGGGCACGGCCCACTACCTCGTGGCCCCCTCGGACATCGTCTCGCGTTGATTCCACTTCCCAAAATTCATAAATATTCCAAAAATAATCTTCGTCAGTTTTTATCCCGTTTGGAATCTATTTGATATGGATTTTCTGTGAAACAAAAACATGCAACAAACAAGAACTGGCACCGGGCACTGGATCAATATGTTAGTCCCAAAAATAGTATAAAAAGTTACCAAAAGTATGTAAAAGTTGTAGAATATTGGCATGGAACAATAAAAAATTATAGATACAACGGAGACGTATCAGCATCCCCAAGCTTAATTCCTACTCGTCCTCGAGTAGGTAAATGATGAAAAAGATAATTTTTGATGTGGAATGCTACCTAGCATAATATTGATCATGTAATCTAATCATGGCATGAATATTAAGACACGAGTGATTCAAAGCAATAGTCTATCATTTGACATAAAAGAATTTAGTACTCGGGCATCCCAACAAACAATCAAGTCTTTCAAAATATCAATGCTAAAGAACGATATCCCTACAAAATCATATAGTCTTTTATGCTCCCTTTTCTTAACACAAGGTACCCCTCATGCCCATCCCGGTGTCAGCCAAGCAATTGGTTCATACTTTTTAACGCGCTTCAGCTTTTTCAACCCTCACGCAATACATGGGCGCAAGCCATGGATATAGCACTACAGGTGGAATAGAATATGATGATGGAGGTTGTGTGGAGAAGACAAAAAGGGAGAAAGTCTCACATCGACGCGCCTAATCAACGGGCTATGGAGATGCCCATGAATTGATGTCAATGTGAGGAGTAGGGATTGCCATGCAACGGACGCACTAGAGCTATAAGTGTATGAAAGCTCAAACTGAAACTAAGTGGGTGTGCATCCAACTTGCTTGCTCATGAAGACCTCGGGCATTTGAGGAAGCCCATCATCGGAATATACAAGCCAAGTTCTATAATGAAAATTCCCACTAGTATATGAAAGTGATAACTCAAGAGACTCTCTATATGAAGAACATGGTGCTACTTTCAAGCACAAGTGTGGTAAAAGGATAGTAACATTGCCCCTTCTCTCTTTTTCTCTCATTTTGTTTTTTTTTGTTTTTTTGTTTTGGTGGGCTTCTTTGGCCTCTTTTTTTATTTGGGCTTCTTTGGCCTCTTTTTTTAAGTCCGGAGTCTCATCCCGACTTGTGGGGGAATCCTAGTCTCCATCATCCTTTCCTAACTGGGGCAATGCTCTAATAATGATGATCATCACACTTTTATTTACTTACAACTCATTATTACAACTCGATACTAGGACAAAAATATGACTCTATATGAATGCCTCCGGCGGTGTACCGGGATGTGCAATGATCTAGCGTAGCAATGACATCAAAAAACGGACAAGCCATGAAAACATCATGATAGCTATCTTACGATCATGCAAAGCAATATGACAATGAATGCTCAAGTCATGTATATGACGATGATGGAAGTTGCATGGCAATATATCTCGGAATGGCTATGGAAATGCCATGATAGGTAGGTATGGTGGCTGTTTTGAGGAAGATATAAGGAGGCTTATGTGTGATAGAGCGTATCGTATCACGGGGTTTGGATGCACCGACAAAGTTTGCACCAGCTCTCGAGGTGAGAAAGGGCAATGCACGGTACCGAAGAGGCTAGCAATGATGGAAGGGTGAGAGTGTGTATAATCCATGGACTCACATTAGTCATAAAGAACTCATATACTTATTGCAAAATTTTATTGGCCCTCTAAGCAAAGTACTACTACACATGCTCCTTGGGGGGAGGTTGGTAGGAGTTAACCATCGTGCGCCCCCGACCTTCACGCAAAGATAAACAATCAAAATACAATGCGCGCCAATTTGGTTACATAGTTAGGAGACCATACGTGCATGCTTCAGGAATCACAAACCTTAACACCAATATTCTTACTAAACACAACCACTTACTAGAACCTCCCACATATTATCATCTCTATATCGCAAAACTATTGCAAGGAATCAAACATATCATATTCAGTGATCTACAAGTTTTATGTAGGATTTTATGACTAACCATGTGAATGACCAATTCCTGTCATCTCTCTAAATAGATATAAGTGAAGCAAGAGAGTTTAATTATTTCTACAAAAGATATGCCCACGCTCTAACAAATATAAGTTAAGCAAAATAGCATTCTACAAATGGCGGTTTTCTATGTGTAGGGAAACAGGAAATCCATACTTCAAATGATATAAGCGAAGCACATGAAGCATTCTATAAAACCATACTCAAAAGATATAAGCGAAGTGCAAAGAGCATTCTATAAATCAACCACGGACTATCTCATACCAGCACGGTGCATAAAAGAAAAGTAAAAAACCTAATGCAAAAGACGCTCCAAGATTTGCACATATCACATGAACGAAACGAAACCAAAAACATACCGATACTTGTTGAAGAAAGATGGGATGCCTTCCGGGGCATCCCCAAGCTTAGACGCTTGAGTCTCCTTGAATATTTACTTGGGGTGCCTTGGGCATCCCCAAGCTTGAGCTCTTGGCTCTCCTCCTTCTCCTCATATCGAGACATCCTCGATCTTTGATCACTTCATCAACACAAAACTCAACAGAAAGCTTGGTAAGATCCGTTAGTATAATAAAGCAAATCACTACTCTAAGTACTGTTGCAAACAAATTCATATTTTGTTTTTGCATTGTGGCTACTGTAATATATCTTTTCCATGGCTTCATCCACTGATAGAAATTGATAGTTTCATCAAAACAAGCAACCTATGCATCAAAAATAGAATCTGTCTTAAACAGGACAGTCTGTAGTAATATGAACATTCACCATACCTCTGTTATTTCAAAAATTATGAAAAAATTAGGAACAATAAACAATTTGTATAGAAAGACAATACAAAAAGTTTCAGAATCTTTTGATGTTCCAGTTAAAAAAATGAAAAATCACGCACTACAGCCAAAGTTTCTGTCTTGCACCGCACAAACCAACAAGCAATGTAAACATCCTAAAGGCAAATCTTGGCACATCATTTTTATTTTTAAACTTTAAAAAAGCACACAACAGAAATAAATGACTCTCTAAAACTTCCGGGTAGTCTCCCTGGCAGCGCTTTCTTTAAAGCCATTAAGCTAGGCATAAAGTGCTCAAGTAATGGATCCACCCGAATCCTAAGGTATATCAAAGCCAATTTTAATTAACAATGATTTGTAATTTAGTAGTGAGCACAAAGTAACATATATCATGCAACAACGAAGTCTAAGTCTCTTCCTATGAATCGGCATGTCATAAAAGAACAATTCATGCACACAAAGTAAAGGCCAATGCATAGTATAAACAGTTTCTTGCAACTTTATCGTGTTGGAAACATAGAGAGGTGGACATGTAGTTCCTCTCTCATAATAATTTCAAGTAGGAGCAGCAAGCACATGCATATTATACTCATCAAAATCATCATGTGTAATGGTAGAATTCAACCCATCAATATAATCCTTAATATGAGAAAACTTCTCCGATATAGTGTAGTTTGGAGACTTCAAAAAGATAATAGGACTATCATGCGTGGGTGCAATAGCACCAGTTTCATGTTTAACATAAGGAACTATAGCAAGTTCATCTCCATAAGCATAATTCATATTGGCATCTTGGCTACAAGCATAGCAAGTATCAAGTTCATCAAAATGGGGTATTTCAAAAGAATCAAAGGGATCATAGCAATTATCATAGCAATCATCCTTCGGTAAGCACGAAGGGAGATTAAACAATGTATGAGTTGAAGAGTTACTCTCATTAGAAGGTGGGCACGGTTATCTAATCCGCTCTTCCTCCTTTTGTTCTTCGCTCTCCTCCTCATCTTTTTCATCCAATGAGCTCACAATTTCATCAATTTCTTCTTCCATAGACTCCTACAAAATATTAGTCTCTTCTCGGACAGCGGAGACTTTCTCAATAAATGGTTTAACATAGGCATTAGAAGCATAAATATCATAACAATATTTATGTATGGCAAATTTTTCAGATTTGTAAATCGTAGCATCATACTTTCCAATCAAAGAAGCAATTTCATAAGCACCCTTAAAAGCAACAAATTCTTCAATTTGTTGAACATCATAGTAATTATAAACACCCTTAGCATACGAAGATACGATTCCATTATCACTAAACTCACATTGGTAGGGAAGATGTTTCTTAGGGTCTTCAGAACAACAAGTAAAATAATATATTTCACATAAATTCCAGGCATAGCATTGCAAACGATGAATTTGATCCAGTAAAAGTTTCCCTTTTTCAAATATGCGGTGTCGCACATAACAAGCATGCTCATATAAAGATTTGCTCTCAACTAAGCTAGTTGGGGTTTCAGCCCGAGCACATAGGGATCGAAGATGATCCAAGTAAAAAGCTTCAAGAGTGTGATAGATTTTGAGTGGTTCTTCAACCATTGGTTCAGTAGGAACCACTAATTTTTGGGGTATTTTGCGTTTCCTACCCATAACTAAAGATACAAAACAAGAGCACAAAATAAAAACTACTTAGTGATAAAGCAAACAAGCACACACGAGAATATTCACCCCACGCTATAACTCCCTGGCAACGATGCCAGAAAAAGGTTTTGAAGCCCAAGACGTTATGAAGCCCAAGATGTTAAGAAGCCCATGAAGATAAGTCAGAATAGTTAAGTCTTAAGTCCAAGTTGGACTGTACATGTAACCCGCCTCATCAACATATATAAGGAGGGGTAGGGCTCCTCAAAGAGGAGGGGCAAGAAACAACCTTAGGGCTAGACAAAGAGGAGAGCCGGTTTACGGCGACTCCCTCGTGATGATAATGAGACCTAGCCTTAAACAACATGTAGGGTTGTTACCGGATGATGTTTCCCGGGGCCTGAAGCTGTCTAAATCCCTGTCTTGTGTTGCGTCTCTCGATTCCGCTCAACCCCTCTCAAGCTACCACATAGATGCATTGGCCTCACGACTAAGTCCTCATCCTAGGACATCTGTCGTGACAATTCCACGACAGTAACCCACAAGTATAGGGGATCAATTGTAGACTCTTTCGATAAGTATGAGTGTCGAACCCAATGAGGAGCTAAAGGTAGAACAAATATTCCCTCAAGTTCTATCGACCACCGATACAACTCTATGCACGCTTAACGTTCACTTTACCTAAAACAAGTATAAAACTAGAAGTACTTTGTAGGTGTAACGGGATAGGTTTGCAAGAATATAAAGAGCACGTAAATAAAAACTAGGGGCTGTTTAGGTAAAGAAGCAATAAAGTTAGTATAGCGAGTGTGGAAAAGTGGTGGTAGGAGTTGTGAAATTGTCCCTAAGCAATTGACGATCGATAGCAAGTTTTATGTGGGAGAGGCCACTGCTAGCATGCCATCCCTGACTTGGAATTCTATGCACTTATTATTGGAACTATTAGCAAGCATCCGCAACTACTAACGTTCATTAAGGTAAAACCCAACCATAACAATAAGATATATTGGCCCCCCCTTCAATCCCGTATGCATCAATTTCTATGCTAGGTTGAAACTTCTGTCACTCTTGCCCTCCAATACATAGTCCTATCAACATACAACTAACCCTATGGTGTGATCCACGCGCGCGCTCATATGATGGGCACCAAAGGATAGCTACATAACCACAAGCAAATTAAACCAATCATAGTAATTCACCAATTACGGATAGGACAACGAAAGTCTACTCAGAAATCATAGGATGGCAACACATCATTGGATAATAATATGAAGCATAAAGCACCATGTTCAAGTAGAGGGTACAACGGGTTGCGGGAGAGTGGGCTGCTGTAGATAGATGGGGGAAGGTGATGAAGATGTTCATGAAGATGACGGAGGTGTTGGTGTAGATCGCCGTCACATGATGATGGCCCTGGCGGCGTTCCGGCGCCATCGGGAGAGAGGGGGAGAGAGCCCCCCTTCTTCTTCTTCTTCTTCTTCTTCCTTGACCTTCTCCCTAGATGGGAGAAGGGTTTCCCCTCTGGTCCTTGGCTTCCATGGCGGCGGAGGGGCGAGAGCCCCTCCGAGATTTTATCTGTCTCTCTGTCTCTCTCTGTTTCTGCGTTCGTCTGCGTTCCAGATTCTGCCCTTTCACCGTTTCTTATATTCCCGGAGATCCGTAACTCCGATTGGGCTGAATTTTGGACACGGTCTCTATCCGGATATTAGCTTTCTTGAGGCGAAAGAAGGGAACCAACCGCCTTACGCGGTGGCCACGAGGGCCCAGGGAACGCCTGACCCCCTGGGGTGCCCCCCTGCCTCGTGGCCTCCTCAGGCATCGTCTCTCGTTGATTCCACTTCCCAAAATTCATAAATATTCCAAAAATAATCTCCGTCAGTTTTTATCCCGTTTGGACTCCGTTTGATATGGATTTTCTGCAAAACAAAAAACATGCAACAAACAGGAACTGACACTGGGCACTGGATCAATATGTTAGTCCCAAAAATAGTATAAAAAGTTGCCAAAAGTATATAAAGTTGTAGAATATTGGCATGGAACAAAAAAAATTATAGATACGACGGAGACGTATCAAGAAGCTATTCCAACTAGTAGTGCTGATCATAACACTTCAATTAAGATGATTAAAGAAGTTATTTTTCTGAGGTTTGGAGTCCCTAGATATTTAACGACTGATGGTGGTTCACATTTTATTCATGGTGCTTTCCGTAAAATGCTTTCTAAGTATGATGTTAACCATAGAATTGCATCTCCATATCACCCTCAGTCTAGCGGTCAAGTAGAATTGAGCAATAGAGAGATTAAATTGAGTTTGCAAAAGACTGTTAATAGAACTAGAAAGAATTGGTCTAAGAAACTTGATGATGCATTATGGGCTTATAGAACTGCTTATAAGAATCCTATGGGCATGTCTCCATATAAAATGGTTTGTGGAAAAGCATGTCATTACCTCTTGAACTAGAACATAAGGCATATTGGGCTATTCAAGAGCTCAATTATGATTTCAAACTTGCCGGTGAGAAGAGGTTATTTGACATTAGCTCACTTGATGAATGGAGAACCCAAGCCTATGAAAATGCCAAGTTGTTTAAAGAAAAGGTTAAAAGATGGCATGACAAGAGAATACAAAAGTGTGAGTTTAATGTAGGTGATCATGTTTTGCTATACAACTCTCGTTTAAGATTTTTTGCAGGAAAGCTTCTCTCTAAATGGGAAGGTCCTTACATCATCGAAGAGGTCTATCATTCCGGTGCCATAAAAAATCAACAACGCCAAGGGCACAAATCCGAAGGTGGTGAATGGTCAAAGAATCAAACATTATATCTCAGGTACTCCCATAAATGTTGAGACCAATATAATTAATACCGTAACACCGGAGGAGTACATAAGGGACACTTTCAAGAACGTTTCAGACCACGAAAAAGAATAGGTATGTGTTAAGGTAGGTAAACCGACTCCAAAACTATTCTAATAGCGAATTTTCTCCGTTTTGGAATATTTAAATGATTAGGAAAATTAAAAGTAGTCCAAAAGAGACACGAGGCCACCACAAGGGTGGAGGGCGCACCCTACCCCTGGGCGCGCCCCCGACCTTGTGGCCACCTCGTGTGCCCTCCGTACTCTGTTTTCTTGCACAATACTTCTTTTGGTCGGTAAAAAATCATTATATAATCTCCCGAAGGTTTTGACCACGGTACCACGACAATATCTCCTATTCTTCTTTTGAGCTGTTTTTCTGACAGATCTAGATCACCATGATATCTCCAAGCGCCCCCAAGGACAAGTTTTTCGAGAAGGTCATTGATACATCTCCGTCGTATCTACTTTTCCAAATACTTTTGCCCTTGTTTTGGATTCTAACTTCCATGATTTGAATGGAACTAACCTGGACTGACGTTGTTTTCACTAGAATTGTGATGGTGTTATCTTTGTGCAGAAACAAAAGTTCTCGGAATGACCTGAAACTCCACGGAGATTATTTTTGGAAATAATAGAAAATACTGGCGAAAGAATCAAGACCAGGGAGCCCACACCCTGTCCACGAGGGTGGGAGGCGCGCCTGCCCCCCTGGGCGCGCCCCCTGCCTCGTGGGCCCCCTGTTGCTCCACCGACCTCAACTCCAACTCTATATATTCACGTTCGGGGAGAAAAAAATCAGAGAGAAGGATTCATCGCGTTTTACGATACTGAGCCGCCGCCAAGCCCTAATCTCTCTTGGGAGGGCTGATCTGGATTCCGTTCGGGGCTCCGGAGAGGGGAATCCATCGCCGTCGTCGTCATCAACCATCCTCCATCACCAATTTCATGATGCTCACCGCCGTGGTGAGTAATTCCATCGTAGGCTTGCTGGACGGTGATGGGTTGGATGAGATTTATCATGTAATCGAGTTAGTTTTGTTAGTGTTTGATCCCTAGTATCCACTATGTTCTGAGATTGATGTTGCTATGACTTTGCTATGCTTAATGCTTGTCACTAGGGCCCGAGTGCCACGATTTCAGATCTGAACCTATTATGTTTTGATGAATGTATGTGAGTTCTTGATCCTATCTTGCAAGTCTATAGTCACCTACTATGTGTTATGATCCGACAACCCCGAAGTGACAATAATAGGGACCACTCTCGGTGATGACCGTAGTTTG
Source organism: Aegilops umbellulata (assembly GCA_032464435.1). Lineage (NCBI taxonomy): Eukaryota > Viridiplantae > Streptophyta > Magnoliopsida > Poales > Poaceae > Aegilops > Aegilops umbellulata. The sequence goes on along the minus strand of CP136055.1, from coordinate 546,364,782 downwards.
AGGAGTTCATGTATTCACTATGTGTTAATGCTTTGGTCCGGTACTCTATTAAAAGGAGGCCTTAATATCCCTTAGTTTCCAATAGGACCCCGCTGCCACGGGATGGTAGGACAAAAGATGTCATGCAAGTTCTTTTCCATAAGCACGTATGACAATATTCAGAATACATGCCTACATTACATTGTTGAATTGGAGCTAGTTCTGTGTCACCCTATGTTATAACTGTTACATGATGAACCATATCCGACATAATTATCCATCACCGATCCAATGCCTGCGAGCTTTTCACATACTGTTCTTGCTTAGTTACTTTTCCGTTGCCATTGTTACAATCACTACAAAACCCAAAAATATTACTCTTGCTACTGTTACCGCTACTATCATACTACTTTGCTACTAAATACTTTGCTGCAGGTATTAAGTTATCCTGGTGTGGTTGAATTGAGAACTCAACTCCTAATACTTGAGAATATTCTTTGGCTCCCCTTGTGTCGAATCAATAAATTTGGGTTGAATACTCTACCCTCGAGCACTGTTGCGATCCCCTATACTTGTGGGTTATCAATACTATTTTCTGGCGCCGTTGCCGGGGAGCATAGCTCTATTCTTTGAGTCACTTGGGATTTATATCTGCTGATCACTATGAGGACCTTGAAATACGATAAAACCAAGATTTATCCCTCAACTACGAGGGGAGGTAAGGAACTGCCATCTAGCTCTGCACTTGATTCACCTTCTGGTTTGAGTAAACTTGCGACACCTAAACCTGCCTCTGCTATTAATTCTGATATGTCGCATGTCATTGATGATGCCACTTCTGATATGCATGATGCTTATGATGAAACTACTTCTATGCTTGATACTACTGCGCCACTAGGTGAATTTCTTGATGAACAACTTGCTAGGGCTAGAGAGAATGAAATTATTGAAACTGATAATATTGATGAAAGTGATGATGAAGATTCTCCCCCTAAATATGAATTGCCTATTGTGCCTGAGGTTATGTTATGGATGAAGAAACTGCTAGAGATTTTCTTGCTTACAACGATAGATCTGATCTTGAATGCTAGAATGAAATATGACCCTGCTTATGCTACTTCACCTATCTTTATTACTCATAAGGATTATGATTTGTTTGTTGACCCTGAGATAATTATTTTGGTTGAGTCTGATCCTTTTTATGGCTATGTATCTGAAACTATTGTGGCACATCTTACTAAATTAAATGATATAGCCACCCTATTCACTAATTATGAGAAAACTCGCTACTATTATATCCTTAAATTATTCTCGTTCTCATTAAAGGGTGATGCTAAAACATGGTTTAATTCTCTTGATCCTGGTTGTGTGCGCTGTCCCCAGGATATGATTTATTACTTCTCTGCTAAATATTTCCCCGCTCATAAGAAACAAGCTGCCTTAAGGGAAATATATAATTTTGTGCAAATTGAAGAAGAGATTCTCCCACAAGCTTGGGGGAGGCATCTCCAATTACTTAATGCTTTGCCTGATCATCCTCTCAAGAAAAATGAAATACTTGATATCTTTTATAATGGACTAACCGATGCTTCCAGAGACCACCTGGATAGTTGTGCTGGTTGTGTTTTCTGGGAAAGAACAGTTGATCAAGCTGAACTATTATTGAATAATATGTTGACTAATGAAAACAATTAGACACTTCCTGAACCAACTCCTATGCCAACTCTGAAGAAAAGGGGTATTCTATTTCTCAGTCCTGGAGATATGCAAGAGGCAAAGAAATCTATGAAAGAAAAAGGTATTAAAGCTGATGATGTTAAGAATTTACCTCCTATTGAAGAAATACATGGTCTTAATTTGCCGCCTATTGTTGAAGAAATACGTGGTCTTGACAACCCGACACAGGTAGTAAAGGTAAATTCTCTCTATAGATATGATAAAGCTAAAATCCCGCCTACTAAATTTGCTAGCCAATGCTTAGATGAGTTTGACAATTTTATGGTTAAGCAAGAAAACTTCAATGCTTATTTTGGTACAGAATTAAAGCGCAATGCTTATATGACTGAACACTTGAGTGATTATATGTCTACAGTTAAAGGTGAACTTAAATTCATTAGTAAACATGCTTCTATGGTTACCACTCAAGTAGAACAAGTACTTAAAGCTCAAAATGATTTGCTCAATGAATTAAATAGTAAGAACAATGCTTATGCTGTTAGAGTTGCGACTAGAATAGGTAAAATGACTCGGGAACCTTTGTATCCTGAGGGCCACCCTAAGAGAATTGAGCAAGATTCTCATAGAACTAATGTTGATGTGCCTAGTCCTTCTAAGAAGAAGAAAAAGAAAAATGATAGGACTTTGCATGATTCTAGTGAACCTGTTGCTGACACACCTGAGAATCCCAATGATATTTCTATTTCTGATGCTGAAACACAATCTGGTAATGAACATGAACCTAGTGATAATATTAATGATGATCTTCATGTTGATGCTCAATCTAGCAATAACAATGATGTAGAGATTGATCCTGCTGTTGATCTTGACAACCCACAATCAAAGAATCAATGTTATGATAAGAAAGACTTCGTTGCTAGGAGAAAGAGAATCATGGGTTCAGAAACCCATGCCTTTTCCTCCTAAACCATCCAAGAAAAAGGATGATGAGGATTTTGAGCGCTTTGCTGAAATGATTAGACCCATCTTTTTGCGTATATGCGTTTGACTGATATGCTCCTTATGCTAAGTATATGAAAGAATTTGTTACAAATAAGGGAAAGATACTTGATGCTGAAATTTCCACCATGCTTGCTAATTATACTTTTAAAGGTGGAATACCTAAGAAACTAGGAGATCCAGGAGTACCAACTATACCATGCTCCATTAAAGGAAACTATGTTAAAACTGCTTTATGTGATCTTGGAGCCGGTGTTAGTGTTATGCCTCTCTCCTTATATCGTAGACTTGATTTGAGTAAGTTGACACCTACTGAAATATCTTTGCAAATGGCTGATAAATCAACTGCTATACCTGTCGGTATTTGTGAGGATGTGCCTGTTGTGGTTGCAAACGTTACTATCTTAATGGATTTTGTTATTCTTGATATTCCCGAGGACGACAGTATGTCGATTATTCTTGGTAGTGTTGAGGAACGTAGCAGAAATTCAAAATTTTCCTACGTGTCACCAAGATCTATCTATGGAGAAACCAGCAACAAGGGGAAAGAGAGTGCATCTACATACCCTTGTAGATCGCTATGCGGAAGCGTTCAAGTGAACGGGGTTGATGGAGTCGTACTCGTCGTGATCCAAATCACCGATGATCCTAGTGCCGAACGGACGGCACCTCCGCGTTCAACACACGTACAGCCCGGTGACGTCTCCCATGCCTTGATCCAGCAAGGAGAGAGGGAGAGGTTGAGGAAGACTCCATCCAGCAACAGCACAACGGCGTGGTGATGATGGAGGAGCGTGGTACTCCAGCAGGGCTTCGCCAAGCACGTGACGGAGGAGGAGAGGTGTTAGGGAGGGGAGGGGCTGCGCCTTGGATCAGGTATGAAGTCCTCCATCTCCCCCACTATATATAGGAGGGCCAAGGGGGGGGCGCCGGCCCTAGGAGATCCAATCTCCTAGGGGGGGCGGCGGCCAAGGGAGGTTTCCCTCCCCCCCAAGGCACCTAGGGGTGCCTTCCCCTTGTGGGACTCTCCCTTTAGGGTTTCCCCCACACTAGGGGCATGGGCCCTAGGGGAAAATGGCGCCCCAGCCCACTTTGGGCTGGATCCCTTCCCACTTCAGCCCATGGGACCCTCCGGGATAGGTGGCCCCACCCGGTGGGCCCCCGGGACCCTTCTGGTGGTCCCGGTACAATACCGATGACCCCGAAACTTGTCCCGATGGCCGAAATAGGACTTCCTATATATAAATCTTTACCTCCGGACCATTCCGGAACTCCTCGTGACGTCCAAGATCTCATCCGGGACTCCGAACAACATTAGGTAACCACATACAAACTTCCTTTATAACCCTAGCGTCATCGAACCTTAAGTGTGTAGACCCTACGGGTTCGGGAGACATGCAGACATGACCGAGACGTTCTCCGGTCAATAACCAACAGCGGGATCTGGATACCCATGTTGGCTCCCACATGTTCCACGATGATCTCATCGGATGAACCACGATGTCAAGGACTTAATCAATCCCGTATACAATTCCCTTTGTCTATCGGTACGATACTTACCCGAGATTCGATCGTCGGTATCCCGATACCTTGTTCAATCTCGTTACCGGCAAGTCTCTTTTACTCGTTCCGCAACACATCATCCCGTGATCAACTCCTTGATCACATTGTGCACATTATGATGATGTCCTACCGAGTGGGCCCAGAGATACCTCTCCGTCACATGGAGTGACAAATCCCAGTCTCGATTCGTGCCAACCCAACAGACACTTTCGGAGATACCTGTAGTGTACCTTTATAGCCACCCAGTTACGTTGTGACGTTTGGCACACCCAAAGCACTCCTACGGTATCCGGGAGTTGCACAATCTCATGGTCTAAGGAAACGATACTTGACATTAGAAAAGCTTTAGCATACGAACTACATGATCTTGTGCTAGGCTTAGGATTGGGTCTTGTCCATCACATCATTCTCCTAATGATGTGATCCCGTTATCAACGACATCCAATGTCCATGGTCAGGAAACCGTAACCATCTATTGATCAACGAGCTAGTCAACTAGAGGCTTACTAGGGACATGGTATTGTCTATGTATCCACACATGTATCTGAGTTTCCTATCAATACAATTCTAGCATGGACAATAAACGATTATCATGAACAAGGAAATATAATAATAATCAATTTATTATTGCCTCTAGGGCATATTTCCAACAGTCTCCCACTTGCACTAGAGTCAATAATCTAGTTCACATCGATATGTGATTAACACTCAAGGTCACATCCCAATGTGACTAACACCCAAGAGTTCTGGGTTTGATCATGTTATGCTTGTGAGAGAGGTTATAGTCAACGGGTCCAAACCTTTCAGATCCGTGTGTGCTTTACAAATATCTATGTCATCTCCTAGATGCAGTTACCACGCTCTATTTGGTGCTATTCCAAATAACTGTTCTACTAGACGAATCCAGTTTACTACTCAGAATAATCTGGATTAGTGTCAAAGCTTGCATCGGCGTAACCCTTTACGACGAACTCTTTTACCACCTCCATAATCGAGAAAATTCCTTAGTCCACTAGTTACTAAGGATAACTTTGACCGTTGTCCTGTGATCCATTTCTAGATCACACTTGTACCCCTTGACTGACTCATGGTTTGGCACACTTCAGGTGCGGTACATAACATAGCATACTTTAGAGCCTACGACTAAAGCATAGGGGACGACCTTCGTCCTTTCTATTCTGCCGTGGTCATGTCTTGAGTCTTACTCAATACTCACACGTGTAATACAGCCAAGAACTCCTTCTTTGCTGATCTATTTTGAATTCCTTCAAAATCTTGTCACGGTATGTATTCATTTGAAAGTACTATTAAGCGATTTTGATCTATCCTTATAGATCTTGATGCTCAATGTTCAAGTAGCTTAATCCAGGTTTTCCATTGAAAAACACTTTTCAAATAACCCTATATTCTTTCCAGAAATTCTACATCATTTCTGATCAACAATATGTCAACAACATATACTCATCAGAAATTCTATAGTGCTCCCACTCACTTCTTTGGAAATACAAGTTTCCCATAAACTTTGTATAAACCCAAAATATTTGATCATCTCATCAAAGTGTACATTCCAACTCCGAGATGCTTACTCCAGTCCTTAGAAGGATTGCTGGGGCTTTGCATACTTGTTAGCATCTTTCAGGATTGACAAAAATCTTCTGGTTGTATCACATACAACCTTTCCTCAAGAAAATCTTCGAGGAAACAATGTTTTGACATCCTATCTGCACGATTTCATAAATAATGCAGTAATCGCTAACATAATTCCAACAGACTCTTAGCATCGCTATGAGTGAGAAAACCTCATCGTAGTCAACTCCTTGAACTTGTCGGGAAGCATCTTAACGACAAGTCGAGCTTTCTTAATGGTGACATTTACCATCATTGTCCATCTTCCTTTTAAAATCCATCTGTACTCAACAGCCTCACGACCATCAAGCCGTTCTGCCAAAGTCTACACTTTGTTTTCATACATGGATCCTCTCTCGGATTTTATGGCCTCGAGCCATTCATCGGAATCCGGGCCCACCATCGCTTCTCCATAGCTCGTAGGTTCATTGTTGTCTAGCAACATGACTTCCAAGACAGGATTACGTACCACTCTGAAGTAGTACGCATCCTTGTCATCCTACGAGGTTTGGGAGTGACTTGATCCGAAGTCTCATGATCACTATCATAAGCTTCCACTTCAATTGGCGTAGGTGCCATAGGAACAACTCTTGTGCCCTGCTACACACTAGTTGAAGTGACGGTTCAATAACCTCATCAAGTCTCCACCATCCTCCCACTCAATTCTTTCAAGAGAAACTTTTCCTCGAGAAAGGACCTGATTTGAGAAACAATCCCTATTGCTTTCGGATCTGAGACAGGAGGTATACTCAACTGTTTTGGGTGTCCTATGAAGATGCAGTTATCCGCTTTGGGTTCGAGCTTATCAGCCTGAAACTTTTCATATAAGCGTCGCAGCCCCAAACTTTTAAGAAATGACAGCTTAGGTTTCTCTAAACCATAGTTCATACGGTGTCATCTCATCGGAATTACGTGGTGCCCTATTTAAAGTGAGTGCGGTTGTCTCTAATGCTTAACCCATGATCGATAGAGGTAATTCGATAAGAGACATCACGGTACGCACCATATCCAATAGGGAGCAACCATGATGTTCGGACACACCATCACACTATGGTGTTCCAGGCGGTATTAGTTGTGAAACAATTTCCACAATGTCTTAATTGTGTGCCAAACTCATAACTCAGATATTCATCTCTATGATCGTATCATAGAAATTTTATCCTCTTGTCACGATAATCTTCAACTTCACTCTGAAATTACTTGAACCATTCAATAATTCACACTTGTGTTTCATCAAGTAAATATACTCAACATTTACTCGAATCATCTGTGAAGTGAGAACATAACGATATTCACTGCATGCCTCAGCACTCATTGGACTGCACACATCAAAATGTGTTACTTCCAACAAGTTGCTATCTTGTTCCATCTTACTGAAAACGAGGCTCTTCAGTCATCTTGCCCATGTGGTATGATTTGCATATCTCAAGTGATTCAAAATCAAGTGAGTCCAAACGTTCCATCTGCATGGAGTTTCTTCATGCATATACACCAATAGACATGGCTCGCATGCCTCAAACTTTTTCAAAAACGAGTGAGTCCAAAGATCCATCAACATGGAGTTTCTTCATGCGTTTTATACCAATATGACTTACATGGCAATGCCACAAGTATGTGGTACTATCATTACTATCTTATACCTTTTGGCATGAAAATGTGTATCACTAGGATCGAGATTCAATAAACCATTCCTTTAGGTGCAAGACCATTGAAGTTATTATTCAAATAAACAGAGTAACCATTATTCTCTTTAAATGAACAACCGTATTGCGATAGACATAATCCAATTATGTCTATGCTCAACGCAAACACCAAATAACAATTATTTAGGTTTAACACCAATCTCGATGGTAGAGTGAGCGTGCGATGCTTGATCATATCAACCTTGGAAACACTTCCAACACATCTTGTCAGCTCACCTTTAGCTAGTCTCCGCTTATTCCGTAGCTTTTATTTCGAGTTACTAACACTTAGCAACCGAACCAGTATCTAATACCCTGATGCTACTAGGAGTACTAGTAAAGTACACATTCACATAATGTATATCCAATATACTTCTATCGACAGCCTTCTCATCTACCAAGTATCTAAGGTAATTCTGCTCCAGTGGTTGTTCCCCTTATTACAGAAGCACTCAGTCTCGGGTTTGGGTTCAACCTTGGGTTTCTCCACTAGAGCAGCAGCTGATTTGCCGTTTCATGAAGTATCCCTTCTTGCCCTTGCCCTTCTTGAAACTAGTGGTTTCACTAACCATCAACAATTGATGCTCCTTCTTGATTTCTACTTTCGCGGTGTCAAACATCGCGAATATTTCAAGGATCATCATATCTATCCCTGATATGTTATAGTTCATTATGAAGCTCTAGCAGCTTGGTGGTAATGACTTTGGAGAAACATCACTATCTTATCTGGAAGATCAACTCCCACCGGATTCAAGTGATTGTTGTACTCAGACAATCTGAGCACAAGCTCAACGATTCAGCTTTTCTCCCTTAGTTTGCAGGCTAAGAAAATCGTCGGAGGTCTTATACCTCTTGACGTGGGCACGAGCCTGAAATCCCAATTTCAGCCCTCGAAACATCTCATATGTTCCGCGACATTTCAAAAATGTCTTCGGTGCCTCAATTCTAAACCATTTAACATTACCGAACTATCATGTAGTCATCAACACGTGTATGTCGGATGTTCGTAACATCCAAAGACCACGTTCGAGGTCCAGCACACTGAGCGGTGCATTAAGGACATAATCCTTGTACTGTCCGCATAATTGCTACTGTCAACTTTCAACTATATTTTCTCTAGGATCGTATCTAATACAGTAGAACTAAAGCGTAAGCTTACGACATAATTTGCAAAGATCTTTTGACTATGTTCAGGATAATTAAGTTCATCTTATGAACTCCCACTCAGATAGACATTCCTCTAGTTATCTAAGTGATTACATGATCCGAGTCAACTAGGCCGTGTCCGATCATCACGTGAGACGGACTAGTCAACATCGGTGAACATCTTCATGTTGATCATATCTGCCATACGACTCATGCTCGACCTTTCGGTCTTCTGTGTTCCGAGGCCATGTCTGTACATGCTAGGCTCGTCAAGTCAACCTAAGTGTTTGCATGTGTTCCGAGGCCATGTCTGTACATGCTAGGCTCGTCAACGCCCGTTGTATGTCAACGTAAGGATCTATCACACCCGATCATCACGTGGTGCTTTGAAACGACGAACTTTAGCAACGGTGCACAGTTAGGGGAGAACACTTCTTGAAATTTTAATGAGGGATCATCTTATTTACTACCGTTGTTCTAAGCAAATAAGATGCAATAACATGATAAACATCACATGCAATCAAATAGTGACATGATATGGCCATCATCACTTTGGTCCTTTCGATCTCCATCTTCGGGGCTCCATGATCATCTTCGTCACCGGCATGACACCATGATCTCCATCATCATGATCTCCATCATCGTGTCTTCATGAAGTTGTCTCGCCAACTATTACTTCTACTACTATGGCTAACGATTAGCAATAAAGTAAAGTAATTACATGACGTTTATGTTGACACGCAGGTCATAAATAAATTAAAGACAACTCCTATGGCTCCTGCCGGTTGTCATACTCATCGACATGCAAGTCGTGATTCCTATTACAAGAACATGATCAATCTCATACATCACATGTCATTCATCACATTCTTCTTGGCCATATCACATCACATAGCATACCCTGCAAAAACAAGTTAGACGTCCTCTAATTGTTGTTTTCATGTTTTACGTGGCTGCTATGGGTTTCTAGCAAGAACGTTTCTTACCTACGCAAAACCACAATGTGATATGCCAATTGCTATTTACCCTTCATAAGGACCCTTTTCATCGAATCCGATCCGACTAAAGTAGGAGAGACAGACACCCGCCAGCCACCTTTTGCAACTAGTGCATGTCAGTCGGTGGAACCGGTCTCACGTAAGAGTACGTGTAAGGTTGGTCCGGGCCGCTTCATCCCACAATGCCGCCGAATCAAGATAAGACTAGTAACGGCAAGTAAATTGACAATATCGACGCCCACAACTTCTTTGTGTTCTACTCGTGCATAGAATCTACGCAATAGACCAAGCTCATGATGCCACTGTTGGGGAACGTAGCAGAAATTCAAAATTTTCCTACGTGTCACCAAGATCTATCTATGGAGAAACCAGCAACAAGGGGAAAGAGAGTGCATCTACATACCCTTGTAGATCGCTATGCGGAAGCGTTCAAGTGAACGGGGTTGATGGAATCGTACTCGTCGTGATCCAAATCACCGATGATCCTAGTGCCGAACGGACGGCACCTCCGCGTTCAACACACGTACAGCCCGGTGACGTCTCCCATGCCTTGATCCAGCAAGGAGAGAGGGAGAGGTTGTGGAAGACTCCATCCAGCAACAGCACAACGGCGTGGTGATGATGGAGGAGCGTGGTACTCCAGCAGGGCTTCGCCAAGCACGTGACGGAGGAGGAGAGGTGTTGGGGAGGGGAGGGGTTGCGCCTTGGATCAGGTATGAAGTCCTCCATCTCCCCCACTATATATAGGAGGGCCAAGGGGGGGCGCCGGCCCTAGGAGATCCAATCTCCTAGGGGGCGGCGGCCAAGGGAGGTTTCCCTCCCCCCCAAGGCACCTAGGGGTGCCTTCCCCTTGTGGGACTCTCCCTTTAGGGTTACCCCCACACTAGGCGCATGGGCCCAAGGGGAAAGTGGCGCCCCAGCCCACTTTGGGCTGGATCCCTTCCCACTTCAGCCCATGGGACCCTCCGGGATAGGTGGCCCCACCCGGTGGGCCCCCGGGACCCTTCTGGTGGTCCCGGTACAATACCGATGACCCCGAAACTTGTCCCGATGGCCGAAATAGGACTTGCTATATATAAATCTTTACCTCCGGACCATTCCGGAACTCCTCGTGACGTCCAAGATCTCATCCGGGACTCTGAACAACATTCGTTAACCATATACAAACTTCCTTTATAACCCTAGCGTCATCGAACCTTAAGTGTGTAGACCCTACGGGTTCGGGAGACATGCAGACATGACCGAGACGTTCTCCGGTCAATAACCAACAGCGGGATCTGGATACCCATGTTGGCTCCCACATGTTCCACGATGATCTCATCGGATGAACCACGATGTCAAGGACTTAATCAATCCCGTATACAATTCCCTTTGTCTATCGGTACGATACTTGCCCGAGATTCGATCGTCGGTATCCCGATACCTTGTTCAATCTCGTTACCGGCAAGTCTCTTTTACTCGTTCCGCAACACATCATCCCGTGATCAACTCCTTGATCACATTGTGCACATTATGATGATGTCCTACCGAGTGGGCCCAGAGATACCTCTCCGTCACACGGAGTGACAAATCCCAGTCTCGATTCGCGCCAACCCAACAGACACTTTCGGAGATACCTGTACTGTACCTTTATAGCCACCCAGTTACGTTGTGACGTTTGGCACACCCAAAGCACTCCTACGGTATCCGGGAGTTGCACAATCTCATGGTCTAAGGAAACGATACTTGACATTAGAAAAGCTTTAGCATACGAACTACATGATCTTGTGCTAGGCTTAGGATTGGGTCTTGTCCATCACATCATTCTCCTAATGATGTGATCCCGTTATCAACGACATCCAATGTCCATGGTCAGGAAACCGTAACCATCTATTGATCAACGAGCTAGTCAACTAGAGGCTTACTAGGGACATGGTGTTGTCTATGTATCCACACATGTATCTGAGTTTCCTATCAATACAATTCTAGCATGGATAATAAACGATTATCATGAACAAGGAAATATAATAATAATCAATTTATTATTGCCTCTAGGGAATATTTCCAACAGGTAGACCCTTTTTGAATACTGCAGGGGCTGTTATTGAATGCAACAAAGGCAATGGCACTTTTCATGTTAATGGTAATGAGCATACGGTACACTTTCCGAGGAAACAACCTCAAGTCCACAATATCAATTCTATTGGAAAAATTCCAACTATTACTATTGGAGGTTTTGAATTTCCCCTTCCTACTGTCAAGAAGAAATATGATATACTTATTGTTGGGGACGTCCATATCCCCGTTGAGGTAACCTAGTGCTATTCGAAAATTCTCCGGTTTCATGTTATTCGGAATGAGTTTGTTAACAAGACTTGATTAACCTTGTTAGTGGATTCCATTTGATGAGAATGAGATGCATGAAGTTAGAAAGCACAATTTTTTGTACCCTCCTTTTACTTCATGTTATTTAGAATAAATAATGAAAAATAGTATTTTTCTGTCTGTTTTCTGAATTATCCGTGCAAGAAAAAATACCCCAAAAATAAAAGTTCTCCAAATGCCCCGAAATTGAAATATGATTTTTTCTAGAATATTTGAGAATATCTAGCACTGAGAACACATCAGGGGGAGCAAGCACCTGGCCACGAGGGTCCAGGGAGCGCCCCCTGCCTCGTGGGCCCATGGTGGCTCCCCTCCACTTATTCCTACACCCACACACTCCTTCTTCCTCCCAAAAAAATCACAAACCAGCTCAAGCACGAGTTCTAGCAAATTTTACTGCGATTTGCGATCTCCTTGCTCAAAGCTCCATTCACAAAACTGCTTGGGCGATTGTTCTTCGGTATGTGACTCCTCCATTGGTCCAATTAGTTTTTGTTCTAGGGCTTTATTAATTGCAAATTTTTGCTGCTAAGGTGACCCTGTTCTTGAGCTTGCATGTCAAATTTATTTGGTCCCAAGTAGTTTTATTGCATAATTTAGTCTCTAGGCACTTGTGGGAGTAGTTGCTATCAATCTTATTGAGTTTGGTTCACTTTTATTTTAAAGTTACTAAAAATTTCAGAATTTTTTAGAAAATGATGAAGAGATTTTTGAGGGGCTCTTCGAGCCGAAGCTTGAAGGATAAGCAAAGTGAAGAAGATAAGAGGCCTAAATATAATCTTCCCCGCACAGCGGAGGTTCGGCCGTGCGAATGGCCTTGTGATGAGTTCTTGAGAGCGGCCAGGGTTTATGATGATTTTTATGAGTTGGGTGAGAATGCAGGCCTCACCGACTTCCTCCGCGACCAACGCGAACAGCAAGTACCTTGTTCCACTGGAGGCTATTCACGCCTACAAAAACCGACACCAGCTACAGAGCCAGAGCTGGAACCACAATTTGATCCTTCACGACAGTCTTTTTTTACCAGTGGGATCCGGAGGAGATTGCCAACCAGTGGCAATCTGAGGCTCCTTGTCAATACGACCCCAACTATAGCTTTGGATATCCGCCAGGCCAGCCGTGGCCATAGACCAACTTAGGCCAAAAACCTAAGCTTCGGGGAGTACGTATTTCTCACCGACATTACATTCATGTTCACACACTCATTCCAGTTGTCGGTGCTCATACTTTTTCATTGTACTATCCATGTTAGTTTATTTTCCGTTTTTAGTTTTCTTCTTGTGTGCTTGAAAAACCTTAATAAAAACCAAAAAATTAGTTGTAGCTTTAGCTAGTTTACTTTTCATGCTTGTAGTAGTAGTAACTTAAAAGAAAACCCAAAAAGACTTCCCGTTCTTGTTTTGCTTGTTGGGAGCTTTCCCGTGTAAATAGTTTTATTTCTTTTCTTTGGGGGTTAATAGGAGAAGACCATGATGAAAATGTTGAAGTGGCTCTTATATGCATTATTGTTGATTTAACCATGAGCCCATATTACCTTGTCTTCTCCCTTGTATTCAATGCTTGCAGATTCCAGCTTAGTCCAATGCACGTGCACTATTATTATTATACACACCGTTCGGTCATGCAAGTGAAAGGCAATAAGGACGATATGTGATGGACTGATTGAGATAAGAGAAGCCGGTATGAACTCGACCTCTCTTGTTTTTGTAAATGTGATTAGTTCATCGTTCTAGATTCAGCCTATTATGAATTAAAATGGTTGTGATTTGGTATAGTAGGGTGCTATCCTCCTTTGAATGATTCAAGTGGCTTGACTTGGCACATGTTCAAGCATGTAGTTGAAACAAAATCAACATAGCCTCCACGATATTTATGTTCATGGTGGATTATACCCTACTCATGCTTGGACTCAGTGTAAATTAATTTTAATGCATGTTCATGACTGTTGTCGCTCTCTAGTTGGTCGCTTCCCAGTCTTTTGCTAGCCTTCACCTATACTAAGCGGGAATACTGCTTGTGCATCCAATCCCTTAAACCCCAAAGTTATTCCATATGAGTCCGTCATACCTTCCTATATGCGGTATTTACCTGCCGTTCCAAGTAAATTTGCATGTGCCAAACTCTAAACCTTCAAATGAAATTCTGTTTTGTATGCTCGAATAGCTCATGTATCAACTAGGGTTGTCTATATCTTCCATGCTAGGTGGGTTATTCTCAAGATGAGTGGACTCCGCTCATCATTCATGAGAACATGGCTCGTCACCGGGATGCCCAGTCCCATGTTTTAAGCAAATCCAATCGGAATAATTGCAAACAAAACTCCCCCAGGGCTGTTGCTAGTTGGAGGCACTCGTTGTATCAAGCAAGCCATGGATTGATGCTTGTTGGTGGTGGGGGAGTATAAACTTTACCATTCTGTTTGGGAACTGCCTATAATGTGTGTAGCATGGAAGATATCGAGATCTCTCGGTTTTATGTTGACAATGAAAGTATGCCGCTCAAAATATTATTTATCCCTATTTCAAGATCGAGCTCTGGCACCTCTACAAATCCCTGCTTCCCTCTGAGAAGGGCCTATCTATTTACTTTTATGTTGATTCATTACCCTCTTATTAAAAAGCACGAGTTAGAGAGCACTGCTGTCATTTGCATCATTACTATTAATTTATATTGGGTATGACTATGACTGGATCTCTTTTACTATGAATTACAATGTCTAGTCAGTCCTTGATCTTTAAAGGTGCTCTGCATTTATGTTTTGCGGTCTCAGAAAGGGCTAGCGAGATACCATCTTGTTATATCATATTATGATTGTTTTGAGAAAGTATTGTCATTATAGATTTATTATTATTGCTTGCTAGTTGATTATGCCATTGATATGAGTAAACATGAGACCTAAGTGTTATTGTGAATATGGTTAGTCATAATCTTTGCTGAAAACTTGAATGTTGGCTTTACATATTTACAACAACAAGAGCAAACAGTTTGTAAAAGTTTTCTTTATCACTTTTAGTTTATCAACTGAATTGCTTGAGGACAAGCAAATGTTTACGCTTGGGGGAGTTGATACATCTTCGTCGTATCTACTTTTCCAGACACTTTTGCCCTTGTTTTGGACTCTAACTTGCATGATTTGAATGGAACTAACCCGGACTGGCGCTGTTCTCAGAATGACCTGAAACTCCACGGAGATTATTTTTGGAAATAATAAAAAATACTAGCGAAAGAATCAAGACCAGGGGGCCCACACCCTGTCCACGAGGGTGGGAGGCGCGCCTGCCCCTGGGCGCGCCCCCTGCCTCGTGAGCCCCCTGTTGCTCCACCGGCCTCAACTCCAACTCTATATATTCACGTTCGGGGAGAAAAAAATCAGAGAGAAGGATTCATCGCGTTTTACGATACGGAGCCGCCGCCAAGCCCTAATCTCTCTCGGGAGGGCTGATTTGGAGTCCGTTCAGGGCTCCGGAGAGGGGAATCCGTCGTTGTCGTCATCATCAACCATCCTCCATCACCAATTTCATGATGCTCACCGCCGTGCGTGAGTAATTCCATCGTAGGCTTGCTGGATGGTGATGGGTTGGATGAGATTTATCATGTAATCGAGTTAGTTTTGTTAGGGTTTGATCCCTAGTATCCACTATGTTCTGAGATTGATGTTGCTATGACTTTGCTATGCTTAATGCTTGTCACTAGGGCCCGAGTGCCATGATTCCAGATCTGAACCTATTATGTTTTCATGAATATATGTGAGTTCTTGATCCTGTCTTGTAAGTCTATAGTCACCTACTATGTGTTATGATCCAACAACCCCGAAGTGACAATAATAGGGACCACTCTCGGTGATGACCGTAGTTTGAGGAGTTCATGTATTCACTATGTGTTAATGCTTTGGTCCGGTACTCTACTAAAAGGAGGCCTTAATATCCCTTAGTTTCCAATAGGACCCCGCTGCCACGGGAGAGTAGGACAAAAGATGTCATGCAAGTTCTTTTCCATAAGCACGTATGACTATATTCGGAATACATGCCTACATTACATTGATGAATATGTTATAACTGTTACATGATGAACCACATCCGACATAATTATCCATCACCGATCCAATGCCTACGAGCTTTTCACATATTGTTCTTGCTTAGTTACTTTTCCGTTGCCATAGTTACAATCACTACAAAGCCCAAAAATATTACTCTTGCTACTATTACCGCTACTATCATACTACTTTGCTACTAAATACTTTGCTGCAGATATTAAGTTATCCAGGTGTGGTTGAATTGACAACTCAACTACTAATACTTGAGAATATTATTTGGCTCCCCTTGTGTCGAATCAATAAATTTGGGTTGAATACTCTACCCTCAAAAACGGTTGCGACCCCCTATACTTGTGGGTTATCAGTCATCAACCCTTACCTCGCGGAGGTGCTGTGACACCCTCAAACCATTGAGATACGTGAGGAGGTGCTGCACATCCACGATGTTGAGGGGCCGAAGAAGACCGGAAGCATGGAGACGAGACTCGAAGCAATGGAGCAGCAAGTTTTCCAGTGCCAAGGGATGGTGGAACGTGGCCTCGACGCCAATCACATGATGATCGCAGAGTTCACCAACAAGCACAAGCCAGATGCCAAGAGCATTGAGGAGGCCATCTTCAAGCTTAATGAGATAATCGAGCATCTCCAAGCCCAGATCTATGACCTGCAAAACGAAAACTATGAGTATGAATATAGATTCAAGAGGATGAGTTTGGCTGCAGATTCGAGGATCCTAGAGACTCGTTCATCTTTCTATGATGGTGAGCCTATGCCTTGGAAGATGGAAAACAAGCCTACATCAACAACAACTCCAACATCATCACCTCCGAAGAAATAGACATAAATACATGGGTATGGGAACTCCCCTTGGCAACTGCCAAGCTTGGGGGAGGTGCCCCGGTATCATATCACCATCACATCTTTATCTTTTTCGTTTTTCTTAGTTCGATCCTTTTGGCTATATCTTGATCTAGTAGAATAAAGTTTTAGTATGATCTGGCTTTGAGTTTTATTTCGATCTCTATCTATGTAATCGAGTCAGTGAGTTATATAATAAAGAGTAGTTTTGAGTTGAGGGCTTTGCTTTATTCCTATGATCTTGAGGGAATTAAATAAAAGAAAGAATAAAAGGAAATAAAAAGATTATATATTGATCTTATGGAGAGTAATGACTTCGCATATAAAGAGTATGATGAATAAAAGTTGTTGAGAGTTGACAAACATAGTTTTGGTCATTGTTGCAATTAATAGGAAGTAATAAGGAAAGAGAGGCTTCACATATAAATATACTATTTTGGACATGTTTTGTAATTGTGAGCACTCATTAAAATATGACATGCTAAAAGGTTGATGTTGGACAAGGAAGACAACATAATGAGTCATGCTTTCTTATATCCGAATAGAAGTTATATTATCATGGATCATCCAACCTGTTGAGCTTGCCTTTCCCTCTCATGCTAGCCAAATTCTTTGCACCAAGTAGAGATACTACTTGTGCTTCCAAACATCCCTTAACCCAGTTTTGCCATGAGAGGCCACGATACCTACCTATGGATTGAGTAAGATCCTTCAAGTAAGTTGTCATCGGTTCAAGCAATAAAAATTGCCCCCAAATATGTATGATTTATTAATGTGAAGAAAATAAGCTTTATACTAACTTGTGATATGGAAGAAATAAAAGCGACGGACTACATAATAAAGATCTTTATCACAAGCGGCAATATAAAGTGACGTTCTTTTGCATTAAGATTTTGTGCATGCAACCATAAAAGCGCATGACAACCTTTGCTTCCCTCTGCGAAGGGCCTATCTTTTACTTTTATCTTCTACCCTTATACAAGAGTCATGGTGATCATCACCTTTCCTTTTACATTTTTTCCTTTGGCAAGCACTATATGTTGGAGAGATCCGGATATATATATCCACTTGGATGTAAGTTATCATAAAGTATTATTGTTGACATTACCCTTGAGGTAAAAGGTTGGGAGGCGAAACTATAAGCCCCTATCTTTCTCTGTGTCCGATTGAAACTTTGTACCCATCAGTATCGCGTGAGTGTTAGCAATTGTGAAAGAATAAATGATAGTTGAGTATGTGGACTTGCTGAAAACCTCTTATATTGAATCTTTCTGATGTTATGATAAATTGCAATTGCTTCAGTGACTGAGATCATAGTTTGTTAGTTTTCAATGAAATCTTTGATTCATACTTTACCTTGTGAAAGAATTGTTACTTTAGCATAAGAAATTATATGAGAATATATGTTGCTGTTCTAAAGATGATCATGATGCCCTCATGTCTGTATTTTATTTTATCGACACCTCTATCTCTAAGCATGTGGACATATTTTTAGATATCGGCTTTCGCTTGAGGACAAGCGAGGTCTAAGCTTGGGGGAGTTGATACGTACATTTTGCATCATGCTTTTATATGGATATTTATTGCATTATGGGCTGTTATTACACATTATATCACAATACTTATGCCGATTCTCTCATATTTTATAAAGCTTACATGAAGAGGGAGAATGCCGACAGCTGGAATTCTGGACCGTAAAAGGAGCAAACATTAGAGACCTATTCTGCACAACTCCAAAAGTCCTGAAACTTCACGGAGAATATTTTTGGAATATATAAAAAAGGGTGAAGAAAGCACCAGAGGGGGCCACTAGCCAGGAACAAGGGTGGAGGGCGCGCCCCCCGTCCTTGTGGGCCCCCTGGCAAGACTCCGACGCCCATCTTCTTTTATAGGTGTGTTCTGACCTGGAAAAAATCAGAAGAAGCTTTCGGGACGAAGCGCCACCGTCTCGAGGCGGAACCTGGGCAGAACCAATCTAGGGCTCTGACGGAGCTGTTCTGCCGGAGAAACATCCCTCCGGGAGGGAGAAATCATCGACATCGCCATCACCATCGATCCTCTCATCGAGAGGGGATCAATCTCCATCAACATCTTCACCAGCACCATCTCCTCTCAAACCCTAGTTCATCTCTTCTATCCGATCTTTGTCTCAAAATCTTAGATGGGTACCTGTGGGTTGCTAGTAGTGTTGATTACTCCTTGTAGTTGATGCTAGTTGGTTTATTTGGTGGAAGATCATATGTTCAGATCCTTAATGATAATTAATACTCCTATGAGTATGAACATGAATATGCTTTGTGAGTAGTTACGTTTGTTCCTGAGGACATTGGAGAAGTCTTGTTATAAGTAATCATGTGAATTTGGTATTCGTTCGATATTTTTATGAGATGTATGTTGTCTCTCCTCTAGTGGTGTTATGTGAACATCGACTACAGGACACTTCACAATTATTTGGGCCTAGTGTAAGGCACTGGGAAGTAATAAGTAGATGATGGGTTGTTAGAGTGACAGAAGCTTAAACCCTAGTTTATGTGTTGCTTTGTAAGGGGCTGATTTGGATCCATATGTTTCATGCTATGGTTAGGTTTACTTTAATTCTTCTTTCGTAATTGCAGATGCTTGCAAGAGGGGTTAATCATAAGTGGGAGGCTTGTCCAAGGAAGGGCAGTGATATGTCTCCAACGTATCTATAATTTTTGATTGCTCCATGCTATATTATCTACTGTTTTCGACTATCTTGGGCTTTATTTTCCACTTTTATACTACTTTTGGGACTAAGCTATTAACCGGAGGCCCAGCCTAGAATTGCTATTTTTTGTCCATTTCAGTGTTTCGAAGAAAAGGAATATCAAACGGAGTCCAAAAGACCTGAAACTCCACGGGACCTGTTTTTGGACCAGAAGAAGCCCATGGAGTACCGGAAGCTCACCAAGGGAGTCCCGGGCTGGCCACGAGGGTGGGGCGCGCGCCCACCCCCTGGGGCGCGCCCCCCTACCTTGTGGCCAGCCCGGAAGTCCATCGACGTACCTCCTGCACCCATATATACTCTCATGACCTAAAACTTCCAGAACGGAGATTGGATCAGAAGTTCCGCCGCCGCAAGCCTCTATAGCCACGAAAAACCAATCGGGGCCCTCTCTGGTACCCTGCCGGAGGGGGCCATCATCACCGGAGGCCATGTAGGAGTATCCCGGAGGGGTCTTCATCACCATGAAGGCCAAGGACCAGAAGGTGGAGGCCATGGAGGAAGAAGCACAAGGGGGAGAACCTCTCCTCCTCTCTTCCGGTGGCGTCGGGGTGCCATCGGGAGGGGAATCATCACCGCGGTGATCGTCTTCATCACCATCATCATCACCATCCTCATCTCTTTTACGCGGTCCACTCTCCCGCACCCCGCTGTAATCCCCTACTTGAACATGGTGCTTTATGCCACATATTATGATCCAATGATGTGGTGCCATCCTATGATATTTTGAGTAGATATCTTTTTGTCTTTGGGTTGATTGATGATCCAGATTGGTATGAGTTGTATGTTTTACTTTGGTGCTGTCCTATGGTGCCCTCCATGTCGTGCAAGCGTGAGGGGTTCCCGCTGTAGGTTGTTGCAATACGTTCATGATTCGCTTATAGTGGGTTGGTGAGTGAACAGAAGCACAAACCCGAGTAAGAGGGATTGTTGCGTATGGGAATAAAGAGGACTTGATGCTTTAATGCTATGGTTGGGTTTTACCTTAATGATCTTTAGTAGTTGCGGATGCTTGCTAGAGTTCCAATAATAAGTGCATATGATCCGAGTAGAGAAAGTATGTTAGCTTATGCTTCTCCCTCATATGAAACTGCAATAGTGGTTACCGGTCATGTTAACAATTGCCTAGGACAATTTCGCACACCGATCCATCATTATTCCACACTCGCTATTTATAATATTTAGTAATATATTCTAACTTTATGTTAACAACACCTACTTTTATGTTTTAGCTCTCCGATACCATACAAAGTTATCCTCTTCATACCCACAACATAGTTTTATTTCTCGTTGCTAGTTGGAAGCAAACGTTCGGTGCACGTAGAGTCGTATCAGTGGCAGATAGGGCTCGAGAAAATATTGATCTTACCTTTAGCTCCTTGTGGGTTCGACACTCCACACTTATCACTTCCACCTTTGGAAGGTGCTACGATGATTCCTTGCACTTGGGGATTATCAAGCTCTTTTCTGGCGCCGTTGCCGGGGAGCAATAGCGTGGGGTTGATATTCTCATGTGTGCTTGTTTGCTTTCTTCACTAAGTAGATTTTGTTTTTCCTTTTTGTTTCAGTTTAGTTGTGGGTGAAACATACAAAAAAATTAAAAATGAAAATGCAAAAAAATTATTACTTGCCTTTCATGCCTGAAAAGTTTTTCAAAAAGAGAAGCGATTGGAAGGTTTTGCATTGAAGAAGTGAGGGTCGACCTTGAACACTTGTGTTCATGCTCACGGAAACAATGTAGAATTTTTCATGGAAGTTTCTCTGTAAATAATTGTCCCCTTGTATATATTCTTTGTATTATAAAAATAATGTGCCAAGCTTGGTTTTAAGATGATTAGATTGCTTGTTTGCTATGTGCAGAACAAATACAGAAACTTTGGCTGTAGTGCATGAATTTACATTTTTTACGGGAAGGGCAAATGGTTCTGATTATTTTTGAACATTACTTATGTACAAATTTTTCAAATTTTCAAATTTAGTTCATAATTTTAGGAGTTACAGAAGTTTGTCAAACTTCCAGATTACTACAGACTGTTCTGTTTTTAACAGATTCTGTTTTGCATGTGTTGTTAGCCTATTTCGATGAATCTATGGCTAGTATTGGGAGGTATGAACCATAGAGAACTTTGAATACAGTAGGTTTAACACCCATAAAAATAAGGAATGAGTTCATTACAGTACCTAAAGGTAGTGATTTGCTTTATTACACTAACGGATCTCACAAGTTTTTGTTAAAGTTTTGTGTGGATGAAGTGTCCGAAGGTCGAGGAGCTATCAATATGAGAAGAATAAAGAGAGGAAAGAGTTTAAGCTTGGGGATGCCCAAGGCACCCCAAGTAAATATTCCAAGGATACTCAAGCATCTAAGCTTGGGTATGCCCCGATGGGCATCGGGGCATCCCATCTTTCTTCTTCAACAATTATCGGCATACCTCGGGTTTTGTTTTGTTCACATGATTTGTGTATTTTGTGTTTTTCTTTTTCTTCAAGAACCATGCTAGCATGAGTTATCCCTTCAATTATTTATAGAATACTTCATGTGCTTCACTTAAATCTTTTAAGCATGATCTTATAGAATTGCTCTTTGTGCTTCACTTAAATCTTTTGAGTATGGTTTTATAGAATGCTTCATGTGCTTCACTTATACATTTTGAGCTTGGATATTGGTTAGTTGTAGAATGCTCCATGAAATTCATTTGTATTTTTTGGAGTATGAATAATTCTATCATTTAAAGTGGGTTTGGAAGAGTGTCAACTTTAGGAATTAGTGATCCCACTATTTTGGAATATATTGAATCTTAGTGTGATATTTATGAAAGTGGATTTGGAAGAGTGTCAACTTTAGTTAGTAATGATTCCACTATTTCGGAAGAGGTTCCAATTGAGTATGAGAACAAAGTTGTTATCCATGATGCCTCTGAAAATTATTATGAGGGAGGAATACATGCTTGTAGGAGTTGCAATAATATTAAGTTTCCTCCCTATGTGCTTAAAGTTTTGAAAGTTATCCTTGTTTTGCCTTCCTATGCTAAGTTGATTGTTGTTCTTATAAATTGTGTACTCACAAAATCCCTAGGAATATTAAGTGTGTTAGATTTAAACGTGCTAGTCATATTCTTCAAGATGCTCTCATTGTGCTTTAATTCCTATCTTTTATGTGAGCATCATTGAAATCATCATGCCTAGCTAAAAGGCATTAAAGAAAAGCGCTTGTTGGGAGACGACCCAATATTTACCCTTACTGTTTTTGTGTGTCCACATGATTAATCTACTGTAGTAATCATGTTTTATAGCTTTTGTTTCAATAAAGTGCCAAGTAAGACCTTTGGGAAGACTTAGGTGAAAGTTAATGTGATCTTGCTGTAAAAAACAGAAACTTTGCGCTCACGAGAATAGATGTCATTCTTTACAGAAGAGTGCTTTTGAGTTGATTCTTTTTGCAGAAGATTAATAGACAAATTCCTCACGTCCACCAATTCATTTCATAATTTTTGGAGTAGCATAAGTATGGTTATTGTTCAGATCATTACAGACTGTTCTGTTTCTCACAGATTCTGTTTTCATTGCATGGTTTGCTTGTTTTCTAGTTTCTATGGCTTATATTCTTCAATATAAATTGTAGAAATGATATGGTACAATAGGCATTTTGTGAGAACAATTATGAACCTTGTCTTTGACAGTACCCAAGTGCATGGTTTTCTCTTTATCATACTAACCTATCTCATGAAGTTTGGTTAAGTTTTGTGTAATTGAAGTTTTCAAGTTTTGGGTGAGATATCGATATGAGGAGAATAAGGAGTGGAAGGAACCTAAGCTTGGGGATGCCCAGGGCACCCCAAGGTAATATTCAAGGAAGACTCAAGCGCCTAAGCTTGGGGATGCCCCGGAAGGCATCCCCTCTTTCGTCTTCAAAACTATCGGTATACTTTACTCGGAGCTATATTTTTATTCGTCACATGATATGTGTTTTGCTTGGAGCGTGTTTTCAATTTTACTTGCTGTTTGAATAAAATCGTTGGATCTGAAATACTAAATGAAAAAGAATCCTCCCATGGCTAGTGAATTATTTGACTAATCAGTGTTCTTCACTCATATCTTTTGGAGTAGTCTGTCAATTGCTCATGTGCTTCATGTATATCCTATAAGTAAATGGTTGAATAAATTGAATGTCATAAACCTGAATTTATATATGTTTCATATGATTATAACATGGGGAGTAATGGCTTCACACATAGTAAGTATAGGTAGTAAACTTATTGAAAGTTAGCAAACGTAGAATTGGTCACTTGAACAATTCATGAAAGAATATTGAAGGGAGAGGGATTTCACATACAAATACACTATCGTGGACATCTCTTATGATTTGGAGCACTCATTAAAATATGACATGCTAAAGAGTTGATGTTGGACAAGGAAGACAACATAATGAGTTATGTTTTCTTATATCTGAGATAAAGTATGTTGTCATGGATCCTCTAACTTATTGAGCTTACCTTTCCCCCTCATGCTAGCCAAAATTCTCAGCACCAAGTAGAGATACTACTTGTGCTCCCAAAATCCTTAAACCAGTTTTGCCATGAGAGTCCACCATATCTACCTATGGATTGAGTAAGATCCTTCAAGTAAGTTGTCATCGGTGCAAAGCAATAAAAATTGCTCTAAATATGTATGATTGATTGGTGTGGGAGAAATAAGCTTTGTACAATATTGTGATGTGGAAGTAATAAAAGCGACGGACTGCATAATAAAGGTTCATATCACAAGAGGCAATATAAAGTGACGTTCTTTCACATTGAGATTTTGTGCATCCAACCATAAAAGCGCATGGCAACCTCTGCTTCCCTCTGCGAAGGGCCTATGTTTTATTATTATCTTCTACCTTATGCAAGAGTCATGGTGATCTTCACCTTTCCTTTTTAATTTTATACTTTGGCAAGCCCAGCATGTTGGAAAGAACATGATATATATATCTAATTGGATGTAGGGGAGCATGAGTTATTATTGTTGACATTACCCTTGAGGTAAAAGGTTGTGGGGCAAATCTATAAGCCCCTATCTTTCTCTGTGTCCGATTAAAACTCCATAACCACAAGTATTGCGTGAGTATTAGCAATTGTGAAAGACTACATGATAGTTGAGTATGTGAAGTTTGCTAAATCAAAGCTCTGACATAGAATCTTCCCGAAAATAGGATGAATTGCAATTGTTTGATGACCGAGAATATCGTTTGTTAGTTTTCAAGAAAGTTTATGATCCATACTTTAAACTTATGAATTGCTTGTTACTTGATCATGAAAAGTTTTATGAGATGAGCCACTGTTATGACATGTAATGATGCTAGAAAAAGTGATTAGAACTATCATCGATCAAACTTAAGCACTACTAGCATTCCACATCAAAAATTATCTTTTTTATCATTTACCTACTCGAGGACGAGCAGGAATTAAG
This sequence comes from Aegilops umbellulata, assembly GCA_032464435.1. Lineage (NCBI taxonomy): Eukaryota > Viridiplantae > Streptophyta > Magnoliopsida > Poales > Poaceae > Aegilops > Aegilops umbellulata. The sequence continues at coordinate 546,339,663 of CP136055.1, read as the reverse complement.
CTTGGGGATGCCTGATACGTCTCCAATGTATCTATAATTTTTTATTGCTCCATGCTATATTATCTATTGTTTTGGACTATCTTGGGCTTTATTTTCCACTTTTATACTACTTTTGGGACTAACCTATTAACCGGAGGCCCAGCCCAGAATTGTTGTTCTTTGTCCATTTCAGTGTTTCGAAGAAAAGGAATATCAAACGAAGTCCAAAAGACCTGAAACTCCACGGAACCTATTTTTGGACCAGAAGAAGCCCATGGAGTACCGGAAGCTCACCAGGGGAGTCCCGGGCTGCCCACGAGGGTGGGGGCGCGCCCCCCTACCTCATGGCCAGCCTGGAAGTCCACCAACGTACCTCCTACACCCATATATACTCTCGTGACCTAAAACTTCCAGAACGGAGATTGGATCAGAAGTTCCGCCTCCGCAAGCCTCTGTAGCCACGAAAAACCAATCGGGGCCCTCTCCGACACCCTGTCGAAGGGGGCCATCATCACCGAAGGCCGTGGAGGACTATCCCGGAGGGGCCTTCATCACCATGAAGGCCAAGGACCAGAAGGTGGAGGCCATGGAGGAAGAAGCACAAGGGGGAGAACCTCTCCTCCTCTCTTCCGGTGGCGCCGGGGTGCCATCGGGAGGGGAATCATCGCCGCGGTGATCGTCTTCATCAACATCACCATCATCATCACCATCCTCATCTCTTTTACGCGGTCCACTCTCCCGCACCCCGCTGTAATCCCCTACTTGAACATGGTGCTTTATGCCACATATTATGATCCAATGATGTGTTGCCATCCTATGATGTTTTGAGTAGATAACCTTTTGTCTTTGGGTTGATTGATGATCTAGATTGGTATGAGTTGTATGTTTTACTTTGGTGCTGTCCTATGGTGCCCTCCATGTCGCGCAAGCGTGAGGGGTTCCCGCTGTAGGGTGTTGCAATACGTTCGTGATTCGCTTATAGTGGGTTGGTGAGTGAACAGAAGCACAAACCCGAGTAAGAGGGATTGTTGCGTATGGGAATAAAGAGGACTTGATGCTTTAATGCTATGGTTGGGTTTTACCATAATGATCTTTAGTAGTTGCGGATGCTTGCTAGCGTTCCAATCATAAGTGTGTATGATCTGAGTAGAGAAAGTATGTTAGCTTATGCCTCTCCCTCATATGAAACTACAATAGTGGTTATCGGTCTTGTTAACAATTGCCTAGGACAATTCCACACACCGATCCACCATTATTCCATACTCGCTATTTATAATATTTAGTAATATATTCTAACTTTATGTTAACAGCACCTACTTTTATGTTTTAGCTCTCTTATACCATACAAAGTTATCCTCTTCATACCCACAACGTGGTTTTATTTCTTGTTGCTAGTTGGAAGCAAACGTTCGGTGCACGTAGAGTCGTATCAGTGGCAGATAGGGCTTGAGAGAATATTGATCTTACCTTTAGCTCCTTGTGGGTTCGACACTCCATACTTATCACTTCCACCTTTGGAAAGTGCTACGATGATTCCTTGCACTTGCGGATTATCAGGCAGCACCCAAGCACCGGTCCACCCACTTATCAAATTATCAAAGTAACGAACGCTAATCATATGAGCATGATGAAAACTAACTTGACAACAATTCCCATGTGTCCTAGGGAGCGCTTTGCTTTAAATAAGATTTCATCTTGGCTTGTCCTTTGCTACAAAAAGAATTGCGCCACCTTGCTGCACCTTGTTTACATTTGTTACTTGTTACCCATTACGAATTATCTTATCACACAACAATCTACTATCGATAATTTTAGTGCTCGCAGAGAATACCTTGCTAAACCCACTTGTCATTTCCTTCTGCTCCTCGTTGGATTCGACAGTCTTACTTATAGAAAGTACTAGATAGATCTCCTATACTTGTGGGTCATCAAGCACCGCCGTGGCGAGGCGAAATTTGGGCAGGAGCACTTTTGCTCTTCGGCAGACACTTGGGCAAGAGTGATTTCGCCAGGGACACTGATACGTCGCCAACATATCTATAATTTTTTATTGTTCCATGCTATTATATTATCAATCTTTGATGTTTTATAATCATTTTAGAGTCATTTTATATCATTTTTCAATACTAACCTATTGACATAGTGCCAAGTGCCAGTTGCTATTTTCTGCATGTTTTTTACATCGCAGGAAATCAATATCACACAGAGTCCAAATGCCTCAAAACTTTACGGAGAATTTTTATGGACCATAAGACACTTAATGGGCCCTGGCTGCGCCTGGGAGTTGCTCCGCGGAGAGTCTAGAAACACCAGATCCAATCTAGACACCATCTCGGATGGGGTTCACCACCTCCATTGGTGCCTCTCCGATGATGCGTGAGTAGCTCTTTGTAGACCTACGGTACCATAGTTAGTAGCTAGATGGCTTCCTCTCTCTCGCTAAATTCTCAATACAATGGTCTCTTGGAGATCCATATGATGTAACTCTTTTGCGGTGTGTTTGTTGGGAACTGATGAACTTTGAGTTTATGATCAGTTATATCTTTTTATATCCATGAAAGTATTTGAGTTTCTTTGATCTCTTATATGCATGATTGCTTATAGCCCCGTATTTGTTCTCCGATATTTGCGTTGTGTTTGACCAACTTGATCTATTTATCTTGCAATGGGAAGAGGTGCTTTGTAGTGGGTTCGATCTTACGGTGCTTGATCCCAGTGACAGAAAGGGAACCGACACGTATGTATTGTTGCTACTAAGGATAAAACGATGGGGTCTATCTCTACATAGATAGATCTTGTCTACATCATGTCATCGTTCTTATTGCATTACTCCGTTTTCCATGAACTAAATACACTAGATGCATGTTGGATAGCGGTCGATGTGTGGAGTAATAGTAGTAGATGCAGGCAGGAGTCGGTCTACTAATCTTGGACGTGATCCCTATATAATAATCATTGCCTGGATATCGTCATGATTATTTGAAGTTCTCAATTTCCCAACAGTAATTTGTTTACCCACCGTTTGCTATTTTTCTCGAGAGAAGCCACTAGTGAAACATACGGGCCCCAGGTCTTCTTTCTCATATATTTGCTTTTGCGATCTACTTTTCCTTTGCATTTATTTCAGATCTATTAAACCAAAAATACAAAAATACCTTGCTGCAATTTATTCTTATTTATTTTGTTTGGCGTTCGATCTATCAATCTACTACAATTTTATTCACGTCCGTTTTGCCTATCTTGAGGCGCCGCTACCCGAAAGGGATTGACAACCCGTTTTACACGTCGGGTTGCGAGGATTTGTTATCTGTGTGCAGGGGCTATTTACGTTGTGTTGCCTGGTTCTCCTACTGGTTCGATAACCTTGGTTTCATATCTGAGGGAAATATCTACCGTCGCTGTGCTGCATCATCCCTTCCTCTTTGGGGAAATACCGACGTAGCTTCAAGCGAAATCAAAAGGAATTTCTGGCGCCGTTGCGAGGGAGGATCTTCAACATATACCAGGTTCCTAATCACAAATCTCATATCCTTGCAATTTGCATTATTTGCCATTTGCCTCTCGTTTTCTCTCCCTCACTTCACAAAAAATTGCCGTTTTATTCGCCTTCTTTTTCATTTGCCTTTTTCTCGTCAGATCTCATGTTTGCTTGTGTTGGCATGTGCCTTCTATTTACTTGCATCTTCACTTGATAAAATTCTATTGATATGGATCCTCATCCACTTGCTAACCTTTTTAAGAGATCCAATTATCATGAACCAATTGTTAGTGATTTGAGTGCACTAGGTTATCTCTAGGAAGTTTTGCTTGAGATTCGTGAATCTGAAAATTGTGATGAAGAAATTTGTAAAGTGATTCATGATAGCTCCTTGAATGAAAAGCATGATTGCAATGATTTTACTATAAATTCTATTAATATCAATTGTACTAATAATATGCAAAACCCCAAGCTTGGGGATGCTAGTTTTGCTATGTCCACTACTTATTGTAATGATCATGGTTGGGGTGATTCTTCTTATGATCTTGAAAATTTATTTAAGCCTCATGATGAATATGTTATTTGCAATAATATTGAAAGTGGGTTTGGAAGAGTGTCAACTTTTGGTAAAAATAATCCCACATATTTGGAGAGTGTTCAATCTTGTGATTTTTTTGATAAAAGTGGGTTTGGAGAGGTCATGACTTTATTTGTTGATAATCCCACTATTTTGGAAGAGTGTCAACTAGGCATGCATGTGGATCATGTAGAGAATATGTTATGTGATAGCTATATTGTTGAGTTTGAATATGATCCCACATGTAATTATTATGAGAGAGGGAAATATGGTTGTAGAAATTTTCATGTTACTAAATTACCTCTCTTCATGTTGTGATTGTTATTGTTTTCTTCCATGCATATGCTAGATCTTGCTTGTCTTGCTAATTTGTTTTCCTATAAAATTGTTATGCATCGGAAATATGTTAGACTTAAATATGTTGGTCACATGTTTTATGATGATCTCTTTTTGTTTTCATAATTATCCTTCATGTGAGCATCAATAAAATCTTATGCCTAGCTAAGGGCGTAAAACGATAACGCTTGTTGGGAGGCAAACCAATGAATAAAATTTATTTTTGCCTTTTGCCTTCTGTTCTTGTGTGTTTACACAATTATGCTACTGTTATGATTGTGTCTTCTGTGTTTTAGTTAGTGTTTGTGCCAAGTAAAGCCTTTAGGACCTTCTTGGGTGATAGTTGTTTGATCTTGCTGAAAAATAGAAACTTATGCACTCACGAAAATAATTTTCATAAATCACAGAAAAGTGATTTTGCCCTGGTTCTTTTTGTAGAAGATTAATATACAAATTACCCTGGTCTTCCTAAGTTTTCAGAATTTTGGAGTTATAGATGTATTCAAAATTGTCAGATTGTGATACGTCTCCGTTGTATCTATAATTTTTTTATTGTTCCATGCCAATATTCTACAACTTTCATATACTTTTGGCAACTTTTTATACTATTTTTGGGACTAACACTACTGGAATCCACTTCTTTGCCGTCGGCTGGGAGAGGTCGGGGGAGGACGAAGAAGCCTGCTAGAGGTGGACGTGGCAGCGGGAGAGGTAGGAAGGCTATTATGCCTTCCTCGCCGCCACCCTCAGCTGATTCACCCGACCACAGGAGTGCTCCGTCTGACGTGGACCCGTCTGGGACTCCGGTCCATGAGCCTCCGGTCACTGATCCTTCCCCCCACCAGACTCGGGTCGTCGATCCTTCGCCCCACGTGAGTCCGGTCCCAGAGTCTTTGTCTCAGAAGACTCCGGTCATGGGGTCTTCGTCCTATAAGACTCCGGTCACGGGGTCTTCGTACTAGAAGACTCCGGTCACGGGGTCTTCGGCCCATGAGACTCCGAAGGCTAGTGGCTCGGAGGATGGTAGCGAGGACACCTTTTCAGAAGATAGCTACAGCGGCGACGAGCTGGTTGAGAAGGGCAAGAAGGTCTACAAGTGTGGGTGTAAAAAGCTCCCGCCCGTGCCGTCGACCCCCGAACAGAGGTGGTTGATTGTGCCTAAAGGGTTGAAGTAAGTGCATTTACTATTTTTTAACATTTTGCCTTCATGTTCCTTCAAATTAATATCTAATGCGTTGGCCTTGTCATACTGTAGGGGCTGGGTACGCCCCCGTGGTTCCCGTAGGCCCAACCAGGTCCTTGGTGTGCTTTGCCGGCAGCACTTCCCTGGGTGGGTCACGTTGCCCGGTGAGGGTCAGGTTCCACAGCTAGCACTGACCTGGGAGCTGTACTCGGTTGCCCCGGCCCCGCCGGAGGAGACGGTCGATGGTGTCTTGTGCAAGACAGTGGCCGACATTGTGTTCCGTCGGTTTTGGGTAATTTCTCCTTTACGGAATTAAAAATGAACACTACCTAGTGATTGTATTAATCAGTGTTTCCTTGTTTGATTGCAGACCTTCTACAGGGTTTCAGAGGGAGAGCAGGAGGCCGTGTGTATTGTTGTCGAAAACGAGTGCAAGCGCCTACTTCAGAACTTAAGGCACGAGGCTCGGGTGCAGGCCGTTCGAGACTACTACGCCTTGAAGGGTATTAGGAGGGGCAAGCAGAAGTGTCGCCGCAAGTTTCTGAGTAAGGAGAAGTACATGCAGGTAATTTCCTATTATTAAGACCTTGAACTTAGTTTTCTTGATTTGATTCGTAGGCGTAGCGCTGAAATTTCTCTTGACTCACTTAGGTGCCCCCGAGATGGTGTGTGGATAAGATGGACTGTTGGGAGGCGTTGGTGGATGCGTGGTGCTCTGCCTAATGGAAAGTCGAACACCAAAGGGCCAAGGATAAGCGCGGCCAAATGGAAGGTGTGCCACACCATCAAGGGAGCTCCAACCTGTTTGAGTACGGGGATAACTGGGTATGTGGTTTGCTACATGATTCATGCAATTCATTCTTCATGCTAGCATTTATCCCTTCCAAAATGACTTAATTAATATGCTTAGTTAGTTAAAAAAATGGCATAACTACCTTGGATAGTTCATTTATGACATATTTAGCCCTAAAATGACATAATAACCTTAGATAGCTCTATAAAATGACTTAATATGCTATAGTTAGCTCTAAAATGACATAATAACCTTGGATAGTTCAATAATGACACAATTAGCATACTTTGGTTAAAAATGGCATAATAATCTTGATTACCTTGAAAATGACTTAAACTTAGCTTATTTTCCTCGAAAATGACATAATAACCTTTCTTAGCTCCAAAATGACCTATTTACATAGCAATATCATTCTTCATGCTAGCTTGAGCCCTTAACTAATATTTTGTTCCTCTCTCTCAGGCGCACCACCACAAGAAGCCTGTGCCAGGTCTGTTCGACCTCTATGGCATGGCCCCTATGGCCTCGTACAAGAAGGCCAAGCCATTCATGGAGTCTGACCTAGATGATCCAGAGAGCTTCACCAACAAGACCTCCCACCACAAGCTTGTGAAATACAAAGACGAGGGGAAGGCGAGGAAAGGGGAGGTGTCGGTGTCAAAACCGGTGGATCTCAGGTAGGGGGTCCCGAACTGTGCGTCTAGGCGGATGGTAACAGGAGACGAGGGACACAATGTTTTACCCAGGTTCGGGCCCTCTTAATGGAGGTAAAACCCTACGTCCTGCTTGATTAATATTGATGATATGGGTAGTACAAGAGTAGATCTACCATGAGATCAAGGAGGCTAAACCCTAGAAGCTAGCCTATGGTATGATTGTTGTATGTTGGAGTTGTCCTACAGACTAAAACCCTCCGGTTTATATAGACACCGGAGAGGGTTAGGGTTACACAAAGTCGGTTACAATGGTAGGAGATCTGAATATCCGCATCGCCAAGCTTGCCTTCCACGCCAAGGAAAGTCCCTTCCGGACACGGGATGAAGTCTTCAATCCTGTATCTTCATAGCCCAGGAGTCCGGCCGAAGGTATAGTCCGGATATCCGAACACCCCCTAATCTAGGACTCCCTCAGTAGCCCCTGAACCAGGCTTCAATGACGACGAGTCCGGCGCGCAGATTGTCTTCGGCATTGCAAGGCTGGTTCCTCCTCCAAGTTCTTCATAAAAGATTGTAAACACCAAGAGTAGTGTCCGACTCTGCAAAATAAGTTTCCACATATTGCAATAGAGAGAATAAAATTAACACAAATCTAATCCGCTGACATATTCCGTAGCGCGACATCACACTACGGCCAAGCCTTTATTCGAATCGTTTTCACTTCTCCAACTCAGCGCGTCTCGCGAGGCAGTTTCCTTGGCACGTCTTGTCAAAGCAGAGATCGTGTTCCCCTTATTTACGGGATTCTCATCAATACGGACGTGGGTAACCCAATCGTGCCCGTTTAGCATATTTTCTCGATTAAAGGCGAGTCCAAACGGTCACGGGGAGGGCTCTTGGTATTCAACCTCTTATAAAGAGACCAAGGCCTTACTCCTTTTTTTCCAATCTCAAACGAGTTCGCCCGTCGCCTCGAGTGCCAACACCCTAGGCCCCAGATTCCAGGCGCTTCGGACCTTCGACAATGTCCGGTTCCGACCTTCAAGGCCAATGGATGCCCTCCTCCGTCACGGAGGAGGACGTGCTAAAGTTGAGAGAGGCTAAGTTGTTGACCGGTGAAATTTTGCATAGGTTGCCTGCTCAAGGGCAGGCGGTTCCCAGTCCCCAGCCTGGTGAGAGCGTGGTGTTCATACCTCACTTCCTTCAGGGGTTAGGCTTCCCAATGGATCCCTTTGTGAGGGGGCTGCTGTTCTATTATGGGCTGGAATTTCACGACTTAGCTCTGGAGTCCATCCTCCATATCTCCTCATTCATCGTCGCGTGCGAAGCGTTCCTCCGTGTTACCCCTCACTTCGGATTATGGCTCAAGACCTTTAAAGTGGAGCCGAAGATGATCAAGGGACGGCACGCAGAGTGCGGAGGTGCTGTTATAAGTAAGAATACTGATGCTCCATGGCCCGAGGGCTCTTTTCAAGAGGAGCTCGGCTTATGGAAACGGAGTGGTTCTATATCACCGCTCCCAGGGGCACCAAATGGGTGGCGCCGCCTGTCTTTCGCTCGGGTCCCCCACAGCAGCTAGGGTCATGGGTCAATGAAGGCCTAGACTGGGGGCCATCCCAGGACGTGCCTTTGTTGCAGGGCCGCATCAGGGATCTCTTGGAAAGAGACCTCAGCCTGGTCAAAGTGACGCAAGTCATGCTGATCCGCCGAACCCTGCCCAGCAAACGTCGCTCCCTTTGTTTGTGGGAGTTTAATCCAGAGGGACCACGAGCTCTCCAGCATTTTATGGGCGCAACGCCCGTGGAGATGTATAAACTGTTCTTCGGATCACAAGCAATGTGTCTGAATTTGACCGAGGACGCAGGTCTAAGCTGCAATCGCCCGGATACTCAAGTAAGTAACCTTGTGCCCAGACTCACTATCCGTATAATTGTCATAAACTCGCCCCTAAAAGAGTTGTCCTTTGAAACAGGAGTGGATAGCGAAAGCAAAACTGATCAGGTGTCCGGCTCCCCTTCCTGAGACCAGGCCGGATCCCGTGCTAGTCAGGATGTTGAAGATTGTGCCTCTGGAGGGAAGTGAGGGAGAGGACAAGGAAACTATGGCCTCCTCAAAGGAAGATGTTCCGAAGGAAGGAACCGACAATTCCTCTCCTAAGGGGAAGAAGAGGGCCGCCTCTGACGACCCGGAGACCATGGCCTCAAAGCGGGGGGGATCCTCGTCAGAGGGTCCGACGCCGGGGGGTTCCTCGGCCGAACTATGCCCTCAAAGGGATCAGGCCTCCAGCGAGCCGTAAGTAGAGAAAGATTATATTTGAGGGATGAGAGAAATCCTTGCTTTATATCTGAGAAGATTTAACCAAAATTTTACCTTGTAGCTCGGACCTCAGCCCTTCTCAGCAGAGCTCGTCTTCGGGGGATCTTCTTCCGGAGATGATGGAGAGCGGAACGCCTCCCCCTGCCGTACCGCCTAGCGAGGAGGGCGAACCTGACGTGTCGTCGCGGAGGGTTTCTCCGAATCCGGCAGGGCCGGAAGGTAGCCATATGGCCCCCCAAGGTTCTCCGCGTCCGGCCTTCGATGGAGGTCATAGGACGAGTCCAGCACCGTCTAGTGCGCGGTCGGAGGAGCTGATGAATCTGCTGGGGCGAGCTTCTATCTCAGAGGAGCACCGTGCATTGATGGGCACAGTGATTGGAAGGATTTCGTCCGTGGAAAGCGGATTGTATGAGGCCGTCAGAAGTTTGTTGATGGGTTTTGAGGTACGTTTGATAATGTACTCTTTTGTCAGTCGCGCATAAGTAAGATGCGCCCTGTGTAGATAGTAGCCCCTGAGACTCTGTGCGTTGTCAGAAGTGACAGCGCGCAGAAGATCATAATCCCAGATCTAAAAATGTCGCCTTTAAATGTAGGTGACGAGGTGTCCGGAATCGAGCCGAACTGATGATTTTGCCGAACTAAAGCGGCAACTTGACATGGTAGATGTCGACATCGCGCTCGTCAACAAGCGGCTTGATGAGGCTCAAGGTATGCAATTCCTTGGGCAGCACCTGGTAAGAGGAGCTTTATGCCAATATCTTACAATGTGTGTGCTTGACGCAGATGGTGCGGCCGCCGTGGAGAGTCTTCGGGAGGAACTTGCCCGAGCTAAGGAACAAGCCAGAGAAAGTGATGTGGCTGCCGAGAAGGCCCTTGAAGAGCTGAGAGCCGAACAGGCTGCTCACTGCCGAAGCAAGGAGGAGATGGCCGAGATGGCCGTGAAGTTGAAGAGCGCTGCTGACCGTTGCAAGCTTCTTGAGAAAGAAGACCGGGCGAGGCAGACGGGCTTAGAGAAGGCCGTTGCTGATGCCAAGGACCCTTGCTCCGCAATGAGAGCTGCGAAGGAGCAGCTGCGTCAGGCCGGACAGATTGCGGCTGGAAAGCCCTTTATGCTGCAGAGGAGGTTTTGCGATCCGAAGTTTGCTCCGTTGGACCGGATGTGGAGTGTGGAGGACACCTATCTGGATTTGGCAGCGAGTGCTGCTGATGCGACCGAACACTTTCGAGATCAAGAAGATCGCGAAGTGGAAAAACTTTTCTGGTCGCAGTTCCACAATCCAGAGTGTCCACTGGCGGTGGACGATCGTCTGGCTCAATGGGCCGAGCTGAATAGGTTGTCCAGACTCGCCATGAAGTGCGTCATGGGTCATTTGTGGCCGGGGAGATCGGAGCCGAAGAGTTATTTCAGCTTGGTGCAGCAATTCCTTGATGCGGTGCCACGTATCAATGAAGTGAAGAGGTCAGCATGCATAGAGGGTGCGCGGATGGCTCTTGCCCGTGTCAAGAGATACTGGGCAGAGATGGAGACCACCGTTATTGCGTCCCGAGATTCGGACAAAAGCCGAGTACCCTCCGAACACTATTTTCAGGAAGTCCTTGAAGGCGCTCGTGTAACAGAGACGCAGTGCTCGAAGGATGCTATTTTCTGATAGCATATTTACTTATAAAGCAGTATTTTGATGAATTGTAGTAGCCTTTTATACTTGTGCCTTCAAGTATTTGGAACACCTCCTGTGCGGCCGTTTTAAGATATATATATATATATATATATATATATATATATATATATATATATATATATATATATATATATATATATATATATATATATATAATCTGAAAGATGGCAGTCGTTGGCTTCAGCCCCCACGCACATTGTGCGGGGGTGCTCGCAGAAGACGCATTTTCACAGTTAATCCAACGTCTTCGTCCTACAAAGGAGGTGATGGCACAGCGAGCTAGGCAACCGGACTATAATGTTTTAACACTTTCACTTAGCCATAGGAGCTTGACAGTGGGACACTTTAGATAGCCCTTGGTGGCGACTGCGCTCGCCCGAATTCGGGGCGCGTATGTGCCTGGCCAGGAAACGGCCCTTCGTTAATGCGGAGGAATCCTATAGATTCCGGAGAGTCATCGAGTGGTTGACCAGTCTCACGCTATATCATGACAGTTGGTTTTTGGCTTTCTCTATTGAGGTGCTCGCCTGGCCGAACCGGGGCACAATCGCAATAGTTCTCCTGGTGTCGCCTTAGCCGATAGAGCAGAACGTAAGGCGGCCGAACACAGGAGCCGGGCAACCCAACATTTGACCAAAATCATGATTCGGAGCTGATGCATATAAGGCCAAACTCGCGACGCCGAACACTCCCTAAGATATTCGGTCTTTATGAGAGCGGGCGAAGTAACGCTCTTAGGTATAAGCCCCTAGTGTCCAGGTACGCGTAGTAATTCTGACGTGGCCACATGCCAAGACGCCAGCCTCCTCCTTGGTTATAAAACCAGGGGATGTGTATCAACAAGAGACAGTAAAAAAGGTTTACGCAGGGTCTTAATCTGAAAAGAATCCTTGGAACGGGTCCCTACTGCACGTCTGCGCCTGTGTCTCCGTTGTGCCGTATCCTTGACGGGCGCAGCACGATGTTCATCTGTAAAAGAGCGGAACTAAGTTGAAAAAAGGGCATGCTGAACAAAAGTTATATTAAATAAACAAAGTATAAAGTAAAGTATGTAAAACTGAGCTTTATTATCTCTTATATGTGTGGAGCCCCTAGGGCAGGGGTATGTGGCCACTAAGCCATTAGCAAAGATACTTTTATGCCGGGCTCGTCTGTCCGTGTCCGTGGTCTTAACGACCTGTTCGGATGTTCTGGCTGGTGAAGCCAATGTATTGTGGGCTGTTAAAGCGGCCGCACAATCCTCCGCTTGGGGGAGGTGCACTCAATGCTTCCCCTTCAAGGAGATGATGACTCGTGGACCGGGCATCTTAAGCGTGAGAGATGCATAATGTGGTATTGCGTTAAAGCGGGCGAAAGCTTCGCGTCCCAGCAGTGCTTGATAGCGACTTGAGAATGGGACGATGTGGAAAGTCAGCTTTTCGCGGCGGAAGTTATTGGTGGAGCCGAATATAACTTCAAGCCGGAGAAAACCCATGCAATGGGTGTCCGGACCAGGCGTTACCCCTTGAAAGGAGGTTTTGCTGTGGCGAATTCTTGTTGGGTCTATCCCCATGTGACGGATTGTGTCCTGATATATCAGGTTTAGTCCACTGCCACCGTCCATAAGGACATTTGAAAACTGGAGTCTACCAGTTATTGGATCGAGTACCAAGGCAGTCCAGCCTGCGTTCCTGATACTTCTAGAATAATCCAGATGATCGAAGATGATTGGTTTTGACAACCAGTGGCGGGACTCCTTTGGGATAGGCCATGCGGTGCGTACGTTTATGGGCGCCGCACGTTTTGTTATGTGAAGTTAGTTTACTGTTTTTATTTCTTGTGGGAAATTCTTTTGTTTCCTGGTGCTCTGCTTTTGGGGTTCGTCCTCGTCCTCGCTTGGTGTGTCGAGCCCCTTGTGTTCGGTGTTGAGTCTGCCGGATTGTTTGAAAACCCAACAATCTATGTGGGTATGGTTAGCAGGCTTTCCGGGAGTACTGTGTATTTGACATATCATGTCCAGGATTTTGTTTAGGTTGGATAAATCATCTCTGTTATCCTAGAGGGGCGGCTTTTTCTAATTCTGCCGTGAGCTTTTGAATCCGGCGTTGACTGTCGTGCTCTTTGGACTGTTTTCCTTAGTCCGGCGACGATCCTTGTTGCGTCGCGGTTTTTTGTTTCCATCCCTAGTTTCGGATGTACTTGGGTCGCTGGTGCTACATCTTGCCAACCAACTGTCCTCTCCTGCGCAAAAGTGGGTCATGAGGCTTGTTAATGCGGCCATTGTTCTTGGCTTTTCTTGGCCGAGGTATCTGGCGAGCCACTCGTCTCGGACATTGTGCCTGAAAGCTGCTAGGGCTTCGGCGTCCGGACAGTCAACTATCTGATTCTTCTTAGTAAGAAATCTATTCCAGAACTGCCGAGCTGACTCTCCGGGCTGTTGTGTGATGTGACTGAGATCGTCTGCATCCGGAGGGCGGACATAGGTCCCTTGAAAATTTGCTCGGAAAGCGTCCTTGAGCTCCTCCCAGCTTCCAATTGTGTTTTCAGGAAGGCTTTTAAGCCAATGCCGGGCTGGTCCTTTAAGCTTGAGGGGTAAATATTTGATGGCGTGGAGGTCATCTCCTCTAGCCATATGTATGTGGAGGATGTAATCCTCGATCCAGACTCCAGGGTCTGTTGTTCCATCATATGCCTCTATGTTTACGGGTTTGAATCCCGCTGGAAATTCATAATCCAGGACCTCGTCGGTGAAACATAGGGGGTGTGCGGCGCCCCTGTATTTGGGTGTGCCGGATTCTGATAATGGCTTTATTGCATTGCTTACGAGAGCTTGCTTTCTTGGCCCATAAATGGACCTGGCTGGGCCATCTTTTTGATGCGAATCTGTAAGTGGGTCGCGTGCCGGCTTAATTGCGGCACCGCTTGCCGCTTTATGCTGGCCATGGGGTCGTCTATCCGACCGTGTAGCTATCTTACTTTTTGAGTGTGAGGGCTCTAAGGCCTCATCATCGAATTGAGGCAGTAGCTTTCGCTTCGGATAGCTTTTAGCGCCAAGGTTGTCGCCGTATTTGTCCGCAGTATTGATTGCTTTACTCCATCTGATCCTGAGTGCGTCTTCCGCAGTTTTTAGCTTTCGCTTCTGCTTTTTCAGGCTGCGTGTGGTTGCAACGAGCCTCTTGTGGAGGTTCTTCTACTCCGTGGGCTTATCTGGCGTAAGGTCGTCCGGAATGCCGTTTTCGCCGGGGACGGGTTGTTTGGTTTCTTTATCCGAGCTTCCCTGTTCGAACGGTTGCTCTAAGGCACGCTCGTCGTCTGCCGGCTCATCCTGCTTTATGGCTAGGTTTGTACCGAGGCGGGGCTTGGAGCGGCGTTTACGCCGCCGCTTTGTTTGCTTTTCGAGAGATCGATCCCTCGTTGCATCCCTGTGTTCCTCGTTGTCGCTTCCTTTAGGGTTGTCCGCCATGTACACATCATGAGGTGAGGTGGCTGTTCAATGCTCTCAAGGCGTTGGTTCAGATGCGTCTCCTGCATCGCCGTCCCTGCCGTCGATGTCTTCGGAGTCGAAGTTGAGCACGTCGTATAAATTATCGACGGTGGCTACCAAATGGGTGGTGGGTGGGTATTGAATGTCTTCATCGTCCGTATCCCAACCTTGCTGACCGTAATCCGGCCAGGGCTCTCCTGATAAAAAGAGAGACTTTAGTGACTTCAGGATGTTGCCGAAGGGCGAGTGCTGAAAGATGTCCGCGGCGGTGAACTCCATAATAGGCGCCCAATCGGATCCGATTGGCAGGCGCGCGGAGGGCTCGGAGTCCGGAGAGGAGTCTGGCAACTCGGAGTCATGGGCCATGCAGAGTGCGGGGCTGGTGTTCGGCTCGATCGCTTTTGGGATCACAGCCCCCGAGGCGGCGTCCAACCGCTCGTCCTCGATTGGTGCAACCGGTTCCGAATTAAAGGTCAGAATCGATGCGTGTGCGGCCTCCAGGGCACCGTTCGGTGGCAGAGTTAGATCGTGCCCATCGAGACAGTGCGGCGCTCTTGGCTGTGGCTCGAATCCATCGAAGATCAAGTCCCCGCGGATGTCGGCCGTGTAGTTTAAACTTCCAAACCTGACCTGATGGCCAGGGGCATAGCTTTCGATCTGCTCTGGGTGGCCAAGCGAATTGGCCCGCAGTGCGAAGCCGCCGAAGACGAAGATCTGTCCGGGGAGAAAAGTCTCACCCGGGACTGCATCGTTGTTGATGATCGAAGGAGCCATCGGGCCTAAAAGTGACGACACAGAGGAACTCTCAATGAAAGCACCAATGTCGGTGTCAAAACTGACGGATCTCGAGTAGGGGGGCCCGAACCTGGGTAAAACATTGTGTCCCTCGTCTCCTCTTACCCGGCATAATTTAGCCTATTTAGTCCACAAATGACATAATAAGATGAAGGAAATCAAGGAAGAGGAAGGAAAGAAGGAATAGGAAGAAAGGAAAGGAGGAATAAGAAGAAGAATAAGAAGAAGAAGAAGAAGAAGAAGAAGAAGAAGAAGAAGAAGAAGAAGAAGAAGAAGAAGAAGAAGAAGAAGAAGAAGAAGAAGAAGAAGAAGAAGAAGAAGAAGAAGAAGAAGAAGAAGAAGAAGAAGAAGAAGAAGAAGAAGAAGAAGAAGAAGAAGAAGAAGAAGAAGAAGAACAAGAAGAAGAAGAAGAAGAAGAAGAAGAAGAAGAAGAAGAAGAAGAAGAAGAAGAAGAAGAAGAAGAAGAAGAAGAAGAAGAAGAAGAAGAAGAAGAAGAAGAAGAAGAAGAAGAAGAAGAAGAAGAAGAAGAAGAAGAAGAAGAAGAAGAAGAAGAAGAAGAAGGAGCAGAAGAAGAAGGAGCAGAAGAAGGAGCAGAAGAAGGAGCAGAAGAAGAAGAAGAAGAAGAAGAAGAAGAAGAAGAAGAAGAAGAAGAAGAAGAAGAAGAAGAAGAAGAAGAAGAAGAAGAAGAAGAAGAAGAAGAAGAAGAAGAAGAAGAAGAAGAAGAAGAAGAAGAAGAAGAAGAAGAAGAAGAAGAAGAAGAAGAAGAAGAAGAAGAAGGAGAAGAAGAAGAAGGAGAAGGAGAAGAAGGAGAAGGAGAAGAAGAAGAAGGAGAAGGAGAAGGAGAAGGAGAAGAAGGAGAAGGAGAAGGAGAAGAAGGAGAAGGAGAAGGAGAAGAAGGAGAAGGAGAAGGAGAAGAAGGAGAAGGAGAAGGAGAAGGAGAAGGAGAAGGAGAAGGAGAAGGAGAAGGAGAAGGAGAAGGAGAAGGAGAAGGAGAAGCAGAAGAAGGAGAAGGCAGGAGGAGAAGGAGCAGGAGGAGGAGCAGGAGGAGAAGGAGCAGGAGGAGAAGGAGCAGGAGGAGAAGGAGCAGGAGGAGAAGAAGCAGGAGGAGAAGAAGGAGGAGGAGGAGAAGGAGCAGGAGGAGAAGAAGCAGGAGGAGAAGAAGGAGCAGGAGGAGAAGGAGCAGGAGGAGAAGGAGCAGGAGGAGAAGGAGCAGGAGGAGAAGGAGCAGGAGGAGAAGAAGCAGGAGGAGAAGAAGCAGGAGGAGAAGGAGGAGGAGGAGAAGAAGCAGGAGGAGAAGAAGCAGGAGGAGAAGAAGGAGGAGGAGAAGAAGGAGGAGGAGAAGAAGGAGGAGGAGGAGAAGGAGGGGGCTCTCTCCCCCTCGCTTCCGGTGGCGCCGGAACGCTGCCAGGGCCATCATCGTCACCGCAATCTACACCAACACCTCCGTCATCTTCATCAACATCTTCATCACCTTCCCCCATCTATCTACAGCGGTCCACTCTCCCACAACCCGCTATACCCTCTACTTGAACATGGTGCTTTATGCTTCATATTATTATCCAATGATGTGTTGCCATCCTATGATGTCTAAGTAGATTTTGTTGTCCTATGGGTAATTGGTGAATTGCTATGATTGGTTTAATTTGCTTATGGTTATGTTGCCGTCCTTTGGTGCCCATCATATGAGCGCGTGCGTGGATCACACCATAGGGTTAGTTGTATGTTGATAGGACTATGTATTGGAGGACAAGAGTGACAGAAGTTTCAACCTAGCATAGAAATTGATGCATACGGGATTGAAGGGGGACCAATATATCTTAATGATATGGTTGGGTTTTACCTTAATGAACGTTAGTAGTTTCGGATGCTTGCTAATAGTTCCAATCATAAGTGCATAGAATTCCAAGTCAGGGATGACATGCTAGCAGTGGCCTCTCCCACATAAAACTTGCTATCGGTCTAGTAAAGTAGTCAATTGCTTAGGGACAATTTCAAAACTCCTACCACCACTTTTCCACACTCACTATACTAACTTTATTGCTTCTTTATCTAAACAGACCCTAGTTTTATTCGTGCTCTTTATATTCTTACAAACCTATCCAACAACACCTACAAAGTACTTCTAGTTTTATACTTGTTCTATGTAAAGCAAACATCAAGCGTGCGTAGAGTTGTATCGGTGGTCGATAGAACTTGAGGGAATATTTGTTCTACCTTTAGCTCCTCGTTGGGTTCGACACTCTTACTTATTGAAAGAGGCTACAATTGATCCCCTATACTTGTGGGTTATCAGATTGTTACAGACTGTTCTGTTTTGACAGATTCTGTTTTCTTTGTTTTGTGTGCTTATTTTGATGGCTCTATGGTTTTCTTTTATGAGTTTTTGCCACAGAAAAGTTGGAATACAGTAGATATAGTGCAAATATAAAATATGAATTTGTTTGATACAGTACTTATAGTGCTGGTTTGCTTTCTTATACTAACGGATCTCACGAAGGTTTTGTTGAGTTTTGTGTAATTGAAGTTTTCAAGTTTTGGGTTATCTTACGATGGATGAAGGAAGGATAGAAGAGCCTGAGCTTGGGGATGCCCCGGCATTCCAAGCTATTATCACAAAAATGAGCAACTAACTAAGCTTGGGGATGCCCCCGAGTGGCATCCCCTCTTTCTTCTAACGACCATCGGTATTTTACTCGAAACTATATTTTTATTCGTCATATGATATGTGTTTTGCTTGGAGCGTCTTGTATGATATGAGTTTTTGCTTGTTTTATTTTGTGTTTTTAGTCTTGATCCCTTGCTGGACACACCTATTTAAGAGATTCAAAATTATTTCATGACTTGTTAGAATTGCTCTCTATGCTTCACTTAAATTTTTATGAGCTATGGACTTGCTCTAGTGCTTCACTTATATCTTTTTTAGCACAGTGTGCTTTATTTTTTTGAAGGAATGCTCTCTTGCTTCACTTAGATTTATTTGAGAGTTAGTAAATTTTTTTAAGAAATTCTCTCTTGCTTCACTTAAATTATTTTGAGAGAAAGAAATATTATGCTCATGATCTTCACTTATATTTGTTTGAGCTTATGAAAAGCAACACATGAAAAGTACTACCAAAGTGATAGATATCCAAGATGGATATAATAAAAACTTTTATGAAGATCATTGGACAAAATAAACTTGATTCTTAGTAATAGTTTTGAGATATGATGATGTGATATGTGAGTTATGTTGATGAGTAAGTATGCTTTAGTAAGAATATTGGTGTTAAGGTTTGTGATTCCCTATGCAAGTACGAAAGTCAATAGTCATGCAATGAAATTATATCCTACTTGTGGTGCATTATTCAGTGTTAATTATTCTGAATGCTTACTTATGAGATTATTAGTTTCTTGGTTGGTCGCTTCTCAATCTTTTGCTAGCCTTCATTTTGCACTAAGTATGATCTCTACTTGTGCATCCAAAATCCTTTAAACCAGTTTTGCCACATGAGTCCACTATATCTACCTATATGCGGTATTTTTTGCCGTTCTAAACAAATTTGCATGTGCCATTTCTAATTTTCAAAATAAAATTCTCTTTTGCGTGTTTGTTTCGCTCGCGGAGCGGTGAGGAGTGGCTAATATTTTTCATGCTGGATGCGTTATTCTCACGATGAGTGTTTATTCACTTTTCATTGCACGAGATTAAGGAAAAGGTTTTAGGGATGCCCAGTCCCGAAATGCAAAAATGAATCTACTTTATGTTTTCAAATAATAAATTCCTTGGAAAGTGTTGGTATGGAGGGAAACTGTGGATACGACTAGCCATGGAAAGTGAAAGTATGGTGGAAAAAGGAATAAACTTTATTTTCTGTTTGGGAACCGCCTATGATATATCTAGCATGGAACGTGTTGGGAACTCTAAGTCATTTTCATTGGTGGGATGGATACACCCCAAAAAAGTTTTTATCTCTAAGTTTTTCGCTTTGAGCTCTGGCACCTCTACAAATCCCTACTTTCCTCTGTGAAGGGCCATTCTTTTATTTTATGCAATTTTTATTTTGAAGGCACCAACTAGGAGGCAATATGATCGTAATTAAGTATTGGGTGTAGCTAATATGCGAGTTTTTTTCATGAATGGATCAATGGCTGAGCATGATGGGCTAGGGATAACTTATTTTAGCGTTGATATTTTGAAAGACATGCTTCCTTGTTGATATGCTTGAGTATATAAATTATCATGTCAAAACTAGACTATTGCTTTGAATCACATAAAAGTGCAAATGTCCATGCTATAAAGAAAAGAATATGATATGACATGTTAGGCAGCATTCCACATCAAAAATTCTGTTTTTATCACTTACCTACTCGAGGACGAGTAGGAGTTAAGCTTGGGGATGTTGATACTTCTCCAATGTATCTATAATTTTTTATTGTTCCATGCTGTTATATTATCAATCTTGAATGATTTATAATCATTTTATAGTCATTTTATATCATTTTTTGGTACTAACCTATTGACATAGTGCCAAGTGCCAGTTGTTGTTTTTTGCATGTTTTTACATCGCAGGAAATCAATATCAGACGCAGTCTAAATGCCACAAAACTTTACGGAGATTTTTTATGGACCAGAAGACACGTAATGGGCCCTGGCTGCGCCTCAGGGGTGCTCTGAGGAGAGCACAACCCACTAGGGCGCGCCAGGTGGCCCAGGCGCGCCCTGGTGGGTTATGCCCACCTCGGGTGCCCCCGGACTGCCTCTTTGCTCTGTAAATAACCCAATATTCCAGAAACCCTAGGGGAGTCGACGAAATACTGATCCAACCGCCGCAGAGTCCAGAACCACCAGATCCAATCTAGACACCATCTCGGATGGGGTTCAACACCTCCATTGGTGCCTCTCCGATAATGTGTGAATAGTTCTTTGTAGACCTAGGGGTCCGTAGTTAGTAGCTAGCAGATGGCTTCCTCTCTCTCGCTGAATTCTCAATACAATGGTCTCTTGGAGATCCATATGATGTAACTCTTTTGCGTGTGTTTGTTGGAATCTGATGAACTTTGAGTTTATGATCAGTTATATCTTTTTATATCCATGAAATTATTTGAGTTTCTTTGATATCTTATATGCATGATTGCTTATAGCCTCGTATTTCTTCTCCGATATTTGGGTTTTGTTTGGCCAACTTGATCTATTTATCTTGCAATGGGAAGAGGTGCTTTGTAGTGGGTTCGATCTTACGGTGCTTAATCCCAGTGACAGAAAGGGAACCAACACGTATGTATCATTGCTACTAAGGATAAAACGATTGGGTCTATCTCTACATAGACAGATCTTGTCTACATCATGTCATCGTTCTTATTGCATTACTCCGTTTTTCCATGAACTTAATACACTAGATGCATGCTGGATAGCGGTCGATGTGTGGACTAATAGTAGTAGATGCAGGCAGGAGTCAGTCTACTAATCTTGGACGTGATGCCTATGAAATTATCATTGCCTGGATATCGTCATGATTATTTGAAGTTCTATCAATTGCCCAACAGTAAATTTTTTACCCACCATTTGCTATTTTTCTCGAGAGAAGCCACTAGTGAAACCTACGGCCCCCGGGTCTTCTTTCTCATATATTTGCCTTTGCGATCTACTTTCCTTTGCATTTATTTTCAGATCTATTAAACCAAAAAATACAAAAATACCTTCTGTAATTTATTCTTATTTATTTTGTTTGGCATTCGATCTATCAATCTACTACAATATTATTCACGTTCGTTTTGCCTATCTTGAGGCGCCGCTGCCCGAAAGGGATTGACAACCCCTTTTACACGTCGGGTTGCGAGGATCCGTTATCTGTGTGCAGGGACTGTTTATGTTGTGTTGCTTGATTCTCCTACTGGTTCGATAACCTTGGTTTCATATCTGAGGGAAATACATACTGCCGCTGTGCTGCATCATCCCATCCTCTTTGGGGAAATACCGACGTAGCTTCAAGCGCAATCAGACACTTCCCTCCGGGAGAGGGAAATCGAAGACATCGTCATTACCAACAACCCTCTTATTGAGGGGGTACCAATCTTCATCAACATATTCACTAGGACCATCTCATCTCAAACCCTAGTTCATCGCTTGTATTCAATCTTTGTATCAAAACCACAGATTGGTGCCTATGGGTTTCTAGTAGTGTTGATTACTCCTTGTAGCTGATGCTAGTTGGTTTGTTTGGTGGATGATCATATGTTCAGATCCTTAATGATATTCAATACCCCTATTATTTTGAACATGAGCATGCTTTGTGAGTAGTTACGTTTGTTCCTGGGGACATGGGAGAAGTCTTGTTACAAGTAATCATGTGAATTTGGTATTCGTTTGATATTTTGATGAGATGTATGTTGTCTTTCCTCTAGTGGTGTTATGTGAACGTCGACTACATGACACATCACCATCTTTGGGCCTATGGGAATGCATTGTGGATTAGTAATTAGATGATGGGTTGCTAGAGTGACAGAAGCTTAAATCTTAGTTTATGCGCTATTCTGTAAGGGGCTGACTTGGATCCATATGTTTAATGCTATGGTTAGATTTAGGTTAATTCTTCTTTCATAGTTGTGGATGCTTGCGAGAGGGGTTAATCATAAGTGGGAGGCTTGTTCAAGTAAGCACAACACCCAAGCATCGGTCCACCCACATATCAAATTATCAAAATAGCGAACTCCAATCAAATGAACATGATGAAAGTGACTAGATGAAATTCCCGTGTGACCTCAAGAACGATTAGCTTATTATAAGATATCATTTTGTTCTGTACTTTGTAACAAAAAGGATTGGGCTACCTTACTACACCTTAGTTACTATTGCTACTTGTCACTTGTTACAAATTATCTTGCTATCATACTACTCGTTACCGATAATTTCAGTGCTTGCAGAAAATACCTTGCTGAGAACCGCTTGTCATTTCCTTCTGCTCCTCATTGGGTTCGACACTCTTACTTATCGAAAGTACTATGATTGATCCCCTATACTTGTGGGTCATCATGGCTCTTTTTGGTGCCTTTGCCAAGGAGTGAAGCGCCTCTGGTAAGTGGAATTTGGTAAGGAAACATTTATATTACGTGCTTAAATTTACTGTTACTTGTTACTATGTAAAACAATCCTTTGAGGGGTTTGTTCGGGGTATCTTCACCTCGACCGGAAGCACAAAGAGTTGCTCCTTGATACGTCTCCAACGTATCTATAATTTTTTATTATTCCATGCTGTTATATTATCATTCTTGGATGTTTTACAATCATTATATAGAAACTTTATATCATTTTTTGTGACTAACCTATTAACATAGTGCCCAGTGCCAGTTGCTGTTTTTTGCTTGTTTTTTACTTCGCAGGAAATCAATAACAAACGGAGTCCAAACACCGCGAAACTTTTTGGAGAATTTTTATGGACCAGAACACCCAGGATGGGCCAGAGAAGTACCAGAGGGGTGCCCCGAGGGGGGCACAACCCACGTGGGCGCACCTGGGGGCCAGGCGCACCCTGGTGGGTTGTGCCCACCTCGGTGGCCTCCTGCACTGCCTCTTCGCCCTATAAATTTTCAAATATTCCAAAAACCCTTGGGGTAACCCTAGATTAGAAGTTCCGCCGCCGCAAGCCTCTGTAGCCATGAAAAACCAATCTACACCCCGTTCCGGCACCCTGCCGGAGGGGGAAATCATCACCGATGGCCATCTTCATCCTCCCGGCGGCCACCATGATGGAGAGGGAGTAGTCCACCCTCGGGGCTGAGGGTTTGTACCAGTAGCTACGTGTTTAATCTCTCTCTCTCTCTCTCTCTCTCTCATGTTCTTGTGATGTCACGATCTTGATGTATCGCGGGCTTTGTTAATATAGTTGGATCATATGGTGTTTTCCCCTCTCTATCTTGTTGTGATGAATTGAGTTTTCCCTTTGAGATTTTGTTTTATCAGATTGAATACTTTTATGGATTTGAGAGCACTTGAAATATGTCTTTCATATGAATACCCGTGGTGACAATGGGGTATTATATTGATTCACTTGATATATGTTTTGGCACTCAACTCTCGGATTCCCGAGGTGACATTGGGGTAATCTATGCATAGGGGTTGATGCACATTTTCGTCCTTGTTTCTCCGGTAGAATCTTGGGGCACTCTTTGAGGTTCTTTGTGTTGGATCGAGTATTATGAATCTGAAATTGTTTGATGCGTATCGTATAATTAACTCATGGATACATGTGGTGACATTGGAGTATCTAGGTGACATTAGAGTTGGTTGATGTGTATCATATGGTGTTATTTTAGTATGCACTCTTGGATAGATCGAACGGAAAGAATAACTTCACGTTATTTTAGTATGAACTCTTGAATAGATCGAACGGAAAGAATAACTTTAAGGTGGTTTCGTACCCTACAAACAATTTCTCTTCTTATGTTCTCCGCTAGATAAGAACTTTGGAGTAATTCTTCATCGCACGTTGAGGGATGGTTATATGATCCAATTAGATTAGCATTGTTGAGAGACTGCACAAGCAAAAGTATCGACCCTAGGCCTCATTTTCAAGCATTGCAATACCATTTGTGCTCCCTTTTATCAATTGCTACCTTGCTGTTTTTATTGTTCCTATTACAAAAATGAATATCTACTATCATTACTACGCTTTTATTACCATCTCTTCGCTGAACTAGTGCACCTATATAAATTACCATTGTATTTGGTGTGTTGGGGACACAAGAGACTTTTTATTACTTGGTTGCAGGGTTGTTTGAGAGATACCATCTTCATCCTACGCCTCCCACTGATTGATAAACCTTAGGTCATCCACTTGAGGGAAATTTGCTACTGTCCTACAAAACTCTGCGCTTGGAGGCCCAACACAAGTCTACAAGAACAAGTTGTGTAGTAGATATCACTCCTCAACCTATTTCACCTACTGAAAATATTTATTATATGACATTACTTCGGGTTTGATAGAGAAACTACTAGATAATCCTTATGCAGGAGATGGAACGCTACATCCTGATATGCACCTAATCTATGTGGATGAAGTTTGTGGATTATTTAAGCTTAGAGGTTTACCCGGAGATGAAGTTAAGAAGAAGGTTTTCCCTTTATCTTTGAAGGGAAAGGTGATAACCCACAAATATAGGGGATCGCGCCAGTTTTTGAGGGTAGAGTATTCAACTCAAATTTATTGATTTGACACAAGGGAGCCAAAGAATATTCGCAAGTATTAGCAGCTGAGTTGTCCATTCAACCACACCTGGAAGACTTAATATCTGCAACAAGATGATCAGTAGCAAAGTAGTATGGTAGTTTGATAGTAACGGTAATAGTAGCAATAGTAATAGTAGCAGTTTTGTAGTGATTGTAACAGCAGCAACAGCAAAAGCAACTTAGCAAAGATCAATATATGAACAACATAGGCATTGGATCAGTGATGGATAATTGCATTGGATGGCATTCAGCAAGTGATAGTTATAACCTAGAGCGACACAAAACTAGCTCCAATTCATCAATGTAATGTAGGCATGTATTCTGTATACAGTCATACGTGCTTATGGAAAAGAACTTGCATGACATCTTTTGTCCTACCCTCCCGTGGCAGCGGAGACCATAAGGAAACTAATGGATATTAAGGCCTCCTTTTAATAGAGAACCGGAACAAAGTATTAGCACTTAGTGAATACGTGAACTTATCAAACTATGATAATCACCGGAAAGAATCCCAATTATTGTCACCTTGGGGTATGCGGATCATAACACGTAATAGATGCATATAACTTGCAAGATAGGATCAAGAACACACATATATTCATGAAAACATAAGAGATTCAGATCTGAAATTATGATAAAAGAATCCAACACGGGAGTTCAAAGTGGGTGAGTATGTTCTATTGTATAATTCTCGTTTTAGACTTTTTTGCAAGAAAACTTCTCTCCAAATGGGAAGGACCATATATCATCGAGGAAGTTTATCGCTCTGGAGCTATTAAGATCAATAATGTTGAAGGCACTAATCCAAAGGTGGTCAATGAACAAAGAATTAAGCATTATATATTAGGTATGCCTTAATGTTAAAACTAACATTATTCAAACTATGACACTGGAGGAATACATAAAAGAGACCTTTCAGAACACTCCATAACCCTGAAAAGGACGAGGTACGTGATACGGTAAGTAAACTGACTCCAACAATTCCATAAAAATACTTTCTGTCCATTTTGGAATATTAGAAAAAATACAAAAGTAATAAAGACCCGAGGGGCCCACCCAGGTGCCCATGAGGCACCAGGGCGCACCCTGGTCGCTTGTGGGCCCCTCGTGAGCCTTCTCCACTCCGCTCTCTTCTGGAATACTTGTTTTACAAGATAAAAATTCTTCTAGAATACTTGTTTCGTGGAAATATCCTCTGTTCTTGTTTCAAGCTATTTTTCTGTCAGATCTGAAAGTATGTCTTCCCAAGACTCAGACGGACAGAGCTTTGTATCACACTATGTTGCAAATCCAAGGATCTATGGGGACATAGATCCCTATGGATGGTCCACGGAGGAGGAGCAAGATGTCCACTTGAAGGGAACGGAAAACGCGAGCTCCGATGAAGACGATGCCATCTACCTCAACTGGGAGATTTGCATGTGGAGTTCAAGAAGTCGAGCCTCCCAAACAAAGTAAAAAAAATCTAAGATCCAATTTATTCCTTTCCGTCTTCTACAGGAAAACAGGAAGGTATTGTGTGAGAAGATAGTGGAGCTTGAATAAGAAGTTAGCAAGTTGAAGGAAGAAAACTGTGTTCTCAAGTGGAAACTAAAGGACAAGCCTACCACTTCATCACCACCACCATCACCGAAGAAAGAAACTTGAGTAAATGGGTATGGGCACTCCCCTTGGCTTGTGCCAAGCTTGGGGGAGGTGCCCCGGTATCGTATCACCATTACTTTTATTATCTTTACCTATTTTTAGTTCAAACCTTAGTTATTTCGTGATTTAGTTGAATAAAAGTTTAGTATGATCTATTTTTGAGTGGTAGTTTCGTGATCTATCTATCTATGTAATCGAGTTTAGAGTTATATAATAAAGAGTAGTTTGAGTTTTTGCTTCTTTACTTTTATGTTTCAATCCTAACAATGAAAATAAATAAAAGGATCATATGCTAATGTTATGGAAAGTAATGACATCACATAAGGAAAAGTATAAGTGGTAAAATTTATGAAAGAATTAATAAGGGAAGAGAATATTCACATGCAAATACACTATCTTGAACATCTTTTATGATTGTGAGCCCCCATTAAGTATTTTATACCAAATAGTTGACGTTGGACAAGGAAGACAACATAATGAATAATGTTTGCTTATATTCACATAGAAGTAATATTGCATAGATCCTCCAACATGTGGTGCTTGCCCAATATCTTTGCTAGCCAAAAATTCGCACCAAGTAGAGATACTACTTGTGCATCCAAAAACCTTAAACCTAGTTTCATGTCATGAGAGTCCACTATACCTTCCTATGGATTGAATAAGATCCTTCAAGTAAGTTTTCGTCGGTGCATAAAGTAATAAAAATTTCTCCTAAATATGCATGATCTTTTACTGTAAGGGAAAATAAGTTTTGTATGATCTTGTGATGGTAAAGAAATATAAGCGACGGACTGTATAATAAAGGCTTCTATCACAAGGGGCAATATAAAGTGTCGTTTCTTTGCATTAAGAGCTTGTGCATCCAAAAACAAAAAGCGCATGAAAACCTCTGCTTCCCACTACGAAGGGTCTATATTTTACTTTTATGTATTTACTTTTTATGCAAGAGTCAATAATGTTCTCCTCTATTCCTTTTTATTTTTCTCTTTTGTAAGCATCATGTGGTGGGGAAAGATCTAGGTATATATATCCAGTTGGATATGCGTGATCATGAGTTATTATTGTTGACATCACCCTTGAGGTGAATAAGTTGGGAGGCAAAATTATAAGCCCCTATCTTTCTATGTGTTTGGCTGAAACTTTTTGCTCCATATATATGTTGTGAGTGTTAGCAATCATAGAAGACTAAATGATGGTTGAGTATGTGGACTTTCTAATAAGCTCCGACATGAGACCATTCCTGAAAATATGATGAATTGCAATTGCATTGTTGGCCGAGAACATAGTTTGTTAGTTTTCAAGAAAGTTTATGCCTTATACTTTGTTGTTGTGATGAATTGGTACTTGCTCATGAGAAGTTCTATGATAATGAATATTGATGTTATAATAAGGATGATGATCCTACTATGTATGTATTTTGTTTTTATCGACACCACTCTCTCTCTCTCTCTCTAAACATGTGGACATGATTATCGATGTCGGCTTTCGCTTGAGGGTAGGCGAAGTCTAAGCTCGAGGGAGTTGATACGTCCATTTTGCATAATGATTTCTTACTGTTATTTATAGTGTTTTTAATCAATATAACACTTTGTGGAGCAATTCTAATGCCTTTTGTCCCTTAATATCCATGATTTACATGAAGAGGGAGATTGCGGCAACTGAAATTCTAGACCTGAAAAAGCTATGTCAGAGATACCTATTCTGCATATCTCCAAATGAGCTGAAATTTCAAGGAGATTTATTTTCAAATAAATAAAAAATATTGGAGCAAAGAAATACCAGAGCCCCTCCCCCCCAGGTGCCCATGAGGCACCAGAGCGTGCCCTGGTGGCTTGTGGGGCCCATGGCTAGCCTCCAATGCCCATCTTCTGGTATATAAGCTCATTTGCCCTAGCAAAAAACGAGTGGACTTTCAGGATGGAGCGCCGTCGTCTCGCGGCGGAACTTGGGCAGGAGCACTTTTGCTCTCTAGTGGACACTTAGACAGGAGCTATTCCGCCGG
Organism: Aegilops umbellulata; assembly: GCA_032464435.1. NCBI lineage: Eukaryota > Viridiplantae > Streptophyta > Magnoliopsida > Poales > Poaceae > Aegilops > Aegilops umbellulata. The sequence goes on along the minus strand of CP136055.1, from coordinate 546,311,560 downwards.
GGACACTTTCCTCCGGGAGGGGGAAATCGAAGCCATCGTCACCACCAACAATTCTCTCATCGTGGGAGGCCCAATTTTTATCAACATCTTCACCAACACCATCTCATCTCAAACCCTAGTTCATCTCTTGTATCCAATCTTTGTATCAAAACCACAGATTGGTACCTGTGGGTTGCTAGTAGTGTTGATTACATCTTGTAGTTGATGCTAGTTGGTTTATTTGGTGGAAGATCATATGTTCAAATCCATTATGCTATTCAATACCCCTTTGATCTTGGACATAATACGATGTGTGAGTAGTTACTTTTGTGCTTGCGGACATGGAAGAAGTCTTGTCATAAGTAGTTATGTGAATTTGGTATTCGTTCGATATTTTGATGATATGTATGTTGTTGATTCCCTTAGTGGTGTTATGTGAACTTCGACTACATGAAATTTCACCATCTTTGGTCCTAAGGGAATGCATTATGCTATAGTAATTAGATGATGGGTAGTTACAGTGACATCAACTTAAACCCTAGTTTATGCGCTATTCTGTAAGAGGCTGATTTGGATCAATATGGTTAATGCTATGGTTATATTCATCTTAATTCTTCTATCGTAGTTGCGGATGCTTGCGCGAGGGGTTAATCATAAGTGGGAGTCTTGTTCAAGTTAGAACAACACCCAAGCACCGGTCCACCCACATATCAAATTATCAAAGTAGCGAACGCGAATCAAACGAACATGATGAAAGTGACTAGATGAAATTCCCTTGTGTCCTCAAGAATGCTTAGCTTATTATAAGAGATTGTTCCAGTCAGTCCTTTGAAACAAAAAGGATTGCGCTACCTTGCCGCACCTTAGTTACTATTGCTACTTGTCACTTGTTACAAATTTTCGTGCTATCAAACTACTCGTTACCGATAATTTTAGTGCTTGCAGACACTACCTTGCTGAAAACCGCTTATCATTTCCTTCTGCTCCTCAGTGGGTTTGACACTCTTACTTATGGAAAGGACTATGATTGATCCCCTATATTTTAGGGTCATCACTCCATTTCGTCCGTTTGGGTCATCCGGATAAAAACCTTGGCCCAACGGGAGTACTCAAATGAACAAGTTCTCCCCTCATGTCCGTTCATTATTCTTCCTGACACAAACCTGGACCAAATTTGCACGAAAAATGGGTCTCAAATAGATACTCTCTTCAGTCCTCGCCCCTCTCGTCCGCTCGTGTCTGCTCATGTCCTCTCTCTAGCCCACAAATCAGCGACAACGCATGAGGCAGAGAGCAACCGCAAGCAGGGTGTGGAGAAGGTAGTGGTGGCCTCGGCCATCGACGGCGGCGGTGACGACGTGTGGCGGTTCTGGAAGCACCACACGGCGAGATCCAGAGGCGGGGTGTGCCCTGCGGCGACATCCGGCTGCGCCTCTGCCCCAACTGTGTGCGTCCACCGCTTCCCCTAGATCTCCCCGTCCTCCCTGCCAACATTGTCGTGAGCCCCACCCGGCCTCCAACATCATCACAGAACCCGCCTCCTTAGCCATCTTGGGTGCGCGGCAAGGAGGGGCAGGGCGGTGTGGCGATGGTGCACGACAAGGCTGGTCCGGGTTGTGCTCCGGCTGCTGCTGTTATGGGCGCGGCTCCTTCCGTGCGAGCCCGGCGGCGAGGTGTGCCCAGCGGCGCTCTGGCTGCTGCTACTTTATGCGTGGCTCCTCCCCTGCGAGCCCTGCGACGCTCCGGCTACTGCTGCTTCGGGCTCGGCTCCTCCCATTTGAGCCCAGCGGCGAGGTATGCCCCGCGGCGCTTCGGCTGCTGCTGCTTTATGCGCGGCTCCTCCCCTGCGAGCCCCGCGATGCTCCGGCTGCTGCTGCTTCGGGCTCGGCTCCTGCCCTGCGATCCCGGCGGCGAGGTGTGCCCCGCGGCACTCTGGGTGTTGCTGCTGCTTTATGCGCGGCTCCTCCCATGCGAGCCCCGCGACGCTCCAGCCGTTGCTGCTTCGGACTCGGCTCCTCCCCTGCGAGCCCGATAGCGAGGTGTGCCCCGCGGCGCTCCAAATGTTGCTGCTTCGGGTCGCGGCTCCTCCCCTCTTAGCCTGACTTATTTTTTTTTCCTTTTTTAAGAAAAAATGAAGTTGCCCTCTACGCTTTTAATAGGTCGTTCGTGTTGGGTACGTATGCTCTGGCTGGACGCGTCTGTCTATCCGTTTTGCGGACCCAAACGAACAAAATCCAAACCAAACAGACATCCGTTTAGAGTCGTGCGTCTGAGTTGGCCTGATTCGTGACAAAGGAGCAAAAGTACTTATAGGCTACAGAGCAGCCCTGGTAAGCTAAGTAAACTCCTAGGAACTACCACATAATAGACTTGCACGTACAACTAAGTAACTTCCGGCCAACTAAGTAAACTTGCGGCCAAGTTCCTTGCACACTTCCGATCAAGTTCCGGTCAAGTTCCTTGCACTAGTCTCAGCTTTGCTTGTGGTACCTTTATCTGGGGCGACCGAGTCCCATTCAATCTTGACCGTTCAAAAATAGATGGTCGGCTATCCTTTCACTGACGACCCCATCCCTCAGGACGCCCTAAGTTATCGCTTGGCCTTATACGCCGACCACGACGCCTCTCAGCCGCCACCGACTGCAGCAAGCCATTGCCGTCGTCCCCAACTCCCCGGCCATCTCCGACCGCTCTCCGCGCTCCCTGACCCCCTCTGCTCCTTCCGCGCCCGCGCCCCCGCTTCCCCTTCAATCGAAGTCCACACCCCTTTCAACGAGGTGAGATTTTGGGTTCTGTAGAAGAATTGGCGCAGCTAGGGTTTACGAGTAGATAATTGGCGTTTGGCAATTTTTAAAAGAAAATACAGCTCTCACTCCTTTGATTTTGTGTGTTCCATTTGTTCAGAAATCAATTTAACTTGCGTGATTTTCTAATATTTCTTCGGTATTTAAGGGTTAATCTTTACTTAATTCTTTTTTAGAGCTATAATCCGTCCTTTTATTGTGCTACCGTTTGATCTCCCTGTATTGGAGAACGTGGAATCAATATTTTCCAATTTGGGGCAGTTTAGGCCTCTTGAGTTCTAATTTGTTGTTTTCTCGGGCTCTTTGTCCATCTTTGTGAATTGCAGAATCCTTTGTTTATTTATTTTCCCTATCTATGAGAAAAGGCTGTGCTTAAAATGATCTATGCATGTTTCGATCTAGTTCGTACTTTCTACTGTTTGCTCTTGTTCGGGTGAAATCTTCTTATATGAGGGCTTACCCATCGATCTATGTGGCTGTATAAGACTCTGTTACTCCTGGTTTCAATCACTGGAACCGCCTCTCTATTCATCTAAAAAAAGGCTGTGCTTGAAATAAATACTGCGCAACTTTGGAGTATAAATTAGAATCACATTGCCAGCCTCAAGTGAATAGTATTTTTTGCTCCAGAGCCTTCTGGCATACATGATTCATTTCTGAATACTACTGCCAGCCCCTATCAGCAACTCTAGCAGATGTGTCTTATCTGTAGCCCCCAAAATCGTTTTGGAGGGAGTTCCATTTTTTTGGAGATTGTGCATAAACTCATAGTCGTCATATGCAGCCTCCATAATATTTACCCTCTTCATTTCCTTTTTGTTCATGTGCATCAACTCAATATTCATACTTCCAGTTGGAGAGATCAAACACTAAAACTGGATTAAATTCTAACAACAATTAAATACAAAGTTCTTATATCGCGCGGGCAGAGAGGGGGGTGGGGGGGGGGGTCGGAGATGTCCATAAGTGACATTTTCATAGACAAGTAGTGCAGGGGGAGGGGGGAGCAAACGTTTTCGCTTTTACATATATGTGGTGACCATAACTAAGGGAGGATGTGGATAAGCGACATTTTCATACATGGAGAGACTATCTTAGTAGCAGATAGATACGAGCTGATCAGTACGGGCATTGGGTCGAGGACTAGGCGCGGTTCTTGAGCGGCCGCGTGGCGGGCATCTCAAGCCTTCCTAGCAGTGAGGAAGCGGCAGGAAACCAGTCGTTGCTGGACATCGGCAGTGAGGAAGCGGCAGGAAACCAGTCGTTGCTGGACATCGGCAGTGAGGAAGCGGCTAGAAGTGTTGCAGGAGTCATCGGGGATGTGCTGGAGAAGGGGATCCTCGACCTTGTGGTCATCCTTGGAGTTGGCGTGCTCCAGCGTGTCCTGGCGATGACACTCATCCCGATTGATATGATCGGCCTCCTCTTGCGCGGCCTCCTTGTCCAATTACCGTGCCTCCTCCTTTGTGAGGTACCAACTCCAGCTTTGGCCGAAGCGGCATGTTGAGCTTGACATTTGGAGTTGTCGGAGAAGGAAGGGGAGAAGGCAAAGAGGGCAAGTGGGGTTGTAGATAGGGATGGAAGGCTTCGACCACTTTATAGCCAGGAGTGGTGGCAAATGGCATGCTCGGAGGGAAAGGGGGCAGAAAGATGTGGCAGGAACAGTCATGGGCAATTGGACATGAGGCGGCAGCCTTTAATTGTCTCATTTTATGGTGAGATAAGCGAATGCGAAATTGGTATGGGCGTCTGCGCAATCAACATGGAGGGAAGACAAAGAGGCCACCCCATTGGAGAGAGAGAGGGAGGGAGGGACTTTGGGTTTGGAGCGCTCCAAAACAAGAATGCTAGGCTTTCTCTAAGCCTGCACTGTCCCTCCACCCATGTGCCTACAATACTCACAAGAATGTATCTTGAGTGTTGTACAGTACAGTCAAGTTATAGCTTCTTCTCCTTGTGGTTGTCATAGCTTCAAATGCACCTAACTAATTATCCATTTGTATGTATGATATTGTGAAATAGAAAAGATACGAACATGAGAAACATATTTTTAATATACATAAAAAATGTATGGAACAATAAGATATTGAGTACCATGTAGTATATGAAGATGTTAGGGGCAAATTGTAGAATGCCCATAGTACGTAGAAAAGGAAACAATCACTTTTCAAAAAAAATTATAAGGATTAATAGTTAAACTGATGCAACTCAGAGAACCACAAGGTATTCTACTCCAAGGAAACAAAAAATCAAAGCCACGATGCAATCAAAAAGACAACCAACACAATTAACTGGCTAACTAGTATGCATTCAGATATGACAATCAACACAATTAATTGTTCAAATAGTTTCATTATTATCAAGAACTAGGTGAAAAGCATAATAAACAACAGAAAATTCATATAAAATCTTTACTTTGATTCCCGCAGATTGAATCTTCCATTCTTTATCACCAAAATGTCCTATATCTCCAACTGCATTACTAGCCTATAACCTGTAAAAAAAAACTATCATATTAATATAAATCTTAGCATAATATGACAAATTTTCAAACAAAAGGTAAGACAAGTATTTAGTATTTACCACTAAGTTGTAGTTATACGAGGTGATTTGGTAGATGGCCTCTATGATCCCTTAGGCCATGAAAATGTTCTATAATCCTCTGATCTTCAATCCCAACAAATATGTCTTGCTCAATGTAGCATATTATCATATCATTCAATCATTTGTCACTTACCTTGTTACTCAAATATGTCTTTACTATATCCATGGCTGAGAAAGCTAGCGCTTTCAACTGATGTTGTCGCTACTGGCCAGCAATATCATTGCAAGCTTGATGAGCGGATAAGTCTATGGAAAACACAAATACTCCTTGGTTTGAACTGACTTGAGACACGTACTTGATAGACTATCACAAGCAAAAGAAATAGGAGGTTTTTTCCAGCATTTTCAATGCATAATGCCAAGCTGACCACTCAAAAATTGGCGTTCTTCCACATAAAAGTGAGCTTAGTAAATACTTGCAATCTCAACTACCTTCTCATGATTAAAGCTACTAAATGAGTCACTGGGATCTAGACACGAAATGAAAATCAATAACTAGGTCGTAATTTCAATAATTAGTACAAATCGCAGCTATGTTTGTATCAATAACCTCACCCAATATGTTTACCTTGTAGTGATAGAAGCAAGTAATTGATTGCATGAACTCCTTGGAACCTAACCCCCTTGCTCAAATATCTCTCAGAGTGCAATATACAGTTACAACCTCCATAATTGGCTCACGCTCTTCATCCCTCAAATGTTGCAATAACCTTTTCACACACAAAATCATGTTCATTGCACTAACTATGTTCTGGTCCTTTGTTGCAGTGGTTTTGACAAATCATTAGTCGGACTAAGCACATTAATCATCAAGTGCAAGATGAGAACGAATTCAAATACTTCCATTTATTTCATCAAACCTGGTGATTTCCCTTTGTCATCTTCATTTTCCCATCAAAACAAATAATGTGTAGAACTTGGATCACTGAAATCCCACATTTGACAGATAGGGATTAGAGTTGTGCATCAGCAGGTCTTGCTATAGCTGTCTCTTGTTGTTTGCCCCTGCCTTCCATAATCTCCCCATTCTCCAATTGTTGCACAATCTTGTCGTGATGTTTCTCTAGGACTCCTTTCACAACAACTGGTGGAAGCTAATGGTCAAAACAATGCACATAAAATGGATGATATTATCATATAGCACTAGTTTTGTTAAACCATTCAGTTGCCCACACATATATGAGGCTGCCATCATATCCTTGAGCTCTTAGTCTAGACATGGTCAAATTGTGGGTAGAAGCCACTTTATCCAAATATCGTTTGAGTGAAGCAGATCCAGTGTCAACAACGTGCTCAACACAAATAAGTCTTTCTAAGATCTGCCATTGGTTATTCGTAAACCTCACAATCACATCCATTTTCTCCTTGATTGATTCATCACGGAACTCATCAACAAGTGACAGTTGAGCATCCCCAGCTCATTCATTATGAAGTCAATAGTTTTTTTTTCACCACAAGCTTGCAGCAATTGATTTTCAGCAGTATGATGACAAGTCATTTGATGACTTCCAGGAGCATTGTCATGGATAACATTAGCTGCTTCTTTACATCTTGAGCATACCAGTCTAACATGGCATGAAAATTACCCTTATTTCTTGAATTCTTAGACCCATCATGAGCACGGAAAGCGAGATAGTGCCTAAGGAGAGAACCTTGCAATCCTACAACAGCCATCAAATGATTCTGATATCTTATACATGCCTTCTCAGTTTTAGTACTGATTCATATGCCACACATAGGTTTTGATTGTTTGAATCTCCACAATCTATTCTATCCTTGTTGTAATCACTCTTTGTCGAACCTCCATGGAGTCTGCAATCCAACTCTTTCTTCAGTTTGTATACACAATCTTTGTGAAAACTTCACCCCCAAACTTTGAACTGTTTGTTAGTTCCTTCAAATGAAAATAGTAAAAACAATAAGCAACAGCTTTGGCTACACTGATCTCTAGACAACCAAACTCCTTATACCATGCTGTTCTAAATGCTCTATCATCTTTATTGCGTTTAAAATAATGATCTATAGGATGACATGGACCTTTCTGTCAGACACAACCTTCTAACTTCATCTTTGATTTCTAAGGTAGCATACTCTTTAATTTGTTTCCTAAGGCCAAATGATGCAAAATCACCACCGCGATCCACTAAAAATTGCAACCAACCTACCAACAAAGGCAGCACGCAACATGTTGGTCCGCACTCCCCGAATCCTCTTCCGTTCCACCATTCGTTAAATTTCTTGTCACATTTGCTTAATTCTTGAAAGTTGGATATTGCAAATCCATTACCAAATTTGATGTTACAGGGACCTAAGAAGATGAAGCAGATTGCTTCTTTTTTCAGAGTTCCCCTCGGTAAATTACCGTGGACCTCCAATTCATGAATCTGAAGTAAATGTAACCATCCAGAAGCTAATATTCTTGTTCATGGACTTCCTTCCACCCAGTGTCAGTACTTGGAATTGGGCAGTGTTGTGGTGAGGTGAAGAGCTGGGGTGCGTGGTGGGTGTGGGGTGTGAGAACATCAAGGCTCTGAGGTGTACCAAAAATAATGGGTTCATTCAACCCGGCATTTACTACCAAATTCTATGACTTGCTCGCTAGCCCATCCCACAAACAAATCACTATCTTCTCTCTCCTCTTCTTCCTGCTCAACCTTCCCTGATCAGAACAGAGCTGGTCTCTCGCCCCCCATGGTGTCCAAGCTAGTAGGCTGGGTACTCTAGGTTCCAAGATTTTACCTGGGGCAACCGCCCCTACATGACCCCATGCTAGCACTGATTTCTACAGCTATTCTCTTCTTCTTTTCTTATTTTGTGGAAATTACTAGTCATAAAAATCAAAGAAAAAAGGCAGAAAGAAGTGGGTTTACTGATGTCATGTATGTTGACTGACGATTGTGCACTTTTGCAGGTGACCTATAAGTTGGCGTTATGCATTTTTAGTAATGCAGTGTGTAATATTTTCTCATTTGGTTTTGTAAAAAAATAAATACAATGGCTGTCAGTATTGATGTAACTTCCTACGGTTGATAACACAACATATCCCTGCAAAATACAGCTTATGTGCTTCCATTGGAGCTGCATCCTGGATCATAAAGTACGTATATATGTATATGCATCCCCGGCTGACAAAACTGTGTTCTTTTAATTCTAGCATGGATTCGGACCGAGACCAGATCGATGCTGTGGAGAAAGAAGATTACTTATCAGACTATGACGAAGAAAAGGATACTAAAGAAGAGGATCTCGAGTTGGTAGTTGATGAAGCTACTGGGAAGGCATATTACCGGAAAAGGCTTCCAGCCGCTAGTAAGTGAGTGCTGTATGCAATAGAAGCACATGATATTCTTGTGATTGGCCAATGGTTGCTGGGTTTCGATTGAGTTAAACGGTATTTGGTAATAAATAAATAAATAAATAAAGTTTAGATAGTGTTATTTGACAGTTTTTTGTCCTCTTTGAGTGCCCTGTTATGCTGAATGAGTTAGATTTTTTTTTACAAATCAGTACTATTCCAAACTTATCGTTAAATAAAATATCTACTCCTGATAATTGAAATGGTTAATTGTTAGGTAGAGCACCATTTTATGTAAGGCATGAACATGGAAGGATTGGATGATTAGCAAGACAAATGGTCAAACAGTAGTATGTTTGCAGCTGTATTGAGGTAGAAGCAAGTTGGGTGTTGAAATGGATTCCTGAACTTCCAAATTTGATTTCGACTTAGTGCAGCTTACAGGAAAGCAGTACACACTAGTATTTTAAATACGAAATCAGGGTATTTGTATTTGCACAATAACTTACATCGAGATCGATTGTGTGAGCCTTGTTTCAGAGTATTCAATCTGCTGGCGTATTAGTTTTAATTGTATAGGGTTGTCAGCTGTTGAGTGGTTGTTCAGCATTGGAAACCTGAAAAACAACGACTCAGAATTAGTCAAGAAAAGCTTAATTTTATTTTATCTCGCAAGCCACTTCTAAGGCACATTCCGCATTAACTATTGAAGGCCCACTACGAGGCCCACTTTTGGATTTTAGCATTTGACCCGAAGCACATTTTAAAAAGTCACAACAAAAAATCAATTATATACATCACTATCAGATTCAATTATCCCACCTTCTTCTCCAAGGCCTGTCGCCGGCGACCGGCCGCAGCCGGCGTGTTTAACTTTTCATCACCATGATCAGCCGCACACGCATGATCTGATGGTCACAACACCAGGGCTGTGCCCTCGGCGACGACGCACGACGCCCTGCCATTCATGTCGCTAGGCACCACAGGTCAACGAATATCTTGGACTATAGGCACTGCCGACAAGCCGCTGTTGCTGCAGGTTGGCGGCGGCCCATGCATGACCTAAATGCTTCCTTCGACATGAATACCTTGCACTATAGGCGCTGCCGACAAGCCGTTCACATGCAATAGCTCTTCTCACGGACTGTCCTTGCGATATGCTTCGGAAGCATACACATCCTCGCATGAACAATTTAGACCGACTTGATCCAGTTTGCTCGCTGATTTCTCTAGTCATTATCTCATATTGTTTCATTTCCAAATGCATGTTGGCCAGCTCAGATGCAGTAGCGTCATTTTGATGGCTCTGTGCATGATCAACCAATAGGGTTATCCTCTTCTCCAAGAGCAAGTGAACGGAGGATCCGATTTTCCACCAAAAACACGTAGAGGATCTGATGTCGGGCCCGTGCGTTTTTCACAAGGATCAACCGTAAGTCGAGTCGACCCTCCTCCGAGTCCATGTCCTGGCCTCGGTCTAGTTAGCATGTTCATATAGTTAGCTTCTTTTAGTAGCGTGGCCGACGTTGATTCTTATCTCGGTAGTCGTTGATGGCTTGTGATTATGAACCTGATGCTAGAAGTTTCATGCTGCTAAAAATGAAATTAAGAACCAAAAGCATAGACCTCTAAATTTTTCGCAGATTACTATGACAATAAATGAAAGAAATCTATAGCTGCATGAAATTAGATGCATGCACGGCAGGATCGATCACGTTGGTACTTCTTTTTATTGTGACCATCACATTAATATATTGCCATAAACATGGTTAGCAGTGTACATGCTTCTAATTGCCTACTTGAGCTAGCCAGCCTTTGGCTAATGAGCATCCGGGATGATGATCGCCAAGCCGACGGACTTGACGCAACAAAAGTAAGGATCGGACATGCAGAGCGTCCATAGTACTAGAAATTTGATGGCACAACAAAAGTAAGGACCGAACTTATAGAGCATAGAAAAGAAGCCATGCATATACCTTGTTGGTTTTGGCGCCAAAGCTGCATGGTCCGTGTGTGAGACCGTGACAGGAAGGTCAGGCCTGATCAGGGTACAAGTTCGAGTTCTATGAGCAAGATGCTCTTGTTGTGCGAGAAGAGAAGCCGGACCAGCAACTAATAGGCACATTCTCTCTCTCTCTCTCTCTCTCTCTCTCTCTCTCTCTCTCTCTCTCCGTCGTCGGCTGGCGTTTGGCTATGTCCACGATGCTGCTTATATTATTATATGAGTATATCTTTCACTGGTGCGCTCTCGCGGATCGACCATCTCGAAGCGGTGTTAGCGTGTCATTGCGCATTAACGAATAATTTATAATAAGCTAGGGCTGATGGGTATTATCTTCCATTGCAGGGATTCGATGCTTTGTAGGAGTACCTTCTCCATCGCTCACACTGATCAAGGCGATGTCGTTTTCATGTCCTGATGTGAGATCAATGGTCGTTCCCCCAAGTATGCTTTTGTCTCGGGCTTGTAATTTGTGGCCTTGCTGTGGATGTCTAGGATTTTCTTATCTACCTTTTCTGCACTTCGCTGTCGAAACAGCATGCTTTTACTTTCACTGTAAAAGACATTATATTGTCCTTTTCAGTTAGAGTGGAGTCCCGGAGGGGGCCTCCCTGTTGATTAAAAAACAGATATTTCGTCATCATCTACCGTTTGCCATATTTTATTGAAGAATTGTATATAATGAAAAGGTGTGGGGACAAAATATTACAAAATCAAAAGTAAGGATGTTAGCTGACTGTTTAGCGAAACTACCCAAAAATGAAAATGGATCTAGGTGAACCCTATTTGAATTTTTTTTTAAGTATCAGAAAATTCCAAAAATAAAATTGCAAACACGGCCGAATTTTGTGACGAAACGACTTTTGTGATCTTCTGTGCGAATAATCACAAAAAATGGATCCACATTCCTGACAAGAATGTTACAGATTTTTTTAGAATTTTCTTTTTAAACTAGAAGTCTATATGGCTAGGGTGCTCCTAGACCAGGAACCAAAAATCTGCATCTCTGTTAGAGCCTCTCTGGTTAGAAGGAAAATAATAATGGCAAAATTTTATAATGACTTTCATCATTTTTCTTAATACAGTACAGACATAGACGGTCATATAGACGCACATACACTCGTCCCTATAAATGCACGCGCGCACACCCTATGCCTATGAGCACCTCCGACCTATCCCTATGAGCACCTCCGATAGATTGAGCTGGCACATCATCTTGAAATGGACGGAATCGCCACATATGCCTTCATAGTTGACGGGAACGTCTCCTCCCACACGATGCACGTACATCGTCAGAAATCCTGAAACATCCTTAGAAACCTTTTGTGTGTACTTTTTCATCAAGTTTAGGTACCTTTTGTGTATACGTTGTTTAATTTTACGATTTCAACTCTATCAAATTATTTTTTACAGAATTATTCATCGATTCTTTAGGCAGCAAAACTGAAAAACAACCATGGAAAAAATCAGGACGGATACTTGACTAAACAAAGATGTGAACCGGTGCCTGAGAGAAGTGGCCCTACCATTGGAATTCGGCGGTTGATTGCGTAGGAATGGCACCCATGTTCCTCATCAATCAATCAGTAATAAAATACAAATTTCCTTAGACACCCCCGAAGTAATCAAGGAAGAAACAAAAAATGTTGCTTTCATGGACGGAGAAAACAAACACAGCCGCAAAAAAAAAAGAGGGGGGGAAACACAGTTTCTGAGGCTCATTTTACGGTAGTATCAATGTATCCTGGCGGCTCTGATATATTATCGCTTAGCCTCCAGCTGGGCCCGCGGGAACGCATATTATGTGTCATGTCCTTGTCCTGGTTACCTTGGCATCTTACATTTTCTCTGTTGGACAAGTTGCTATTTGATCCTTTCATTCATTAGCCATCTGTGCTTCCTCAAAAGTTGAGCTGTTGTTCAGACCGGTGCAACACAGAACACCGGTCTCGGTCTGCTCTGCATAAGAAATAGTCAGGCCCGCCGGCGTACGTGGTTTTTATTAGGTGTTATTTTGTCCATTTTCAAATCTATCCCATACTTGTGCGGTGGATTGATCAAGTCAACTTCCAGGGTCCAAGTGCTATTCTTCCGTCAAAAATCCACCCCCGCCGATCCAGCTGGGTTGTATTGACGATGTCCCGAGGCCGTCTTTGTTTGGCTTTAACTATGTAAAATTTTCGGGTTCTACTCTTGAGAGCTTGGGCGGGCAGAGGATTCAACGGAATAGAAGACAGGCATGACCGAAATACATCTTTTGCACAAAGGATGAGCTTTATTGGCTCAAACACTGGTAGAAAAAAGCCCTCTAGTCCCGGTTCGCAACAGCCTTTAGCCCCGGCTGTGCAACCGGGACTAAAGGGTCGCGACTAAAAGCCCCCCCCCCCCCTTCTTTAGCCGCGGCTCTTCCGGACCGCGACAAAAGGCTTTAGTCCCGGTTCTTGTGGCTGACCGGGACTAAAGGCCCGCCACGTGACCGGGACTAAAGGTCTGGCCAACCGGGACTAAAGACCCTTCCGTCGGCCAGCTGCCGACCGAACGCGGGGGCCCAGGTAGTTGGTCGCGGGCCTTCTCCCGAACCGCGACTAAAGAGCCCTTTGGTCGCGGTTCGGTTCTGTTGGGGACTAATGGCGGCGTATGGAAGCCCCTTTTTCTACCAGTGAAAATGAAGAATTAAAAGGATACAAACAAAAAGAACACACACCCAGTTTCTACATAGTTAGGATGCATATAGCTAACCAGAACGCACACACACAAAAACCACGCCGGTAAAAAGCAAAGCCATATATGAAAAAAGCTATGCGCAGGTGAGGGAAAAGGAAAAACCCCGAGCGATCAAATCCGTGATCGGCAAACTACAACAATGACCATATCCGCATCAACCTTCTCATTACGCCACATGGATGACGAGGTTCTTCAACAGCAATTCCTTCAGAAATGGAGTGAAACTCAAGTGTCGCCGTCATTGGATCCAACCACTACGGTCGGAATCTACATTTTCACCATGAAGAATCAATCCGAGCATCTAGAAATGCCTTCAATTAGGTAACGACATAAAGAAATATCGTCATTGCCAGGTATAGTCGGCTTGGGTCAGGCCTAGGCTTTCATCCCGGAGCTCCAGACGGGGTGCTCGAGTAGCACCGCCATCGAAGTCACTCAAGTGTTGTCACCATCATTTTTCCACGATATCAGCAGCTACATGCGATGTGATTGTTGCCTCTGCACAACCATCCCTCTGCATCAAATCATCGTCCATAATTTGCATCTTAGCCAAAGTCAACCATTGGATCTTGAGGGATGAACACTCCCAAAAATCTTTCGATGACCACCGCCGTCGTGAAGCCATAGGAGGTCGATGCGGCATAGTCTGCAGTCATCCCACCTGATCAGATCACAACTCGGCCGATCGGATCTGGATCACCACCACCAGGCCGTGAACCGTAGCGCCGGCGGCAGATCACAACTCATGGGAAGAACGGTAGCCTGCTGCCATGGCCTACCTCTTAGCAGAGAGCCTGATGCACGTCGGCTCCCGACGCCAAATCTGGACAGATCTGACTGGAAGACCGGCTTGCACACAGGAGACCCCACGCAGCATCACTCAAGGGGCCGATGTGTAGCAGCACGCTCCCCAGCTCCTCCATCACAGTCGCATGCCTCCACGTCGGACAAGTTGTTTAGAGTTGTTTGCGATTCTCATGGGTGCTGAAGCTTGAAGGTTTCTTTGTGGGTTTCAACACCTCTCACACTTCAGCCAGTTCGCCTTCGGTGATGAGATGCAATCTATGAATGATGGGTTCATGCAAAGGACATATATGCACTGGTAGAAAAAGAGGCTTCCGTCCAGCCCCATTAGTCGCGGAACTGTAGGAACCGCGACTAATGAAGTCTTTAGTCCCGGTTCGGCAGACGAACCGCGACCAAAGGCCTGCGCCCAGGGCGCTCGGTGGCCAGCTGGTGCACGTGAGGGGCTTTAGTCGCGGTTGGCCAGGCCAACCGCGACTAAAGGTGCCCAAAGGCCTTTAGTCGCGGTTGGCCAGGCCAACCGCGACTAAAGCTCCTCCCCTATATATACCAGTTCAGCGCACTCACTTAGCCATTTGGTGCCACTTCTCTTCACAAGCTTCACAAGGGGGTGTAGGTTTGCTTTTGGTTCCTCTTATGCACACAAGGTGTTTGATGAAATGCCCCAAGAGCCACACTTGAGGTTCCTCATTCATTTTTTTTCCTCCTCGATCGCGGTTAGCAACTTGAACCTTTCATGCATGTGTGTCATTGATAAAATATGCATGTGTGTTGTTCATTGTTTAATTTCTATTGTTTATAGCTAGTTAGTTTAACAAATGCATGATGGTTAATTATATATTTTATATTATAATAATGCAGATGAATCGGCAATGGATGTACGGTAACCGACTCTCCCGCGAGTTCACTACGGGTTTGAAAGATTTCCTCGTAGTGGCTAATGCGAACAAGTTGAAGGGTTTTGTTATCTGTCCATGTGTTGACTGTAAGAATCAGAAGGGTTACTCTTCCTCAAGAGAAGTTCACCTGCACCTGCTTCGGCACGGTTTCATGCGAAGCTATAATTGTTGGACCAAGCATGGAGAAAGAGGGGTTATAATGGAAGAAGATGAAGAAGGGGATGATTTCATCGATGAAAGTTATCTTGCTGATTTCGGTGATACTTTCATGGAGGATGCTGAAGGTGAAGGGGAAGGTGAAGGGGAAGGTGAAGGGGAAGGTGAAGGGGAAGGTGAAGGGGAAGGTGAAGGTGAAGAAGAGGCACGTGATGAGACCGTTGATGATCTTGGTCGGACCATTGCTGATGCACGGAGACGCTGCGAAACTGAAAAGGAGAGGGAGAATTTGGATCGCATGTTAGAGGATCACAGAAAGTCGTTGTACCCCGGATGCGATGATGGTCTGAAAAAGCTGGGCTGCACACTGGATTTGCTGAAATGGAAGGCACAGGCAGGTGTAGCTGACTCGGCATTTGAAAACTTGCTGAAAATGTTGAAGAATATGTTTCCAAAGAATAACGAGTTGCCCGCCAGTACGTACGAAGCAAAGAAGGTTGTCTGCCCTCTAGGTTTAGAGGTTCTGAAGATACATGCATGCATCAACGACTGCATCCTCTACCGCGGTGAATACGAGAATTTGAATGAATGCCCGGTATGCACTGCATTGCGTTATAAGATCAGAGGCGATGACCCTGGTGACGATGTTGAGGGCGAGAAACCCAGGAAGAGGGTTCCCGCCAAGGTGATGTGGTATGCTCCTATAATACCACGGTTGAAACGTCTGTTCAGGAACAAAGAGCATGCCAAGTTGTTGCGATGGCACAAAGAGGACCGTAAGTCGGACGGGGAGTTGAGACACACCGCAGATGGAACGCAATGGAGAAAGATCGACAGAGAGTTCAAAGATTTTGCAGCTGACGCAAGGAACATAAGATTTGGTCTAAGTACAGATGGCATGAATCCTTTTGGCGAGCAGAGCTCCAGCCATAGCACCTGGCCCGTGACTCTATGCATCTACAACCTTCCTCCTTGGTTGTGCATGAAGCGGAAGTTCATTATGATGCCAGTGCTCATCCAAGGTCCTAAGCAACCCGGCAACGACATCGATGTGTACCTAAGGCCATTAGTTGATGAACTTTTACAGCTGTGGGGCAGACCTGGTGTCCGTGTGTGGGATGAGCACAAACAAGAGGAATTTGACCTACGAGCGTTGCTTTTCGTAACCATCAACGATTGGCCTGCTCTTAGTAACCTTTCGGGACTGTCAAATAAAGGATACAATGCATGCACGCACTGCTTACATGAGACTGAAAGTGTACATTTGCCAAATTGTAAGAAGAACGTGTACCTTGGGCATCGTCGATTTCTTCCGAAAATTCATCCAGTAAGAAAGAAAGGCAAGCATTACAACGGCAAGGCAGATCACCGGCCGAAGCCTGCAGAACGCACTGGTGCTGAGGTATTTGATATGGTCAAGGATTTGAAAGTCATCTTTGGAAAGGGTCCTGGCGGACAATCAGTTCCGAAGGGAGCTGACGGGCACGCAGCCATGTGGAAGAAGAAATCTATATTCTGGGAGCTAGAATATTGGAAAGTCCTAGAAGTCCGCTCTGCAATCGACGTGATGCACGTTACGAAGAATATTTGCGTGAACCTCCTAAGCTTCTTGGGCGTGTATGGGAAGACAAATGATACAAAGGAAGCACGGCAGGACCAGCAACGTTTGAAAGACCCTGATGACCGGCATCCGGAATGGTTTCAAGGTCGTGCCAGCTACGCTCTGACCAAAGAAGAGAAGGTCATCTTTTTTGAATGCCTGAGCAGTATGAAGGTCCCGTCTGGATTCTCGTCCAATATAAAGGGAATAATAAACATGGCGGAGAAAAAGTTTCAAAACCTGAAGTCTCACGACTGCCACGTGATTATGACGCAATTGCTTCCGATTGCTTTGAGGGGGCTCCTGCCGGAAAATGTTCGAGTAGCCATTGTGAAGCTATGTGCATTCCTCAATGCAATCTCTCAGAAGGTAATCAATCCAGAAGATCTACCACGGTTACAGAACGATGTGGTCCAATGTCTTGTCAGTTTCGAGTTGGTGTTCCCGCCATCCTTCTTCAATATTATGACGCACCTCCTGGTTCACCTAGTCGAAGAGATTTTCATTCTCGGTCCTGTATTTCTACACAATATGTTCCCCTTCGAGAGGTTCATGGGAGTATTAAAGAAATATGTTCGTAACCGTGCTAGGCCAGAAGGAAGCATCGCCAAGGGCTATGGAAATGAGGAGGTAATTGAGTTTTGTGTTGACTTTGTTCCTGACCTTAAGACGATTGGCCTTCCTCGATCGCGGCACGAGGGGAGACTAAGTGGAAAAGGCACGATCGGAAGGAAATCAACGATATGTATGGACGGCCATTCTCTGACTGAAGCACACCACACTGTACTGACCAATTCCAGCTTGGTGGCTCCGTACTTTGAGAAACACAAGAATATTTTACGCTCGGACAACCCGGGGAAGCCTGAATCCTGGATTAGGAAGGCCCACATGGAGACTTTCGGCAGTTGGTTGAGAAAATATTTAATGAATGACAATGATGTTGTAGATCAGCTGTACATGTTGGCCAAGACACCATCTTCAACTATAACGACTTTCCAAGGGTACGAGATAAATGGGAATACATTTTACACGATCGCCCAAGATAAAAAGAGCACCAACCAAAACAGTGGTGTCCGCTTTGATGCAGCAACCGAGAATGGGCAAAAGGTCACATATTATGGTTACATAGAGGAGATATGGGAACTTGACTATGGACCCTCCTTTAAGGTCCCTTTGTTCCGGTGCAAATGGTTCAAGCTAACAGGAGGTGGGGTAAAGGTGGACCAGCAATACGGAATGACAATGGTGGATTTCAACAATCTTGGTTACCTTGACGAACCATTCGTCCTAGCGAAAGATGTCGCTCAGGTTTTCTATGTGAAGGACATGAGTAGCAAACCGAGGAAACGGAAAGATAAGAAAACGATCAGTACATCATGCGATGATCCAAAGCGCCACATTGTTCTTTCAGGGAAAAGAAACATCGTGGGAGTGGAGGACAAGACAGACATGTCAGAAGATTATAATATGTTTGGTGAAATTCCGCCCTTCAAAGTGAACACCGACCCAAGCATTAAGTTAAATGATGAGGATGCTCCATGGATACGGCACAATCGTAAGCAAGCAGGGACACAAGGGAAGAATTGATGTGTAATAATTTATTGTACCAAACTTTGTATTTGGTCGATGAACTGAATGATGTATCAAACCTTTTGTCAAACCTTCAAGGGATTAGTTTTATTTTTCTGATTTTTTTGATATATAATTGTATTTTTAAGATTTTAAAATGAATTAGTTTTATTTTTCTGATTTTAAAAGGAAAAAGGAAGAAGAAGAAAGAAGGAAAAAGGAAAAAAACTGAAGAAAAAAGGAAAAACAGAAGAAAAAAACAAACAGAAGAAAAAAGGAAAAACAGAAGAAAAAACAAACAGAAGAAAAACATAAGAAAAAAACAAACAGAAGAAAAACAGAAGAAAAAAGGAAAAAGGAAGAAAGGAAGAAAAAAAAGAAGAAAACAAGAAAAAGGAAGAAAAAAACAGAAGAAAAAAATAGAAGAAAAAAGGAAGAAAAAAACAGAAGAAAAACAAGAATTTAAAATGAATTAGTTTTATTTTCTGATTTTTTTGATATATAATTGTATTTTTAAGATTTTAATAACATAAATAAATAAGTAATTAGAAACTTTAATAGCAAAAATAATTATCATAAAGTAAAATAAATAAGTAATTAGAAACAAAATAAAATAAAATAAATAAGTTTTTTGTTGTAAGTAGAAACAAAACAAAATAAATAAAGCAAAAATGAAAACAAAAAACAGGCAAAAAATAAAAGATATGCCACCTACTGGGCCACCACGGCCTGAATACGACTAGAAACCCATTATTGGGTCAGGATTTAGGCCCGCAGGAAGGCCCAGTAGGCCCACAGGCTAATAGTAACAGAATAGGCCCGTAAGCCTGCATTTGAGAGGAGCTCGAAGTGGTGAGCGCAGCCACGCTTATAAACCACTGTCGAAGCCTCTCGGCTAGCGAGGTGGGACTAAACATCCCACCGCACCGCGCCAATGCCAGCACAAACCTTTAGTCGCGGTCCGCCACACAAACCGCGACTAAAGGGTAGCTTTAGTCGCGGTCCGCCTCCCCAACCGCGACTAAAGGCTCTTCCTGCGCGGGAACGAAAGCGGCGCCAAAACCCTTTAGTCGCGGTTGGTGTGGCGGACCGCGACTAAAGCTAGCCTTTAGTCGCGGTGGGTGTGGCGGACCACGACTAAAGGTCTGCCTATATATACTGCACTTAGCAGTTTCCGCCACTTCCCATTCTTCTCAAACGCCGAAGCCCCCTGCCCCGACGCCGATCGACGCCGAAGCCCTGCCCCGACGCCGATCGACGCCGACGCCGACGCCCTGCCCCGACGCCGCCTCCGCCCCGAGTGAGCGCCGCCGCCGCCCGTGCCCTGCCCTAGCGCGTCGCCGCCGCCGCCGCCCCTGCCCTGCCCTGCCCTTGCCCGCCGCCCGCCGCCCCCCTGCCCGCCGCCCGCCGCCCCTGGCCCTGCCCCTGGCCGCCGCCCCTGGCCGCCGCCGCCGCCCGCGCGCCGCCCGCTGCCCGCCCCTGCCCGCCGCCCCTGCCAAAAAGGAAACAAGAAAAAAAACAAGAAGAAAGAAAAAGGAAGAAGAAAAAAAAGAAAACAAAACAAAACCAAAAGAAACAAGAAAAAAAAGGAAGAAGAAAAAAAGGAAGAAGATAAAAGGAAGAAGAAAAAAAGGAAGAAGAAAAAAAGAAAGAAGAAAGAAAGAAGAAAGAAAAAGGAAGAAGAAAAAAGAAGAAAGAAAAAGGAAGAAGAAAAAAAGAAGAAAGAAAAAGGAAGAAGAAAAAAAATGAAAACAAAACAAAACCAAAAGAAAGAAGAAAAAAAAGGAAGAAGAAAAAAAAGGAAGAAGAAAAAAGGAAGAAGAAAAAAGGAAGAAGAAAAAAAGAAAGAAGAAAGAAAGAAGAAAGAAAAAGGAAGAAGAAAAAAAGAAAGAAGAAAAAGAAAGAAGAAAAAAAGAAAGAAGAAAAAGGAAGAAGAAAAAAAAGAAAGAAGAAAGAAAAAGGAAGAAGAAAAAACAAGAAAGAAAAAGGAAGAAGAAAAAAATGAAAACCAAATGAAAACCAAAAGAAAGAAGAAAGAAAAAGGAAGAAGAAAAAAAGTAACTTAAAACTTGATAATTAACAAAAAACCGTAAAATTTGATAATTAACCAAATGGCGAGGGTTATACATGTGTGTTGTCCTCGCCTCCCTCTCCGTGACGCCGTCGTCTGCCGCCCCGTCTCGCGCTCTACCGCGACACCCTCTCCCACCCCTTCCTCGCCCCCTCCTTTTGCCACCGCCCTTTCGCCACCGCCACCGCCCCCCTTCTTCACTTAATTAATTTGTTTTTACTACATGTTTTCAGGACTGACATAATGGCGGACGATAGAGCTGACCCGATTATGGACAACTATGATCCGGACGGTGAAGCACATATGTTCGGCATCATAAACGGCGATATTCTATATGTGCCGACCGGACAAGAAGAAGATGATGTCTCTTCTTATCTGAACCTTGACGGTGAAGATGAAGGGCGCCGTCAGCAAGATGATGCCGAACAAACGTCGATAAACGACGATCTTCAAATGGAAGTAGCAACCACCTCCGGCGCCGAGGTATATATATATACATTGAGCCTCTGGTGATACAAACTAACTGATTTGAATAAATATGTGTGTACTAACGGGCGCGACTCTCTTTCTTATTTTAGCCCTTGGCCGGATCGTCGAAACAATCGAGTACGTCGTCAAAGCGTGGCGCAACCAAGACGATGAAACAAGGAGAAACATGCACCATCGAGGTTGTCGACAGTGCAACCGGCAGGCCGCTGGAGCCCCGCAAGAACGCCATCAAGTTTGTCAGCCAATGCGGAGCCGTTGTTAGAGACAACGTCTCGATCACCGTCCAGGAGTGGAATGAGCCAAAGAAGGCACGAATTGCTGGTTTCACTTTTGTCGATAAGAGAACAAAAAAAGATTGCTTCAAGAAGCTTATGGAACATTTCGTTCTACCTCCGGAATACAACAAATTCGATGAGGAGGGTAACAAGATTGAGGAAAACAAGGAGAGGAGGAGGCTAGTCAAACAGTTCGCTCTTCATAAGATGGCCGACGCATTCCGGAAATTCAAGCAAAATCTAAACCATGACTTTGTCAAGCAGAACAAGACTCCGGATTTCAAAGGACAATATGAGAAACTGAAACATGATTGGCCAGAATTTGTGAAGCAAAAGAAATCGGAGCAGTTCATTCAAATATCGAAAAAAATAAGGAAAATGCGGCTAAGAAGGAGTACAATCATATTATGGGGCCAGGAGGGTATCGCCTTTGGCAGCCTAGGTTGGAGAAGATGGAGAACGAGCTGAGGGCGCGAGGAATCCGTCCAGGTACGGAGGGATGGGACCCAAGGGCCAAAAGCTGGTGGTACGGGCATGGGGGAACGCTGAACCCGGAGACAGGGGAGTGTGTTTACCAGGGCAAAATAATTAAACCCACCCAAGCCCTTATTGATGCAATGAGGGATGCTCAAGAGGGGAAGATCAAGTTCAACAGAGAGAACGACGCACTGACAAAAGCCCTCGGGAATCCTGAACACGGAGGACGTGTACGAGGCATGGGGCACATTCCGTGGAAAATAGGGTTCCCCCAGAACGATGACCCGTACGGTTACAGAAGCCGTAAGAGAAAGATGGATCGGGAAGCAGATGTTGTGGCGCGGTTGGCATCGGAAATGGATGTGATGAACAAAACCGTGAGTGTACTAGTAGCCGAAAGAGATGCAGCTTGGGCGCAGCATGAAGATCATCCAGCGGATCTCGAAAGCCAGCAGCGGAGAAGCAGCGTGGCTTCCACGGAGGCCCCACCGGCTGGTGCAGATGCACCGACGATCGAAATTACTGCACCGGAGCCTCTGGTGGTCGAAATTACTGCACCGGAGCCTCCTCGCTACCCCGTGGACGATATAAAGGAGAGGAAAGAATGTCATCTGTATTATCCTATCGGGAACATGTCCATGAAGGTAGCCATCGGCAGTGCTTTACCATGTTTACCTGGAGCACTCCACCACAACAACCCCATTCAAGATGGCTATGCTTGTGTCACGGTGGAGGACATATTCCAAGGGTTTAAGGACCTGGAGATTGACATTGCTACACCTGAAGGGGAGAAAAGACTTGGAGATGTCAAGCGCCATTTCATTCTATGGCAAAAGAAGTTTATCAAGTTTCCAGGCGAGGCGCCAAGGACAACAAGTCCACCCCCCTACGGTGGTGGTGGTGGCGGTGGCGGCGGTGGTGGTGGTGGTGGTGGTGGCGGTTCACCTACACCTCCGTCACGTCAGCCGACGCCTCCCAGTCCACAACGTCCGGCGGGTGATCAGACGCCGCCCTCCAGTCCTCGTCCGGCGGGTTATCAGACGCCGCCCCCCAATCCACCTCCGGCAAAGAAGCAGAAGCAGTCCTGGATTATTAACCCGGACCCTTATGTACCTAAGACCACAAAGGTACCGGAGTCATCACTAAAGCCTCTCCCCACAAGGCCTTGGGAACGTAGTGCCGAGGAAACTGCCGCGGCCGCGGCTGCTGATCTTGAGAAATGGAAGGCGGACTGCAAGAATAAAAGAGAGCCCGAGCCCAAGCCAGTATTTTCTGATGAGCAAAAGAAGTGGGCTAAGTCATTTTTGAGCACACCGTCCCAAGCCGCGAAGAATCTGCCTGAGGACTATGCACGTGAACTTCGTAGGCAGGCACTCATGTTGAAGGAGAATAAAGAGCGGGCGGATGACCCCGATCCGGAACAAAGTAAACGAGTTGCCCAGCTCGGGGAACAAAGTAAACAATCGATTGCCCCGCTTATAGTGAAAGCCGCCGGTCCGGATGACCCCAATATCATAGCAGCTGCGGCAGCACTTGGATTGACTGTAACGAGTGCCAGAGAACAAGCGGCCAACTTAGGTATTACTCTTCGTGAACTGTTAGGCCTTGATGAGGCGCCAGTGAAGGAGGTAGTAATTACATATGTGAAGAATGGGCCTCTCGTCGAGCCTGCGCAGGAACAGGATCTACCTCCACAAATGAAAGGTCTGCTGAAATGGTACAAGGGTTACATAAAAAATAAAAACGCCAAAGAATATATTTATGCGGAAGTTAGATATGAGCATCACTTCAAACATTACTATGTACAAATTCATCTGAGTGAATTGTTCCAGCTTTTCAATCTGCGCGAGCTCGACAAATCTATTATCAGTTGCTACGTTCTGTAAGTGATTTATTTCTACCCCATCTCGTTTATATTGCCTGCACTATATATATATCCTAACTATATTGTTGTGTCCGCTATTATACATGCAGAATGAAGATTAAGGAATGCAGAGTAAGGAACATCCATGATGTTGGGTTCATTGACCCACACATCGTTAATGGATATGTGTTGCGGCATCACCCCGACGACATGGAGGCAGACCTGTGGCAGTTTCTTACAAAGCAGGAACTCAAAAGTGATATTCTATTTCCTTACCATTTTGGGTGAGTGTTTCTGTCTTGAGCACATTCTTTTTTGTTTACTCCATGCATGGTATGTGGCCGGCTAATCGATGAGTTATGCATGACGTACTGTGCATGTATCGTGTCCGCAGGTTCCACTGGATTCTGCTAGTAATTAAAGTTGACACCTCAGAATGTCTCGTCCACGACTCTCTGAATATGGATCCAAAGCTTTGGAGCGACATGAGAAGAATGCTGCAGAAGTAATTATTTTCATTCATTTGCGCTCTATATCGATCGGCCTATTTCGTTCATTTCCTAATATCAAGTAACTAATAACTCTCTTGTTCATTTAATTTTCTTTGCCTCGTAGGGTTTGGAGACGGTTCGTAGATACAAAGGTCGGTGAATTAAAAAAAGAGCTAGAATTCAAAAAGTCAAAGGCTAAGAATGGTGGGGATATTCAGCCAGCGGGGACCAATCTATGTGGATACTATGTCTGTGAGATGATCCGGAGATACACCTCTGAGCGGGTTCCGAGTGATACCAATGCTCAGAGGAATAACCTCCGGATGATGCTTAGTCCAGAAGCTCGCTTCCGACCACTTCAAGAGGAACTAGCTGGATGGTTCAGGAGGGAAGTCCTCCATCCTAAAGGAGAACACCATTACGAGGACGTAGAACTTTATATGCATTAAATTATGTATGGAAACTTGTTCAAAATTGTATATGGTCATCCGATGATATTTAATATATACTGTATATTCCTCTTGAATTTTTTTTGGTTCTAATTTCAAATTTGTTTGAAATTGTACATTCATATGCATGTATGTAGTAGCGTAGAATATGTGAAACTCCTTCAAAATTAAAATAAAGCATAAAAGAAATAAAACAATACAAATTAAACAGAAAACAAGTTTAGGGGGGGGCAGGTTTAGGGGGGGGGCTAAAACCCTAAACCTGCGGCGGTCTTTAGTCGCGGTTGGCCAGAAGAACCGCGACTAAAGGTCCTCCGCCCCGACGGCCACCTGGCGCCCACGTGGACGGGCCTTTAGTCGCGGTTCTTAAGCAACCGCGACTAAAGGGGGGAGCCTTTAGTCCCGCCTGTTTGGTCGCGGTTGCGCAACCGCGACTAATGGCAGTTGCGAACCGCGACCAAAGGCCCTTTTTCCACCAGTGATGGTTGTACAGCAGCCATGGTGGGATTTCTATTCCTACCCATATAGTTGTTGGGATCGTGAAAAAATGGTGGCGACAACCCATGACTTTTATTTTTTGTTGCTTCTCGAGTACCCAAGCTCGAGGTCTGGGGTAGAAACCCTAGGTCTAACCCAAGTTGGTTGTACCTGGCAATGATGATGTTTTTTACGTTGTTACCTTGTTGAAGACATTGCTAGGATATGCTCGAACTTGTTTTTCTGGGTGAAAACCTAGATTCTGGCCTTTGGTAATTGGATTCGGTCACAGCGATGCTTGAGCGTTCTTTCCTTCCTGAAAATGTTGCTATTAATAAAAAACCATGTCATCCTTGTGGTGTCAAAAAAGATTGATGCGGATATGGTCATTGATGTAGTTTTTCGATCACTGTTTTGATCACTTCGCCTTTTTCCCCTCCATAGTTTCGGTTTGTATAATTTCACTATTTACCGGCACGTGTGTGTGTTGGCTATGTGCATGATAACTGTGTAGGCCGGGTGTGTGCTATTGTGTTTGTATCCAGTTGATGCTTTATTTTGAGTCAATAAAATTCACCTTCATAATAAAAAGTATAGTAGAAATAGGACATTTCTTCACAACCTAATGTTCGATCATGTGGCGTGCAGGAAACCCTCTGTTGCGCACAACCTTTGAAACATGGACTGTGTTGCGCTTGGCTACCTTTGCAACATGGGCTATGTTGCAAACGCCGCCTGATTCTAACCCAAGCGTATGCCGCCTCGTATGATTGACATGTGCCTCGTGGCCCACCTCGTTATTATCTTCTTATCCCTCATCTCGTCCACACATTTCTTCTTCTTTCCCCAATTGCAACCTCCTTGACATCTTATCTGCTATCGCGCCGCCACGTCTTCTGTTGTCGCACCGCATCATGCTGGAACTTCTCCTACCACCCTGTTACAAGCCTCTGCTGCCACCGTCGTCGCTGTTGCATACCTTTGTTATAGTAGCTTCCTGCAAGTGGGGTGAGCCACACAAAACATTGACGACCGACCACCGCCACCACAGATGGGCGTCGGTGTTTGCAATGATATCCGGACCACCTCAACCAGTCTGCGTACATTGGTGTTGTACATGAACCACCATGCTGCAAGGTGACAACGTCGCCATTGACCTCGTTGCAACAACGACCGTGCTGCAGGCCGGAGGTAGCCAGGCGACGCCGGCCACCATGTTGCAAGGGCAACGACACCGTCATTGGCCTCGTTGCAGCAAAGGGGGTTGTCGCGGTTGCAGCATAGAGCACTTTGCAGTATTCCGGAAAAGTTTAGGACGGCTACAACACAAGCGCAACATCAGCCATCTTGCCATGTTGGCTCATGTTGCAAAGAGTTGGTCACAGTTGAATGCTGAGATCAGACCACTGTCACGCGCGAGATCCAACGGCTGTCAAGGCAGCTGATCCTATACGTGCGCCAGCTGGCCGACACATAACGCCACCCATAAAGTAACGAGGGCACAATCACCCGACCCCTTTATGTCTCCATTTGTCTAACTCTAGCCATGGTTAGGTCTATCCGACGTTGGTGGTGCTTCGCTGTCTCTCCATCAGTATAAACAAATATTCATCCAATGTCTTATCACTGAGCACTAAACACTAGCTGTCTTTGTTCTAAATGACCACCCAAGATTAATATTGGCGTACTACCTAACATTAGTTGTACCAGACCCATTGACGCCTATGACAAAAGGAGAGCAGCGCAACTACTGCAATAGGCCACCATATACACCTTTTGTGGTCGTAATTCTTTTTTGGCGGGGATACTTGTTGGTAGTTAACTATGCCGTGCGTTAGAGAAACAGAAACGTTGCCAGAATCGACAAGCTAAGAGCTACCATGATCAATTTTGGATCAATTTGACAAGTAGTTGGATCGGTGTTTGGATTCCTACCCGTGGCATGGATGGACAATTTGGATGTGATTACAAGATTATCTGTCTCGTTTGCACTCTTCCTTGCAGGTGCCTTTTGTTACTGCACTGATCGACAGAGCGATTGCTATTTAATTATTATTTTTGGAAAACTTTTGACCTATCCATCTTCAATCATGACAGTACAACAAATACAAAAATAACAAAAATCACATCTAAATTCGTATACAACGAACTTTAAGCAGGGCATGCATGATATGATGCATTGATATATAAGACCAAGAGAAAGCAGTCGGTTGTCATATGTATCGAGAAACTATGCAATAAAATCTACGACTCTTGAAAAGAAATCTGAATTGTTCCTCAAAAAAAAATCTGAATTATATAAATTCAGGCAGGAAGTAGGTTCTAGACAGTTAGACATTGTGCATGGTTGAATATTTGTTGTGTTGATCTGACCCTCATATGGGGTATATATAGAATACATGAGGGGGTAGAGACTTACTACAAGACAAGTAATACATGATCTCTACTCCTTGTCTTTATATTTAAACCCAATTTATATTCTAACATTCGCCCTCAGTTGTAGCGGGGTGAATCGGACGATTACGACTGAATTTGAAGTCTTGTGCTTCTGCCGTCTCTCCGATGCGCCAACAACAACTGCGTCTCCGGCACCTAGAGCGGCGACTGCGTCCCCATCTGGTGCCTTCCTTGTCTCTCCTCTCTTCCTCCCGCAGTCACAGCAGTAGTGGCGTGAACGCTGGTGACAACGCAGACGATGTTGACTGGAGTTATTGCCGATATGTTGCTGCAGACGTAGCCATTAATGTCAATGTTGAGGTAGCCGATCATGGTGATATAGCCGTGGTCGAGGTAGTCGTGGTCGATGGTGTGGTCGCCGTGAATGATGAAGCCGCACAAAGCCGGAGGCGTAAAAAAATGCTCTATGACGGAGCTGCAGACATGGAAGATGAACCTTGGGCATTTCAGAGGGTGTCATCAGCAATGAGTCCACCTGTTTTGCCAAAATCGGAGGAAGCCCATCGAGCACACATCGATTTTGCCAGAACCCTATGGCCGTGTAGGGTCGTCACTGTAGTGACACCGTGTCGATGCAGTCATGCCATTGTGGATGACGCAGTCGCAACCGTCGTCGTGACACGGTCATTGCCGTCGTCAAGGTCGCGTCTTGCAGAAAAGTCTATCAGAGGATGCTAGGTGTCCATCTTATGGACAAGGTGGCGGCGGTGTGTTGACGATAATGATGATGAAGACCACATTGATGAAGACCTTAGTGATGAAGTCTCGGCAATGGTATCACGGCGGCATGTCGATGATGATGCGTCTTTTGTGTTGGTTGATCTCGGCTCTGACCGGGTAAAAAGTATCGTTAAGGGTATGGGCCACGAACCAACATACGTGGCTGTTGACCCCAACAGAATCGCCCTGATCGGGGGCACCTCTAACCAACAGATGGTTTTGGTCCCCTATTGCCAGCACACATATAAAGGGTGGGGCCTGGATACTTATGGCATCTGAGTTCACGTACATGATATCCAGCCCCTTAATTCCCTCAAACCTACCGATCTAGGGGTGTGTTGAAGCAATGGGAAGGCCGTTTCCATCGCCAGCCGCCGCAAGGCTGTGCCGGCGGTTTCCTGCTGCCACCGTGAAGCTCCTAGATGAGCTGCTGCCTCTCCACGACTACATCACCTTGGCGCCACTGGTGCTGCTCATCCTCGCCACTGGAGATCATGGGCTCCGCTGTGCCTGCATCAAGCAAGCCTGTAAGATCTCACGAACCTCTTTGTTAATCATATCTTAGGTGATCTAATGCTAGGCAAATGATCCGATTGCAATAAACCTAAAGCTTTTTTCTAACAATGGTATCTTGAGCCGTGTAAGCCTAGATTAGATCCCTAATGATCATCTAATT
The DNA here is from genome assembly GCA_032464435.1 of Aegilops umbellulata. NCBI lineage: Eukaryota > Viridiplantae > Streptophyta > Magnoliopsida > Poales > Poaceae > Aegilops > Aegilops umbellulata. Next base: position 546,282,678 of record CP136055.1, on the reverse strand, counting down.
ATGTTAATATCAACAATTAAGTTCAGATGATCATCATTTAAGGTTAATGATTAAGTTCAGGCGATCTGTTGGTGTTAGCCATCTAGCATTAGGGTTCGTGCTTTTCGGTCAAGATCTAATTCGCTAGGGGGTTTAGTCCTAATGAGAGAATAATGATGATTAACCCGTTCGGCTAGTCTAATTATTATTATTTTTCCACGCTTCCGCATAATGTTAATGTAATCGTGATAACTAGCCCCTGTTAGCGATTAGAATATGATGAATTGGCGCAATTAAAGAAAGCCCCAATTCAGACGAACCCTAACTCTAGTCAATCCCCAAATTTTTGGGAACCCTACAAAGTCAATCCCATGCCTCAAATCGAAAGAAAAGAAACTAAAGAGGGGCTGGATCTTACGTTTATGAGCATGCCGGCCTTAGGGTCCGCACGGCCACGGCCGCCGCCGTGCGTGTACACCATGGCCGGAACGCCGCCGTCTCTCGTTACGGTGCAAAGAAAGAAGATGCAACCGCTGCTGGACTTCGTGCCTTGTTCCTCGCCGTCGCCGTCAAAGCGTGCGCCGGCAGCCGTCGACTAAATGCCCGTAAACGCCACGGCTACGTGGTCGCGTCTCCGGAGCTACGCTCGACGGAGGAGCGCGCCGGACCAAGTCCTTGTGCACGCTGCTCCGGCGAGCGAAGCTACCGCGTCGCCATGTCCGGCGTGCCTCGCGCCGCCGTGTCTTTTTGTGTGCGCGCGCCTCGCCGTCGCCGCCGCAGTTGGACCACTCCTCTGAAGAGAGCGAGAAAATCGGGAGGGATGGAGAAAAATGAGGGCTAGGGTTTCGACTGGTGGCGGTTTTGTTCCACTAAAGATCGATCTGGTCCGTCCGATTCGATCGTACGGCCACGATCAAGGCGGTGGCCGCATGGGCCTTCGGGAGTCTTACAGGCCGCTTTTGCGGCTGGGCTTCGGCCCAGTTTGTCTAAGCCCGGGAGGATTTTTTCTTTCCTCTGAATCTTTTCTCCTAGGCCGAATCAATAAAAGTAAAAGTCTGACGTGGCTCTCATGGGCCAATTCTGATGTTGTGCTGTTTTGTATTATGATGATTCTCAAAATGTCTTGCACTGTTTTAAAATGAAAATAGCTAGAAAATTATGTTATGTTTACAGAATTAAAAGGAGCCAATAAGAAATATTTTTTGTTTTATTTTGACACATGAAATTTAATGTTGAGTATCATTTTAAATATCTATTGACATTGAAAATTAATGTTGTCAAATTTATATTTAATATGAGAATGATGTGGCCAATATGTATGATGAATTATTCAGGCATTTTCTTGTTTTTAGTACAGTTTATGGAGTTTGAATTTTTCAAATAATGTCTTATGTACTGTTTTATATTGGAGAGTGCCCGAAATTTAAGGGGTGAATAATGCTATGATATTATGATGTTATTTATATGGTATTATTTTTAGTGATAATCTCTCTTTAATAGCATTTTAATGTTGAATTATTAACATGATGAGATGATTTTATTTGCATGATTACGTGTAACTCTCTAAAGTTTCTGGACATTTTGTTCGAAGATTTTATTTGAGCATGAAGTTTAAGTTGTGATCATCTCTCAAGTCTGGCCGAGGCCATCTTAAGGAAGTGTTAGTGGCCGCGTGGTTCGGCTTTTCCGCACCGCACTATGCAGTCTAATGGTAATGAGCCATAATGTTAAACCACTATGTGACGTGCATTTTGTGTCTTTTGGCATGCACTGACAGAAGGTGACGGAGGATCTGCATAATGATTCACAGAAGAAGAATATTTAGAGAACTTTAATGCCATATCATGGTCATGAGTTGTCATTTATTGACTGTTAAAAGTTTACCAAATGTTATTATTCGGTGAAAGCATGGTGTAATATCCAAATTTTGTTTGGAGAATGTTTATGATGTCATTACACAAAGGGTGTCAATCTAATGTTTACTCTGATGTGATTGAAGTTTTTTAATGATAAACCTTGACATATTTTATTGATGTAATTGGCATTATGATGTCAAAGTTTAATGCAAGATGATCAGTGATAAATTATGAATCCATGTGTCTGATAACACATAGGATTGCACCATATAATGGTGCTTTATGTTAATGTTGGCTATTAATTTAGTAATAAGTTTGCTGATCATTATGTGATTCGAAGTTTCTAGAGCCAAAACGGGAAGTTTTTATTAGAGATGTCATTTATGAGCATATGTTTTATGGTATATGACAATATTCTGACCAACGTTGATTATTGTCATGTCCAAATTTTGGATCAAAAGTGCTCTTCTCCGTTTTCAACCCAACGGTGATACGGATTAGAACATGAGTATCTTGTTTTGATTGAGGCCATTCAAGTGTTTTATTTGATGTTTAATAATGATGCTCATAAAATCGTGTCCTTGTTTAGCAATGGACCACAAAGTTGAGTTCATTTATTTGAACAACGGAGCTGATCTTCACAAATGGGAGGAAAGGGGCTCTCTTCATGATAGAGGTTTTGGACCTTCATGAGTTTTCTATTGTGAACTCTGATGACAAGATGGAAAAGTATGACCTGAAAGCAATTGAGTGGGAGAAACCATATTTCACTCCTTATCATGAAGCATACCATCTCCTCTGACATAAAGAATGTAAATTTTTTAGTATATGTCAATAAGTAATTGGGCTCTATTAAGGAACATTTTCAAGATATTTACCCGTTGAAGATGGGCTTTAAGGGGTTTTGCTACGAGGACAATAAAGAATAAAACAATAGAAGACATTTTGTTTATTCATATGAACCTTTTGTCCTTCATAATCAACCCTTTTATGATGGTCTTACCATGTGGTGAGAATATTTATGAACGAATTATTTGCAATAATGATATGTGCCATGGCACTCTTAAGATGTATGTGAATAATGAGACCTCGTCGAAATTGTGGTCATGTTTACCACATTTCAAGGGGGAGAATGGAATGTCTCATTGAATATTGGAAATGATGAACACATTAATTAATTCTCCGAGTAGGATGGAACCAGCGAGAAGTCTTATTTTGGAGAATGAATGATTATAGTGAGTGAAAGATCACATGAATGTCTTGACTCGTTTTTTTAATGAGAAATTACATGTACTTGCTCCCTTGTGAGAATTATGAAGCACACATGAATGTTGAAGTGGCAAGCTTGCTAATCTAATGTTGATTATGATGTGACTGTGGTTATACTTCTGACCAACGTCGTTTATAATCATGTGTCACACGTTATTGAAGTGGCAAGTTTGTCAGTATCATGTGGCTCATGTTTATATTTCTGACCAACGTTGTTTTATAATCATGTGTCGCAACTGATGAAGTTCTTTCCCATCTTCTACCCAACGGTGTTGTGGTTTAGAGCTAAGATGATTGTCATCAAGTTTTTGGATTTATGTTCTCCATTTTTAAAGTGATTATCAGGGAACCTGGAGCATATGAATATGAATCTGAAGGATAACTCCATTAGATCTTTGTTCATATGCATTAGGTAATTTGAGAAGAAATTCCTAATGCAACACTTAGTGTTGAGCCTTAACAATTTCCCTGCGTTTGATAATGTGTGTGAATGATCATCTTAGCGCGTTTTTGCCATATAGGATGAAAGTTATGAGCTATAATGATGTAACTCAATAGAGTTTTCTTGATGAGTTGTTGTGACGCTTGTGTTATTATTATAACATCACTACAAGAGGAACCCCCCTTTAGCAACACAATGATGCGTTGCCGTTTGTTCATATAAGCGTTGCTAAGGTCTACACCAACGGATTAATATGTGTTGTCGTAGGTGGCGTTGGAAGGGTCTACAACAACATATATAGATCCGTTGGTAATCTGAAGAATAATGTGTTGCAAGGGAACAACAAATTCATGCAACGGTTATATGCGTTGTTGTTTTGCACAATAGAGTAACCTCCATGTATAATCATTTATCATTTATAACCGCAGGTAGTTTGAATAGCAGTACAAGGCACAACTTCAGTAAAAGTTGAGAGAGGAGAAATGAAACTAATATACTTATTCAATTGCACAATCTGTTACATTGCAATGCAAGTATCATCAGCTAGGAGTACATCACTTTCTTCAAAAATACATTTTATATACTATGAAATTTCTAAACATTCATAAGATTGACTTCGACTATCCTCCAAGTAATAAGCATCAACATATAGGGGTTGCTTTCTTGCGCCCATGCCAGCCCTACCAAAGCTAGGCTCGCCAAATATTTGCCGGACAAATTCGCCGCCGCCGTCTCACCAAGAGTTCATATAGTGGTTGTTTGTCTTGCGCCCATGCTAGCCCTACCAAAGCTAGGCTCGCCAAATATTTGGCAGACAAATTCGCCGTCGCCGTCGCCGTCGCCGTCGCCGTCTCACCAAGAGTTGGAGCAGAAAACTCAACGCGGGACCACAACTCCCAGGCCTGCAAGGAAAAAACCTTGGTTATACTGAGTAGTGCTCGTTTTCAACATCGCTATATGTGGATGGTTAACGTATGTTGGGATACTGTTGTATACCAATCTGCAGTGCTAAACAAAGATAACTCATTCATAGTTAGTGGCGCCCGTTTTAGTGGGATGAAATTAGAGGACGCATCAGGGAAGAGTATGTTTTATTATGAGCATACTTACACGTAGAAGGAGCATCGGCATGCTTGTTCTCCTTGTGCCACTGATTATCTCCAGCAAGACAACTCCAAAGCTACATACATCACACTTGTACGTCAGAGCCCCTTCCCATGAATACTCTGGAGCCACATATCCCCTTCATTTAACACAAAACATCAAGTTAATTTATGTCTGGTCATAGAGAAACTGGAAAAAACAATCATATATGGTCCAGTCCTTATAGTAATCTAATGTAAATAGGACAAAACAGAGAGCTGGAAATTTCAATCATACGGCGTGAATACTAATGTTGGATTTGTCTGCTCTTCAATGAACAGCTTCGCGGTGGTAAAGTCAGCTATCTTAGACTCCCACGTGTCGCTGAGAAGTATATTGCCTGGTTTTAGATCCCTGTGAATGACTCCCATACCGTGAAGATATTCAACACCTACAGCGATCCCCCGGATTATTTCCCGTCTTTGGACCCAATTCAGCAAGTCGCGGTCTTCCCTTTCTTCTGCTGCCATTTACAAATAGATGTGTTAGGCCAAAAACAGATAGCAGCAGTTGCGGGATACATCTGTTGCAGTGAGTACCAAATATATATAGATTTGAACTTTTTTTCTCCATCCACTCGTAGACTAGTATCCATTCATCCTCTTCCTGGTCCTGGCAATAGTAGAGAAGCTTTGCAAGATTGACATGTGTGAGTGTCGACATCACTTCCACTTCCCTTAAGAAATCTCTCCTGCCTTTACCAGTTAGACGAGACTGATTGAGCCTCTTTACAGCAACCACTGTACCACTGGGTAGCTCCCCCTGGGGATTATACAGTACATGTTATGATGTAGATTCAGCAGATATATGCAGTATACAATCAACTACTACTGAAGGGTGCCACTGGAATGCCTATCGTATTATCTCCTTTTATATTGTGTAGCCAATCTGTGGCAAATGTACAAGAATAATTAATACCTTGTACACAATACTAAATCCTCCTTCACCCATTTTATTTCTTATAGAGAAGTAATTTGTAGCCACTTCAAGAGTAGTGAGATCAATTGCAGGAATGGGCGTTATTGGCAAAGCAGGATCCGGGGAATGACTATGAGAAGCATCATCACCTGTCACGCCTGGACTATTGTGTTCTGGAAAATAATTAGGCTTGTGAGTCCATTTCCCTTTTTCTTCAGAACAGTAAAAGAAGGAATAAAGCGACTAGTGTTTCCAGATATTTGAGAACTTAGCAACTTACCTAATATCCTTTGTCTGTGTCGTTGTATCCTGGTGAAAAAACAGAAAGCAAGGAGAACCAGAATGATGACCAAGGCTATGGATACACCCGTAATAATCCAAGTAGGAAACTTGGACACAGAAGGCCCACCTGTTATGTGTTATGAAAAGTCAACATTGTAAACTTAAAATTTACTGAATATAATATTTTCCTTCTGTATTTGCACAAAAGTGTCAATCTTTTTTTGTTTATTTGGAAAGACCTAACGCCCAACTGAACCTTTTCCATTAATCCACAAACGCAGCAAAGAATTACAGCAAAAGATGTTGCTTCCACCAAAATGATGAATTGATAGGACACTTATTTATTTTTACTATCGTCTCTCTCAAGCTGCAAATCAAGTCAATTTACAGGGTGGTATCTTAAGCTAGGGCTCATATACACCTGCATGAACAGTGAGATCAAGAATAATGTAAAATAGAATAAATAAATCTAAAATATTTAGACAACAAGCATGTTCGTCGCGTCTTCTAACTCCATACAATTTTTTATGGAGAAACAAAATGTGCGGTGATCTCAGCAAAATAAAATAAAATATTTGCACGCAATTAGAAGACACAAATATGTTCGTTGTCAAAACATTTCAGATTTTTAACTTTTTTTTTACTATTTTTCTTGATTTTACAGCAAAATTCTGGTATACGAGCTCAGGCTCAGAATTGAATTTCCGGCCAATTTCTTTCCAGACACAAAACTTGCATGGCAGAAACGGGTGGATGGATAGTCTGTACATACCAAATTCTGACTTGGACAACCTCAGGTAGAGATCCTGCTTGCTGTCAATGAAGCGAAGATCAACAATGGCATCTGCCCACATGACACAGCCACTGCGATTGCCGCCGCCTCTGATATCGGCGGCGGCGTAGGCCAAGCACGAGCAGTTGGCATAGCACCTTGCCTTGCACTCCTCCAGCGAAGCGACATCAATGTCTACCGTCGCATTCTGCGTGTCAGGAAGCTTCACTCCAGGCACCACCTTGAAGCGGTCCGTCGTCTTCCCGGCACGACACTCCAGAACCGCATCTCGCTGGCACCCGCCCACATATTGCTTCATCTGCCACGCCGACGTCGATATGGGCCTGAACACCGGCACACAGCCACAGAACCCCGACAATGCCGCCTCCGGGTCGCAGAGACCAAACGCCCCGCACTTGCCATAGGCATCGCAGGCGACGTCCCTCGCCCCCCTGCTGAAGAAGGAGATCCATGCTCCTGTGTCGGTGTTCCACACCAGTCGCTCCGCCACGCCGGTGTGGTTCACAACGACGCGAGTCAGCGGTGCGCCAGGCTCGGCGGTGTACCCATATGTTATCTCCGTCGGCATGGCCGTCAGGCCCGTCACGTGCAGCGGGTACATGTTCATGTACGTCGATGCCTCTGGGACGCCGTTGAAGTAAAGCCCGTTATATGGCCCCGAGCGGTGCGTCTTGACGTTGCCACGCCACAGGATGAGCTCCGGTAACCCCTTGGTTTCCAGCGTGCGGCGGTATTCCCCCGGAGACGGGTCGTCGGCCGATCGCCATGATGTGAGTTGCCACTCTGTTCCGGTCCAGAAGTTCTTGCCCAACTTCATGCCGGGCAACAAGGTGTCTGACGGGTAGTCGAAGGACTGCCACGGGTAGGCGACACTGCTGCCGTTGCGCAAGACCAGGTTGCCAGAATCAAGAAGCTGAGCCACCGAGGCAGAAGAGCCGCCAGTGAAGTCTGAAGACCAGACTGTGCGGCGGGCACCGTCGAGCAGGACAAGGGTGGCTGCGTCGTTGAACACCAGCATGCCGGACTTGTCGACCAGAGGCTGGTCGCGGTTGGCCACCCAGTACACGGTGTCATTGGACACCGAGAACCATATGCCGAGGTATCTTTTAGTGGATACCCCGGGAGAGAAGAACCCCAGGGTGAAGGAGCCACCAGCCGAGACGAGAGTTTCGCCATCGGAGTCGGTGAGGTTTTGGCCTTTCTCGAGCTTGTCAGCAGCGGGGGCTTGGATGGGAAGGAGCAAGATGCATGCCAAGAAGAGCAGCAGGAGAAGCTGGCTGGTTGGTCTCATGACGGGTGCCCCCTTACACCAGAGAAATGTTGGTCATGGACTGCAGTTGTTTTGTAGCCTGAACTGGCAACAAGATACATTTTTCCTTCCAAAAGCAGAAGATAAATTATTGTGGTTCGACATGCAGCAAACATGGCTGGTACTTGAATTAAATTTCGGAGAACTTGCATTGCACTATATCGAGATCTCAATTATCAGTGTGATGAAATTGGAAGGAGGACAGAGCGATCAAACACTTAACAAATATAATCGCAAGCAAGTGGATCTAGCTAGACTCATTAGAGTACTGGATCAGCTATATGATTGTTTCCAACTTGCCATGATGCCATCTACCAGCCAGTGACGCCCTAATTGTCAACGCAATACTTAACATAGAAAACTTTCTGATCAAATATTGTGAGTCGATGTGCCATCTTGTAATGACGGACCGGTTCTAGTGGATTTGGAAAGGTTCTTTGTCAATCTAAGCATAAGCACAATAATTAATCAGTTCTTGCCAAAATTATGCCTGTGTTGTATATGGACAGCTGTTTTTCCGTTTTCCCTCTTGAGAATCATATGTTAGTGCTATGGCCTATGGATATGCAATTTTGCAAACCTTTGCTGGACCGGGCTTGCTCATGCCCATGTCCTCCCTCTCAACACAATAAAAGACTACAAGTATAGCAAATAACAAACAGATCTTCAGCACATTCTACACCCCTAAACATCTTTCTTATTTTGGATGCCGCTGACGGTTCGCCTAATTTGGTGCTTGGATCAGCCAAAAGGGCAGCGGCACAATTAAGAAATTGTATTGAAGAAGTCAAATATTCACTGGTACTAGAACATGCCTTCGGTTGACTGTGCCTCAGAGTTCTGAATTCTTATCATCATCCGCTTCTTAAACACAAACACATAATATTGTTTGAACAGTTCAAACCAATAATGCGTATTAGTTCCATATATGCGTTGCTGTGAAGTTTGTTTAATGGAGTATAACTCAAGCATCTAACAACTCGGGTCATGGAACAGCACTTTGTGAACCGTATTTTCGATGCAATTCATCTTCAATAATTTGCAAGCGACAATGTCGTCTGACTTTCTTTTCACGACATCGGAGATAAAATATGAACATACCGTGTTCGCCAGTGGTGGGTCGCCGTGTCACGAATGTGCGGATTCAGTTCACGTCTGAACCTGAAGATGCATCCGGAGGTTGGGCTTGGTGCGGTGAGGTGCCGGCACTCCCTGCCACCACCGGAAAGCGATTTCCCGGGAACGGCCCGCCAGTTGGTCGCCGTGGGGGATTGGGGGCAGCAGAGGAGGCCCGCGTGAGGCCGCCGCGCTGCCCCTCAGATCCCGTCGACGACGACGCGCGGTCGCTGGAGGGCCAGGGATCTCGTGCGCTTCGACGAGTATGGCGACGGTGGGGACGTCCGCGCGCACGTGGCCGATGGCCCATCGCCGCCACCGCTGGTTGACCATGGCAAATCCTCCCTTCCTGCTCCCTCCCTCGCGAAGCGAAGTCGCGCGAGAAACAGGGGAGAAGCACATATAGCTGTCCGGCGGTGGGCGGTGGGCGGCGGCCGTTGCTCATATCTGCTGACCGCCGCCGGCGAGTGGGCACTGATAGAGTGTGTCGTTCCTGTGGGTTGTGCCGTCCGTGCGAGCGGAGAGGACGGAGTCGGGGAAGAAGCGGGCTGCGGGCTGCGGGCTGCGGGCTGAGCGGCAGAATGGGCTTTCGGTGGACCGAGTCCAGCACATGTCTTTTCTTTTAATAGAATGCCCGTGTCCTAATGAAAGTGTCACCTCAGAAAAAAAAATGTATCAAGATGTATGCGTCAATTTTTTGTTCGGAATGTTTTGACATTTTCAAATGTTTTTACCGGTTGCAGGTGCTCCCATGTGCCAAAGTGAATTTCCATAAAATATATTGCTTACCTTCTGGTTGTAGTTGGTATTTGTGCGGTTCTAGACGGTTGGGGGAAAAAATCTTTCAGGACAGAGTCTCATGTCATCAAATATAAATCACCAAAGAAAACTATAGGTAAAGAACATTGTCAAGAAAAATAGAAAACGCAGTATGAACATAATTATTTGCAGACAGCTGAGGAAAAACCCTTCAAATACACCCGAAAAACAAACCTTCAAAATAGTTCGCTTAGCTTATGTGGTGTAGCTATTCTCTACGTCAATTGGCCCAACTAGTCGTCTATCAAAAGTAAGTCGCCAGAGAAAGCTATGGGCAATGATGGCTGTCAAGATAGGTGGAAACGCATTATGAATGTAATCATTTGCATACATTTGAGGAGAAAATGCTTCAAATAGTTTGCTAAACTTCGTCCGCTGTTTTGTGTTGCCCGACATTGGACCGTTGCGGCTGGCCGGATGGCATGTTTTGCCTCTCTTATGGCCTTTTACCCCTGCTATCTGGCCGACTGACGTGTATGCTTCACGTGCTCATTTAATCCTGGGTGGGATTCTCGATTTGAACGTTTCAAGTCATTTGTTGTGGCTCCATCAGGAATAGAGTCCGATGTCATCAAAAGTAAATCATCAAGGGAAATAAGAACATTTTATGAGCAATCATTTGCAGGTAATTGATGAAAAATTCCATTAAATAGTTCTCTTAACTTTTGGCCCATAGTTGATCTCTACACCAATTGGCGCAGTGGGTAATCTAGCTATCATTAGGAATGACCCTGTCAGTCTGATAAATCTGAAGTTCCTATTAATGTGTTTTGAATCGATATCCGGCTTGAAGATAAACTTCCATAAGAGCAATACGTCATGGGAGTCTGGAGGACCATTTGAGGGCAACCCACATTATGAACTGCAGGTTGGGATCCCTCCCAATCAAATATCTTGGTATGCGGCTTAGCATTTGACCATTGAAGACTTTGTCCTTATCACCGACTGAGTTGCCAGTAGACCTGAACCATGTGTTGGCAGGTACCAATCGACTGGCGGCAAGATAACACTAATCATCAATGCCTGCTTATCTAGTCTCCCAATGTTTACCATGGGTTTCTTCTTGTGGCAAGACGCAGTTCATGCAAAGTTTGATACTGCCAGATCTAGGTTCTTTTGGGGTAAATATCTTGAGAAACCAAAATATCACATGGTGCATTGGCAGATCATCTATGCTCCAAAGGAGGTTGGGGACCTTGGTATTATCATCACCAAACATATGAATTGCTGCTTGATGGCCAAGTGGGCCTCGAAAATTCTAACGGGCGTTGGAGGACTGTGCTTAGACATCATTGGGTAGAAGTGCTTCCAACATGCTCCAGTTTCAATGGACGCATGTCATAACAAATCATAATTTTAGAAATAAATTATGAAAATCCGCCATCTGCTACGTGTTGGTGTTGTGCACAAAATTGGGGACGACCAATCCACGGTGTTTTGGTTGGATGTTTGGCTCGGACCAAATCCGTTTATCTCTTAGTTCCCATGACTCTTTGCAATTTAGCGGTACCCAAACTCATTATTCAGCAAGAATTGGCAAAATGGACGGTGGTGCCCTCAATTTTGTTGCTCCCTAGGGCCATTAGAGTTGGAGGAATGGGGTCGTCTGGTTGCATTGCTTAGGGACACTCATCTGTCTGCTGAACCTGATTCTTTTCGTTGGAAGTTTGAGCCATTTGGGCTGTTTTCTACTAGCTCTCTTACCATTCCTACATCAAAATGACGCTCCTTTCCAAGCAATGGATATCTAGAAAGCACACATTCCAACGAAAATCAAGATTACATTCCAACCAAAATCAAGATTTTTCTTTGGTAGCTGTGCCTGTGCGCAATAAACTACCATCGGGTGTGGAAGTGTAGAAGCTGAACATAGTGGGGTCGACATGTGCCCGCTCTATGGGAAAATGGAAGACTCAAATCATATTTTCTTCAAATGATTCTTGGCTCATTTCCTTCGGGGATGTGTCCAAGACGTCACGAGGTGCAGCTGGGCACAAACTTCTTTTGTTGCTTTTCATACCCTTAGTGGGAGGCTCACAGGTCTCTCATGCAAATTAGCATGGCTTATCTGACAAATTAGAAACAAAATCTCTTACCGAAGGCATTTTTATTAAACCAACAGCTGATGCATTGTATAAAATGACCACATTCCTATAGTTGTGAAAACCTCTAAACAAGATCACGGAGGCATCTACTATTGAGGCGATGTGTGGCAAACTCAGACACCTTGCAAAGGCTCCCACGGAGGAGGGCAACAAACATGGAGATTGATCTGTCGTCGTGTGTTGATGTGTCAGTCTGGTCATGTCATGTGTCGTGCGTGTTTTCTCTCTTGGGCCTTTGGCCCAGTGGGTCTGTATCGAACTTAGTTATTTGTTCTATTTTCCTTGTGGTCGAACCATGTTATAAAAGCTTTAAGGCCTTCAGTTTGCTAAAGTCGTGCAAGCGTCTCCTTTCTACAAAGGTATAGATATAGATATAGATATACATATACATATAGATAGTAGATATAGATAGTAGATTTTAGATATATATAGATATAGATATAAACATACATTAGTTGGGTTTAGAAGATTAGGTACCCCAAATCTTCTATTAAAAATGGTCTAGAGATTTACATTGCCTGCCTTGCTCCTGCGCCTATAAATACGAGTGGTGTGCTTGGCTTACCTTGCGCCGCACAAACTTAAGGACATTGTGTCCAGAGATAAGTCGCGGCCATCAAAGATCATGGCTAGATCGGCGGCAGTGGTGATGTGCGTGGCGCTGTAGTGGTGGTGACACGGTGTGCGGTGGCGGATAAGTGGGCGTGTACTGCTAAGTTGGATATGCTTTTGCCTTGCAATCCATCCATCAAAGAAGGACCTTGGAGTGCACCGTCGACGCTGTGCTGCTCGAACCTCCGGGCGCAGGAGCAGGAGGGCTGCATCTGCCCGTACTTGCAGGACCCGGTGTTCTACGGCTACATTAATCGCCCCAACATCCTCAAGACACTCACCTCATGTGGCATCCGCATTCCGCCAGCATGTCCAACTACATAATAGGAATTACGGGTTATTGTACATCTGTTTTACAATATAATAAACGGCAACTTCGACGGGATGGAAGTTGGTGTGGTGGTAGCATATATCAAGAGACTGCAACCGCGTTCTCACTTTTGTCTTTCAGACATGTTGGCCGTTGGCCGTTCTCTGAATGCTTTAGCACACATGATAGCACTATCTTCTGAGTTTGATGTAAATTGTTGTATTGTGTATTCTGCTCCGGATTCCAACTGGGAACTCTGTAGATTGATGTTCGTAATCAATAAGGTCAAAGTTTCTCCATCCAGGTCTTTTAAGTCAAAGTTTGACCATCTACATAAATCTATCTATATCTATATCTAATAATAAATGAGCTATTGCTTCTGGCGGTACGTCACTGAAATTACCCTAAAAGTTGCAAAATATTACTCACCGATGCTACCTATCTTCTTTACTCCTAGTGGAGCACTTGGTAGCCTGGTACTGTTTATTTTCGTCTGGTTTTTCTTCATCCCACCTCCCACCACCCCTCGTACTAGTTTATTTTGCCTCACCTCTCACACGACGAAAAAAATCTAAACGGATCAGAACTTTCCTTGCGGATGCGAGTTATTTAAGAATCTTTATGTGAAAAAATCAATCACGTCAATCTCTGAAGACCAAATCTTATCATAGGTCACTCAATCACATTAATAAATATTTCCATACATCACCAAAATTGCAATAACTAAAATTACCATACCTTGTCCAATCACATCTCTAATCTAATCCTAAAGAGCAGTAGATCCTACACAGTCTTAATCGCAAAAAAAAATATCCTACATAGTCTCTACTCCTAATCTTTTCCAAGATGAATCCCACGATCCGCGCATAGAAAAATGGCACTGCTAGCGTCAGCCGGCAGGTCTTTTTAAAAGATCCAACGCCTTGTGAGCCACCGGATCTGACCGATTGAGCGCCGAGCGTCATTCTATGCCATAGCAACACATGTCGTGTTGCGGAATTTTCTGCAACATAGGTCAAGTTACAGAGACTTTTTTGCAACCGAGTTCTTATTGCAGATTTTTTTTGCAACAGAACTGACGTTGTATAATTTTATTTTGTAGTTTTCACTTTTCCGCAACACATGTCTTGTTGCGGAAAGATTTTTTGCAACACATGTGATGTTTCAGAAAGAAAATACAGCGGAGGTCGTGTTCGTCGTCACCCGGTCAGCAGGAGCCAACGTCGTTGACCAAGGAGAGGGAGGAGGAGGGAGTGGTGGGCGGTGGAGGAAGCCAACGACCTTGACGGCGGAGCGCTCTCTTGCCGGCGGTAGCAGCGATGCAGCGGGTGTGTTTGGCGGCGGCATGGCTGCCAGCGCCTCGTCTAGATGAAGGAGAGATGCGAGAGAGAAAGAGAAGATTATCGTAACATGAGTGTTGTTTCAGGAAGGTGGAGACGCGAGGCCCACAGAACACTTGCCGTACGTATGAGACGGTGGACGAAGAATGCATGATCAGGCGGGTGATCCCAATCATTTCCCACAGAAAACATAACCAAGAACATCATTTTGCCCCAAAAGTTGGTCTGTACTGCTAAGTTGTATATACTTGCACCCTGCGATCCAGCCATCAAGAAGGAGCTTGGAGTGCACCTTCGATGTTGTGCTGCTCGAACCTCCGGGCGCAGGAGCAGGAGGGCTGCATGCCTGCATCTGCCCGTACTTGCAGGATCTGGTGTACTACGGCTACATCAATCACCCCAACTTCCTCAAGACATTCATCTCATGTGACATCCGCATTCCGCCAGCATGTCCAACTACATAATAGGAATTACGGGTTATTGTATATCTGGTTTACAATAATAAACGGCATCTTTGACGGGATGAAAGTTGGTGTGGTCGTAGCATATATGAAGAGACCGCCACTAGTAGAAAACAGGGCATTAGTCCCGGTTGAGCCGGGACTAAAGGGTCGTTACTAATACCTCCCCCTTTAGTCCCGGTTCAAAACAGAACCGGTACAGATGAGCCTTCATGTGGCCGCTGTCGGCAGCCCAGGCAGGGGGGCCTTTGGTCCCGGTTGATGACATAAATCGGGACCAAAAGGCTTCCACGCGTTAGCAGCTGGCTGGAGCTGAGATTTTTCTTTTTTTTAACAAAAAAAGTGGCTGTTTTAGGGGTTTAGGGGGTTATTTTTAGGTTGTTATTAGCTAGCTAATAGAGAGAAGTGTCCTCTCTTATATCTTCATCCTTGGTTTACCAACGCTACTGCTATGTTCATTTCACCCGCAGATATATAATAACTCATGCATGCTCGCATCATACATCATCATATATAATAACAAGTCCTACTAATCAAGCATCATCATACAACTTCTACTCATTATTAATAATAAGTCATACGATCATCATCCTCATAGTCATCGAACCCAACCCTACATAATTGTTCTTAGCACATGATCATCAGTATCAGGTAGGACCTAAACACACTTAAGGTAAAATAGCATAAAACAATATAGACCCTGACTCTTCATTATGAAGAATGGAGATCATCATGTCTCCAATTCTTGCGCTTTGCTTCCTTTTGCTTCCAAGAAGCTCCTTACGACTGTCCATACATTTTTTTCTATTCTTTGATTGTCATGTCTCCACTTCTTTTAGAAATCCGGTATGGACAGTTGAGATTCGTAGGATGACCTGGATATATGTTCAAAACATGAAGGCTGCCGCCATTCTGATACATCAAATGGGGCACACAATCCTCTGGGATTCTCTGTTGAAAAACATAGTAATAACTTCGTAGTTAGCAATGATGTACTAGTTTTAGAAGTATGAAAAAAGATGCACGGATGTCGTAATAGTAAAAAATCTTACCAGGGTATCTCCATGGTAGTTACCGTAGTTCAACACGTGCACTAGTGGCACGTATTGACCATAATGTTGAGGAGTTTGATTGTAGATATTGTAATTCTCAAGATCATTACAAAATCCAACCAGATGAGTTTTTTCCTTGTAAGTTAACTCAGAGCCATCGGTGTAGTAAGTTCTATCTATCATCTTCTGCATATTCTTTGATACTTCAAAATAAGCTGTCAATGGAAATAAGTTGTCAACTATTTTGAAATGAACAATATAAATTAGTTAATAATTAACTATGTTTGAGAAACTCACATAGCGGTAGAACTGGAGGCGTATCAACAAGGACCCAAATGTTCATATTGTCTTGCTCGATTTCAGGATCACCAAGATCCATGGTGACAAGCATACCCTCATCAAAACCAAACAATTTGCAAAATGCTTCCCAACTTTTGCAACCAAAATGGGTTACGCTCTCAGCATTATACAACTTTACTTCAAAATCCACATCATGATGGGTCCTTAGATGAATTTTCTTCGTTTCAAAATTTTCATGGTCTTCAAAATCCATCCTCTCCAAGACATAGCGTCTTGCATGGCATGGGATAAACTATACTTGAATTGTAAAAGATGAAAATTACACGATGAAATAGTTGAAGTCATGCTTAATTATGAAAAAAAACACTTGTCGTCGTTGCGTACCGTTTCAACTTCGAAGGTCTCCTCGAGCTTAATGCTGAAGCGCCGATCATCGTCCAGGTGAGGCCTGTCGCACAGACCTCGATCGTCGTGGCACCAGTCGCACTCCCCTGGGAGACTTCCGTCGTCCGATGATGACATTTCCTACGTTCATAATTCAAAGATTAAACATGTACAATTAAATATATATATATATATATATATATATATATATACTACAAAAACTAAATTAGATCATTATTATTCAACTAATCATATGCATATGGCTTGCATAGTGCTCTCCAATTTGAGCATTCAATAAGAAAAATCAAATGGCAAAATAAAGTAGCATTCAAATTAGGATGCAATCAATTATAAAAAAAACTACATCATCTCCATGTGTCCATACATCATCGAATATTATCACTAATACACGTCAAATACTATCATACATATCGCCAGTACAGCTAGAACCGTAGCGCCCGACGGGTATCGGCGCGGGAGGTGGACACCCAAAGGGAAGGAACCATCACAGGATCATAGCTCCAGTGAGATCCCTGAAGAACCTGCCAGGTATTCTCGAACCTGCCCTCCAACGCAACCATGTAGCGACGGACGTGCCGGTCCTCCTCGCTGACACGGTGACGTACCACCTCCGCGGTGTCCGGAAGCCTCGGCACCGTCACTGGCCCACGCGACCGCCACCAAACAAAGATCGGGTCAACGACGGGCTGGCTCCTCACCAAGCTACGCCCCCCGGAAGGTAGCGCCTCCAAGTACCACCTCGGCGGAGCCCAGTCCCGGACATGGGCCATCTGGTCAAGCAGGTGTCGTCCTCCGCCGACTCGACGACGAGGATGCGGGATAGGCATCGTCCACGTCGATGCGGGAATAATTGCTTTAACTAAAAAAATAAACTAGTTCTATTAATTTTCTTGCTAAAAATAAACTACTTCTATAGTAAAATAAACCAGTTTTATTAAATCAACTAGTTCAACTACTAAGCACTTACTATAAATAGAATAAAGTAGTACTTACTAAAAATAAACAAGTTTACCTAGTTCTAACTAATTCCATTAAACACTTTCTAAGTAGTACTTATACTAAAAGTTATCGGGGAGGGGGGGTATATCGACAACGACATACCCGATAACAAAAATAAGAAGAGGAAGAAGAAGAAAAAAAAGAGGAGAAGAAGAAAGAAATAGAGGAGGAGATCGAAGAAAAAAAAGAGGAGAAGAAGAAGGAAAAATAGAGGAGAAGAAGAAGGAATCTTCTTCTTCCTTCTTCTTCTCCTCTATTCCTTCTTCTTATCCTCTTTTTTTCTTCTTTTTCATCTTCTTATTTATTTATCCTCTTCTTCCTCTCCTCTTCTTCTTATTCTTCTTCTTCTTCTCCTTCTTCCTCTTCTTATTTTCCTTTTTTCTCTCCTTCTTTTTCTTCTAAATATGAACATATACATAAATGACTTTGATCATACATAATTTTCAGATTCCTACACAATATGAACATATACGTAAATTGAGAAAGAAAATTCTATGAACAAAAAAAATCATAAAAATTCTATGAACAAAATTACAACATAAAAAAATCATAAAAAATATATGAACAAAACAAAAATTCTATGCACAAAATTATAACAAAAAAAATCATAAAAATTCTATGAAAAAATTGACATATTCTTTGCATATATATGAACACACAAACTTTTGCATATGCAACAATAATATCACCAAAAAAATGTACGAACAGGAAAAACTCTAACTTTTGCATCTAAACTATACATCTAAATTAACTACAACAACTCAATTTTAACTATACATGTAAACTACGCATCTAAATTAACTACAACAACTCAATTAACTATACATCTAAATTAACTACACATCTAAATTAACTCCGGAGCTCACTGCGCAACGGGGCGGCGATCGACGAGGAGGCAGGACACGGGGGCGACGGTGAGGGGCGCGGCGACGGCGACGGTGAGAGGCGCGGAGACGGCGACGATGCAGGGGCGCGACGACGGGCGATGAGGAGGCAGGGGGCGGCGACGGCGACGGTGAGGGGCACGGCGTCGGGCGGCGAGGAGGCAGGGGGCACGGGACGGCAACGGCGTCTGGGCCACGCGGGACGGTGTCGGAGGCAGGGAGACGGCGAGGCGCAGATCGATGGGCAGCCTGGCGGCGTCGTCGGGCGGGGAAGACGAACTGAATGAAAATTTTCACAAGTGCTACTTATATAGACGAAGCATTGGTTCCGGTTCGTGACAGAAACCGGGACGAATGCGACCTTTAGTCCCGGTTGGTGCCACCAACCGGGACCAAAGGGTACTTTTCGGCAGCCCAAAGGGCGGGAAGTGGTGGCCTTTGGTCCCGGTTGGTGCCACCAGCTGGGACTAAAGGGGGGCATTGGTCCCGGTTGGTGCCACGAACCGGGACCAATTCCCCCTTTAGTCCTGGCTGGTGGCACCAACCGGGACCAATGGCCTTGCGTTGGCGCGGTGGTGGGAGTTTAGTCCCACCTCGCTAGTTGGGAGTGGGCAGCACCTGTTTATAAGCTCCGCTGCCTCTTCCCTCTCGAACTCCTCTGAAATGCAGGCTTATGGGCCTAATTGGACACTATAATGGCCGTGGGCCTACTGGGCCTGTTGCGGGTCTGAATCGTGGCCCATGGTTGGGTTTCTAGTCGTATTCAGGCCGTGCTGGCCCAGTAGGTGGCATTTTTTTCTTTTTTTCTATTTATTTTTTTATTTCTACTTAGGTCACAATCCTGGCCCATACTTATAGCTTTTAGTGATTTCTTTTTTCTTTTAGGTCACAAAAATTATAAACTTTCTGTTAGTGCCACTAGCTTTAAAATTTGAATAGTTTAAATTTGAATTTTTTAAAATTTGTGTGAATCACTAGTTTACTAAATTTGTGTGAAAACACTTTGTGTATTATATTTACTATGTACAATCTTTCTACACAGAGATACCAAAAATTATAAACTTTCTGCACAGAATCACTAGTTTACCATTGCCCCCTTTTCTATTAGTGTGCAACCGCGTTCTCACTTTTGTCTTTCAGACATGTTGGCCGTTCTCTGAATGCTTCAGCACACATGATAGCACTATCTTCTGAGTTTGATGTTAATTCTTGTACTGTGTATTCTGCTCCGGATTCCAACTGGGAACTCTGTATATTGATGTTCGTAATCAATAATGTGTTGAATTTCTCAAAAAAAAAAAACAATATAGGAAGTGGTTTCTCCCTTCGCGGTTTTTAAGGTCCCTTGTATTTTGAATCAAAGTTTGACCATCTATATAAATAACAAAATAAAATGTATATGCTACAAAAAAATTATAGTAGTGGATTTTCACGGTATAATTTTTATGACATATATTTTATACTTTTTTATTTGTTAAATTTAGGACGCCGATAACTGTCACACGTGTGGCACAATGGATGCCCGACCACACGACTTGTCTGGTCGTACCCAGGAGCTAGCCCATACGACCTTGTGTGGGTGAATATTAAAACTGCCCATATGTTCGGGCGCAACTACGACGGCCCACACGACCTTGTGTGGCAATTACTCACCCCCAACCCGTGAGTGTGAATGCATGTGTAATTAACTCTAGTTGTGAAAGTGAAACTATCCCTGGGTGGTTTTGGTAATTCCTAACAACATATAGCTCATTGAGCTAACATTATTCCAAGATCAATATTTCAGGAAAAGCTCAATGAATGGCATGGCATGGATGAGGAAAGTGGATCCCTCAAAATTCTAAGGACAAAGGATTGGCTCAAGCGTCAAGATCAAGACTCTACATTTTATATTTTAGTGATCCAAGATCACATTGAGTCTATAGGAAAAGCCAATACTATCAAGGACGGATGAGGTGTTGCTTAATTAGCCTCTTGCTTCATGTGCTTAGTGATATGCTCCAAAATCCTCAACTATCTTCCTACATCCACATTTGACCTAAACCAAAAGTCAAACTCGGCCCCACCTATTCTTTCTATCCAGTGCCACCGAGTTTCAAATGTCATAGCCACTGCCACAAACCCTAGCCAAATCGGTCTAACCGATAGGGATCTCGGTCTCACCGAGA
Organism: Aegilops umbellulata; assembly: GCA_032464435.1. Classification (NCBI taxonomy): domain Eukaryota; kingdom Viridiplantae; phylum Streptophyta; class Magnoliopsida; order Poales; family Poaceae; genus Aegilops; species Aegilops umbellulata. The sequence continues at coordinate 546,262,116 of CP136055.1, read as the reverse complement.
TGGGATTGTAATCTCTCTGTTTCCCTTCATAATGTTTCGGTCTAACCGAAGCGAGCGATCGGTCCCACCGAGATTGCAATGTAAACTCTCTATTTCCCTTTCGTAACATTTCGGTCTCACCGAAATGAGCGAACCGGTCCCACCGAGTTTACCTGACCAACTCTCTAGTTAGTTTATTACCAAAATCGGTCCTACTGAGTTTGTGTAATCGGTCACACCGAGATTACGTTATGCCCGAACCCTAACCATATCGGTCCTACCGAGTTGCATCTCAGTCCCACCGAAAATCCTAACGGTCACTAGGTTTGCTGAATCGGTCCGACCGAGTTTAACCATTCGGTCCCACCGAGTTTGGCAAATTGTGTGTAACGCTTAGATTTTGTGTGCAGGCTATATATATCCCTCCACCCACTCTTCATTCGTGGAGAAAGCCATCAGAACACATCTACACTTCCAATACACATTTTCTGAGAGAGAACCACCTACACTTGTGTTGAGGTCAAGATATTCCATTCCTACCATATGAATCTTGATCTCTAGCCTTCCCAAGTTGCTTTCCACTCAAATCTTCTTTCCACCAAATCCAAATCCTGTGAGAGAGAGTTGAGTGTTGGGGAGACTATCATTTGAAGCACAAGAGAAAGGAGTTCATCATCAACACACCATTTGTTACTTCTTGGAGAGTGGTGTATCCTAGATTGGCTAGGTGTCACTTGGGAGCCTCCGACAAGATTGTGGAGTTGAACCAAGGAGTTTGTAAGGGCAAGGAGATCGCCTACTTCGTGAAGATCTACCGCTAGTGAGGCAAGTCCTTCATGGGCGACGACCGTGATGGAATAGACAAGGTTGCTTCTTGGTGGACCCTTCGTGGGTGGAGCCCTTCGTGGACTCGCACAACCATTACCCTCCGTGGGTTGAAGTCTCCATCAACGTGGATGTATGATAGCACCACCTATCGAACCACGCCAAAAACATCCGTGTCTCCAATTGCGTTTGAATACTCCAAACCCTTCCCTTTACATTCTTGCAAGTTGCATGCTTCACTTTCCGCTGCTCATATACTCTTTTGCATGCTTGCTTGAATTGTGTGGAGAGTGCTTGACTTGTGCTAAGATAGCTAAAATCTGCCAAGAACTAAAATTGGGAAAAGTCTAGATTTTTATTTGGTCAAGTAGTCTAATCACCCCCTCTAGACATACTTCCGATCCTACAAGTGGTATCAGAGCCAGGTTTCCATTTGCTTTGATTTCCATAGCTTTTGGTGGTCATAGCCTTGGTTTCACAACCTAGGAGAGTTTGGCGTCTAGCGAGGGAAATTATCACCGTAGAGGTCCTTACTTTGATGGTACTAATTTTGCTAGTTGGAAGCATAAGATGAAAATGCGTATTCTTGGACATAACCCCGCCGTTTGGGCTATTGTGTGTATTGGTTTGCAAGGTGAATTCTTTGATGGGAAAGAACCGAACCATGAAGCTACCGCAAAAGAGTTGAAGATGCTGCAATACAACGCTCAAGCTTGTGATATTCTCTTCAATGGATTGTGCCCCGAAGAATTCAACAAAATCAACCGTCTTGAGAATGCAAAGGAAATTTGGGATACTTTGATTGATATGCATGAAGGTACCGACTCCGTCAAGGAATCCAAATTGGATGTGCTTCAAAGTCAACTTGACAAGTTCAAAATGAAGGATGGTGAAGGTGTCGCTGGAATGTACTCTAGGCTTGCTCTTATCACAAATGAGATTGTCGGCTTAGGGAGTGAAGAGATGACCGATAGATTCATCATCAAGAAGATCCTAAGAGCCTTGGATGGAAGATATGATACCGTGTGCACATTGATCCAAATGATGCCCAATTACAAAGATCTCAAGCCAACGGAAGTCATCGAAAGAATTGTTGCTCATGAGATGTCACTCAAGGATAAATAGGAACTTCACAACAAATCAAGTGGTGCTTACAAAGCCTCATGTGAAGCCCCCACATCATCAAGTGAGAAACAAACCTTCAATGAAGAATTGAGCTTAATGGTGAAGAACTTCAACAAGTTCTACAAGAGTAGAAGCAAAGATAGAAGATCCAAGTCAAGGTCCTACAATGACAAAAGATCTTCTAGTCGAGAGCGAAACTGCTATAATTGTGGAAGGCCCGGCCACTATTCCAATGAGTGTACGGCCTCCTACAAGAGAAGAGAAGATTCTCCCAAGAGAAGAAGTAGAAGAGAAGAATCACCATCTAGAGAAAAAAGGAGTAGAGATGATCGTTATGAACGAAGACCCTCACGGAGAAGCAAGGATTCGGAAAGAAAGGACAAGTCATCAAGGAGCGACACAAAACGAAGACATCAAGCTCATCTTGGTGAATGGGTGTCCGGCTCCGACTCCGGCAACCACTCCGAGAGAAGCTATCACTCCGATTCCGAATATACTCAAGATGAAGGTGTTGCCGGTCTAGCTCTTGTGACAACCAACTCCTACAACATATTTGACTCACCAAATGAAGGAGTTGGAACATGCTTCATGGCTAAAGGCCCAAAGGTATCACACCCTGAGTATGTTGATTTCAATAGTGATGAAGATGACTTGTTAGGTGATGATGATTTACTTGTTGACAACTCTAGTGATGAATACTATGATGAAACGTCAATTAATCATGCTAATCAAGATAAAACGAATGACAATGATAAGGAGAAGATTGAGTCTCTAACTAAAGAACTAAACAATCTTAAGTTAGCTCATGAAACTATCTTAGGAGATCATTGAAAACTTTTAAGGACTCATGAGAAATTACGCTTTGAAAAGCTCAACCTTGAGCAAGAGCATGAGTTCTTAAAAGCAATCAATGATGATCTTCGTAAGAAAAGTTCTTCTTACATTGCCAAGCGTTTACTCTTATCCACTTACATGCCTCAAGTCAAGTCTAGTAACAAGAACAAGAAAGAATCTTCCTCTAGTAGTAACAATAATCATGCTAAATCCAATATTGTTGCTTCTAGTAGTTCTCTTGATTCCACTAATGATTCTCTTAGCCAAGTTACACTTGAGCAAGAAAATAGCTTATTGAAGGGAATGATAGAGAAAGGTGTTTACAAGAGCCTTGCCGGAAGTAAGCAATTCGAGGAACTTGTACGCAAACAAGGAAGGCACCGGAAGAATCAAGGTGTTGGTTTTGAATGAAAGTTCAATGCAAATGGAGTTGAGTGGGAAGAAGATCAATACCCCAAGACGAAGTTTGTTCCTCAACAAGAGAATTATGATCCTACTTCTTTCAAGGGGACACAAGATCAAGATGATCTTCCACCACAAGACCACAAGCAAAAAGGCAAGGACAAGCTTCAAGAGGAAATTGATGCATTTGAAGAAGCTCCTAAGGCCTTGGTCAAATGGGTTCCCAAGACTACTTCAAGTTCCAGTTCATCAAGTACAACTACAACTCCGAGGATTCCCATCAAGATGGTGTGGATCCAGAAGAAGAAGAACTAGAGAGTTCTTGAGGGTGACTCCGCCAACATATTTCACTCTTATCATTTTGGCAAGAACAAGTGCAATCAACTTCCACATCTTGCACTAGTTCAAGGAGTCACAAACCCTATTGTTGGTAAGACAAGGGACAAGGTAACCTAAAAGCTTTCATAGACACCATCTTGTGTGTGCATCACTCTATGTCTATGGATATCCTTGTTTGTTCCTTGTGGAACTAACCCGTGTAGGTATTGAAAGTGCAACTCACTCCAATGGATAGCTCCAAATGATCTACATCAACATTGAGCATCCACATCTTCAACATCTACATGAAGTCACCATCGACAAAACCCAAGGTTAGTTCATCCCTCTTAGGGGGGATATCACATCTAGGGGGAGCTTTACTCTAAAAATTGAGCTAAAGCAACTCTAATGGTGTGAACACGACAATGCTTTATGTAAAAGTGGTAACCCCACTTGTGCTTAAACGATGAGTATGACCTATGATCAAATGTTCTCATTTGACTCCTAAGTCAATATACTCATATATAGATGACCTAGTCATCGCCAATTGCTTGATAGATGCTAGAATTGGTTGTGCATGCTTTGCCACATATTTCAATTGCCATTTTATTGTGTGAGCATGTTGATTGCATATTTTACTCATTCGAGGACATCCACTTGTTGTTTTGATTGATTGGTTTTCTTTTCTTTTGCCAAGTGGATGGACAAGAATGCCTAAGAACCCTCTCTAGCTATCTATGCTTTTCTCGTCTCAAACTCTATTCATGCTACATCACAGAATTTGATCAAGTCAGATTCGAACCACTCTGTGTGAGGAGCACTCGGAGTCCCCGATTCGTCATAGACTTAAACTTCCAAAACTTCTTTGTGTGTTTCGGTCTGACCGATTCCTCCATTTCAGTCATACCGAGATCACTAAGTCGATCTAGGTTTTCACCTCGGTGCAACCGATTTGAACTTTTCGGTCACACCGAGTTGCTGTAACTTTCAACAGTTATGCATCTCGGTGCCACCGAGTTGTTCCACTCGGTCACACCGACAGGGTCGGGCTATATATACTCACGGACAAAATTTTGGAAATTTCTCCGAAACCTCTTCGCCCACGCATAGCTCGCTCTGCCTCCTGGGTCTCCGGATCGTCCTCCTCGTCGCCAGCTGCCTCCTGTCGCTGGTCTCCGCCGCCGTCAACGGATTTCGTCTCCGCCGTTGCCGCCGTAGCGAGTTCATCGCCGAACTAGGGTATGGACTCGATCACAGTGCTATCCCCGTCCGATTCCTAGCACATTGTGTTCATTATGAATCTTGCCACGATTGAAACGCTTCTATCCAGTCAAAACACTCTGTAGAGTAGAATTGAATCGAAAATTTAGGGTTAGGTTTCCGCCGAAACCATCTCGGACCCACCAGGTTGCAGAACTCGGTTCCACCGATTCGGCCAAGGCCATTGCACATGTGGTTCTCGGTCTGACCGAGAATTGCAAATCGGTGTGACCGAGTTCAGGACTTTGTGAAACCCTAGCAGTCTCGGTGCCACCGAACTGTGACTCGGTCTGACCGAGTTCACTAGTTTTGGTTCCAACAGCTGCTTCGGTATCACTGAGTTTGCAAATCGGTTGATCCGAAATGCTTTTTGTGGAAAACTAAAACTAAGTTTTCGACTCATTCTTTTGCAAAAATCTCTGCATTTTGTGATGCTCATCCACTCTATCTCATCTACATTCTATTCACAGGGTCTGCAGTCAGTGTTTGCAACATGTCTGACCAAAGTGACAGCCAGAACAAGTCAGAGGAGCAGGTTCACTTGAGTGAGGGCACTAGTCCCTCTATCAGCTCAGATGAGGGTAGCAGAAGCACCCCAAGCAACTTGCCAAAGGCTGCCACTAGAGCAAGCAAGAAAAGGACTTCAGAGTCTGAAGATGAAGATTATGTGGTAGAGGAAGAGGAAGCCACTTCAAAGAAGAAAGTGCTCAAGAAGGAATATGGCTTAGCTGCAGCCACAAAGCCAGGACTGAAAATCAAAAGGACAGCAGGGAGACAGCCCATGTCTAAAGCCAGAGCCTCTTCTCAAGCATCTTTGGAATCTCAACCCAAAGAGGCTGCTGCAAAAGAGAAGAAGGAAAGAAAGAGGGGCAGATGGTGCAAGAAGGTTGATCCAATGGCTGAATTTGAGAAGCACTCCTCAGAAGAAGAAGAAAAGGAAGAAGAGGTTGCTGCACCAGCACCCAAGGTACAGAAGCTGATGGGTGATGCTATAAAGTCAGGGGCTGCATCATCAAAGCCCAAAGAAGCACCCAAAGCTGCCTCCAAGCCCAAGAGTGCACCTAAGAGGAATACCAGGAACATATCTACTGCTGAGAAGAACAAGGCCCCAGTGCCTGATGTTGCTGCTGAGGAAGATGATGAAGGACAAGTTCCAAGGAAGCTCAAACCCAAGATTCCAGACCACAACGATGCTCATCCTGTGGCTGAGAACATGAAGCTCAGAAGAGATTCAGGGCTGAGGAAATGGAGAGAGACAGATCCATATGCTACAAGGAGAAGGACTGCTGTTGATTACAGGTTCCACACAAAGGAACAACAAGACTTCTATGAGACAGTGCTGCTGGACAAGAGACCAATAGTGTGTGATATGAGGTGGGTCGACTGGACCTACATGAAGGAGAATGAAGAACACTATCCTGGTGTGTATGACAGTTTCAGTGCTTGTGGAGTTGCAGACTTTGTTGGGCAGAAGCTCACAAAGTGGAATGAGGTGCTCATAATGCAATTCTACTCCACAGCACACTTCTATCCAGATGGCAGGATAGTATGGATGTCTGAAGGAACGAGATACCAATCAACTATTGAGGAATGGGAAAATCTGATAAATGCCCCAAAGGAAAGTGAAGATGACTTGGATGTTTATGCCAAGAAGAAGATGGATCACAATTCTATGTCCAACATGTATAAGAAGATCCCAGACAAAGCACTTGAGACTTTCAAGTTTGGATCAGTCCATTTTCTTCTGTCAGGGCTGCCTACAATCAATTGGATCCTTAGGCACACTCTTTTGCCCAAGTTAGGTAACCACAACATGATCAGAGGGCATGCAATTAACTTGCTACACATATTTGATGTGCCACAGAAGTTCAAGGTTATGGGCCTCATAGTTGAGACTATCAAGAGGACAGCAGCTGATCAGAAGAGAAGTTGTGGATATGCCCCACATATTTAGGAATTGATTAACTCGAAGATGGGCACAGGCACATATCTGTTGGATAAGGAACACTTGCCCATCCATCCAGATTTTGAGGACAATCAAGTTGTGATGAATGAGAATGAACCATCATCAGTGCAAGCTCAAGCAAAGAAGGAGAAGGCAAAGATGGAGAAAGCTGCCAAGATGCCAACTCAAAAGGAGGAATCTGAGTACTTTCTGAAGAGCAAGCAGGAGAAGCTTAGTTATCTGATAGCATCAACTCTGAGGATGGAGAAAGGACTGGCCACCCTGACTCGAAACCAAGAGATCTTGGAAAGAATCATGGAACAAAAGTTCTATGACTTAGATGTGAAAGTAACTGAGATTCAGTCTGTTGTGGAGCAACTACAGGATGACATGCATGAGAGGAAGGGCAAAACAACAACTGATGCATTTGCCAGAGTGCCTAGAGCTCAGAGATCATCTGCAGTGCCAGTAACTGACACCAGAGCCACTTCATCTGCACCAGCTACAGCGTTAGTGCCACCAGCTCCAGCACCTACACCATCTCCAGCTCCATCTACTTCAACTGAAGCCTTCGTCCTTGGCGTTATCCGGACTCCACCACCTGAAGACCAAGCCCGAGAGTCGTTTTAGTGCTATGCATTTTCTATGAACTTTTTGGTAGCTTGTTGCCAAAGGGGGAGAAAAATGTATAGATCATAGGCTTCGAGAGAGAGAGTTTGATTTTGTTCTCTCTTGTCTTCTTGGTTGAACTTTATTTGCCTTTGATTGCTTGAGATACTATGCTATTATCTGTGAGACATTGATGATCATGTGGTTGATCATAAGCTACACTTATGCTTGTTGGATGATACTATCATGTTATCCCTATTTGATCATTCACTTTGCTTGGTGATGAGTGCATGTATTTAAGTCTTATCATTTTGAGCGCTCCACCAAGATGTATGTGACATGGAAGAGTAACCCATGATCCTAACTCATTGTGCATTTGCAGTCCAAAGCAAATCTTAAGATATGCACAAATTTAGGGGGAGCTCTTGCTTTTCACATACTTCTCAAAGCGACAATATCTTTCACTCTTATTATCATTTGTCGAAGCTTTGATCTATATGTTGTCATCAATTACCAAAAAGGGGGAGATTGAAAGTGCAACTATCCTTGAGTGGTTTTGGTAATTCCTAACAACATATAGCTCAATGAGCTAACATTATTCCAAGATCAATATTTTAGGAAAAGCTCAATGAATGGCATGGCATGGATGAGGAAAGTGGATCCCTCAAAATTCTAAGGACAAAGGATTGACTCAAGCTTCAAGATCAAGACTCTACATTTTATATTTTAGTGATCCAAGATCACATTGAGTCTATAGGAAAAGCCAATACTATCAAGGAGGGATGAGGTGTTGCTTTATGAGCCTCTTGCTTCATGTGCTCAGTGATATGCTCCAAAATCCTCAACTATCTTCCTACATCCACATTTGACCTAAACCAAAAGTCAAACTCAGCCCCACCGATTCTTTCTATCCAGCGCCACCGAGTTTCAAACGTCATAGCCACTGCCACAACCCTAGCCAAATCGGTCTCACTGATAGGGATCTTGGTCTCACTGAGATGGGATTGTAATCTCTCTGTTTCCCTTCGTAACGTTTTGGTTTAACCGAAGTGAGCGATCAGTCCCACCGAGATTGCAATGTAAACTCTCTGTTTCCCTTTCGTAACATTTCCGTCTCACCGAAATGAGCGAACCGGTCCCATTGAGTTTACCCGACCAACTCTCTGGTTAGCTTATTACCAAAATCGGTCCTACCGAGTTTGTGTAATCGGTCACACCGAGATTACGTTATGCCCGAACCCTAACCATATCGGTCCTACCGAGTTGCATCTCAGTCCCACCGAAAATCCTAACGGTCACTAGGTTTGCTGAATCGGTCCGACCGAGTTTAACCATTCGGTCCCATCGAGTTTGGAAAATTGTGTGCAACGGTTAGATTTTGTGTGGAGGCTATATATACCCCTCCACCCACTCTTCATTCGTGGAGAAAGCCATCAGAACACATCTACACTTCCAATACACATTTTCTGAGAGAGAACCACCTACACTTGTGTTGAGGTCAAGATATTCCATTCCTACCATATGAATCTTGATCTCTAGCCTTCCCAAGTTGCTTTCCACTCAAATCTTCTTTCCACCAAATCCAAATCCTGTGAGAGAGAGAGAGTTGAGTGTTGGGGAGACTATCATTTGAAGCACAAGAGCAAGGAGTTCATCATCAACACACCATTTGTTACTTCTTGGAGAGTGGTGTCTCCTAGATTGGCTAGGTGTCACTTGGGAGCCTCCGACAAGATTGTGGAGTTGAACCAAGGAGTTTGTAAGGGCAAGGAGATCGCCTACTTCGTGAAGATCTACCACTAGTGAGGCAAGTCCTTCGTGGGCGACGGCCGTGATGGAATAGACAAGGTTGCTTCTTCGTGGACCCTTCGTGGACTCGCGCAACCGTTACCCTCCATGGGTTGAAGTCTCCATCAACGTGGATGTATGATCGCACCACTAAGGGAGTTCTAGATTAGGGGGTGTCCGGATGGCCGGACTATACCTTCAGTCGGACTCCTGGACTATGAAGATACAAGATTGAAGACTTCGTCCCGTGTGCGGAAGGGACTTTCCTTGGCGTGGAAGGCAAGCTTGGCGATAAAGATATGTAGATCTCCTATCATTGTAACCGACTCTATGTAACCCTAACCCTCTCCGGTGTCCATATAAACCGGAGGGTTTTAGTCCGTAGGACAGAACAACAATCATACCATAGGCTAGCTTCTAGGGTTTAGCCTCCTTGATCTCATGGTAGATCTACTCTTGTACTACCCATATCATCAATATTAATCAAGCAGGACGTAGGGTTTTACCTCCATCAAGAGGGCCCGAACCTGGGTAAAACACTGTCCCTTGTCTCCTGTTACCATCCGCCTAGACGCACAGTTCGGGACCCCCTACCCGAGATCCGCCAGTTTTGACACCGACATTGGTGCTTTCATTGAGATTTCCTCTGTGTCGTCACTTCTAGGCCCGATGGCTCCTCCGATCATCAACAACGATGCAGTCCAGGGTGAGACCTTTCTCCCCAGACAAATCTTCGTCTTCGGCAGCTTCGCACTGCGGGCCAATTCGCTTGGCCATCTGGAGCAGATCGAAAGCTATGCCCCTGGCCATCAGGTCAGATTTGGAAGCTTAAATTATACGGCTGACTTCCGCGGGGATTTGATCTTCGACGGATTCGAGCCACTGCCGAGCGCGCCGCACTGTCACGATGGGCATGATCTAGCTCTGCCGCCGACCAGTGCCCTGGAGGCCGCACTCGCATCCACATCGACCCTTAATTCGGAGCCAACAGTGCCGATCGAGGATGGGTGGTTGGACGCCGCCTCGAGGGCTGCGATCCCAATGGCGATCGAGCCGAACACCAGCCCCACGCTCCGCGAGGCTCGTGACTCCAAGGAGCCGGACTCCTCTTCGGACTCCAAGCCCGCCCCGCCCCTGCAGATCGAATCCGATTGGGCGCCGATCATGGAGTTCACCGCCGCGGACATCTTTCAGAACTCGCCCTTTGGCGATATTCTGAAATCATTAAAGTCTCTCTCTCTCTATCAAGAGAGCCCTGGCCGGACTACGGTCAGCAAGGTTGGGACACGGACGACGAAGCAATTCAAAGCCCACCCACCACCCACTGTCGATAATCTAAACGACGTGCTCAACTTCGACTCCGAAGACATCGACGGTATGGACGAAGATGTAGGAGACGGACATGAACCAACCTATAGGGCACTGGACAGCCACCTCATCTCATGATGTGTACATGGTGGACACACCCAAAGGAAGCGACGACGAGGAACACAGGGATGCAACGAGGGATCATTCTCTCGAAAAGCAATCGAAGCGGTGACGTAAACGCCGCTCCAAGCCCCGCCTCGACAGAGACATCAGCCATACAGACCCAGCCATAGAGCAGGACGAGCCGGCGGACGACGAACAGGGCAACTCGAATAAACAAACCAAACAACCTGCCCCCGGCGAAAACAGCATTCCGGACGACCTTACGCCGGACAAGCTAATGGAGCAGAAGAACCTCCACCAAAGGCTCGTTGCCATTGCACGTAGCCTAAAAAAGCGGAAGCGGAAGCTCAAAACTGCGGAAGATGCACTCAGAATCAGATGGAGTAAAGTACTCAACACCGCAGACAAATACGGCGGCAGTCGCCACACCAAAAGCTATCTAAAGCGAAAGCTACTGCCGGAATTTGACGAGGAGGCCCTAGATCCCCCGCAATCAAAAAATAAGAAAGCCACCCGGTCAGATAGACGACCCCAAGGCCAGCATAAAGCGGCAAGCGGTGCCGCATACAAGCCGGCACGCGACCCACTCAAGGGTTCGCATCAAAAAGATGGCCCAGCTAGATCTATCTATGGGCCAAGAAAGCAATCTCTCATAAGCAGTGCAACACAACCAGTATCCGAACATCACGGCACACCCAAATACAGGGGTGCCGCACACCCCCTATGTTTCACCGATGAGGTTCTGGACCATGATTTTCCAGCGGGATTCAAGACCGTAAACATAGAGGCGTACGACGGAACAACAGACCCTGGAGTCTGGATTGAGGATTACATCCTCCACATACACATGGCAAGAGGAGATAACCTCCACGCCATAAAATACTTACCCCTCAAGCTCAAAGGGCCAGCTCGGCATTGGCTCAAAAGCCTTCCCGAAAACACCATTGGAAGTTGGGGAGAGCTCGAAGACGCTTTCCGGGCAAATTTTCAAGGGACCTATGTCCACCCTCCGGATGCAGACGATCTAAGTCACATAACTCAACAGCCCGGAGAGTTGATGTCTACTACACAACCTTCTTCTTGTAGACGTTGTTGGGCCTGCAAGTGCACATGTTTGTAGGACAGTAGCAAATTTCCCTCAAGTGGATGACCTAAGGTTTATCAATCCGTAGGAGGCATGAGGATGAAGATGGTCTCTGTCGGCGTTCTGGGAATGGGGGTCCCCAGACTTGCCTGCCTGCGGCCTGCGGCGTGGCTCGAGTGGGGGCCCAACGTGGCCCATCTTCATCAACACAAGGCTCAAGACCCTCGCGAGGGGCCAAGACTCGCGAGGCGGACGACACGACGCTTCCTCCAACACGGCCTCCTTAAGCTGGCTCACGAGGAGGCGGAGAGATCAAGGCGGGTACCTCACGAGGTGCCCATGATGCAAGCCATGACGACCAAGGGTGCCAGGCGGGCGCCAGCCCGCGCAGTGTCCTCCCTTTCCTCTTTGGTGCAAAGGGGGCAAGCACAGGCGAGAGGATCAAGCAAAGGCACCCATTTCGGTGCAACGAGACCAAGACCAGCTCCACGACAAGGAGGGAGTCACTGTGGAGCCCAAGCCGGCGTCATCACCAGAACCTTTGGCAGGGGAAGACCAACTTTAGTCAGGATAAGTGTACCCGATGTTCCCCTTCAAATTGGCCAATTGTTGGCGCCCTTCCCGCTCAATATTTGGGAAGAGGCCCAGGGCCTTTGCCTATAAATAGGACCAGCCACCCACAGGGTAGAGGCAACTGGAGAGAACTGGAGAGAACTGGAGAGAACTGGAGAGAACTGGAGAGAACTGGAGAGAGGCATCTGATTCAGTATCTAGATCAAGTAGAGAGAGAGAGAGAAAGAGAAGGGTGATCAAACTCCCCCTAGCAGTTCATCCCCTAGCCAAGAACAGGCCCTCGCGAGGCCGTTCACCTGTACTGTTGTTCCTCATCAGCCCAAGAGGCAATCCACCCACCACACTGGAGTAGGGTATTACACCACAATGGTGGCCCGAACCAGTATAAACCCCGTGTCTCATGCGTTGTTCTTGCAGTAGTTTAGATCCTAGCGAGATGGAGAGGTAGAGGGCTCGATCTCCGCGCGCACCCCAGAGTTCGAACCTTAAGGGTCTGCCGGAACCCGTGATCCGACATTTGGCGCGCCAGGTAGGGGTGCGCCGGAATCCGTCTTCCACCACTTCGCTCTCCTCCGACCACCGCATCCATGTCTGACGCTCGTCGGGCCCGCGCCGAGCGCCGGGCCGCCATCGCTTCCCGTGCCATCCAGACGGCCCTCGTCGGCGGGCGTCCTCGTCGTTCCCTGTCGCCCGCCATCAACGCCGCCACCGGCCCGGCGGGGAACGAGCAGCAAGCATCCTCTCAGCACCCGTCCGTGCGGCGGGATGGCCGCACCGCCACTCCGTCGCTCACCCCAGCCGGTTCTTCGTCGCACGCGCTTCGCGCGCCCTTGGAGGCTCGAGCTGCGCTCATCGCGGCGAACGAGCTCCTGCGCTACCACCCCGTCGACGACGTCTACGAGGAGTGGCTCGACCGCGTCGCCGAGCTCGTCCGCGCCGCAGGGGGCTCTCCCGCGCCTTCTGCACCACTGCGCCGCACTCCGCCCCGCATGGGCAATGAAGCCCCGGGGGCGTTCCAGCCGCCACCTTTCCAAGAAGATGCCATGGCCCCAAGGCGCGCAGCTCCTGGGCGGAACCCCCTCCGTCAGGCGCCGGCCCAGCAGGAACGGAGCTGCCAAGAAGTCCCGCGGCCGCAAGAGGCCGCCCGTGCGCTCCCGGCCCCGACTCGCCGAGACCCTGCTCCAGCTCCGGCACGTCAAGACCCCGCGCTGCTCCCAGCTACGGCGCAAGGGGACCCACAAGGCCAAGCTCTCCCTCAACCAAAACCTCCCGCGGCCACCGCTGGCTGCCGCGCCTACACCCCCGAGCTGCGTAGCGTCGCGTGGCCCGGCAAGTTCAAGCCGGACCTGCCTCCTCGCTACGACGGCACAACTGATCCCACGGAGTTCCTCCAGCTCTACGAGCTGGGAATCGAAGCCGCCAGCGGGGACGAGAAGGTCATGGCGAACTGGTTCCCCATGGCGCTGAAGGAAGGTGCTCGCACTTGGCTCCTGAACCTGGCCCCATGCACGATCTCCTCCTGGGACCAGATGCGTACCCGCTTCATCGCCAACTTCCAAGGTACCCGCGACCGGCCTCCCGCCGTGAGCGACATGCGCCGCATCAAGCAGCAACCTGGGGAGACCCTGCAAAAGTACATCCAGCGCTTCAACAGCGCGCGCCTCAAGATCCCCAGGGTGTCCGAAGAAGCCATCATTTCGGCCTTCTCCGATGGCGTGCGCGACGTCAAGATGAAGGAGGAGCTGGCGATGCATGAAGACCTCTGCACCTCCCTGGAGCTGTTCAACCTGGCGACCAAGTGCGCCAGAGCTTAGGAGGGACGCCTCTCCCTCCTCGAGCTGCCTGCCGCAGACCCAGAAGAGAAGAAGCCCAAGGCCAAGGACGTGAAGCGCAAGGGGGCTGCCGTGCTCGCGGCAGAACCGGACACCAAGCGGGGAAAGGATCTGCCTGAATCCTCCAGGGGCAGCCGGTACTGTGTGTACCACGACCTCCACACCCACAACACCAATGAATGCCAAGAACTCCGCGCCGTGCGAGAAGGAAGAGTCGGCCGACGCCCTGACCGTGCTGACCGGGGCTACGACCGAGGAGGAGGAAGGAACCCGGGACGCTGGGAAGACCGCGGCCCACGTCCAGGCTGGCGTGACCAACCTCGCGAGGACCGCTGGCGCGACCCGCCTCGCGAGGGGGACTGGAGGGATCAGCCTCGTGAGGATCGCCCTCATGGCAACCCAGGCCTGCCGCCGTTGCCGCCTTAGCCGAGAAGGAATGAAGACCGCCACCAAGACGAGGGAGCTGGGGGCTTCCAGGAGCCTCGCGCCATCGCCTGCATCCTGGGCGGAGCTCAAACCCCAGCCTCTTAACGTATCTTCAAGCAGTTTGCTCGCGAAGTCAATGCAGTTCTCCCTAAGCTCGAAGCAACGCGTCCCCTCAGGTGGTCGGCCTGCACCATCATGTTCAGTTCAGCAGACCAGCTCAAGTGCACAGCCACAACCGGAGTCGTCCCAATGCTTTGTTCCCCAGTCATCAGCAATGTTCTGGTCACCAGGACCCTCATCGACGGAGGGGCAGGGCTCAATGTCTTGTCCGTGGAAACGTTCAACAGCCTCCAAGTGCCCTATGACCAGCTTCAGCCAACCAAGCCCTTCTCCGGATCACCGACGGTTCCACAGTCCCGATCGGGCAGGTCCGCCTCCCAGTCACCTTCGGCACCTACAACAACTACCGCACTGAGCTCATCGACTTTGACGTCGCCCACATCCGCCTGCCGTACAACGCCATCCTCGGGTACCCGGCGCTGGCCAAGTTCATGGCCGTGACTCACCATGGCTACAACGTCCTCAAGATGCCAGGAAGCGACGGCGTCATCACGGTGCCATGTCAAGAAAAGGATGCAGTGTGTGCCCTAGAGCGAGCCTTCCAGGCCGCGTCACTAGAAGACCCAGATCACGGAAGCAGGAGGCTTCCTGAGACCACCCCCAAGAAGAAGAAGACAACGTCAGGCTCAGACCCTCAGGAGGCAGGCCCTTCAAGGCCCGCGTCTGCCCAGGGGGACCCTCCTTCAATCCATAGGAAAGCGCGCCCGGCGCCCTCCTCAGGCAGGGCTCGGGGGCTCTCACCCGGAGGGCCACCGACCTCGCCAAGGTCACGAGGGAGGCGCTGGGGCACCATGTGGAGGCGTGTTTTGAAGCACGCTTCCCTCGGAAGGAAGCCAAGGAAGGAAGGCCAGACCAGCAGGAGTTTGTTAGCAAGGCCGTACTAGAGCTACAGGAGTCAAGGATCATGAGAGGTTGCCGTCGCCCACCAGCTGTGGCTCCCCATCCAGGCGAGGATGGTGGGCTGCGCGTCTGCGTCGACGTACCAGGGCTCAACCAGATCGCCACGGCGGAGCGCCTCTGGCCCTCACAA
This sequence comes from Aegilops umbellulata, assembly GCA_032464435.1. Classification (NCBI taxonomy): domain Eukaryota; kingdom Viridiplantae; phylum Streptophyta; class Magnoliopsida; order Poales; family Poaceae; genus Aegilops; species Aegilops umbellulata. The sequence continues at coordinate 546,246,535 of CP136055.1, read as the reverse complement.
GCGGGGCGCTGCGGAGGACCACCCTACAGCTATGTTCGCATGCCTTATGGCCTGCCGAGCGTGGCTGCGGCGTACCAGCGCATCATGAGGAGCGTCTTGGAGGCGCAAGAAGGCAGGTGTTCCGCAGCCACGGCGGAGATGGAGGCTGCTCACGAGGAGCCACCAGTGCCTCCGGAGCCTCCCGAGGCCCCCGGGCCCGGGGGCTCGTGAGGATCAGCTTCCGCGGCCCACCGAGTCTGCTGCGCCAACGCCACTGCATCAACGACATCTTCAGGTGACATCTTTCAAGTTTCATTCTCAGCTGGGAGCGCCTTCCCAGGGTTGCGTCATCCCCAGGCCGCGTGGGTCCGTCCCTGTGGCATGTATCCCTTTTTATCTTTTCAGTCACTAGCTTGCTTTGCTGGGGGCGCCCCTCGGGCTGCATCATTCCCAGGCCGCTCGGGTTAGACCCAGCGGCGTGTACCCCTTCCGCGTTTATTTCCAGTTATGCATCATTAATCGATGCCGTCTGCGGCGCCCTTCTTCTTCATGTCGACCACTTGCACGTTAAAGGGGGGGGGTGCCTGAGCATCGCGACTCAGGGCTCTTACTGGCTCTCCAGCCCTCACCCTCTGGCCTTGTCCACGGCATCGCGACCTGGCATACCAGCGACGGCTGAGACAAGCTCGAGGGCCGGGACCCGAGGACGTAGAGTGCCGGCATCTAACCAGACTTTGCAGGAACACATCTCAAGATACGGCCCAGTGCCAGGGGCAATCCGCCTAGAGGTAGGGCCTCGTGAGTCCCGCGCTGGCTCACGGGTGCCCAGATACACCTCACCTAGCTCTACCGTGCCAGCCATGTGTCAGGGCGGGGCTGTACATGCCCCGGGGGTCCTCCCGGAGGGGAGACCCCTCCCACGTATCAGTGGAAGCACCATGCTCCGCGCTGGCTGACGACACTGCCGAGGAGCGGCTATGCCCGTACACATACGGAAGCGCTATGCTCCGCGCTGGTGATAAACAACTGAGGGTGGCCTCCGGGCCGCGTTAACCTCAGGGAGCCCCGAGCTCAGTGGCCGGCCTCATCGCAACGCCTCCCCCCGGGAGCGCCGCGTGAGGGGGCTGGGCACGGGGGCTACGACTGGGTCACGCCCAGCCGTACGCCCCAGCCAGGCCCCTCGGGCCTGGTTCGTCGCTCGTCTCTCCCCGAGCGGAGCCAAGGTATGAAGGCCGTTTGCGCGTCAAGGGGGACTCCTGAGCATCGCGACTCAGGAGCCTAACTGGCTCCGTAGCCCCTCGCTCCTTAGTTCCAAAAGGCTATGCTGGGTGAGGTACGCGCGGGGTCGGGCTCTGCAGACGTAGAACGGTAGCCCCGCCTGCATTTCATCTCGCCACCTGCTGTTCGCGCGTCAAGGGGGACTCCTGAGCATCGCGACTCAGGAGCCTAACTGGCTCCGTAGCCCCTCACTCCTTAGTTCCGAAAGGCTATGCTGGGTGAGGTACGCGCGGGGTCGGGCTCTGCAGACGTAGAACAGAAACGCACCTACATCGCGCTTCCCTACTTGTTGCTGGTGCGCTAAGGGGGACTCCTGAGCATCGCGACTCAGGAGCCTAACTTGTCACGTGGCCCCTCATTCCTTTGGTCCCGTCCTGGTTTCCAGTCGGGGCTGATGCTGGGTGAGGCATGCGCGTGGCCGGGCTCTGCCGGCGTAGAGCATAAGCAAGTAGGGAAGAGGAACGTAAAATTCAAGGAACTTAAAAACGAATATTACAACCCAAAATGTCGCCTTGGTTCCAAACGCAAATTTAAATGCCTCCTCAAGGCGTCGTGCATGTGCAGGAATCGAAAGAAGAACATGAACGATAGCGGAGTCACTTGTCGGCAGCGGAGTCGCGTGGAGTGGCTTCACCTTGCGGGGTAGTAGGGCCGGCAGCGCCTCGCTTTGGCTTGGTGCTAAAGGCCCGAAACTTCCCCAGCAGCGCCTCCGCGCTCCCCTTCACGGCCTCGACAGCAGCAGCGGAGCCCTCACCGCTCACTGGCTCCAGCAGGCTGTCAAGGTCGGCGCTGGGGTCGCGAAGGTAGACATGGGCGAAGACCCGCGTCAGCGCGGCGGAAGACAGGACACGCGCCTCCGCTTCGACCGTGGGGACGAGTCCGAGGGCGACATCTCCAAGAGCCTTCACCAAGAAGGGAAGCAGTTTGGCAGGGCCGTCCCCGTCGCCAGCCAGCGGGCAATCCAGGCCACTCTCGTAAAGCGTCTTCAACGAAGCGCGGGCATCCTTCTCCATGTCCGCGAAGGCCACGCCATCCTCGGCAAGGACCCGGGCCTTGGCATCCAGCTCGTCCTTCGTCGTCTCCAGCTCCTTCATCAGCGCACCTAGGTGGCTGCGGCGCTTCTTGAGCTTCGCCTCCCGGTCCTCGAGCGCCGCCTCGCGAGCCTTCACCTCCTTCTCCTGCTCTTGGCGAAGGCGGGTCTCCTCTGCAAGCTGACCACGCAGGCCTTGCAACTCGTCCTCCAGCTCCTTGCAGCGGCCGCGGATTCCAACTGCCTCTCCCAGGGCCGCGTCACGGGCAGCCTTCGCCTCAAGGGTAGCCTTCTTCTCCTCGTCACAGGCCGTCGAGGCCTGAACCAGCGCTGCCCGGATCGAGGCGTCAGAGAGAATCCACCCCGAGGCCAGCTCCAGGCGCCCGGCCACCAGGCGAGGGTCGGCGCCTAGAAGATCCTGCCGCAGCTGGTCCAGTCCAGCAACAGCTCGCTCCAGGATGGAAGCAGAAGGCGGGGAAGCATCAGGGAGCTTCGGGGCAGCAGGAGGAGTCCCGGAACCAGCAGCCGGCGGAACGGGAGGAGGAGGTAGCGGCGGCGAGGCTGCAGCATCCCGAGGCGGAGTCTGCTGCGCCTCCCCAGCCGTAGCAGCAGCACCAGACAAGGGCACCTCTGGGGTCGACCGAGCCATGGGGGCTGCGGCCCCAGCCAGATCAGCCAAGCCCCGCAAGGGCGAGTGGGCAGGAGGAGCCTGTGCGTTGTGGTCGCCCTCCCCTGCAGGTGGAGGTGTCGTCGCAGCAGGGGCCTCAGGAGCCCCCTTCAGCTTCTTCGCCGCGGGCGCCAGCCTGCTCAGGAGAAGTAATCGTCAAGCCCCGTCAGTGGAACAAGAAACCAGGAATCGAGGATCAAGCGCTTACAGGTCGTCGGCAGAAAGCTCCGGTGGTCTCCTGCCAAACTTGAAGCCGGAGAGCCGGCTGGAGGGGTCGACCTCGGAAGCAGAAGGCGCGTCCGCGGTTCGCCCGGAGTCAGGGCGGACCCGCGGGGAATCAACCCGGTCCTGCCCTTCTTCGGGACCGGAGGCGAGCTCTCGCTGCGCAGCACGTCGTCGTCATCATCATCATCACTCAGCGAAAGGCGGAGAGCACGGGGCTTGCGCTGGAGAGAGGGAGTCCTAGACTCTCTGTCGGTCGCCTCGGAGTCGGGGCCTGCCCCCTCCTCCTCCTCGCCCCCACCTCCGCTGGAGTCGCCGGAAGACACATTCACCAGATCCTCGGGAGCCACCACGGGCACGAGCCCGTCCCCGTCGAAAATGGGCATGGACTCCACCACTTGCTCCCAATCGTCGCGGAGGAACAAGGGCGAAGGCGCGCCCTCTGGCATTGCTGCCTCGCCCCTGACCAGGGACTGGAGAACCACAGTCACGTCCCCTTCGCCCACGGCTGCGGGACTCGGGTGAGGCCTCCACATCGGAGGAGAATACTGCCGAAGCGGAGCCAGTTGGTGCTCCAGGAACTCCCTCAGCAACGACGCCCCGGTCAGCTTCGCCGCCGCCAAGTTGGCCGGCTTCAGATCGGCGTCCATCTTCGCCAGCACCGACTTCGCGCGGGGATCCGTGAGCTCCGCCCAGCACCAGTCTTCCGAGATCGCGGCCGGCTCCGTGGGAAGGGCCAACCGAGGGTCGACACACCCGGCATCAACCAACACCCACTTGCTCCGGAAGCCCTCGATCCTCATCCCTGGATTCGAGATGGCCATGGAGCTGCCGCACGCGACGAAGCCTGCGCACGCAGAAGGAGAACCCTTGGAGGTCCGGAGGTAGAAGTAGTGGCGTAGCAAGGCCACTGAAGGCTGCACCCCCACATGCGCCTCGCAGTAGTAGGCGAAGATCGCTAAGAGAAGGACGGAGTTGGGGTGGAGATGCAAAGCTTGCAAGTTGTAATGGCGGAGGACGGCGAGGAAGAACTCAGAGAAAGGAGGCACCAGGCCCGCTGCAATGGAGCTCACGAAGAAAGGATAGAAGGTGCTCCCTTGGCCTTCAGGGACATCGGAGCCGACCTTGAACATCTGCGCCCCGTCAATGCCCTGCGCTGCCGCCATCCGGTGCAGTAGGGCGAGGCTCGCCTTCGACACGTTGGGCGAATCCAAAGCAGGCGAGAACAAAGCTTCGGCCGGGGTCCGGCGAGGCGCCCTGGCTACCTGGGACGAGCGGGAGGAGCAGATCTGGAAGCTTGGAGGAAGGGAGAAGAAGTGCAAGAAAGGGGATCTGAGCAGCGGATGAAGAAGGAGAAGAACAAAACCCGAGCAGATGCCACGCCTTTAGTATCCTGCACAGTTGCAAAAGCACCCACGTCCAATCAACCGCCACGCGGCGCCCGAGGCCGCAGGCTGTTAGGGCCCGCGGCGCTTCGCCCTTGCCCTTTCGCCTCTCGGCACGGCCAAGTCCGTGCGCGCCTTGGGCCCGGGGGCTACTGTTGGCGTTCTGGGAACGGGGGTCCCCAGCCTTGCCTGCCTGCGGCCTGCGGTGTGGCTCGAGTGGGGGCCCAACGTGGCCCATCTTCATCAACACAAGGCTCAAGACCCTCGCGAGGGGCCAAGCCTCGTGAGGCGGACGACACGACGCTTCCTCCAACATGGCCTCCTTAGGCTGGCTCACGAGGAGGCGGAGAGATCAAGGCGGGTACCTCACGAGGTGCCCATGACGCAAGCCATGACGACCAAGGGTGCCAGGCGGGCGCCAGCCCGCGCAGTGTCCTCCCTTTCCTCTTTGGTGCAAAGGGGGCAAGTGCAGGCGAGAGGATCAAGCAAAGGCACCCATTTCGGTGCAACAAGACCAAGACCAGCTCCACGACAAGGAGGGAGTCACTGTGGAGCCCATGCCGGCGTCATCACCAGAACCTTTGGCAGGGGAAGACCAACTTTAGTCAGGATAAGTGTACCCAATGTTCCCCTTCAAATTGGCCAATTGTTGGCGCCCTTCCCACTCAATATTTGGGAAGAAGCCCAGGGCCTTTGCCTATAAATAGGACCAGCCACCCACAGGGTAGAGGCAACTGGAGAGAACTGGAGAGAATTGGAGAGAACTGGAGAGAACTGGAGAGAACTGGAGAGAGGCATCTGATTCAGTATCTAGATCAAGTAGAGAGAGAGAAAGAGAAGGGCGATCGAACTCCCCCTAGCAGTTCATCCCCTAGCCAAGAACAGGCCCTCGCGAGGCCGTTCACCTGTACTGTTCTTCCTCATCAGCCCAAGAGGCAATCCACCCACCACACTGGAGTAGGGTATTACACCACAATGGTAGCCCGAACCAGTATAAACCCCGTGTCTCATGCGTTGTTCTTGCAGTAGTTTAGATCCTAGCGAGACGGAGACGTAGAGGGCTCGATCTCTGCGCGCACCCCAGAGTTCAAACCTTAAGGGTCTGCCGGAACCCGTGATCCGACAGTCTCTCTCAAGCAACCCTGCAACCAAATAACAAAGAGTCTCTTGTGTCCCCAACACACCCAACACAATGGTAAATTGTATAGGTGCACTAGTTCGGCAAAGAGATGGTGATACAAGTGCAATATGGATAGAAGATATAGGTTTTTGTAAACTAAAAATATAAAAACAGCAAGGTAACAAGTGGTAAAAGTGAGCGTAAACGGTATTGCAATGATAGGAAACAAGGCCTAGGGTTCATACTTTCGCTAGTGCAAGTTATCTCAACAATAATAACATAGATAGAACATATGACAAGCCTTCAACATGCAACAAAGAGTCACTCCAAAGCCACTAATAGCGGAGAACAAACGTAGAGATTATGGTTGAGTACGAAACCACCACAAAGTTATTCTTTCAAATCAATCCGTTGGGCTATTCCTATAAGTATCAAAAACAACCCTGGAGTTTTTACTAGAATAACACCTTAAGATACAAATCAACCAAAACCCTAATGTCACCTAAATACTCCATTGTCACCTCAAGTATCCGTTGGCATGATTATACGATATGCATCACACAATCTCAGATTTATCAAACCAACATAAAAGTACTTCAAAGAGCGCCCCAAAGTTTCTACCGGAGAATCAAGAACGTGTGCCAACCCCTATGCATAGGTTCCCAATGTCACGAAACCCGCAAGTTGATCACCAAGACATACATCAAGTGTTCTCATAAAGACTCAATCCGATAAGATTACTTCAAAAGGGGAAACTCAATTCATCACAAAGGAGTAGAGGGGGAGAAACATCATAAGATCCAACTACAATAGCAAAGCTCGGGATACATCAAGATCGTGCCATAGAGGAACACGAGAGAGAACATGAGAGAGGGAGATCAAACACATAGCTACTGGTACATACCCTCAGCCCCGAGGGTGAACTACTCCCTCCTCGTCATGGAGAGCGCCGGGATGATGAAGATGGCCACCGGAGATGGATCCCCCCTCCGGCAGGGTACCGGAAAGGGGTCTCGATTGGTTTTTGGTGGTTCTGGAGGCTTGCGGTGGCGGAACTCCCAATCTATCTTCTCTTCTGGAAGTTTTAGGGTACGGCGGTATATATGGGTGAAGGAGGAACGTCGGTGGAGCTACGGGGGCCCCACGAGGCAGGGGGCGCGCCCAGGGGGGAGGGCGCGCCCTCCACCCTCGTGACCGCCTCGTGGCTCTTCTGACGTGGGGTCCAAGTCCCTCAGGTGGGTTTCCTTCCAAAAATAACTTCTCCAGTTGATTTCGTTCCGTTTTGACTCCGTCTGATATTCCTTTTCCTCGAAATACTGAAATAGGCATAAAACAGCAAATCTGGGCTGGGCCTCCGGTTAATAGGTTAGTCCCAAAAATAATATAAATGTGGATAATAAAGCCCAATATTGCCTAAAACAATAGATAAAGTAGCATGGAGCAATCAAAAATTATAGATACGTTGGAGACGTATCAAGCATCCCCAAGCTTAATTCCTACTCATCCTCGAGTAGGTAAATGATAAAAAGAAGAATTTTTGATGCGGAGTGATACTTTTGCATAATTTCAATGTAAATCTTCTTAATCATGGTATGAATATTCAGATCCGAAAGATTCAAGATAAAAGTTCATATTGGCATAAAAATGATAATACTTCAAGCATACTAATCAAACAATTATGTCATCTCAAAATAACATGGCCAAAGGAAGTTCATCCCTACAAAATCATATAGTTAGGCTATGCTTCATTTTCGTCACACAAAGATGTTCCCAACTCCTATACCCCCGATGACAAGCCAAGCAATTGTTTCATACTCAAATAATCTCAAACTTTTTCAACCTTCACGCAATACATGAGCGCGAGCCATGGACATAGCACTATGGGTGGTATAGAATATGATGATGGGGATTGTGTGGAGAAGACAAAAAAGGAGAAAGTCTCACATCAACGAGGCTAATCAATGGGCTATGGAGATGCCCATCAATTGATGTTAATGCAAGGAGTAGGGATTGCCATGCAACGGATGCACTAGAGCTAAGAATGCTCAACAAAAGAAAACTAGTGGGTGTGCATCCAACTTGCTTGCTCATGGAGACCTAGGGCATTTTGAGGAAGCCCATCGTTGGAATATACAAGCCAAGTTCTATAATGAAAAATTCCCACTAGTATGAACAAGACAACTTATGAGACTCACTATATGAAAATCATGGTGCTACTTTGAAGCACAAAATGTAAGACTCACTACATGAAGAACAAGGTGCTACTTTGAAGCACAAGTGTGGAAAAAGAGATAGTAGCATTGCCCTTTTTATTTTCTCTTTTTTTTGGGCCTTTCTTTTTTTTATTTTTTGGCCTTTCTCTTTTTTTTGATTGGGCAATTCTCTAATAATGATGATCATCACACTTCTATTGATTACAACATGATGATTACAACTCGATACTAGAACAAGATATGACTCTATATGAATTCCTCTGGCGGTGTACCGGGATGGTGCAATGAATCAAGAGTGACATGTATGAAAAATAATGCATGGTGGCTTTGCCACAAATACGATGTCAACTACAAGATCATGCAATGGCAATATGACAAAAGTAAAGCATGTCATGATGATGATGATGATGGTGCTGGTGGTGGAAGTTGCATGGCAATATATCTCGGAATGGCTATGGAAATGCCATGATAGGTAGGTATGGTGGCTGTTTTGAGTAAGATATAGGGAGGTTTATGTGTGAAAGAGCATATCATATCACGGGGTTTGGATGCACTGGCGAAGTTTGCACCAACTCTCAATGTGAGAAAGGGCAATGCACGGAACGAAGAGGCTAGCAAATGGCGGAAAGGTAAAAGTGCGTATAATCCATGGACTCAACATTAGTCAAAAGAACTCATATACTTATTGCAAAAATTTAGAATTCATCAAAAATCAAGTACTACGCGCATGCTCCTAGGGGGATAGATTGGTAGGAAAAGACCATCGCTCGTCCCCGACCGCCACTCATAAGGATGCACAAGCCAGGTACACTTCATGCTTCAAATTTGTTACACAACTTTAACCATACGTGCATGCTACGGGACTTGCTAACTTCAACACAAGTATTTCTCAAATTCACAATCACTCAACTAGCACGACTATGATATTATCACGTCCATATCTCAAAACAATTATCAAGCATCAAACTTATCTTAGTATTCAATTCACTCAAAAGAAAGTTTCACATATCTTGAACACTAAGTATATTAACATTAAGCAAATTACCATGTTATTAACGACTCTCAAAATAATATAAGTGAAGCATGAGAGTTCATCTATTTCTTCAAAATAAAACCACCATTGTGCTCTAAAAGATATAAGTGAAGCACTAGAGCAAATGACAAACTACTCCAACAAGATATAAGTGAAGATCAATGAGTAGCTAAATAATTATTATGCAACTATGTGAAGACTCTCCCATTTAGGAATTTCAGATTTTGGTATTTTATTCAAACAACAAGCAAAGCTAAAGAAAATAAAATGATGCTCCAAGCAAAACACATATCATGTGGTGAATAAAAATATAGCTCCAAGTAAAGTTACCGATGAACGAAGACGAAAGAGGGGATGCCATCCGGGGCATCCCCAAGCTTAGGCTCTTGGTTGTCCTTGAATATTACCTTGGGGTGACTTGGGCATCCCCAAGCTTAGGCTCTTGACACTCCTTATTCCATAGTCCATCGAAGCCTTACCCAAAACTTGAAAACTTCACAACACAAAACTTAACAGAAAACTCGTGAGCTCCCTTAGCAAAAAAAAAACAAAACACCACTTGAAGGTACTGTAATGAACTCATTCTTTATTTATATTGGTGTTAAACCTACTGTATTCCAACTTCTCTATGGTTTATAAACTATTTTACTAGCCATAGATTCATCAAAATACGCAAACAACACAATGAAAACAGAATCTGTCAAAAACAGAACAGTCTGTAGTAATCTGTAACTAACGCAAACTTCTGGAACTCCAAAACTTCTAAAATAAATTGGTGGACCTGAGGAATTTGTCTAGTAATCATCTGCAAAAAGAATCAACTAAATATCGCTCTCCAGTAAAACGTTTTAGCTAATCTCATGAGCGCTAATGTTTCTGTTTTTTACAGCATGATCATAAAGACTTCACCCAAGTCTTCCCAAAGGTTCTACTTGGCACAAACACTAATTAAAACACAAAACCACATCTAAACAGAATCTAGATGGATTATTTATTCCTAAACAGAACCAAAAGGCAATAAACTAAAATAAAATTGGGTTGCCTCCCAACAAGCGCTATCGTTTAACGCCCCTAGCTAGGCATGATGATTTAAATGATGCTCGCATAAAAGATAGGAATTGAAACATAAAGAGAGCATCATGAAGAATATGACTAGCGCATTTAAGTGTAACCCACTTCCTATGAATAGGGATTTTGTCATCAAACAACTTGTGGGAACAATAATCAACTAGCATAGGAAGGCAAAACAAGCACAACTTCAAAACTTTAAGCACATAGAGAGGAAACTTGATATTATTGCAATATGTAGAAGCATATGATCCTCTCTCATAATAATTTTCAGTAGCATCATCAATGAATTCAACAATATAACCAGAACCTAAAGCATTCTTTTCATGATCTACAAGCATATAATTTTTACTACTCTCCACATGAGCAAAATTCTTCTTATTCGGGATAGTGGGAGTAAACTCAACAAAACAACTATCATGTGATTGAAATTCAAGATGACAAGTTTCATGGTTATCATTATTCTTTAAAGCATACATATCATCACAATAATCGTCATAGATAGGATGCATACTTTTATCATAGTGAATTTTCTCATCAAAGCTTGGGGGACGAAAAATATCATCTTCATCAAACATAGCTTCCCCAAGCTTGTGGCTTTGCATATCATTAGCATCATGGATATTCAAGTAATTCATACTAACAACATTGCAATCATGCTCATCATTCAAAGATTTAGTGCCAAACATTTTAATACATTCTTCTTCTAACACTTTGGCACAATTTTCCTTCCCATCATACTCACGAAAGATATTAAAAAGGTGAAGCGTGTGGGACAAACTCAACTCCATTTTTTTGTAATTTTCTTTTATAAACTAACTAGTGCTAAAACAAGAAACAAAAAGATTCGATTGCAAGATCTAAAGATATACCTTCACTTACCTAGCTTCCCCGGCAACGGCGCCAGAAAAGAGCTTGATGTCTACTACACAACCTTCTTCTTGTAGACGTTGTTGGGCCTGCAATTGCACAGGTTTGTAGGACAGTAGCAAATTTCCCTCAAGTGGATGACCTAAGGTTTATCAATCCGTAGGAGGCGTGAGGATGAAGATGGTCTCTCTCAAGCAACCCTGCAACGAAATAACAAAGAGTCTCTTGTGTCCCCAACACACCCAATACAATGGTAAATTGTATAGGTGCAGTAGTTCGACGAAGAGATGGTGATACAAGTGCAATATGGATAGAAGATATAGGTTTTTGTAAACTGAAAATATAAAAACAGCAAGGTAACAAGTGGTAAAAGTGAGCGTAAACGGTATTGCAATGATAGGAAACAAGGCCTAGGGTTCATACTTTCGCTAGTGCAAGTTCTCTCAACAATAATAACATAGATAGAACATATGACAAGCCCTCAACATGCAACAAAGAGTCACTCCAAAGCCACCAATAGCGGAGAACGAATGTAAAGATTATGGTCGGGTACGAAACCACCACAAAGTTATTCTTTCAAATCAATCCGTTGGGCTATTCCTATAAGTGTCACAAACAACCTTGGAGTTTTTACTAGAATAACACCTTAAGATACAAATCAACCAAAACCCTAATGTCACCTAGATACTCCATTGTCACCTCAAGTATCCGTGGGCATGATTATACGATATGCATCACACAATCTCAGATTTATCCAACCAACATAAAAGTACTTCAAAGAGCGCCCCAAAGTTTCTACCGGAGAATCAAGAACGTGTGCCAACCCCTATGCATAGGTTCCCAATGTCATGAAACCCGCAAGTTGATCACCAAGACATACATCAAGTGTTCTCATAAAGACTCAATCCGATAAGATTACTTCAAAAGGGGAAACTCAATTCATCACAAAGGAGTAGAGGGGGAGAAACATCATAAGATCCAACTACAATAGCAAAGCTCGGGATACATCAAGATCGTGCCATAGAGGAACACGAGAGAGAACATGAGAGAGAGAGATCAAACACATAGCTACTGGTACATACCCTTAGCCTCGAGGGTGAACTACTCCCTCCTCGTCATGGAGAGCGCCGGGATGATGAAGATGGCCACCGGAGATGGATCCCCCCTCCGGCAGGGTACCGAAAAGGGGTCCCGATTGGTTTTTGGTGGTTCTGGAGGCTTGCGGCGGCGGAACTCTCGATCTATCTTCTGTTCTGGAAGTTTTAGGGTACGACGGTATATATGGGTGAAGGGGGAACGTCGGTGGAGCTACGGGGCCCCCACGAGGCAGGGGGGTGCGCCCAGGGGGGAGGGCGCTCCCTCCACCGTCGTGACCGCCTCGTGGCTCTTCTGACGTGGGGTCCAAGTCCCTCAGGTGGGTTTCCTTCCAAAAATAACTTCTCCAGTTGATTTCGTTCCGTTTTGACTCCGTCTGATATTCCTTTTCCTCGAAATACTGAAATAGGCATAAAACAACAAATCTGGGCTGGGCCTCCGGTTAATAGGTTAGTCCCAAAAATAATATAAAAGTGGATAATAAAGCCCAATATTGCCTAAAACAGTAGATAAAGTAGCATGGAGAAATCAAAAATTATAGATACGTTGGAGATGTATCAAGAGTCAGCCCGGAAATTCTGGAACAGATTCCTTACTAAAAAGAATCAGATAGTCGACTGTCCGGACGCCGAAGCCCTAGCAGCTTTTAGGCATAACGTTCGAGACGAATGGCTACCCAGACACCTCGGCCAAGAAAAGCCAAGAACAATGGCCGCATTAACAAGCCTCATGACCCGCTTTTGCGCAGGAGAGGACAACTGGTTTGCAAGATGTAGCACCAGCGACCCAACTACGTCCGAAACTAGGGATGGAAACGGAAAATCATGACGCAACAAGGACCAGCGCCGGACTGGAAAGCCGCCCCTCAATGATAACAGGGACGAGCTATCCAACTTAAACAAAATCTTGGACAAGATATGTCAAATACACAGTACTCCCAGGAAGCCTGCAAACCATACCCACAGAGATTGTTGGGTTTTCAAGCAATCCGGCAAACTCAACGCCAAACACAAGGGGCTCGACACACCAAGTGAAGACGATGACGAACCCCAAAAGCAGAGCACGAGGGAACAAACGAATTTTCCACAAGAAGTCAAAACAGTAAACTTACTTCACATAACAAAACAAGCGGCGCCAATAGAGGTACGCACCATACGGACTATCCCAAAGGAGTCTCACCACTGGTTGTTAAAACCAATCACCTTCAATCATCTGGATTACTCCGGAAGTATCCGGAACGCGGGCTGGACTGCCTTGGTATTAGATCCAATAATCGGCGGACTCCACTTTACAAATGTCCTGATGGATGGCGGAAGTGGTCTAAACCTTATATATCAAGACAGAATCCGCCACATGGGGATAGACCCAGCAAAAATTCGTCATAGCAAAACCTCCTTTAAAGGGGTAACACCAGGCTCGGACGCCCATTGCACGGGTTCTCTCCGACTAGAAGTTAAATTCGGCTCCCCCGACAACTTCCGTCGCGAAAGGCTAACCTTCCATATCGCCCCATTCTCAAGCAGCTATCAAGCACTAATGGGACGCGAAGCTTTCGCCCGCTTTAACGCAATTCCGCACTATGCATCTCCTACACTTAAGATGCCCGACCCACGCGGCATCATCTCATTAAAGGGAAAGCATTGAGTACGCCTCCCGCACGGGAGAATTGTGCGGCTGCTTTAACAGCCCCACAATAAAATGGCTTCACCAGCTAAAACATCTAAACAGGTCATTAAGATCACGGACACGGCTAGACGAGTCCGGCATAAAAATACAATGGATAAAGGCTCAATAGCCATACACCCCTGTACTAGGGGCTCCACACATATAAATAAAGAGATAATCAAGCTCAATTTTACCCATTTCAATTTATACTTTGTTTATTTAGTATAAGTTCTGTTCGGCACAACCTTTCTTCAACCAAGTTCCTCTCTTTTACAGATGAACACCGTGCTGCGCCCGTCCAGGATATGGCACAACGGAGACAGAGGCGCAGACGTGCAGCAGGGACCCGTTCCAAGGATTCTTTTCAGATTAAGACCCTGCATAAACCTTTTTTACTATCTCTTGTTGATACACATCCCCTGGTTTTTTGGTATAACCAAGGAGGAGGCTGGCGTCTTGGCATGTGGCCACGTCAGAGTTTTTGCGCGTACCTGGACCAGGGGCTTATAACTAAGGGCGTTGTCCCGCCCGCCTTTATAAAGACCGAATACCTTAGGGAGTGTTCGGCGTCGTGAGTTTGGCCTTATATGCATCAGCTCCGAATCATGTCTTTTGTCAAATGTTGGGTTGCCCGGCTCCTGTGTTTTGCTGCCTTACGTTCCGCTCTATCGGCTAAGGCGGCACCAGGAGAACTACTACGATTGTGCCCCGGTTCGGCCAGGCGAGCACCTCAATAGAGAAAGCCGAAAACTGACTGTCATGATATAGCGAGAGACTGGTCAACCACTCGATGACTCACCGGAATCTTTAGGATTCCTCCGCATTAACGAAGGGCCGTTTACCGGCCAGACACATACGCGTCCCGAGTTCGGGCGAGCGCAGGCGCCACCAGGGGCTATATAAGTAGTCTCACTGTCAAACTCCTATGGCTAAGTGAAAGTGTTAAAGCATTATAGTACGATTGCCTAGTTCGCTGCGCTATCACCTACTTTGTAGGACCAAGACGTTGGATTAAGTGTGAAAACGCGCCTTCTGCAAACACCCCCGCAATATTTGCGTGGGGGCTGAAGCCGACGACTGCCATCTTTCAGATTACATATATTCTAAAACGGTCGCACAGGAGGTGTTACAATACTTGTAGGCGCAAGTATAAAAAGCTTCTACCATTTATCAAAAATTGTTTTACAATAACATATGCTATTTAAACATAACATCCTTCGAGCACTGCGTCTCTATCACACGAGCGCCTTGAAGAACTTCCTGAAAATAGTGCTCGGCAGTTACTCGGCTTTTGTCTGAATCTCGGGATGCAACAACGGTGGTCTCCATTTCCGCCCAGTATGTTTTGACACGGGTAAGAGCCATCCGGGCACCCTCTATGCATGCTGACCTCTTCATCGCATTAATATGCGGCACCGCACAAAGGAACTGCTGCACCAAGTTGAAATAACTTTTCGGCTCCGGCCTCTCCGGCCACAGGTGGCTTATGACACACTTCATGGCGAGTCCGGATAACCTATTCAGCTCAGCCCATTCGGCCAGACGATCGTCTACGGACAGCGGCCGCTCCGGATTATGGAACTGCGACCAGAAGAGCTTCTCCACTTCGCGGTCTTCTTGATCTTGAAAGTGTTCGGTCGCATCCGCAGCACTCGCTGCCAAATCCAGATAGGTGTCCGCCGCACTCCACATTTGGTCCAACGGAGCATATTTAGGATCACAGAACTTCCTCCGCAGCATAAAGGGCTTCCCAGACGCGATCTCTCCGGCCTGACGCAGCTCCTCCTTCATAGGTCTCATCGCAGAGCGAGCATCCTTGGCATCGGCAACGGCCTTCTCCAGGTCCGTCTGTTCCGCCCGATCTTCCTTTTCAAGAAGCTTGCAACGGTCAGCAGCGCTCTTCAGCTTCACGGCCATCTCGGCCATTTCCTTCTTGCTTCGGCAGTGAGCAGCCTGTTCGGCTTTCAGCTCTTCCAATGCCTTTTCGGCAGCCGCATCACTTTTTCTGGCTTGCTCCTTGGCTCAGGCAAGTTCCGCCCGAAGATTCTCCATGGCAGCAGCACCATCTGCATTATGCACACACATTGTAAGATACTGGCATAAAGCTCCTCTTACTAGGTGCCACCGGAGGAACTACATACCTTGTGCCTTGTCAAGCCGCCTGTTAACAAGCGTGATGTCGGCATCTGCCACGTCAAGTTGCCGCTTTAGCTCGGCATATTCATTAGTCCGGCTGGCCGCCGGACACTTCGCCACCTACACATGAAGGAGGCATTTTAGACCTGGGGTAATGATCCTCTGCGCGCTGTCACTTTTGACAACGCACAGAGTCTCAGGGGCTACTATCTACACAGGGCGCATCTTGTTCATGCGTAATTGTATACCTCAAAACCTATCAGTAAACTCCTGACGGCCTCATGCAATCCGCTCTCCGCGGACGAAATCCTCTTAACCACCGTACCCATCAAGGAACGGTGCTCCTCTGAGATAGACGCTCGCCCTAGCAGATCTTTCAGCTCCTCCGACCGCGCACCGGACGGTGCCAGACTCGTTCGATGGCCCTCTTCGAAGGCCGGACGCGGAGGGCTTTGGGGGCCCAGATGACTACCTTCCGGCCCTGCCGGATTCGGAGAAACCCTCCGCAACGATACCTCAGGGTCGCCCGCCTCGCTAGGCGGTACGGCAGGGGAAGGCGTTCCGCTCTCCATCATCTCCGGAAGAAGGTCCCCCGAAGACGAGCCCTGCTGAGAAGGGCTGAGGTCCGAGCTACAAGAGCCGGACACTATCCTTTGTGTTCAAAATCTTCTATGAAGTACTTGGAGGAGGAACCGGTTTCCAGTTCCAGTTCGTTACCTGACTGCTCCGCCTTAACGCGAAAAGATAGGAAAAGTGCCTATCTTTTTTTTCGGTTCAAGTTCCTTGCACTTTCAATAGGGTCCTACATTGTTTTTTATGGAACGCGTTTGAAGGCGGATTCATTTAGGAAAAGAGGCCTTGTTGTACCTCTTATTTCCCTTGTGAAAACAAGGCTTCGATAGGTAGGGTCTCGAAGGGGCCTCCCTCGTTCTTGCTCGTAAAACAAGTCTCTCCTTCGATCAAAATCGCCCAGGTCCTCGAAGATATGTCCAAGCGAAGCCAATATTTGCGGAGTAACAAAAGGGAGTAGCCCCATACCGACTTGATTATTCAAATCTGCGATTGGGAGCATGATCACCTACGCCTTGCAATGCCGAAGACAATCTGCGCGCCGGACTCGTCGTCATTGAAGCCTGGTTCAGGGGCTACTGAGGGAGTCCTGGATTAGGGGGTGTCCGGATGGCCGGACTATACCTTCAGCCGGACTCCTGGACTATGAAGATACAAGATTGAAGACTTCGTCCCGTGTCCGGAAGGGACTTTCCTTGGCGTGGAAGGCAAGCTTGGCGATACGGATATGTAGATCTCCTACCATTGTAACCGACTCTATGTAACCCTAACCCTCTCCAGTGTCCATATAAACCGGAGGGTTTTAGTCCGTAGGACAGAACAACAATCATACCATAGGCTAGCTTCTAGGGTTTAGCCTCCTTGATCTCGTGGTAGATCTACTCTTGTACTAACCATATCATCAATATTAATCAAGCAGGACGTAGGGTTTTACCTCCATCAAGAGGGCCCGAACCTGGGTAAAACATCGTGTCCCTTGTCTCCTGTTACCATCCGCCTAGATGCACATTTCGGGACCCCCTACTCAAGATCCCCCGGTTTTGACACCGACAACCACCTATCGGAACCACGCCAAAAACATCCGTGTCTCCAATTGCGTTTGAATACTCCAAACCCTTCCCTTTAGATTCTTGCAAGTTGCATGCTTTACTTTCCGCTGCTCATATACTCTTTTGCATGCTTGCTTGAATTGTGTGGAGATTGCTTGACTTGTGCTAAGATAGCTAAAATCTGCCAAGAACTAAAATTGGGAAAAGTCTAGATTTTTATTTGGTCAAGTATCTAATCACCCCCCCTCTAGACATACTTCCGATCCTATAAGTTGCCATGTGTAATTAACTATAGTTGTCATGTCTAATTACTGTAGTTGCCATGTGTGGTTAAATTTAGTTGCCATGTGTAACTAATTGGAGTTGTCAGGTGTAGTCAAATCACAGTTGTCATGTATGGTCAACCATAGTTGCCGTGTGTGATTAACTTGTTGCCAATATGCACAACTGTAGTTACCATCTATCACGGTACGAGCGTCGTGTGGGCGAAGAGCAGTTTCACCCACACATTCGGGCGAGCGTCGTGTGTCCGTTCGTACGAGGAGCGCCCACACGTGTGTCACTAAATGAGAACGCCCACACGACGCTGGGTGCTTATATGGCTCTCGACCCAGATGGCAACTGCTGCAATATTCATGCAAATGAATCGAACGACATCGACTGCGTTTGAACCATATTGATAAGGGCCACACGTGGCGGCGTTATCATTTAGGTAAATTTATGGTCAAACTTTGACCCAAAATATTTGGACAATATATTGCCGAAGGTCGGTACAATAGTAATAGCTTCCACATCATTAAAATTAATTGTAATTAGCCGGCAAATCATAAATACGTGTACTAGCTAGTCATCCATATCAAACTATCCACATAATTCCCCGCAAAAAAAACTATCCACATAATCGTAATGTAACTGGTTGAATATTGTCTTAGGAGTTGTTTGGTTGGGCAAACTCAGACACCATGCAAAGGCTCTCAGGGAGGAGGGCAACCAACATGGAGATTGATCTGTGGTCGCGCGCCGATGTGTCAGTCTGGTCATGTCGTGTGTTGTGCGTGTTTTGTCTTTTGAGCCTTTGACCTCGTGGGTCTCTATTGAACTTAGTTATTTGTTTTATTTTCATTGTCGTCGAACCTTGTTATAAACGCTTTAAGGCCTTCAGTTTGCTGAAGTCGTGCAAGCATCTCCTTTCTAAAAAGTATAGATCTAGATTAGTTAGGTATAGATATAGATAGTAGATATTACATATAGATAGAAAGAGATATAAATAAAGATTAGTTAGGTTTAGGAGATTAGGTACCACAAATGTTCTATTAAAAAATGGTCTAGAGACATTTCATTGTCTGCCTCGCTCCTGCGCCTATAAATACGAGTGGTGTGCTTGGCTTACCTTGCGCCACACCAACTTAAGGGCATTGTGTCCAGAGATAAGTCGCGGACATCAAAGATCATGGCTAGATCGGTGGTGCTGGCGATGTGCGTGGTGCTTGTAGTGGTGGTGGCAGGGGGTGCGATGCCCCAAAAGTTGGTGTGTAGTGCTAAGTTGTACATGCTTGCGCCCTGCGATCCAGTCATCAAAGAAGGACCTTGGAGTGCACCTTCGACGTTGTGCTGCTCGAACCTCCGGGCGCTGGAGCAGGAGGGCTGCATCTGCCCGTACTTGCAGGATCCGGTGTACTACGGCTACATCAATCGCCCCAACTTGCTCAAGACACTCACCTCATGTGGCATCCGCATTCCCCCAGCATGTCCAACTACATAATAGGAATTATGGGTTATTGTACATCTGTTTTACAATAATAAACGTCATCTTCGACGGGATGAAAGTTGGTGTGATGGTAGCATATATCAATAGACTGCAACCGCGTTCTCACTTCTGTCCTTCAGACATGTTGGCCGTTCTCTGAATGCTTCATCACACACGATAGCTGATAGAGGCAAAGGCGTCCCGTCTTTCGATAATATGGTGGCTATCATTTTGGAGGAAGTCGACTTTGACGATCCGACTACGAACGTGCAAGGACGTCGCGCCTTAGCAATCGCTAAACCAACTCCGAGAGGTTATTGACCACGCCGGAGCACGATCAACCTGACCACGAAGGTCTATTTCCTGCAGGCAAATGAAGAACAACTAAGAAACTAAGATTGCAATCTGGATATTGCGAATATAAGAGGAAAACTTTATTGATCAAGGTGGGGTTCTGTGACGCCTTTGTCTGGTCGTTGAACACAAACGAAGTACGCGAAGTTGCAGCTATGTCGAACTTTTAATCTAAACAAAACCCAAAGTTTAAACGGTGCGCTAAGGACTGTATATATGAAGGAAGAGGAGGGAATTTCGTGGCCCTTGGGGAAGGGGTCCGAAACCATCCCTATCTCTTGTTTCCCCACACATACGGACTCTAAAAACATCCTATACTTATGTATTTCGAAATTACATGGGCCTGCCCCAATAATAAGGTGACGCAACACCTAGAATAGCCTCTAGACGAAGTTTATGAAGTTGCATCTTGTATATTTCGTCCAAGGCTTCATGCACTCATTATGGTGGCTTCAAAGTCCTGAAATCATCACTTATAAATTCGTTCTTGTTCCCCTTGTGCATGCCATCAACTCCATGCTTGTTCTTGCTCCAATGTTCATCCCTTTTATCCATGCCAGGCCCTTCATTTGTAAGCAAAACAAATGTATCCAATTTAGGCAGTATCATATTCTCATGAACATTAGAATCATTACCAAGAAACAAAAGTACCTGATAATTTAATTGGCGTGTGCGAGCTCTAGTAATTGGTCCAGTATATGTACTAGTAGGGGTTGTGGGTGTAACAATGGTATTGATGTCCTCATCATCCTCCCCTTATTGAAATGAAGTCGTCCTTGACGGAAGCTCATCTTCTTCACCCAAATAAGGCTTCAAATCTGCAACATTAAAAGTGGGACTAACCACAAAATCTGCAGGCAGCTCAAGTTTATATGCATTATCATTTATTTTCTCTAACACCTTAAAAGGACCATCAGCACGTGGCATTAGCTTTGATTTGCGCAAATTAGGAAACCTATCCTTACGCAAATGTAACCAAACAAGATCTCCAGGTGCAAAGACAACATGTTTTCTACCCTTATCTCCAGCAAGTTTATATTTGGCATTCATATGCTCAATGTTGTCCTTAGTTAGCTCATGCATTTTTAATATCAATTCAGCATGTTGTTTAGCATCAAAATTAACCTTCTCCGAAGATGGAAGAGGCAACAAATCAATAGGTGCACGAGGTAGGAAACCATACACAATTTCAAAAGGCTACATATATCTTAGTAGTAGAATGCAATGAACGATTATAAGCAAATTCAATATGAGGCAAGTATTCTTCCCACATTTTCTTATTATTCTTCAAAACAGCCCTAAGCATAGTA
This sequence comes from Aegilops umbellulata, assembly GCA_032464435.1. Classification (NCBI taxonomy): domain Eukaryota; kingdom Viridiplantae; phylum Streptophyta; class Magnoliopsida; order Poales; family Poaceae; genus Aegilops; species Aegilops umbellulata. The sequence continues at coordinate 546,225,744 of CP136055.1, read as the reverse complement.
GACAATGTTCTATCGACTACTTCAGTTTGTCCATCAGTTTTGGGGTGACAAGTAGTACTAAAAAACACTTTAGTCCCCAACTTAGCCCATAAACATCTTCAAAAGTGGCTAAGAAATTTAGTATCACGATTTGAAACAATAGTATTTGGCACGCCATGCAAGCGAATAATTTCACGAAAGAACAAATCAGCAACATTAACAGCATCATCGCTTTTATGACATGGTATAAAGTGTGCCATTTTCGAGAACCTATCCACTACAACAAATATGCTATCCCTCCCCTTCTTTGTTCGAGGTAAATCTAAAACAAAGTTCATAGATATATCCTCCCAAGGAACACTAGGTACAGGCAAAGGCATATATAAACCGTGAGGATTGAGTCGTGACTTAGCTTTTTGACATATAGTGCAGCGAGCAACAAAACGCTCAACATCCTGTCTCATCTTTGGCCAAAAGAAATATGTAGCAAGTATATCCTCCGTCTTCTTCACGCCAAAGTGTCCCATTAGTCCTCCTCCATGCGCCTCCTGCAACAACAAAAGACGAACGGAGCTAGCTGGAATGCATAGCTTGTTAGCACGAAGCACAAATCCATCATTAACGACGAACTTGTTCCATGTTCTACCTTCTTTTCAATTCTGCAATACATCTTTAAATTCAGCATCATGCACATATTGATCTTTGATGGTCTCCAAACCAAATATTTTAAAGTCAAGTTGTGAAAGCATAGTATAACGACGAGACAATGCATCAGCAATAACATTTTCTTTACCCTTCTTGTGTTTAATGACATAAGGGAAAGTCTCAATGAATTCAACCCATTTAGCATGTCTACGGTTCAGTTTAGCTTGACTTTTAATGTGTTTCAAAGATTCATGATCAGAATGTATAACAAATTCTTTGGGCCATAAATAATGTTGCCATGTTTCTAAGGTCCGAACAAGAGCATATAATTCTTTATCATAAGTAGAATAGTTCAGACTAGACCCACTCAATTTTTCAGAAAAGTATGCAATAGGTTTGCCATCTTGTAATAACACACCTCCTAATCCAATTCCACTAGCATCACATTCAAGCTCAAAAGTCTTATTAAAATCAGGAAGTTGGAGTAAAGGAGCATGTGTCAACTTATCTTTCAATACCGTGAAGGCTTCTTCCTGTGTGGTACCCCAAACAAAAGGCACATCCTTCTTTGTAAGCTCGTTGAGAGGTGTAGCAATGGTGCTGAAATCTCTCACAAAACGCCTATAGAAACCAGCGAGGCCAAGGAAACTCCTCACTTGTGTGACCGTTTTGGGATGCGGCCAACTCTCCATAGCTTCAATCTTGGCTTTATCAACTTCAATTCCCTGTGGAGTAACAACATAGCCAAGAAAGTATACTCGGTCGGTGTAAAAGGTGCACTTCCCAAGGTTACCAAACAAACGTGCATCACGTAGAGCAATAAAAAGAACACGTAAATGTTCTTCCAAAGATTTGCTATAAATCAGTATATCATCAAAATAGACCACCACAAATCGTCCAATGAAAACACGTAAAACTTCGTTCATTAGTCTCATGAAAGTACTAGGCGCATTAGTTAACCAAAAAGGCATGACTAACCAATCATATAAACCAAACTTAGTTTTAAATGTTGTTTTCCATTCATCTCCCAATTTCATACGAATTTGATGGTATCCACTAAGCAAATCAACATTGGAGAATATTGTAGAGCCACTCAATTCATCAAACATATCATCTAGCCTAGGAATAGGATGACGATAACAAATAGTAATATTATTAATGCCTCTACAATCAACACACATACGCGACGTACCATCCTTTTTAGGTACTAGTATAATAGGAACATCACAAGGACTAAGAGATTCGCGTATAATCTTTGTCGAGCAGCTCCTGTACTTGACGCATAATCTCCTTCGTCTCCTCGGTATGGTGCATGGTTGGGTAGCGATGCACCGGAAATTAAGTCAATTTGATGCTCAATCCCTCGAATAGGTGGTAATCCCGGTGGCACGTCTTGTGGAAAGACGTCAGCGAACTCCTGCAAAATGTTAGTGACAGCAGGGGACAAAGAGGAAGGCACGTCCTCGAATGAAAATAATGTCTCTTTGCACAAAAAAGCATAGCAAACAGATTTGCTAAAATCTAGCTCATCAATATCATATTTGGTGGCAAGTAAACATGCACTTTTCAATTTAATTTCAGAAGCAACAGTAGATGTACTAGGCTTCATTTGTTGCTCAAATTCTTTTGCCACAATATGATTTTCACAATTATTTTTCTCCTGTTTTGCTTTATTAGCTCTATTAATATCATCTTTCAAAATGGAATCAAGAGTCATAGGAAGCAAACTAATATTTTTATCCTTATGAACAAGAGTATACTGATTGTTTCTACCATGGTGTACAGAATTTTTATCAAATTGCCATGGTCTACCAAGTAATAAGGAACATGCTTGCATAGGTACCACATCACAATCAACATAATTAGCATATGTAGAGATACTAAAATGCACACGAACAGTACGTGTTACCTTAACCTTGCCGCTGTTGTTGAACCATTGGATGTAGTAAGGATGTGGATGTGGTCTTGTGGTGAGAGATAGATTCTCCACCATCTCCATGCTAGACAAGTTGTTGCAGCTCCCTCCATCTATGATGACGCGAATAGAACGTTCCTTCACAACTCCCTTTGTATGGAACAAATTATGCCTCTGATTTTGCTCAACTTGTGTAACCTGCACACTGAAAACACGTTGAGCAACTAAACATTCATACATGTCAGCATCTTCAGCAGCCATGTATTGCGTCTCATGATCAGAACCATCTCCACCGTGTTCTTCATGTGTAAGAAGAGCCAAAGTATCCTCATCATAGTCACTAGCGGACTCATACCCACCATCCTCAGTAGCAATCATCACACGCTGAGATTTGCATTCTCTCGCAAAATGTCCTCTTCCTTTACAACGTCGACAAATAATATCACTTGTGTGCCCTGTAGACGCCATGGAAGAAGAAGAGCTCTGTGCAGGCCCGGCAGGTGTGCTTTTGGCAGATAGTGGTGGTTGTGCCTGCTTTCTTGTATCACGGTTGGAGGTGGCACCTGAAGGAGGTGATGGTGCAGCTGAAGTAGATGATGCACGTGGTGTCCATGATGAAGGTCGACCTGCAGAAAAGTTAGTTCGTGCCAATGCCTGTCGATCCTGCACTTCACGTTCAGCTTTACAAGCAAGATGGAATAAACGAGTGATATTATTATAATCCTTGTAGTCAAGAATGGTCTGGATCTCTCTATTTAATCCACCCAGAAAACATGCAAGCATAGCTTCATTCTCCTCAACAATACCACATCTAATCAAGCCAGTTTGTAATTCCTAATAATATTCTTCTACCGAATTTTTTCCTTGTCTTAAGCGCTACAATTTTTGAAGTAATTCACGTTGATAATATGGTGGAACCCAACGAGTACGCATAGCAGTTTTCAAAGCAGCCCAAGTAGCTGGAACAGGATATAATCGACAATGTTCAGATCACCAAACACATGCAAAGCTAGTGAAAGCACAAATAGCAGCAGGAACACGTCTCTCCTCAGGATATTGTAAACATGTAAATCGTTGTTCAGTTTCTAACTCCCAAGTAAGATATATATCAGGGACATATCTACCCTCAAATGGTGGAATATTCAATTCAGTTTAGGGAGATGGTCATGATCTTGTACCTGAGGGGGAGCCCTAACATTGCCATTATTTGCATGTGAACGACCTGGTGGTTGTGGTGTTGGTGGTTGCACGTAGTTCTGATTTTCATCAACCTCATCCTCGTAATCTCCCGCATAATCAGCCTCCGCATCAGCAGCAGGAGCCACAAAAGTATCAACAGCAGCACCAACAGTTTGGCCAGGCTGAAGAAGGACACGACTCGCTCGGCGGAGGGATGTTTCACGACTTGGAGGTAGTAGTAGTTGTTGTTGTTGTTGCAGAGGTGTGGCAGGTGCAGCCGGTGGTGGAAGACGTGCAAGCAGTTCATTAAATCTGTTATCGAGCTTTGTTTCGAACGTCTTCTCCATGTCATCGATCTTCTGCATGGCCTCTTTAAATCTGTTTAGCACATCTTGCACCTGTCGACTCATCATTTGCTGAAACTTATCATGAAGCTCCTTGTTCGTCAAGTTCTCCCAGTCAGTCTCGTCGGCTTGTGATCCTGGCATGATTAGCAGTAATAGAAACGCACAAGAATATGATCCTACAGACTACTAACAAGTGGTGGTGGTGGCGTGTGTCACAAATCCGTCAAGCAAATCTCAAATTCTTACCAGTTCTTACCCAGCAGCAGGCGATGATCGGCAACCGATGTAGTCAAAACTCTCAAAGCTTGGATAGAGCGATTACCAGGGGGAGTCAAATGCACGATGTAGATGTATGTGGAGCTGGGAAGGCTTATAATATGGTAGCAAAAAGGGTCAGCAATAATCAATTCAGAGATGCAAAGTTGAATAAACGCGCAACGACGGTACTGTGCTGGTCCTAGGCTAGACAGTGCTAGAGACGCGAGCCTAGAACACTAACAAAATCACGGCGCTGCACGTAAACAAGGGAAAAGCACACTCTAGATTTTTTCGCCCTGTTTTTTTGCGCTCCTTTTTTTTGTGAAAAATCACTATAATGGCGAGTATCTCAAAACTCTTCCCAGGTCAAACTGACAGGATGGGTACGAATTTTTTTTTGACTTTTTTTTGGAAATCAGGGCAGCAACGACGAAAAAGTGCGACAAAAAATCACTATGATGGCGAGTGTCTCAAAAGACTCAGAAAAGCCTAAAAATAGGACAGGGAAAAAATATTTTTGGTCGCCGAAATTTTGGCCTAAAAACTGCCCGGGGGTCTCCAGACTTTTTTTTCGAGACCTACTCAGGCAAGGAAACACACAAAACGAAAACTAGATGGATCTCGAAAACAAACCTAATATGAAAAGAACTCGGATTGGTGGTGGACAGGCAGATGTATATGTGGACTCGGATTGGTGGTGGACAGGCGGATGTATATGTGGACTTGGATTGGTGGTGGACAGGCGGATGTATATGTGGACTCGGATTGGTGGTGGACAGGCAGATGTATATGTGGACTCGGATTGATGGTGGACAGGCGGATGTATATGACATCGGTAAGGAATATGTTGGTGGTGGTGGTATATGCTAGGAACGATGACGATGGTGCGGCGGCGGCATGACAACTTATGACCATAACTCGAAGCTCTAAAAGACTAGACTCTAAGACCAGCAACTTGACACGACGATGCAACCGCAAATTCAACAAAGCAAAAACCCTAAAAAGATTATGCAAAGGCTCAGATTGGTTCGGATATGATGAACTAAGCCTAATTTTTTGTGTGGTTTATTCGTGGACTGTAGGTATGAAGAACAGACTCGATCTAAACTACGAAAAACTGTGAAAATCTCACCGAGCAACCTGGAACTCTGATACCACTTGATAGAGGCAAAGGTGTCCCGTCTTTTGATGAGATGGTGGCTATCGTTTTGGAGGAAGTCGACTTTGACGATCCGACTACGAACGTGCGAGGACGTTGCACCTTAGCAATCACTAAACCAACTCCGAGAGGTTATTGACCACGCCGGAGCACGATCAACCTGACCACGAAGGTCTGTTTCCTGCAGGCAAACAAAGAACAAGCAAGAAACTAAGATTGCAATCTGGATATTGCGAATATACGAGGAAAGCTTTATTGATCAAGGTGGGGTTCTGCAACGCCTTTGTCTACTCGTTGAACACAAACGAAGTACGCGAAGTTGCAGCTATGGCGAACTTTTAATCTAAACAAAACCCAAAGTCTAAACGGTGCCCTAAGAGCTGTATATATGGAGGAAGAGGGGGGAATTTCATGGCCCTTGGGGAAGGGGTCCGAAACCAACCATATCTGTTGTTTCCCCACACATACGGACTATAAAAATAGCCTATACTTATGTATTTCGAAATCACATGGGCCTGGCCCAATAATAAGGTGACGCAGCACCTAGAATAGCCTCTGGATGAAGTTTATGAAGTGGCATCTTGTATATTTCGTCCAAGGCTTCATGCACTCATTATGGTGGCTTCAAAGTCCTAAAATCATCACTTGTAACTTCGTTCTTGTTCCCCTTGCGCATGCCATCAACTCCATGCTTGTTCTTGCTCCAATGTTCATCCCTCTTATCCATGCCAGACCCTTCATTTGTAAGCAAAACAAATGTATTCAATTTAGGCAGCATCATATTCTCATGAACATTAGAATCATTACCAAGAAACAAAAGTACCTGATAATTTAATTGGCGTGCGCGAGCTCTAGTAATTGGTCCACTATGTGTAGTAGTAGGGGCTGTGGGTGTAACAATGGTATTGATGTCCTCATCAATAGCACAATCTTCTTCTGAGTATGATGTTAATTCTTGTATTGTGTATTCTGCTTTGAATTCCATCTGGGCGACTCTGTATATTGATGTTCGTAATCAATAATGAGTTAAATTTGCTTTTCTTTCCTCTCTTCCAAGGCGACTTGGAAAAACCTTCTTCCCCTCGATCTCCGCCAGCGAGCCCATGGATTCGCCTCCCTTCCGCCTGCCGCTCTGGCGCCCGGTGGCGGGGAGGAGAATCCTGGTGTCTCGACCCCCGATAATATATAGGTAGAGTTTTAGTCCTTGTAGGGTCGGCGTTTGGACGGATGGTGGCGCTCCTTCCTCGAGCCTATTTTTCGGGCTCCAATCCTCCTAAAGTCGTCCGTTGGAACGCATTAGATTGTGCTCTAGCATAGATTCCTGCCAGCTGCTTGGGGCGGTGATGTTAGGGTTTCTCGTCGTGCTTACGCAATGGCGATATTTGGTGTCAGGTTCTTCAGATCGATTCAAGGATTCAAAGGCGATGACTGCGGCTTCAGGGCGCTTGTCCTTAGACAGAAACAAATCCACTATTGGTTTTACGTCAAGCAATACGTAGAGTAACTCCCAATATAGGAGTAAAAACAAGACGTAATAAAAAAGATCGACGTGGAAAGTTTCGATTGAAATAGGATCTAAATAAGGAAGAACACTTGCCATTCGTTGGTTATTAGAAGCATCCCAAAAGCGTTCGGGTCGAAATATGGCTTTCAAATTAAGTTCTGAATTAGTAGATGCTGCCAAAGAGAGTGGGGGTGGGGGCACGTGCACGAAGACTTCCTAGCTGTCATCGACAAGGTCATGCTGGCTCCGATATGGGAGCGGCGACAACGGCGCGTCGGTGGCCCGTTCTGGCGGCGGCAATGGTCGTTCGGAGGTCCGTTGACCTTGATGTAATTTTTATTATGTTTGAGATGCTTTATACTTCCGATGAATCTTTATAATAGATTTGATCCTTTTTGCAAAAAAAAAAAAACACGTGTCGAATTTAAAAAAAAACCAATATAGGAAGTAGTTTCTCCATCCGGGCTTTTTTAAACCCCCTTGTATTTTGAATCAAATTTTACCATCTACATAAATAGCAAAATAAAATGTATATGCTACAAAAGTTATACTATTGGATTTATATTCAAAAGTGGATTTTCTCGGTGTAATTTTTGTGACATATAGTTTATTTTTTTATTAGTTAAATTATGGTCAAACTTTGACCCAAATATTCGGAACAATATAATGTCGTAGGTCAAAGATGGTACAATATAGTAATAGCTGCCACATCATCATAATTAGCTGTACTGGCCGGAAAATCATAAATACATGTACTAGCCAGTCATCCATATCAAACTATCCACATAATTGTAATGTAGCCAGTCTTATACTTACAAATTAACAAAATCGAGGTGACTGACACTCAAATTCTAGGAGTGTATCATCATGATTCATTCATTTCTTTTACCTCTATTGTTTTGACCAAATCTCACACGACTTGAGATATATCACTTCACATAGTTGTTCTTGTACGTAGCAGATTTGTCAACAGTTCAACACTGGTTCCATAGGTCACAGTCCTTCTGCATGCAAATTTTGAATACCGTTATCACAAGAAGCTCGCCCTCTTCTGTCCTCTTGTAAAAGGCATTCCAAATCTTCTTGTGTCAAGGACGCTTCAATGATTTCCACCAGGGTCAAGTGCTTGTGACATTGCCTCATGGTGCTATCAAGGTCACCTCGCTCCTGCTGTTGGTCCCTGATGTTGGTTCTGGTAAAGCCACATGGCCATTTGGTTGCCTCAACTCAAAGCTCTCTGAATTGAGAAACAACTGTGGTCCACCTCTCCCAAATTATGTGGTAGGATATGTATTCACTAAGTTCAGTGAAAATAATGATATGGGTGTCCATCATCTTTCCTTTCGAAACATCCACACGATCCTCTTGTCTCCCATCCATTAACACAAAACATATATTCAAATTAACATGACTTAAATATGGGTGTCCATTGTTTATTGTACGCAGCCTTCCCGTACATTTCTGTAAGAGTCACGTGACGTCATGACCACAAGACAACAGATTTACCATTGCGCCAAGGCTCCCGCACAAACAAGTCACTAAAAATACAATCATCAAATGGGAAAAGGGTGAAAATAATTGAAACAGGCTAACATACTTGTATATTTTTACCTAGCAAATTATAAACAAAAAGAACATCACCGAACATCAGGGTCCTTGATGGAGCTTCTTCAGCCCCAGCGGCCTTGGACTCGCATTCTCCGGTGTCCTGGGCAGCTGGCGTCCTCTGCTAGGCGGCTTCGGCCTCGGCGACTAGCAACTACGTTCCTTCCAGCTCACCTGGTTCACTGATGTCCCGACGGCTACGACCACGACATCTCGGATCTGCGTCCCTCCAGTCCTAGCTTGACGACATTGCAGGTCGCCATCGCCTACCCCTCACGGTGGTCTTTGCTTCACCGCCGGGCCTACCCTGTATACCTCAAAACCTCCCCTTTTGCCCGATCCAATGCTCGTGGGTCCGGAGGTGGTGCAACCACACCAACCCCCTTCCGACATGGCGTTTCAGACCAGCGTTGCTTCCTCATCATCGATTCCACAGTCGGCGGCTATGGGATTACTCAGCCTCATGCCATGGAGAAACCTCTGCTCGGCTTGCCGGTGTTGACAGCGGCGACGTACGCGGGTGTTGTTTTCCTTATTGGAGGCACGGCCATGGCCTTCAATTGCGCTCCTCTTTGAGCTCAGGGTAAACCCTAGGTCCGGATCCTCTGGACCGGATGGCGACGGCATCTCGGCGCTGTCTTCCTTCCTGAAGGCGCTATATATCTTGCTTGCTCGCAGTGTCCCTGGAGTTGGATTTGGCGATGTTGGACTTATTGTTGGTTTGGTTTTTCCGCTCTTGGTTCGGGCTTGGTAGGTTTAGCTGTGTTGTATCCTCTTTCCGGGCTGAGCATCCCTTGTCTCTACTTCGGACACCATGTTCATGCCTGTCTGCGGTCGTAACATGTGTTGTACCCCTCGTTGTACTCATTCTACTATTTTTATCAATGAAATGATACGCGAGCTTTGCGTATTTGCGAAAAAATATCTTACAAATGTAGAGAATGTTGTGTTGTGGTTGTTTTTTGTTGCATCTTATTTATTTGTTTGGTCGATCTCTACTTCTCATGGCAGTGGAAGTATGCAGATATCATGTAGACTGCTACATTGTAATCTAGACACCCCCTTAAGCTCTCTCATACATGCATATATCTAATGTAAGCTAGTGGATTATGCTGCCGTTTGGATCTCAAGTTCTGAACATTATCAGTAATTTCTCGTATGATACAAATGTTGCCTGCTTAACTGGACTGAACTGCTCTATCTAAACTTCTGCATCCCCTGAGTAATGCACCATTAGTTGGTAAGAAATAATGTCATTAGAAACATCTTGACAATACCCGTTTTCTTTGCAAGGAGCAATACCAGGTTTCAGCTCTATTTTACCCCATTCCATGTTTTAAAACGTTGGTGAATCAGTATTCCATAGATTAAACTGTTTTCCCCAAATATGCAGCGGCACAAAACAAAGAAAAATTGGATATAAGCTTCACTGTGCATGCTAGTGTGAAAAATTACATCATATTTTTTTCCAGGGAGCATCATGGACCGAGATGTCAATAACGTCGGTTGTATACTACATCTATGTCCCTGTCAATGAACTTGTGTGCACCATCGAGCTACATCTATATATATGAAGATACATATACATCTGCATCTCGAATGAGAACTATTGTCAGTTTGCTCGCATGAGTCATCAAAGGAGAGTATCCCTGTAAAGATGCATGTATGGCAAAACGAACTTGTGAACCAAAGCAATTCATGCTGACAGCCGGAGTTTGGTAGAGGAGCGACCAAGTGGTGGGCTGTGGGCAGCCACGATTTCCTGCTCGGCGACGACCGATGGACATACCTGGGAATTTAGTGCATGATGGGACCTGCAGTTTGTTGTGATCTTGTGGCAAATAAAAAAGTTTGGGAGAAGGAAATAAAGTTGGTAGGATGAGGTAATCTCGGCCAGTACAATAGATTTGTTGGATTAGCTCCATTTCTTGCCCTGATGGACTCCTGTTGGGTCCACCTATCCACCAACGATTTTCCAGCCGCGTTATCGTTTTACTCCCGAGATTAATTGGAACGAGGGGATTGCCGTAAATCTCAGGATAAAAAATGGTACAGTATTGGCTGCTCAGTAATTTCAGGCGTGAAAGACGCTTGGTGACGCGTATGCCCAAAGCTCTGGTTCCGAGACGTTCCTTCGCTCCTGCCTATAAATACAAGCGGTGTGCTTGCTTTACCTTACGCCACACCAACTTGAGGACATTGTCTTTAGAGTTAAAATTGCGGACATCCAAGATCATGGCCAGACCGGCGGCGGCGGTGATGTGTGCGGCGTTCGTCGTGGTGGTGGCACTGAGCGCGGTGGTGGAGGGTTTCGATTGCAGGCCGACGATGCTTTGGGCTTGCGACCCGGCCATCAAAGACGGCAAGGCACCTTCGAAATTGTGCTGTGCGAACCTTCAAGCGCAGAGGGCGTGCATATGCGGCTACTTGGAGAATCCGGTGTACCAGGTCTACATCAATGGCCCCTACTTCCCCAAGACAATCACCTCATGCGGCATCCCCCTTCCTCGGGCGTGTCCAGATCCATAGTAGGAATTAGTTATTCGGAAATTCGCAATGGCTCCTAGTTATTGTACATCTCTTTGACATAAACGTGCCTCTAGCTTGCCCTTTAGTTTATTACTATCTTTTTTGAGGATGTTTTGTTATCTTTTAAATACAAAAATACAAAGAAACAATATTTCCGACCTTCCACATTAAAGACTATCTGAAAACTAAAAAGGATTTATCTTCTGAGCCTACCTCGATTTTGACGACCTACCTTCTCCCTTGACAACGATCACTGGTGGAAAAAGGGCCTTTGGTCGCGGTTCGCAACTGCCATTAGTCGCGGTTGCGCAACCGCGACCAAACAGGCGGGACTAAAGGCCCCCCCCTTCAGTCGCGGTTGCTTAAGAACCGCGACTAAAGGCCCGTCCACGTGGGCGCCAGGCGGCCGTCGGGGCGGAGGACCTTTAGTCGCGGTTCTTCTGGCCAACCGCGACTAAAGGCCGCCGCAGGTTTAGGGTTTTAGCCCCCCCTAAACCTGTTTTCTGTTTAATTTGTATTTTTTTATTTCTTTTGTGCTTTATTTTAATTTTGAAGGAGTTTCACATATTCTACGCTACTACATACATGCATATGAATGTACAATTTCAAACATGTAGTAAAAACAAATTAATTAAGTGAAGAAGGGAGGCGATGGCGGTGGCGGTGGCGAAAGGGCGGTGGCAAAAGGAGGGGGCGAGGAAGGGGTGGGAGAGGGTGTCGCGGTAGAGCGCGAGACGGGGCGGCAGACCACGGCGTCACGGAGAGGGAGGCAAAGACAACACACATGTATAACCCTCGCCGCCCCCTCTCGATCCCAAAAAAAAACACCGCGGAGTTTTACTTTTGTTGTTGTTAATTATCAAGTTTTATATACGTTTTTTTGGTTAATTATCAAATTTTACGTTTTTTTGTTAATTATCAAGTTTTAAGTTATTTTACCGTTTTTGTTAAACTAATTAACTAGTTAAAATTAAAAAGAACAAAAAAAAGAAAAAAAAGAAAAAATTCCGGTGGCCCGCGGCGCCCCTCTCTCTCTGCACGATCTCGCTCTCTGGCCCGTGGCGCGCAGCAGTACCGAGGCCGGCCGGCGGCGTTGAGGGCGGGCGAGCGAGGCGGCGCGCGCGCGGTGGGCGAGGGAGGCCGGTGATAGCGGCCGGCGGTGTCGTACGTGGGCGAGAGGGGGCGGCGCGCGTGGGCCGGGGCGGGGCGCGGTGTGCATACGGCGGACGGGGCGGCCGGGGCGCGAGAGGACGATTTCTTCTTTCTTTTTTTCTTCTTCCTTTGTTTTTTTTCTGTTGTTTTCTTTTTTTTCTTTTTTTCTTTCTTTTTCCTTTTTTCTTCTTTTTTTTTGTTTTTCATCTGTTTTTCTTTTGTTTTCTTCTTCCTTCTTTCTTCTTCTTCCTTTTTCCTTTTTCTTTCTTCTTCTTCTTCCTTTTTCTTCTTCTTTCTTCTTCTTCTGCCGGCGCGCGACGGCGGGCGGCGTCGAGGGCGAGGGCGACGGCGGGCAAGGGCGCAGGGCACGGGCGGAGGAGGACGGCAGGCAGGGCCAGCGGGCGGCGGGCGGCGGGCGGCAGGGCGTCGGGCGGCGGGCGGCGGGCGGCGGGCAAGGGCGTAGGGCACGGGCGGCGGGCAAGGGCAGGCACGGGCGGAGGCGGCGCTCACTGGGGACGGGGGCGGCGGCGCGCAGGGCTTCGGCGTCGGGGCAGGGCTTCGGCGTCGGGGCAGGGCTTCGGCGTCGGCGTCGGCGTCGATCGGCGTCGGGGCAGCGCTTCGGCGTCGAGAGAGAGGAGAATGGGAAGTGGCAAAACTGCTAAGTGCAGTATTTATAGACGCACCTTTAGTCGCGGTTGGGGAGGCGGACCGCGACTAAAGGTACCCTTTAGTCGCGGTCCGCCTCCCCAACCGGGACTAAAGGGTTTTGCCGCCGCTTTCGTTCCCGCGCAGAAAGACACTTTAGTCGCGGTTGGGGACAACAACCGCGACTAAAGGGTACCCTTTAGTCGTGGTCCGCCTCCCCAACCGGGACTAAAGGGTCTGTGCTTTATTTATTTTGTTTTGTTTTTCTTCTTTTTTTCTTTCTTTTTTCCTTTTTCCTTTTTTCTTCTGTTTTTTCTTCTGTTTTTTTCTTCTGTTTTTTTCTTATGTTTTTCTTCTGTTAGTTTTTTTCTTCTGTTTTTCCTTTTTTCTTCTGTTTTTTTCTTCTGTTTTTTTCTTCCTTTTTCCTTCTTTCTTCTTCTTCCTTTTTCCTTTTAATATCAGAAAAATAAAACTAATTCATTTTAAAATCTTAAAAATACAATTATATATCAAAAAAATCAGAAAAATAAAACTAATTCATTTTAAAATCCCTTCTTGCATGCTTATGATTGATACACCATTCACTTCATCGACCAAATACAAAGTTTGGTACAATAAATTATTACACATCAATTCTTCCCTTGTGTCCCTGCTTGCTTACGATTGTGCCGTATCCATGGAGCATCCTCATCATTTAACTTAATGCTTGGGTCGGTGTTCACTTTGAAGGGCGGAATTTCAGCAAACATATTATAATCTTCTGACATGTCTGTCTTGTCCTTCACTCCCACGATGTTTCTTTTCCCTGAAAGAACAATGTGGCGCTTTGGATCATCGCATGATGTACTGATCGTTTTCTTATCTTTCCGTTTCCTCGGTTTGCTACTCATGTCCTTCACATAGAAAACCTGAGCGACATCTTTCGCCAGGACGAATGGTTCGTCAAGGTAACCAAGATTGTTAAAATCCACCATTGTCATTCCGTATTGCTGGTCCACCTTTACCCCACCTCCTGTTAGCTTGAACCATTTGCACCGGAACAAAGGGACCTTAAAGGAGGGTCCATAGTCAAGTTCCCATATCTCCTCTATGTAACCATAATATGTGACCTTTTGCCCATTCTCGGTTGCTGCATCAAAGCGGACACCACTGTTTTGGTTGGTGCTCTTTTTATCTTGGGCGATCGTGTAAAATGTATTCCCATTTATCTCGTACCCTTGGAAAGTTGTTATAGTCGAAGATGGTGTCTTGGCCAACATGTACAGCTGATCTACAACATCATTGTCATTCATTAAATGTTTTCTCAACCAACTGCCGAAAGTCTCCATGTGGGCCTTCCTAATCCAGGATTCAGGCTTCCCCGGGTTGTCCGAGCGTAAAATATTCTTGTGTTTCTCAAAGTACGGAGCCACCAAGCTGGAATTGGTCAGTACAATGTGGTGTGCTTCAGTCAGAGAATGGCCGTCCATACATATCGTTGATTTCCTTCCGATCGTGCCTTTTCCACTTAGTCTCCCCTCGTGCCGCGAGCGAGGAAGACCAATCGGCTTAAGGTCAGGAACAAAGTCAACACAAAACTCAATTACCTCCTCATTTCCATAGCCCTTGGCGATGCTTCCTTCTGGCCTAGCACGGTTACGAACATATTTCTTTAATACTCCCATGAACCTCTCGAAGGGGAACATATTGTGTAGAAATACATGACCGAGAATGAAAATCTCTTCGACTAGGTGAACCAGGAGGTGCGTCATAATATTGAAGAAGGATGGCGGGAACACCAACTCGAAACTGACAAGACATTGGATCACATCGTTCTGTAACCGTGGTAGAACTTCTGGATTGATTACCTTCTGAGAGATTGCATTGAGGAATGCACATAGCTTCACAATGTCTACTCGAACATTTTTCGGCAGGAGCCCCCTCAAAGCAATCGGAAGCAATTGCGTCATAATCACGTGGCAGTCGTGAGACTTCAGGTTTTGGAACTTTTTCTCCGCCATGTTTATTATTCCCTTTATATTGGACGAGAATCCAGACGGGACCTTCATACTGCTCAGGCATTCAAAAAAGATGACCTTCTCTTCTTTGGTTAGAGCGTAGCTGGCACGACCTTGAAACCATTCCGGATGCCGATCATCAGGGTCTTTCAAACGTTGCTGGTCCTGCCGTGCTTCCTTTGTATCATTTGTCTTCCCATACACGCCCAAGAAGCTTAGGAGGTTCACGCAAATATTCTTCGTAACGTGCATCACGTCGATTGCAGAGCGGACTTCTAGGACTTTCCAATATTCTAGCTCCCAGAATATAGATTTCTTCTTCCACATGGCTGCGTGCCCGTCAGCTCCCTTCGGAACTGATTGTCCGCCAGGACCCTTTCCAAAGATGACTTTCAAATCCTTGACCATATCAAATACCTCAGCACCAGTGCGTTCTGCAGGCTTCGGCCGGTGATCTGCCTTGCCGTTGTAATGCTTGCCTTTCTTTCTTACTGGATGAATTTTCGGAAGAAATCGACGATGCCCAAGGTACACGTTCTTCTTACAATTTGGCAAATGTACACTTTCAGTCTCATGTAAGCAGTGCGTGCATGCATTGTATCCTTTATTTGACAGTCCTGAAAGGTTACTAAGAGCAGGCCAATCGTTGATGGTTACGAAAAGCAACGCTCGTAGGTCAAATTCCTCTTCTTTATGCTCATCCCACACACGGACACCAGGTCTGCCCCACAGCTGTAAAAGTTCATCAACTAATGGCCTTAGGTACACATCGATGTCGTTGCCGGGTTGCTTAGGACCTTGGATGAGCACTGGCATCATAATGAACTTCCGCTTCATGCACAACCAAGGAGGAAGGTTGTAGATGCATAGAGTCACGGGCCAGGTGCTATGGCTGGAGCTCTGCTCGCCAAAAGGATTCATGCCATCTGTACTTAGACCAAATCTTATAGGAGCATACCACATCACCTTGGCGGGAACCCTCTTCCTGGGTTTCTCGCCCTCAACATCGTCACCAGGGTCATCGCCTCTGATCTTATAACGCAATGCAGTGCATACCGGGCATTCATTCAAATTCTCGTATTCACCGCGGTAGAGGATGCAGTCGTTGATGCATGCATGTATCTTCAGAACCTCTAAACCTAGAGGGCGGACAACCTTCTTTGCTTCGTACGTACTGGCGGGCAACTCGTTATTCTTTGGAAACATATTCTTCAACATTTTCAGCAAGTTTTCAAATGCCGAGTCAGCTACACCTGCCTGTGCCTTCCATTTCAGCAAATCCAGTGTGCAGCCCAGCTTTTTCAGACCATCATCGCATCCGGGGTACAACGACTTTCTGTGATCCTCTAACATGCGATCCAAATTCTCCCTCTCCTTTTCAGTTTCGCAGCATCTCCGTGCATCAGCAATGGTCCGACCAAGATCATCAACGGTCTCATCACGTGCCTCTTCTTCACCTTCACCTTCCCCTTCACCTTCCCCTTCACCTTCAGCATCCTCCATGAAAGTATCACCGAAATGAGCAAGATAGCTTTCATCGATGAAATCATCCCCTTCTTCATCTTCTTCCATTATAACCCCTCTTTCTCCATGCTTGGTCCAACAATTATAGCTTGGCATGAAATCGTGCCGAAGCAGGTGCAGGTGAATTTCTCTTGAGGAAGAGTAACCCTTCTGATTCTTACAGTCAACACATGGACAGATAACAAAACCCTTCTGCTTGTTCGCATTAGCCACTACAAGGAAATCTTTCAAACCCGTAGTGAACTCGCGGGAGAGTCGGTTACCGTACATCCATTGCCGATTCATCTACATTATTATAATATAAAATATATAATTAACCATCATGCATTTGTTAAACTAACTAGCTATAAACAATAGAAATTAAACAATGAACAACACACATGCATATTTTATCAATGACACACATGCATGAAAGGTTCAAGTTGCTAACCGCGATCGACGAGGAAAAAATAAATGAGGAACCTCAAGTGTGGCTCCAACACTTCATATCATGTTTGTTTCACGCTCTTGGGGCATTTCATCAAACACCTTGTGTGCATAAGAGGAACCAAAAGCAAACCTACACCCCCTTGTGAAGCTTGTGAAGAGAAGTGGCACCAAATGGCTAAGTGAGTGTGCTGAACTGGTATATATAGGGGAGGAGCTTTAGTCGCGGTTGGCCTGGCCAACCGCGACTAAAGGCCTTTGGGCACCTTTAGTCGCGGTTGGCCTGGCCAACCGCGACTAAAGCCCCTCACGTGCACCATCTGGCCACCGAGCGCCCTGGGCCCAGGCCTTTGGTCGCGGTTCGTCTGCCGAACCGCGACTAAAGACTTCATTAGTCGCGGTTCCTACAGTTCCGCGACTAATGGGGCTGGACGGAAGCCTCTTTTTCTACCAGTGGATGAGCTCATGAACCACCATTCTCCCCTAACGTCGCCCAATTGGAAATTAAACAAGAGTTGCGGTGTTGGCCACAACAAGGGGAGTTGTGGCGGAGACCAATTTGAGGCTGTCTTAGCTTGATCCAGGCTATAGCGAGCAGGCCTCTTGCTAGATACATGTGGACGCTAGTTGGATGCGATTATATCCTCGAGCTCGCTGTGGATCTTTGGTTTTTCTTATTATTTTATTCGTTACTAGTTGAAAGAAATTTATGTCTTAAGATTAATTAATGTCATAACAAATTGTTGAGAAGTGCAATATTTTGTACCCCTTAGCTTGTGAAGGACAGCCAGCGTGAGGGTTTTCCATGCCTTCCGCCGATGCTGGTGCCGGTCTGCCCCGTCTCTCGTGGCCTTAGGGCCATGGAAACAATGGATCTCGGCCGTTGCCGGTGGAAGGGCTTCGTTGAGACGGCGGCGGCTCTCTGAAGATGAAATATGGTTCTCTTTGCCTAACACCTGATCAAGCGGTGCTTTTAGCATCATTGGATGGCGTGTGGAGGTTTATCTCCGGCGGATCTCACGGTATTCGGTCGGAGTTTGTGTTCGGTGAATCCACATGAATTCGGGATTCGTTCGCCTTTTTTCTTGTATCTACAGGTTGGATCCTTCTAATCTACACTTCACATCTTCAACAGCAGTTGTTGTTCTAGTGCGCTGGTCATGTAGGGCTTTAGCACGACGAATTCCTAACTGTGTACTACATCAAGCTTTGCCCGGCTCCGATGAGGAAGGGGTGATAACAGCGGCGCACATTCGTCTCGCTTTAGTGCTTGTAGTCATTATTGGTTGGTCTACAGATCTGGATATAATTTTTACTTCTAATATTTTTTATACTACCTTGATAGTTGATAAATAGATCGCAATGAATCAAGAGGCCTCCACGGACGTCACGTTCTCAGTTGGACACACGGATCGCTCAACCCTTAAAAACCTTATCCTCTTGCCTTTGCTAACCTCTACCTGTCATCTTGGCTAACCACACGCCGCTCAACCGCGGCTTGCTGCTGATAATGCTATGGACGCCCTCTCGGCAGAGCTCGCAGCTTTTTACTCCGCGTATGCTCTCTCTTCCCTCTCTTCCTGATTTGCGACCATGGCCGTGGTGAGCTGCAACGGCGGTGCGGTGAGCTGGAAGTTCAAAAGATATTCTAGTAGAGCTTCCTCGGCGATATCAACCTGGCATGAACTATTAATATTGTCCTCCAAGATTTTCTTTGATTGTTTTACATAAAAAAGCAGGCTTAACGTCTTCTGCTCCCTGATTACACCTTGGACGCTGAGGAGTGGTCTTTATGTCTACTAGATGACACCCCGCGCCGCGCATTGCTGAGAAAATTTAAAAAACACAAAGTTTAAATAAAATTTGATACAAGCATGGTTCTCAACTGTTCAATAGTAATAATCCAAAATAAACAGTGGAAACAAATTAATTAAAAGCAAATAGAATTATACCAATTGAACATGGGGCAGTACGGACTAAAGGAAATTTGAACATATCTTGTTTGGGAAAAGGGTGTGACTGATTGTACGAACCAAATTGTGTCCATTGAGCTTTTTATGCAAAAGCATACCCTACATGACCTTATAAATAAGCGAAGTGGTTTCAAACATAACAAATATTTTTAATGTCACCTAATAGTACAAACAAAAATATTTAAAGAAATGATACTAAGAATTTGGTCCTTACCTAATGTAATTTGTGGCTGAATAGCTTCTCTTTTTTCAAATAGCGAAGATCTATATATATATGTTGGCGAAAGAAATACCCATGGCCAACAGTTTAGTAATAACTACGGATTTATCAACCAGTAAACATTGGCACCATACACAGGGAAATATTCTTTCAAGACGATGGTACATTCTTGGCCTCTAAGGATGAAAGCTAGAGAGAATACATTGATTTATGACTCCATGGATTGGTTCACAAATGAAGTTATAACCTCGATAAGCCAAATATGTGTCTTCGTATATTTTCAATTCCTGCTTCAACAGCAAATATAATATATTTTTTCTACAACTGAAGGAGAACCGAATGTTGCTTAGTGACCAAATAGAAGTCGTCGCTCAATCTGGCATCTCCTGAATCTTAATGCTTTCAAGTTCTAGAACCAGAACACACCCAGATCAGATTACCCCATAGAAAATATTTTGCTTAGTGCTGAAGGCAAACTGAAGTTTTATGAATGATGCCCATAATAAATAGAGTACACGTTACCTCAAACATTACTTGCCCAGATCAATTCTCCTCTATTGGCAATTCGGCTGGCAACAACATGGGTGGTCTTTGAGAGCGATTGGATCCAGGGGATAGAGGGAGGGATGGCCGGGCTCCTCAGGAAGGGAGACCATAACAAAGATTGCCACATGAGAGCCTTGGTTTGGTTGAGCAAGATGAGGAGGACCGGCCATTATGAACCATCTTATTCAAAGAGAGAGAGCCCGAGATCCATACTTCGGTGACCAGCCAACACAGTCTGGAGGCAGAATCCCATGCGGATCCAACGACCAGAGAAAGTGGTCACCAACACCATCTGGAGGCAAAATCCCATGCGAATCCAACGTCCGGAGAAAGAACAAAGCCAAATGTTATGGGTTCATGGCGACATAGAAACTCCTGATCCACACTCTACAGAGCCATCGACAATTCATGGGGTGCCCGTAAAACTGTTGGGGAATGTAGTAATTTCAAAAAATTCCTACGCACACACAGGATCATGGTGATGCATAACAACGAGAGGGGAGAGTGTGTCCACGTACCCTCGTAGACCGAAATCGGAAGCATTAGCACAACGTGGTTGATGTAGTCGTACGTCTTCACGATCCGGCCGATCCAATTACCGAACGTACGGCACCTCCGAGTTCAGCACACGTTCAGCTCGATGACGTCCCACGAACTCTGATCCAGCAGAGCTTCACGGGAGAGTTCCGTCAGCACGACGGCGTGATGACTGTGATGATGTTGCTGCCGACGCAAGGCTTCGCCTAAGCACCGCTATGATATGATCGGGGTGGAATATGGTGGAGGGTGGCACCGCACACGGCTAAGAGATCAAGAGATCAATTGTTGTGTCTAGAGGTGCCCCCTTGCCCCCATATATAAAGGAGGGAGGGAGAGGCCGACCCTAGAGGGGGCGCGCCAAGTGTGGGGAGTCCTACTAGGACTCCCAAGTCCTAGTAGGATTCCCCTTTCCTTTCCGGAGTAGGAGAGAAGGAAAGAGGGGGAGAAGGAGAAGGAAAAGGGGGCTGCACCCCTTGTCCAATTCGAACCAGGGGGGGCGCCTCCTTCCTTTCGGCCTCTCTCCTCTATTCCCGTATGGCCCAGTAAGGCCCAATACTTCTCCCGGTGAATTCCCATAACTCCCCGGTACTCCGAAAATACCCGAATCACTCGGAACCTTTCCGATGTCCGAATATAGTCATCCAATATATCGATCTTTACGTCTCGACCATTTCGAGACTCCTCGTCATGTACCCGATCTCATCCGGGACTCCAAACTACCTTCGGTACATCAAAACACAAAAACTCATAATACAATCGTCACCGAAACTTTAAGCGTGCGTGTTAAACACAATATGCGTAACATGATGGCGTGTACGGCAAGGAGGATCACCATCGAAGGAGGAGTAGTTGTACAGGATATTCATGTAGTCTCTATCTTGTTTTATCTCTTGTATTCTTCTCTCCCAAGTTGTAATCTCTCCAACAACTTGCACGCGTATTGGGCTCGCAACCCCTCTATTTAACACGCAGCACGTCAGCCTGGATCGGCAAGACGTTTAACGCAATCGCACATGGTATACAGAGCTATCTTCTTTCCAAAACCCTAGCTACCCATCTCCACCAAAGTGCGCAGCATGTCTTCCTCCACCTCCTCCTTCCAGCCAACCCTCAGCGGCGGAGTCACGGAGAAACTCTCCCGCACCAACTACATCTTGTGGAGGACCCAGATCACGCCACAGCTGCGGGGCACCGACGTCTACCACTACGTCGACGACACGTTGACCGAGCCGGCCAAAACCCACGTCACCAAAGATGCCGCTGGGAAAGAAACCGAGGGGCCGAATCCTCTCCATCCGCTCTGGGTGAAGGAGGATCAGCAGGTCCTTGGATATCTACTCCAACACCTATCCAAGGAGGTGCTCGTCACGGTGACCGCGATCGCCATGGTGCGGGAACTCTGGGTGGCACTGGCGAGCATGTTCTCGTCGCAGTCACTCAGCCGCGTCAACAACATTCGCACAGCGCTGATCAACGCGCAGAAAGGCAACCAATCGGTGTCCTCCTTCTTCGCCGCCATGAGGGGGCTTGCTGATGAGCTCGCCGCGGCGGGAAAACCAATCCAAGACGATGAGATCATATCCTATCCTACATCATCCATGGGTTGGACCAAGACTATCAGCCCCTCGTCTCCGCCTTGGACGCCCGCGTCACTCCGGTAACCCTTGATGAGCTCTTCGCTATGCTTAGCAATTTTGATCAGCGCATGGCGCAGTTTCACGGCTCCGACGGCGGCTTCAAGTCCTCGGCCAACTCTGTCTCCAGAGGCCGCGGTGGCGGCTCTCGCTCTCGTTCCTCCTCTCGTGGCAAGGGGAGGTCCGGTGGCGGCGGCTACTCCAACAACACTCGCGGCGGCGGACGTTCTGGCAGCTGAAAAGGGCATCGTGGTGGCGTCTCCAACAGATCGCGTCCGGACCTGCCTCGCTGCCAAATTTGTGGCAAAACCGGCCACACGGCGTGGGACTGTTGGTACCGTTACGAAGATGATGATGGTGATTCCTCACAAGACGAAGAAAAAGTTGCTGCCGCTGCCGATGATTCCTATGGGGTCGACACAAATTGGTATGTCGATAGCATAGCCACCAACCACATCACCAACGAGCTTGAGAAGGTCACCATGAAGGAGAAGTATCATGGAAAAGATCAAATCCACACGGCCAGTGGTGAAGGTATGGGCATACGTCACATTGGTCATTCAATTTTTAATGCCCCCAACCGCAAAATACATCTCAACAGAATATTGCATGTTCCTAGTGCCCACAAAGATCTTCTATCTGTTCATAGAATTGCTATTGACAATCATGTTTTTCTCGAGTTTCATCCTTATTTCTTTTTGATTAAGGATTAGGCAACAAAGAAAGTGCTCTATTGAGGTAGATGTGTTCGAGGGCTCTACCAGTTGATTCCGGAGTTTAGAAGATTCAATAAACAAGCTTGTGGTGCTATCAAGCTTTTGTCCACACGATGGCACGATCGTTTAGGACATGCCACTTTTTCTTTAGTTGAAAAGCTACTTAGGAAAAATAACCTCCCGTTTGCTGGTGAGCGAAATATTGAAACTATTTGTGATTCATGCCAGTGTGCTAAAAGTCATCAGTTACCATATCCTATATCTACTAGTGTCTCCATTAAACCTTTGCAATTGATCTTTTCTGATGTGTGTGGCCCTGCTCCCTCCTCTGTTGGCAGACATACTTACTATGTCAGTTTTATTGATGACTATAGCAAGTTCTCCTGGATCTTTCTTCTTAAGTAAAGGTCCGACGTGTTTCAAGTTTTTAAGAACTTCCAAGCACTCGTTGAAAGGAAGTTCGACAGCAAAATTATAGCTGTCCAATCTGATTGGGGAGGGGAATACGAGAAACTCAATTCCTTCTTCCAAAACGTAGCCATATCTCACCATGTATCATGCCCACACGCTCACCAACAAAACGGGTCGGCCGAACGCAAGCATAGGCATATAGTTGAGGTCGGTTTGGCCCTTCTAGCAGGAGCTTCTATGCCCCTCAAATTCTGGGACGAGGCGTTTCTTACAGCTGTCCACATCATCAACATGCTACCTAGTCGTGTCATCAATAATGAAACACCTATGGAACTCCTTCTCCATGTCAAACCAGACTACACATCTCTCCGTGTTTTTGGCTGTGCTTGTTGGCCAAATCTCCGTCCGTACAATAATCGCAAACTCATGTTTAAATCAAAGCAATTGCTTTTCTTGGCTATAGTGCTCAACACAAAGACATCTCCATTGGATGGGTCTACATCTCACGGGATGTCGTGTTTGATGAGACCAAGTTTCCCTTAGCGGACCTACATCCTAATGCCGGTGCTCTCCTACGCAAGGAAATCTTGCTTTTGCCATCCCATCTCTCTAGCTATTATCAAGGGGGCATTACTAATTGTGATGATCATATGTTGACTAACCCTACTAATAGCCTTTATGAGCCTTGTGATGATGCGGAAAACAGCGGTGAAAAAATCACAGAAAATGGTGAAGAAAACAGTGCAGCAGCTCCATATTTCATGTGCCCTGACCTGAGCAACAAATCCCCCTCGGGATCTAGGTAGGTGCTGCCGTTGCGCAGCGAATCTGCCTCGGGATCGGAGCTCTGCCGCGGATCTCCTACACCAGACCTGACAGGCGCAGGCGCGCGTGCAGCCGCGACAGCCACAGGTGGGCGCACCGAGCCACCCGCGCCAGCCACGCGGCGGGCCCTGGGAGGCCGTGGGGACTCTCCTCGCATGCACCAATCGCCGCCGGACAGATGGCGGGCTGGCGCTGGTCTGGACCGCGCGCGGCCTCAGGCCCAACAACTTGTTTACAAGCGGCGGGCTGTGACTCGCCTGACGAGCGCGGGGACAGATCCTGTCAAAGCGGGGCCCAGGCAATCACGAGGAGATGATGACGCCGCTCGGCCCAGATTCGCCGCGTGCATGACAGCTGGCGACCACAGAAGATCCAGACCCGGCTGCTACTATCAACAACGCCGGTTCTGGAGCTACGTTCGGATCCTCCTCGGGATCGGTAGAGGATCAGCCTGATCCAGGTGTGGGATCTCCTGCGTCGGGGTTCTCTGCAGTGCCTCCTGCTACTACTCCACCTCGCACACGGCTACAACAAGGTTTAATTAAACCCATTGATTATAAACATATTGCAAAGTATGGGATGATCTGTTCAACAGGTGAACCAGGAGAACCCAATACTCTTGAAGAGGCTCTTGGTGATGCACATTGGAAAAGGCAATGCATGATGAAATTGTGGCACTAAGGAAAAATAAAACATGGCACTTGGTTCCTCCAAGACAAGGTAAAAATCTTATTGACTGTAAGTGGGTCTTTAGGATAAAAAGAAAAGATGATGGAACTATTGACCATTACAAAGCTAGACTCGTTGCAAAGGGTTTTAAACAAAGGTATGGTATTGACTATGAGGACACGTTTAGTCTAGTTGTTAAAGTAGCTACCATATGCCTTGTCTTGTCCATGGCTGTGTCTAGGGGATGGAGTCTACGACAGCTAGACATTCAGAACACGTTCCTCCATGGTGTTCTGGAAGAAGAGGTTTACATGAAACAACCTCCTGGGTTTCTAAATGCACAAGTACCACTTCATGTGTGCAAACATGACAAGGCTTTGTATGGACTGAAACAGGCTCCAAGAGCGTGGTATTCTCGCCTCAGTAAAAAGATGCAAGCACTTGGTTTTATTACTTCAAAGTCTGACACTTCGTTATTCATTTATAACAAGTCAAAAATATCCATATTTGTTCTCAATTATGTTGATGATATAATTGTGACAAGCTCATCTGATGAAGCAATAACAACACTGTTGAAGGATTTAAGTGCAGAATTTGCTCTCAAAGATCTAGGAGATCTACACTACTTTCTTGGTATTGAGGTTAAGCAGCACAAGGATGGCCTTCATCTCTCTCAAGAAAAGTATGCAACATACTTAGTGAAAAAGGCTGGTCTACAAAGTTGTAAGCCTGCACCCACTCCTTTATCTAGCACAGAAAAATTATCTCTTGCTGAAGGGGAACTTCTGGACTCAGAAAATAGTACAAAGTACAGAAGCTTGGTAGGTGCTCTTCAGTACTTGACATTGACACGACCAGATATCTCATTTGCTGTTAACAAAGTATGTCAATTCCTTCATGCACCTACCACAGTTCACTTGACTGCTGCAAAACGCATAGTGAGATATGTGAAAAATACATTGAGCATTGGTCTGAACTTTAGCAAGTCATCCTCCACACTTATCAGTGCTTTCTCTGACTCAGATTGGGCAGGGTGCTTAGATGACAGACGCTCAACTGGTGGTTTTGCAGTATTCTTTGGACCTAATTTGATATCTTGGAGTACAAGGAAGCAAGCCACAGTTTCTAGATCTAGCACAGAAGCAGAATATAAAGCATTGGCCAATGCAACCGCAGAGATCATATGGGTGCAGTCAATTTTGAAACAACTAGGTATGAAAAACACTAAAGCTCCATGTCTATTGTGTGATAATCTAGGTGCTACCTATTTATTAGCAAATCCAGTTTTCCATGCTAGAACTAAACATATTGTGATATATTTTCACTTTGTCCGTGAGAGAGTTGCAAAGAAACTCTTAGACATTCGGTTTATTCACTCCCAAGACCAAGTTGCGGATGGTTTCACCAAAGCTCTTCCTACAAAAAGTTTTGAAGTCTTCAAGTATAATCTCAACTTGATGAAGTTGTGATTAAGGGAGGGTGTTAAACACAATATGCGTGACATGATGGCGTGTACGGCAAGGAGGATCACCACCGAAGAAGGAGTAGTTGTACAGGATATTCATGTAGTCTTTATCTTGTTTTATATCTTGTATTCTTCTCTCCCAAGTTGTAATCTCTCCAACAACCTGTACGTGTATTGGGCTCGCAACCCCTCTATTTAACACGCAGCACGTCAGCCTGGATCAGCAAGACGTTTACCGCAATCGCACAATGCGGACCCTACGAGTTCGAGAACTATGTAGACATGACCGAGACACGTCTCCGGCCAATAACCAACAGCGGAACCTGGATGCTCATATTGGCTCCCACATATTCTACGAAGATCTTTATCAGTCAAACCGCATAACAACATACGTTGTTTCCTTTGTCATCGGTATGTTACTTGCCCGAGATTTGATCATCGGTATCTCAATACCTAGTTCAATCTCATTACCGGCAAGTCTCTTTACTCGTTCCGTAACACATCATCTCGTAACTAACTCATTAGTTACAATGCTTGCAAGGCTTATAGTGATGTGCATTACCGAGTGAGCCCAGAGATACCTCTCCGACAATCGGAGTGACAAATCCTAATCTCAAATTACGCCAACCCAACAAGTACCTTCGGACACACCTGTAGAGCACCTTTATAATCACCCAGTTAATTACGTTGTGACGTTTGGTAGCACGCAAAGTGTTCCTTCGGTAAACGGGAGTTACATAATCTCATAGTCGTAGGAACATGTATAAGTCATGAAGAAAGCAATAGCAACATACTAAACGATCAAGTGCTAAGCTAACAGAATGGGTCAAGTCAATCACATCATTCTCCTAATGATGTGATCCCGTTAATCAAATGACAACTCATGTCTATGGCTAGGAAACATAACCATCTTTGATCAATGAGCTAGTCAAGTAGAGGCATACTAGTGACACTATGTTTGTCTATGTATTCACACATGTATTATGTTTCCGGTTAATACAATTCTAGCAGGAATAATAAACATTTATCATGAGAATAAGGAAATAAATAATAACTTTATTATTGCCTCTAGGGCATATTTCCTTCAGTCTCCCACTTGCACTAGAGTCAATAATCTAGTTCACATCGCCATGTGATTTAACATCAATAGTTCACATCACCATGTGATTAACACCCATAGTTCACATCGTCATGTGACCAACACCCAAAGGGTTTACTAGAGTCAATAATCTAGTTCACATCGCTATGTGATTAACACCCAAATAGTACTAAGGTGTGATCATGTTTTGCTTGTGAGAGAAGTTTAGTCAACGGGTCTGCCACATTCAGATCCGTATGTATTTTGCAAATTTCTATGTCAATAATGCTCTGCACGGAGCTACTCTAACTAATTGCTCTCACTTTCAATATGTATCCAGATTGAGACTTAGAGTCATCTGGATTAGTGTCAAAACTTGCATTGACGTAACCCTTTACGACGAACCTTTTGTCACCTCCATAATCAAGAAACATATCCTTATTCCACTAAGGATAATTTTGACCGTTGTCCAGTGATCTACTCCTAGATCACTATTGTACTCCCTTGCTAAACTCAGTGTAGGGTATACAATATATCTGGTACACAGCATGGCATACTTTATAGAACCTATGGTTGAGGCATAGGGAATGACTTTCATTCTCTTTCTATCTTCTGCCGTGGTCGGGCTTTGAGTCTTACTCAATTTCACACCTTGTAACACAGACAAGAACTCTTTCTTTGAATGTTCCATTTTGAACTACTTCAAAATCTTGCCAAGGTATGTACTCATTGAAAAAAGAACTTTATCAAGCATCTTGATCTATCTCTATAGATCTTGATGCTCAATATGTAAGCAACTTCACCGAGGTCTTTCTTTGAAAAAACTCCTTTCAAATACTCCTTTATGCTTTCCAAAAAATGCTACATCATTTCCGATCAACAATATGTCATTCACATATACTTATCAGAAAGGCTGTAGTGCTCCCACTCATTTTCTTGTAAATACAGGCTTCACCGCAAGTCTGTATAAAACTATATGCTTTGATCACACTATCAAAACGTACATTCCAACTCTAAGATGCTTGCACCAGTCCATAAATGGATCACTCGTGCTTACACACTTTGTTAGCATCTTTTGGATTGACAAAACCTTCTGGTTGCATCATATACAACTCTTCTTTAAGAAATCCATTAAGGAATGCAGTTTTGACATCCATTTGCCAAATTTCATAAAATGCAGCAATTGCTAACATGATTCGGGCAGACTTAAGCATCGCTACGAGTGAGAAAATCTCATCATAGTCAACACCTTGAACTTTGTCAAAACCTTTTTTGACAAGTCTAGCTTTGTAGATAGTAACACTACTATCAGTGTCCGTCTTCCTCTTGAAGATACATTTATTTTCTATGGCTTGCCGATCATCGGGCAAGTCAACCAAAGTCCACACTTTGTTCTCATACATGGATCCCATCTCAGATTTCATGGCCTCAAGCCATTTCGCGGAATCTGGGCTCATCATCGCTTCCTCATAGTTCGTAGGTTCGTCATGGTCAAGTAACATGACCTCCAGAACAGAATTACCGTACCACTCTGGTGCAGATCCTACTCTGGTTGACCTATGAGGTTCGGTAGTAACTTGATCTGAAGTTACATGGTCATCATCATTAGCTTCCTCACTAATTGGTGTAGGAGTCACAGGAACAAATTTCTGTGATGAACTACTTTCCAATAAGGGAGCAGGTACAATAACCTCATCAAGTTCTACTTTCCTCCCACTCACTTCTTTCGCGAGAAACTCCTTCTCTAGAAAGGATAAATTATAAGCAATGAATATCTTGCCTTCGGATCTGTGATAGAAGGTGTACCAACTGCCTCCTTTGGGTATCCTATGAAGACACATTTCTCCGATTTGGGTTTGAGCTTATGAGGATGAAACTTTTAAGCATCGCAACCCCAAAATTTTAAGAAACGACAACTTTGGTTTCTTGCCAAACCAAAGTTCATAAGGTGTCATCTCAACGGATTTAGATGGTGCCCTATTTAACATGAATGCAGTTGTCCCTAATGCATAACCCCAAAACGATAGTGGTAATTCGGTAAGAGACATCATAGATTGCACCATATCTAATAAAGTACGGTTACGATGTTTGGACACACCATTATGCTGTGGTGTTCCAGGTGGCGTGAGTTGCGAAACTATTCCGTATTATTTCAAATGAAGACCAAACTCGTAACTCAAATATTCTCCTCCACGATCAGATCGTAGAAACTTTATTTTCTTGTTACGATGATTTTCCACTTCACTCTGAAATTATATGAACTTTTCAAATGTTTCAGACTTATGTTTCATCAAGTAGATATACCCATATCTGCTCAAATCATCTATGAAGGTCAGAAAATAACGATACCCGCCGCGAGCCTCAACAATCATCAGATCGCATACATCAGTATGTATTATTTCTAATAAGTCAGTTGCTCGCTCCATTGTTCTGGAGAACGGAGTCTTTAGTCATCTTGCACATAAGGCATGCTTCGCAAGCATCAAGTGATTCATAATCAAGTGATTCCAAAATCCCATCAGCATGGAGTTTCTTCATGCGCTTTACACCAATATGACCTAAACGGCAGTGCCACAAATGAGTTGCACTATCATTATTAACTTTGCATCTTTTGGCTTCAGTATTATGAATATGTATATCACTACGATCGAGATCCAACAAATCATTTTCACTGGGTGTATGACCATAGAAGGTCTTATTCATGTAAATAGAACAACAATTATTCTCTAACTTAAATGAATAACCGTATTGCAATCAACATGATCAAATCATATTCATGCTCAACGTAAACACCAAATAACACTTATTTAGGTTCAACACTAATCCCGAAAGTGGAGGGAGCGTGCGATGATGATCATATCAATCTTGGAACCACTTCCAACACACATCGTCACTTCACCCTTAACTAGTCTCTGTTCATTCTGCAACTCCCGTTTCGAGTTACTACTCTTAGCAAATGAACCAGTATCAAATACCGAGGGGTTGCTACGAACACTAGTAAAATACACATCAATAATCTGTATATCAAATATACCTTTGTTCATTTTGCCATCCTTCTTATCCGCCAAATACTTGGGGCAGTTCCGCTTCCAGTGACCAGTCCCTTTGCAGTAGAAGCACTTAGTCTCAGGCTTAGGTACAGACTTGGGCTTCTTCACTTGAGTAGAAACTTGCTTGCCGTTCTTCTTGAAGTTCCCCTTCTTCCCTTTGCCCCTTTCTTGAAACTAGTGGTCTTGTCAACCATCAACACTTGATGCTTTTCTTGATTTCTACCTTCGTCGATTTCAGCATCACGAAGAGCTTGGGAATCGTTTCCGTTTATCCCTTGCATATTATAGTTCATCACGAAGTTCTAGTAACTTGGTGATAGTGACTAGAGAACTCTGTCAATCACTATCTTATCTGGAAGATTAACTCCCACTTGATTCAAGTGATTGTAGTACTCAGACATTCTGAGCACATGCTCACTAGCTGAGCAATTCTCCTCCATCTTGTAGGCAAAGTACCATCAGAGGTCTCATACCTCTCGACACGGGCATGAGTATGAAATACCAATTTCAACTCTTGGAACATCTTATATGCTCCGTGGCGTTCAAAACATTTTTGAAGTCCCAGTTCTAATCCGTAAAGCATGCTGCACTAAACTATCAAGTAGTTATCATACCGAGCTTTGTCAAACGTTCATAACTTCTGCATCTGCTCCTGCAATAGGCCTGTCACCTAGTGGTGCATCAAGGACATAATTCTTCTGTGCAGCAATGCGGATAATCCTCAGATCATGGATCCAATCCGCATCATTGCTACTAACATCTTTCAACTTAGTTTTCTCTAGGAACATATCAAAAATAAAACAAGGGAGCTAAACGCGAGCTTTTGATCAACAACATAGATATGCTAATACTACCAGGACTAAGTTCATGATAAATTAAAGTTCACTTAATCATATTACTTAAAGAACTCCCACTTAGATAGACATCCCTCTAATCCTCTAAGTAATCACGTGATCCATATCAACTAAACCATGTCCGATCATCACGTGAGATGGAGTAGTTTCAATAGTGAACATCACTATGTTGATCATATCTACAATATGATTCACGCTCGACCTTCCGGTCTCAGTGTTCTGAGGCCATATATGCATATGATAGGCTCATCAAGTTTAACCTGAGTATTCTGTGTGTGCAACTGTTTTGCACCCATTGTATTTGAACGTAGAGCTTATCACACCCGATCATCACGTGGTGTCTCAGCACGAAGAACTTTCGCAACGGTGCATACTCAGGGAGAACACTTATACCTTGAAATTTACTGAGAGATCATTTTATAATGCTATCGTCAATCTAAGAAAAATAAGATGCATAAAAGATAAACATCACAAGCAATCAATATAAGTGATATGATATGGCCATCATCATCTTGTGCTTGTGATCTCCATCTCCAAAGCACCGTCATGATCACCATCGTCACCGGCGCGACACCTTGATCTCCATCGTAGCATCCTCGCCAACTATTGCTTCTACGACTATCGGTACCACTTAGTGATAAAGTAAAGCAATTACAGGGCGATTGCATTGCATACAATAAAGCGACAACCATATGGCTCCTGCCAGTTGCCGTTAACTCGGTTACAAAACATGATCATCTCATACAATAAAATTTAGCATCATGTCTTGACCATATCACATAACAACATGCCCTGCAAAAACAAAGTTAGACGTCCTCTACTTTGTTGTTGCAAGTTTTACGTGGTTGCTATGGGCTGAGCAAGAACCGTTCTTACCTACGCATCAAAACCACAATGATAGTTCGTCAAGTTAGTGATGTTTTAACCTTCTCAAGGACCGGGCGTAGCCACACTCGGTTCAACTAAAGTTGGAGAAACTGACACCCGCCAGCCACCTGTGTGCAAAGCACGTCGGTAGAACCAGTCTCGTGTAAGCGTACGCGTAATGTCGGTCCGGGCCGCTTCATCCAACAATACCCCCGAACCAAAGTATGACATGCTGGTAAGCAGTATGACTTGTATCGCCCACAACTCACTTGTGTTCTACTCGTGCATATAACTGATAACCCACAAGTGTAGGGGATCGCAACAACTTTCGAGGTTAGAGTATTCAACCCAAATTTATTGATTCGACATAAGGGGAGGCAAAGAATATTCACAAGTATTAGCAGTTGAGTTGTCAATTCAACCACACCTGGATAACTTAATATCTACAGCAAAGTATTTAGTAGCAAAGTAATATGATAATAGTGGTAACGGTAACAAAGGTAACGGAAGCAAAAGTAATATTTTTGGTGTTTTGTAGTGATTGTAACAGTAACAACGGGAAAGTAAATAAGCGAGAACCAGTATATGGAAAGCTCGTAGGCATTGGATTGACGATGGATAATTATGCCGGATGCGGTTCATCATGTAACAGTCATAACATAGCGTGATATAGAACTAGCTCCAATTTATCAATGTAATGTATGCATGTATTTCGAATATAGTCATACGTGCTTATGGAAAAGAACTTGCATGACATCTTTTGTCCTACCCTCCCATGGCAGCGGGGTCCTAATGGAAACTAAGGGATATTAAGGCCTCCTTTTAATAGATAACCGGAACAAAGCATTAGCACATAGTGAATACATGAACTCCTCAAACTATGGTCATCACCGGGGGTGGTCCCGATTATTGTCACTTCGGGGTTGCCGGATCATAACACATAGTAGGTGACTATAGACATGCAAGATAGGATCAAGAACTCACATATAATCATGAAAACAAAATAGGTTCAGATCTGAAATCATGGCACTCGGGCCCTAGTGACAAGCATTAAGCATAGCAAAGTCATAGCTGTTGGGGAACGTAGTAATTTCAAAAAAATTCCTACGCACACGCAAGATCATGGTGATGCATAGCAATGAGAGGGCAGAGTGTTGTCTACGTACCCTCGTAGACCAAAGCGGAAGCGTTGACGCAACGTAGAGGAAGTAGTCGTACGTCTTCCCGGTCCAACCGGTCCAAGCACCGTTACTCCGGCACCTCCGAGTTCTTAGGACACGTTCAGCTCGATGACGCTCCCCGGGCTCCGATCCAGCAAAGCTTCAGGGATGAGTTTCGTCAGCACGACGGCGTGATGACGATGATGATGTTCTATCGACGCAGGGCTTCGCCTAAGCACCGCAACGATATGACCGAGGTGGAATATGGTGGAGGGGGCACCGCACACGGCTAAGGAACGATCACGAAGATCAACTTGTGTGTTCTAGGGTGCCCCCTGCCCCCGTATATAAAGGAGGGAGGGGGAGGTGCGGCCGGCCCCAAGGGGTGCGCCTGGAGGAGTCCTACTCCCACCGGGAGTAGGACTCCCCCCTCTCTTGCCTTGTTGGAGAAGGAAAGGGGGAAGGAGGAGAGGAAAGGGGGGCGCCGCCCCCCCTTCCTTGTCCTATTCGGACTAGGGGGGAGGGGGCGTGCGGCCTGCCCTGGCCGGCCCCTCTCTTCTCCCTTATGGCCCATGAAGGCCCATTAACACCCGGGGGGTTCCGGTAACCCCTCGGTACTCCGATAAAATGCCGATTTCACCCGGAACGATTCCAATGTCCAAATATAGGCTTCCAATATATCGATCTTTATGTCTCGACCATTTCGAGACTCCTCGTCATGTCCGTGATCACATCCGGGACTCCGAACTACCTTCGGTACATCAAAATGTATAAACTCATAATAACTGCCATCGTAACGTTAAGCGTGCGGACCCTACGGTTCGAGAACAATGTAGACATGACCGAGACACGTCTCCGGTCAATAACCAATAGCAGGACCTGGATGCCCATATTGGCTCCTACATATTCTACGAAGCTCTTTATCGGTCAGACCGCATAGCAACATACGTTGTTCCCTTTGTCATCGGTATGTTACTTGCCCGAGATTCGATCGTCGGTATCCAATACCTAGTTCAATCTCGTTGCCGGCAAGTCTCTTTACTCGTTCCGTAATACATCATCTCACAACTAACATATTAGTTGCAATGCTTGCAAGGCTTATGTGATGTGCATTACCGAGAGGGCCCAGAGATACCTCTCTGACTATCGGAGTGACAAATCCTAATCTCGAAATACGCCAACCCAACAAGTACCTTTGGAGACACCTGTAGAGCACCTTTATAATCACCCAGTTACGTTGTGACGTTTGGTAGCACACAAAGTGTTCCTCCGGTAAACGGGAGTTGCATAATCTCATAGTCATAGGAACATGTATAAGTCATGAAGAAAGCAATAGCAACTTACTAAACGATCGGGTGCTAAGCTGATGGAATGGGTCATGTCAATCAGATCATTCAACTAATGATGTGACCTCGTTAATCAAATAACAACTCTTTGTTCATGGTTAGGAAACATAACCATCTTTGATTAACGAGCTAGTTAAGTAGAGGCATACTAGTGACACTCTGTTTGTTTATATATTCACACATGTATTATGTTTCCGGCTAATACAATTCTAGCATGAATAATAAACATTTATCATGATATATGAGGAAATAAATAATAACTTTATTATTGCCTCTAGGGCATATTTCCTTCAATAGCAACATCAATCTCAGAACATAGTGGATACTAGGGATCAAACCCTAACAAAACTAACTCGATTACATGATAAATATCATCCAAACCATCTCCGTCCAACAAGCCTATGATGGAATTACTCACGCACGGCGGTGAGCATCATAAAATTAGTGATGGAGGATGGTTGATGATGACGACGGCGACAAATCCCCCTCTCCGGAGCCCCGAGCGGACTCCAGATCAGCCCTCCCGAGAGGTTTTAGGGTTTGGCGGCAATTCTGTATCGTAAAACGTGATGATTTCTTCTCCTTGATTTTTTCTCCCCGAAAGCAAATATATAGAGTTGGAGTTGGCGTCAGAGGAGCCTGAGGGCGCCCACGAGGTAAGGGGGTGCGCCCTTGGGGGGGGCACCCCCCACTCTCGTGGACAGGTGGTGGGCCCCCTGGCCTTCATCTTTTGCAATGATTTTTTATTATTTCCGAAAGGTTGTTCCGTGAAGTTTCAGGTCATTCTGAGAAGTTTTGTTTCTGCACATAAATAACACTCTGGCAATTCTGCTGAAAACAGCGTTAGTCCGGGGTTAGTTCCATTCAAATCATGCAAACTAGAGTCCAAAACAAGGGTAAAAGTGTTTGGAAAAGTAGATACGACGGAGACGTATCAACTCCCCCAAGCTTAAACCTTTGCTTGTCCTCAAGCAATTCAGTTGAAAAACTGAAAGTGATAAAGAAAAACTTTTACAAACTCTGTTTGCTCTTGTTGTTGTAAATATGTCAAGCCAGCATTCAAGTTTTCAGCAAATATTATTACTAACCACATCTGCAATAATTTTTAGGTGTCATATTTACTCATATCAATAGCATAATCAACTAGCGAGCCATAATAATAAATCTCGGATGACAACACTTTCTCAGAACAATCATAATATGATATAACAAGATGGTATCTCGCTAGGCCTTTCTGAGACCGCAAAACATAAATGCAGAGCACCTTTAAAGATCAAGGACTGACTAGACATTGTAATTCATGGTAAAAGAGATCCAATCATAGTCATACCCAATATGAGTTAACAGTAATGAATGCAAATGACAGTTGTGCTCTCCAGCTAGTGCTTTTTAATAAGAGGGTGATGACTCAACATAAAAGTAAATAGATAGGCCCTTCGCAGAGGGAAGCAGGGATTTGTAGAGGTGCCAGAGCTCGGTTTTGAAATAGAGATAAATTATATTTTGAGCGGCATACCTTCATTGTCAACATAGCAACTAAGAGATGGCGATATCTTCCATGCTACACACATTATAGGCGGTTCCCAAACAGAATGGTAAAGTTTATACTGCCCCTCCACCAACAAGCATCAATCCATGACTTGCTCGAAATAACGAGTGTCTCCAACAAGCAACAGTCCCAAGGGGAGTTTTGTTTGCAATTAATTTTGATTTAGTTTGCATAAAGCATGGGACCGGGCATCCCGGTGACCTGCCATTTTCTCGTGAGTGAGGAGCGGAGTCCAGTCCTCTTGAGAATAACCCGCCTAACATGGAAGATAAGGGCATCCCTAGTTGATACATGAGCTATTCAAGCATACAAAATAGAATGTTTATTTGAAGGTTTAGAGTTTGGCACATACAAATTTACTTGAAACGGCAGGTAGATACCGCATATAGGAAGGTATGGCGGACTCATATGGAATAACTTTGGGGTTTAAGGCATTGGATGCACAAGCAGTATTCCCTCTTAGTACAAGTGAAGGCTGACAAAAGACTGGGAAGCGATCAACTAGAGAGCGACAACAGTCAAGAACATGCATTAAAATTAATAAACATTGGATGCAAGCATGAGTAGGATATAATCCACCATGAACATAAATATCGTGAAGGCTATGTTGATTTTGTTTCAATTACATGCGTGAACATGTGCCAAGTCAAGTCACTTAAATCATTCAAAGGAGGATACCACCCCACTATACCACATCATAACCATTTTTATAGCATGTTGGCACGCAAGGTAAACCATTATAAATCATAGCTAATCAAGCATGGCATAAGCAACTATGATCTCTAATTGTCATTGCAAACATGTTTATTCATAATAAGCTGAATCAGGCATGATGAACTCATCATATTTACAAAAACAAGAGAGGCCGAGTTCATACCAGCTTTTCTCATCTCAGTCAGTCCATCATATATCATCATAATTTCCTTTCACTTGCACGACCGAACGGTGTGAATAATAATAAGAGTGCACGTGCATTGGACTAAGCTGGAATCTGCGAGCATTCAATAAACAGGAGAAGACAAGGCAATATGGGCTCTTGCTTAAATCAACAATAATGCATATAAGAGCCACTTCAACAATTTAATTATGGTATTCTCGTATCGATCCCTAAAGAAAAGAAAAGAAATAAAAACTATTTACATGGGAAAGCTCCCAACAAACAAAAGAAGAACGTGAAATATTTTTGGGTTTTCTTTTTAATTATTACTACTACATCAAGAAAAATAAACTACTACTATTTTTTTGGTTTTTCTTAAAGTTTAACAAACACACAAGAAGAAAGCAGGAAAAAGAAAATAAACTAGCATGGATATTACAGTGAAAGAGTATGAGCACCAACATCTAGCAATGAGTGTGTGTAAACATAAATTTAATGTCGGTGGGAAATACATACTCCCCCAAGCTTAGGCTTTTGGCCTAAGTTGGTTCATTGCCAGGGATGGCCTGGTGGATATTCGTAGGTGTAGCTGGGGTCATACTGCGATGAAGAGGACTCTGACTTCCACTGGCTGGCAGCCATCTCCAGGTCCGAAGAATAAACAGACTGTCATGGAGGCTCATATTGTGGTTCCGGCTCCAGGGCTGGTGTAGGGTTCCGGTGGGCTTGAACGGCCGCCCACCGAACAAGTTGAGGACCTTCAGATAAATTAAACAAAGAAGGAGCAGGCAAAGTAATAGTCTCAGGATGATGTTTATTAAAGTACAATTTATATTTAAGCTCCCCTTCTGTGCCCTTAACAATAAAATCATGCGCTAGCATACTCTTATAATCTAAATAAGCACTAGGAAACAATTTTTCTTCTTTCTCATAAAGTCTAATGGGTATGTTAAAATGTGCAGCTAGGCGTGAAGCATTAATATCTCCAAAGATGGGGCCCTTAGTGATACGTCTCCAACGTATCTATAATTTTTTATTGCTCCATGCTATATTATCTACTGTTTTAGGAAATATTGGGCTTTATTATCCACTTTTATATTATTTTTGGGACTAACCTATTAACCGGAGGCCCAGCCCAGATTTGTTGTTTTATGCCTATTTCAGTGTTTCGAGGAAAAGGAATATCAGACGGAGTTGAAACGGAACGAAATCAACTTGAGAAGTTATTTTTGGAAGGAAACCCACCAGATAGACTTGGACTCTATGTCAGAAGATACGGGAGCTGGCCACGAAGGTGGGGGGCGCGCCCCCTGCCTCGTGGGGCCCCCGCAGCTCCACTGACGTACCCCTTTCACCCATATATACCTACATATCGTAAAACTTCCAGAACAGAGATTAGATCAGGAGTTCTGCCGCCGGAAGCCTCTGTAGCCACCAAAAGTCAATCGGGACCCTGTTCCGGCACCCTGCCGGAGGGGGGAACCCTCACCGGTGGCCATCTTCATCATCCCGACGCTCTCCATGATGAGGAGGGAGTAGTTCACCCTTGAGGCTGAGGGTATGTACCAGTAGCTATGTGTTTGATCTCTCTCTCTCTCTCTCTCATGTTCTTGATTTGGCACGATCTTGATGTATCGCGAGCTTTGCTATTATAGTTGGATCTTATGTTTCTTCTCCCCCTCTTCTCTCTTGTAATGGATTGAGTTTCCCCTTTGAAGTTATCTTATCGGATTAAGTCTTTAAAGATTTGAGAACACTTGATGTATGCCTTGCGTGGGATAACCGTGGTGACAATGGGTTATTCTATTGATCCACTTGATGTATGTTTTGGTGATCAACTTGCGGGTTTCATGACATTGGGAACCTATGCATAGGGGTTGGCACACGTTTTTGTCGTGATTCTCCGGTAGAAACTTTTGGGCACTCTTTGAGGTTCTATGTGTTGGTTTGAGTAGATGAATTGAGATTGTGTGATGCATATCGTATAATCATACCCACGGATACTTGAGGTGACAATGGTGTATCTAGGTGACATTAGGGTTTTGGTTGATTTGTATCTTAAGGTGTTATTCTAGTACGGACTCTAGGGCTGTTTGTGACACTTATAGGAATAGCCCAACGGATTGATTGGAAAGAATAACTTTGAGGTGGTTTCGTACCCTACCATAATCTCTTTGTTTGTTCTCCGCTATTAGTGACTTTGGAGTGACTCTTTGTTGCATGTTGAGGGATAGTTATATGATCCAATTATGTTATTATTGTTGAGAGGACTTGCACTAGTGAAAGTATGAACCCTAGGCCTTGTTTCCTATCATTGCAATACCGTCTACGCTCACTTTTACCGCTTGCTACCTTGCTGTTTTTATATTTTCAGTTTACAAAAACCTATATCTACCATCCATATTGCACTTGTATCACCATCTCTTCGCCGAACTAGTGCACCTATACAATTTACCATTGTATTGGGTGTGTTGGGGACACAAGAGACTCTTTGTTATTTGGTTGCAGGGTTGCTTGAGAGATACCATCTTCATCCTACGCCTCCTACGGATTGATAAACCTTAGGTCATCCACTTGAGGGAAATTTGCTACTGTCCTACAAACCTGTGCACTTGCAGGCCCAACAATGTCCACAAGAAGAAGGTTGTGTAGTAGACATCAAGCTCTTTTCTGGCGCCGTTGCCGGAGAGGCTAGGTATGTGAAGGTATATCTTTAGATCTTGCAATCGAACTTTTTTTTTCTTGTTTTAGCACTAGTCTAGTTTATAAAAGAAAACTACACAAAAATGGAATTGAGTTTGTCTCATACGCTTCACCTTTTTAATATCTTTCGTGAGTATGATGGAAAGGAAAATTGTGCCAAAGTGCTAGAAGAATAATGCATTAAATTGTTTGGCACTAAATCTTTGAATGATGAGCATGATTGCAATGTTGTTAGTATGAATTCCTTGAATATCCATGATGCTAATGATATGCAAAGCCACAAGCTTGGGGAAGCTATGTTTGATGAAGATGATATTTCCCCCCCAAGCTTTGATGAGCAAATTTACTATGGTGATAGCATGCCTCCTATCTATGCTTTAAAGAATAACGATAACCATGAAACTTGTCATCTTGATCTTAATTTTCAATCATACGATAGTTATTTTGTTGAGTTAGCTCCCACTACTATTCATGAGAATAAATTTGCTTGTGTGGAGGGTAATAAAAATTCTATGCTTGTAGATCATGAAAAGAATGCTTTAGGTGCTGGTTATATTGCTGAATTCATTCATTATGCTACCTAAAATTATTATGAGGGAGGAACATATGCTTGTAGGAATTGCAATAATATCAAGTTTCCTCTCTATGTGTTGAAAATCTTGAAGTTATGCTTGTTTTGCCTTCCTATGCTAGTTGATTATTGTTCCCATAAGTTGTTTGCTCAAAAAATCCCTATGCATAGGAAGTGGGTTATACTTAAATGTGCTAATCATATTCTTCATGATGCTATCGTTATGTTTCAATTCCTATCTTTTATGTGAGCATATTGAAATCATCATGCCTAGCTAGGGGCGTTAAACGATAGCGCTTGTTGGGTGGCAACCCAATTTTATTTTAGTTTCTTACTTTTTGGTTCTGTTTAGGAATAAATAGTCCATATAGCTTCTGTTTATATGTGGTTTTATTTTTTAATTAGTGTTTGTGCCAAGTAGAACCTTTGGGAAGACTTGGGTGAAGTCTTTATGATCATGCTGTAAAAAACAGAAACTTTAGCGCTCACGAGATTAGCTAGAACTTTTTACTAAATAGTGCTATTTAGTTGATTCTTTTTTAAGATGATTACTAGAAAAATTACTCAGGTCCACCATATTATTTTATAATTTTGGGAGTTCCAGAAGTTTGCGTTAGTTACAGAGTACTACAAACTGTTCTGTTTTTGACAGATTCTGTTTTCATTGTGTTGTTTGCTTATTTTGATGAATCTATGGCTAGTAAAATAGTTTATAAACCATAGAGAAGTTGGAATACAATAGGTTTAAAACCAATATAAATAAATAATGAGTTCATTACAGTACCTTGAAGTGGTGTTTTGTTTTCTTTCGCTAACGGAGCTTACGAGTTTTCTGTTAAGTTTTGTGTTGTGAAGTTTTCAAGTTTTGGGTAAAGATTCGATGGACTATGGAATAAGGAGTGGCAAGAGCCTAAGCGTGGGGATGGCCAAGGCACCCCAAGGTAGTATTCAAGGATAACCAACCGTCTAAGCTTGGGGATGCCCCGGAAGGCATCCCCTCTTTCGTCTTCGTTCATCGGTAATTTTACTTGGAGCTATATTTTTATTCACCACATGATATGTGTTTTGCTTGGAGCGTCATTTTATTTTCTTTAGCTTTGCTTGCTGTTTGAATAAAATACCAAGATCTGAAATTCTTAAATGTTAGAGAGTCTTCACATAGTTGCATAATTATCCGACTACTCATTGATCTTCACTTATATCTTTTGGAGTAGTTTGTTGTTGCTCTAGTGCTTCACTTATATCTTTTAGAGAACGGCGGTGGTTTTATTTTGAAGAAATATATGAACTCTCATGCTTCACTTAGATTATTTTGAGAGTCTTAAATAGCATGGTAATTTGCTTAAAATATTAATATGCTAAGCATTCAAGATTTGTGAAACTTTCTTATGAGTGTGTTGAATACTAAGAAAAGATTGAAGAATGATAATAGTTTTGAGATATGGAGGTGATAATATTAGAGTCATGCTAGTTGAGTAGTTGTGAATTTAAAGAATACTTGCGTTGAAGTTTGTGATTCCCGTAGCATGCACGTATGGTGAACCGTTATGTAACGAAGTCGGAGCATGAGGTGTTTATTGATTGTCTTCCTTATGCGTGGCGGTCGAGGACGAGCGATGGTCTTTTCCTACCAATCTATCCCCCTAGGAGCATGCGCATAATACTTTGCTTTGATAACTTCTAGATTTTTGCAATAAGTATATGAGTTCTTTATGACTAATGTTGAGTCCATGGATTATACGCACTTTTCTTCCTTCCACCATTGCTAGCCTATCTAATACCGCGCACTTTTCGCTGGTATCATACACCCACCATATACCTTCCTCAAAACAGCCACCATACCTACCTATCATGGCATTTCCATAGCCATTCCGAGATATATTGCCATGCAACTTTCCACCGTTCTGTTTATTATGACACGCTCCATCATTGTCATATTGCTAGCATGATCATGTAGTTGACATCGTATTTGTGGCAAAGCCACCATTAACAATTCTTTCATACATGTCACTCTTGATTCATTGCACATCCTGGTACACCGCCGGAGGCATTCATATAGAGTCATATCTTGTTCTAAGTATCGAGTTGTAATTGTTGAGTTGTAAGAAAAATAAAAGTGTGATGATCATCATTTTTAGAGCATTGTCCCAAGTGAGGAAAGAATGATGGAGACTATGATTCCCCCACAAGTCGGGATGAGACTCCGGACGAAAAAAAGATAAAGGCCAAAGAGAAAAAAAAGAGAAGGCCCAAAAAAATGAGAGAAAAAGAGAGAAGGGGCAATGCTACTATCCTTTTACCACACTTGTGCTTCAAACTAGCACCATGATCTTCATGATAGAGAGTCTCCTATGATATCACTTTCATATACTAGTGGGAATTTTTCATTATAGAACTTGGCTTGTATATTCCAATGATGGGCTTTCTCAAAATTCCCTAGGTCTTCGTGAGCAAGCGAGTTGGACGCACACCCACTTAGTTTCTTTTGTTGAGCTTTCATATACTTATAGCTCTAGTGCATCCGTTGCATGACAATCCCTACTCACTCACATTGATATCTATTGATGGACATCTTCAAAGCCCGTTGATACGCCTAGTTGATGTGAGACTATCTTCTCCTTTTTGTCTTCTCCACAACCACCATTCTATTCCACATATAGTGCTATATCCATGGCTCACACTCATGTATTGCGTCAAGATTGAAAAAGTTTTGAGAATGTCAAAAGTATGAAACAATTGCTTGGCTTGTCATCGGGGTTGTGCATGATTTAAATACTTTGTGTGGTGAAGATGGAGCATAGCTAGACTATATGATTTTGTAGGGATAACTTTCTTTGGCCATGTTATTTTGAGAAGACATAATTGCTTTGTTACTATGCTTGAAGTATTATTATTTTTTTGTCAATATGAACTTTTGTCTTGAATCTTTCGGATCTGAATATTCATATCACAATTGAGAAGAATTACAATGAAATTATGCCAACTAGCAGTCCACATCAATTTTTTTTATCATTTACCTACTCGAGGACGAGCAGGAATTAAGCTTGGGGATGCTTGATACGTCTCCAACGTATCTATAATTTTTGATTGCTCCATGCTATATTATCTACTGTTTTAGTCAATATTGTGCTTTATTATCCACTTTTATATTATTTTTGGGACTAACCTATTAACCGGAGGCCCAACCCAAATTTGTTGTTTTATGCCTATTTCAGTGTTTCGAGGAAAAGGAATATCAGACGGAGTCGAAACGGAACGAAATAAACTGGAGAAGTTATTTTTGGAAGGAAACCCACTAGATAGACTTGGACTCTAAATCAGAAGATACTGGAGCTGGCCACGAGGGTGGGGGCACGACCACCCCCTGGGGCGCGCCCCCTGCCTCGTGGGGCCCCCGCAGCTCCACCGACGTTCCCCTTTCACCCATATATACCTACGTATCGTAAAACTTCCAGAAAGATCGGGAGTTACGCCGCCGCAAGCCTCTGTAGCCACCAAAAGTCAATCGGGACCCTGTTCCGGCACCCTGCCGGAGAGGGGAACCCTCACCGGTGGCTATCTTCATCATCCCCGCGCTCTCCATGACGAGGAGGGAGTAGTTCACCCTCGTGGCTGAGGGTATGTACCAGTAGCTATGTGTTTGATCTCTCTCTCTCTCTCTCTCTCTCTCTCTCTCTCGTGTTCTTGATTTGGCACGATCTTGATGTATCGCGAGCTTTGCTATTATAGTTGGATCTTATGTTTCTTCTCCCCCTCTTCTCTCTTGTAATGGATTGAGTTTTCCCTTTGAAGTTATCTTATCGGATCGAGTCTTTAAAGATTTGAGAACACTTGATGTATGTCTTGCGTGGGACAACCGTGGTGACAATGGGTTATTCTATTGATCCACTTGATGTATGTTTTGGTGATCAACTTGCGGGATTCGTGACATTGGGAACCTATGCATAGGGGTTGGCACACATTTTCGTCGTGATTCTCCGGTAGAATCTTTGGGGCACTCTTTGAGGTTCTATGTGTTGGTTTGAGTAGATGAATTGAGATTGTGTGATGCATATCGTATAATCATACCCATGGATACTTGAGGTGACGATGGAGTATCTAGGTGACATTAGGGTTTTGGTTGATTTGTATCTTAAGGTGTTATTCTAGTACGAACTCGAGGGCTGTTTGTGACACTTATAGGAATAGCCCAACGGATTGATTGGAAAGAATAACTTTGAGGTGGTTTCGTACCCTACCATAATCTCTTTGTTCTCCGCTATTAGTGACTTTGGAGTGACTCTTTGTTGCATGTTGAGGGATAGTTATATGATCCAATTATGTTATTATTGTTGAGAGGACTTGCACTAGTGAAAGTATGAACCCTAGGCCTTGTTTCCTATCATTGCAATACCGTCTACGCTCACTTTTACCGCTTGCTACCTTGCTGTTTTTATATTTTCAGTTTACAAAAACCTATATCTACCATCCATATTGCACTTGTATCACCATCTCTTCGCCGAACTAGTGCACCTATACAACTTACCATTGTATTGGGTGTGTTGGGGACACAAGAGACACTTTGTTATTTGGTTGCAGGGTTGCTTGAGAGAGACCATCTTCATCCTACGC
This sequence comes from Aegilops umbellulata, assembly GCA_032464435.1. NCBI lineage: Eukaryota > Viridiplantae > Streptophyta > Magnoliopsida > Poales > Poaceae > Aegilops > Aegilops umbellulata. The sequence goes on along the minus strand of CP136055.1, from coordinate 546,181,215 downwards.
CTCCTACGGATTGATAAACCTTAGGTCATCCACTTGAGGGAAATTTTCTACTGTCCTACAAACCTGTGCACTTGCAGGCCCAACAACGTCTACAAGAAGAAGGTTGCGTAGTAGACATCAAGCTCTTTTCTGGCGCCGTTGCTGGGGAGGCTAGGTAAGTGAAGGTATATCTTTAGATCTTGCAATATGATCTTTTTGTTTCTTGATTTAGCACTAGTCTAGTTTATAAAAGAGAACTACAAAAAATGGAATTGAGTTTGTCTCATACGCTTCACCTTTTTAATATCTTTCGTGAGTATGATGGAAAGGAAAATTGTGCCAAAGTGTTAGAAGAAGAATGCATTAAATTGTTTGGCACTAAATCTTTGAATGATGAGCATGATTGCAATGTCGTTAGTATGAATTCCTTGAATATCCATGATGCTAATGATATGCAAAGCCACAAGCTTGGGGAAGCTATCTTTGATGAACATGATATTTTTTGTCCCCCAAGCTTTGATGAGCAAATTTACTATTATGAAAGCATGCCTCCTATCTATGATAATTATTATAATGACACCTATGCTTTAAAGAATAATGATAACCATGAAACTTGTCATCTTGATCTTAATTTTCAATCATATGATAGTTATTTTGTTGAGTTAACTCCCACCACTATTCATGAGAATAAATTTGCTTGTGTGGAGAGTAATAAAAATTATATGCTTGTAGATCATGCAAAGAATGCTTTAGGTGTTGGTTATATTGTTTAATTCATACATTATGCTACTGAAAATTATTATGAGGTAGGAACATATGCTTGTAGGAATTGCAATAATATCAAGTTTGCTCTCTATGTGTTGAAAATCTTGAAGTTATGCTTGTTTTGCCTACCTATGCTAGTTGATTATTGTTCCCATAAGTTGTTTGCTCACAAAATCCCTATGCATAGGAAGTGGGTTAGACTTAAATGTGCTAGTCATATTCTTCATGATGCTCTCTTTATGTTTCAATTCCTATCTTTTATGTGAGCATCATTGAAATCATCATGCCTAGCTAGGGGCGTTAAACGATAGCGCTTGTTGGGAGGCAACCCAATTTTATTTTAGTTTCTTACTTTTTGGTTCTGTTTAGGAATAAATAATCCATCTTGATTCTGTTTAGATGTGGTTTTATGTTTTAATTAGTGTTTGTGCCAAGTAGAACCTTTGGGAAGACTTGGGTGAAGTATTTATGATCATGCTGTAAAAAACAGAAACTTTAGCGCTCACGAGATTAGCTAGAACCTTTCACTGGAGAGTGCTATTTAGTTGATTCTTTTTGCAGATGATTACTAGAAAAATTAATCAGGTCCACCAATTTATTTTAGAATTTTTGGAGTTCCAGAAGTTTGCGTTAGTTACAAATTACTACAGACTGTTCTGTTTTTGACAGATTCTGTTTTCATTGTGTTGTTTGCTTATTTTGATGAAACTGTGGCTAGTAAAATAGTTTATAAACCATAGAGAAGTTGGAATACAGTAGGTTTAAAACCAATATAAATAAATAATAAGTTCATTACAGTACCTTGAAGTGATGTTTTGTTTTCTTTCGCTAACTGAGCTTACGAGTTTGCTGTTAAGTTTTGTGTTGTGAAGTTTTCAAGTTTTGGGTAAAGATTCGATGGACGTTGGAATAAGGAGTGGCAAGAGCCTAAGCTTGGGTATGCCAAAGGCAGCCCAAGGTAATATTCAAGGATAACCAAGCGTCTAAGCTTGGGGATGCCCCGGAAGACATCCCCTCTTTCGTCTTCGTTCATCGGTAATTTTACTTGGAGCTATATTTTTATTCACCACATGATATGTGTTTTTCTTGGAGCGTCATTTTATTTTCTTTAGCTTTGCTTGCTGTTTGAATAAAATACCAAGATCTGAAATTCTTAAATGTTACAGGGTCTTCACATAGTTGCATAATTATCCGACTAATCATTGATCTTCACTTATATCTTTTGGAGTAGTTTGTTGTTGCTCTAGTGCTTCACTTATATCTTTTAGAGCACGTAGGTGGTTTTATTTTGAAGAAATATATGAACTCTCATGCTTCACTTAGATTATTTTGAGAGTAAAAACTAATTGGACCAATGGAGGAGTCACATACCAAGGAACAATCTCCCCAAGCAGTTTTGTGAGAGGTGCTTTGAGCAAGGAGATCGAAAATCACAGCAAAGTGAGCTAGAACTCGTGCTTGAGTTGGATATTCGTGTTTGTGTGCGGAAGAAGAAGAGGATGGGTGCAGGAATAAGTGGAGGAGGGCCACCGTGGGCCCACGAGGCAGGGGGCGCGCCCTGGGGGGTAGGGCGCGCTCTCCACCATCGTGGCCAGGTGGCAGCTCCCCCCGCAGTGTTTTCAGTACCACAAATCCTCAAATATTTCAGAAAAAAATCAAATTAAATTGGCATGGCATTTGGAGGACTTTTATTTTCGAGGTATTTTTATATTGCACAGATAAATCAGAAAACAGACAGAAAAATACTATTTTTACTCTATTTCAACTAAATAACAGAAAGTATAAAGATGGTATAGAAGGTTGTTCCTTCTAGTTTCATCCATCTCATGCTTATCAAAAGGAATCCACTAACAAGGTTGATCAGGTCTTGTTAATAAACTCATTCCGAATAACATGAAACCGGAGAAATTTCGAATAACACTATGTTACCTCAACGGGGATATGCATATCCCCAATAATAAGAATATCATATTTCTTCTTGACAGTAGGAAGAGGAAATTCAAGATCTCCAAATATAATCGATGGAATTTTTCCAATAGAATTGATACTATGAACTTGAGGTTGTTTCCTCGAAAAGTGTACCGTATGCTCATTACCATTAACATGAAAAGTTACATTGCCTTTGTTGCAATCAATAACAGCACCTGCAGTATTCAAAAAAGGTCTTCCAAGAATAATAGACATACTATCGTCCTCGGGAATATCAAGAATAACAAAGTCCGTTAAAATAGTAATGTTTGCAACCACAACAGACACATCCTCACAAATGCCGACAAGTATAGCAGTTGATTTATCAGCCATTTGCAAAGATATTTCAGTAGGTGTCAACTTATTCAAATCAAGTCTACGATATAAAGAGAGAGGCATAAGACTAACACCGGCTCCAAGATCACATAAAGCAGTTTTAATATAGTTTCTTTTAATGGAGCATGGTATAGTAGGTACTCCTGGATCTCCAAGTTTCTTTGGTATTCCACCCTTAAAAGTATAATTAGCAAGCATGGTGGAAACTTCAGCTTCCGGTATCTTTCTTTTATTAGTGACAATATCTTTCATATACTTAGCATAAGGATTCATTTTGAGCGTATCAATTAATCGCATACGCAAAAAGATAGGTCTAATCATTTCAGCAAAGCGCTCAAAATCTTCATCATCCTTTTTCTTGGATGGTTTGGGAGGAAAGGGCATGGGTTTCTGAACCCATGGTTCTCTTTCTTTACCATGTTTCCTAGCAACAAAGTCTCTCTTATCATAACGTTGATTCTTTGATTGTGGGTTATCAAGATCAATAGCAGGTTCAATTTCTACATCATTATCATTACTAGGTTAAGCATCATCATGAACATCATCATTAATATTTTCACTAGGTTCATGTTCATTACCAGATTGTGTTTCAGCATCAGACATAGAGATATCATTTGGATTCTTAGGTGCTTTAGCAATAGGTTCACTAGAAGTTTTCAAAGTCCTATCATTTTTCTTTTTCTTCCTTTTAGAAGAACTAGTTATATCAATATTATTTCTCTGAGAATCTTGCTCAATTATCTTAGGGTGGCCTTCAGGATACAAAGGTTCCTGAGTCATTCTACCAGTTCTAGTAGCCACTCTAACATCATAATCATTTTTCTTACTAATCATTTCATTAAGCAAATCATTTTGAGCTTTAAGTACTTGTTCTACTTGAGTGGTAACCATAGAAGCATGTTTGCTAACAAGTTTAAGTTCACCTCTAATATTAGCCATATAGTCACCCAAGTGTTTAATCATATAAGCATTTTTTTAATTGTCTACCAAAATAAGCATTGAAATCTTCTTGCTTAAACATAAAGTTATCAAACTCATCCAAGCATTGGCTAGCAATTTTAGTAGGAGGGATTTCAGCTCTATCATATCTATAGAGAGAATTTACCTTTACTACCTGTGTCGGGTTATCAAGACCAGGAGGTTCTTCAATAGGTAATGGATTAAGATCATATGTTTCTTCAACGGGCGGTAGTTTAAGACCATGTACTTCTTCAATAGGAGGTAAATTCTTAACAGCTTCAGCTTTAATACCTTTTTCTTTCATAGATTTCTTTGCCTCTTGCATTCTTCAGGACTGAGAAATAGAACACCTCTCTTCTTCAGAGTTGGTTTAGGAATAGGCCCAGTAATTGCCTCAGGGGCTGGCTTAGGAGGTGCCCAATTATTTTCATTTATCAACATATTATTCAATAGAATTTCAGCTTCATCCGGTGTTCTTTCCCTGAAAAGAGAACCAGCACAACTATCGAGGTAATCTCTGGAAGCATCGGTTAGTCCATTATAAAAGATATCTAGTATTTCATTTTTCTTAAGAGGATGATCAGGCAAAGCATTAAGTAACTTGAGAATCCTCCCCCAAGCTTGTGGGAGACTCTCTTCTTCAATTTGCACAAAGTTGTATATTTCCTTTAAAGCAGCTTGTTTCTTATGAGCAGGGAAATATTTAGCAGAGAAGTAATAAATCATATCCTGGAGACTACGCGCACAACCAGGATCAAGAGAATTAAACCATATCTTAGCATCACCCTTTAATGAGAATGGAAATATTTTAAGAATATAAAAGTAGCGAGATCTCTCATCATTAGTGAACAGGGTGGCTATATCATTTAATTTAGTAAGATGTGCCACAACAGTTTCAGATTCATAGCCATGAAAAGGATCATATTCAACCAAAGTAATTATATCAGGATCAACAGAGAATTTATAATCCTTATCGGCAACACAAATAGGTGAAGTAGCCAAAGCAGGGTCAGGTTTCATTCTATCTCTAAGAGATTCTTTGTTCCATTTAATTAATAGCCTCTTAAGTTCATAACTATCTTTTGCAAGCTAAAATAGCTGCAGAAGCTTCTTTATCAAAAACATAACCCTCAGGAATAATAGGCCTATCTTCATCATCACTTTCATCAATATAATCAGTTTCAATAATTTCTTTCTCTCTAGCCCTAGCAATTTGTTCATCAAGAAATTCACTAAGGGGCACAGTAGTATCAAGCATAGAAGTAGTTTCATCATAAGTATTATGCATAGCAGAAGTGGCATCATCAATAAAATGCGACATATCAGAACGAATAGCAGAAGCAGGTTTAGGTGTCGCAAGCTTACTCAAAACAGAAGGTGAATCAAGTGCAGAGCTAGATCGCAGTTCCTTACCTCCCCTCGTAGTTGAGGGATAAATTGTTGTCTTCGCGTCTTTCAAGTTCTTCGTAGTGTCCAGTAGATATAAATCCCAAGTGACTCAAAGAATAGAGCTATGCTCCCCCGCAACAGCGCCAGTAATTAGTCTTGATAACCCACAACTGTAGGGGATCGCAACAGCTTTCGAGGGTAGAGTATTCAACCCAAATTTATTGATTCGACACAAGGGGAGCCAAAGAATATTCTCAAGTATTAGCAGTTGAGTTGTCAATTCAACCACACCTGGATAACTTAATATCTGCAGCAAAGTATTTTTTAGTAAAGTAATATGATAATAGTGGTAACGGTAACAAAGGTAACGGAAGCAAAAGTAATATTTTTGGTGTTTTGCAGTGATTGTAACAGTAACAACGGGAAAGTAAATAAGCGAGAACCAGTATATGGAAAGCTCATAGGCATTGGATCGGTGATGGATAATTATGTCGGATGCGGTTCATCATGTAACAGTCATAACATAGGGTGATATAGAACTAGCTCCAATTCATCAATGTAATTTAGGCATGTATTCCGAATATAGTCATACGTGCTTATGGCAAAGAACTTGCATGACATCTTTTGTCCTACCCTCCCATGGCAGCGGGGTCCTAATGGAAACTAAGGGATATTAAGGCATCCTTTTAATAGAGAACCGGAACAAAGCATTAGCACATAGCGAATACATGAACTCCTCAAACTATGCTCATCACGGGGAGTGGTCCCGATTATTGTCACTACGGGGTTGTCCGATCATAACACATAGTAGGTGACTATAGACTTGCAATATAGGATTAAGAACTCACATATATTCATGAAAACATAATAGGTTCAGATCTGAAATCATGGCACTCGGGCCCTGGTGACAACCATTAAGCATAGCGAAGTCATAGAAACATCGATCTCAGAACATAGTGGATACTAGGGATCAAACCCTAACAAAATGTAACTAACTCAATTACATGATAAATCTCATCCAACGTATCACCATCCAGCAAGCCTATGATGGAATTACTCACGCACGGCGGTGAGCATCATGAAATTGGTGATGGAGGATGGTTGATGATGACAACAGCGATGAACCCCCCTCTCCAGAGCCCCGAACGGACTCCAGATCAGCCCTCCCGAGAGGTTTTAGGGCTTGGCGGCGGCTCCGTATCGTAAAACGCGATGATTTGTTCTCCTTGATTTCTTTCTCCCCGAAAGCAAATATATAGAGTTGGAGTTGGCATCGTAGGAGCCTCAGGGGGGCCACAAGGTAGGGGGCGCGCCCCCCACCCTCGTGGACAGGTGGTGGCCCCCCTGGCTTTCATCTTTTGCAACGATTTTTTATTATTTCCGAAAAGATGTTCCGTGAAGTTTCATGTCATTCCGAGAAGTTTTGTTTATGCACATAAATAACACTATGGCGATTCTGCTGAAAACAGCGTCAGTCCGGCTGTTAGTTCCATTCAAATCATGCAAATTAGAGTCCAAAACAAGGGCAAAAGTGTTTGGAAAAGTAGATACGACGGAGACGTATCAATAACATCTACGCATAAAACCATGCTCTAATGCCACTGTTGGGGAACGTAGTAATTTCAAAAAATTACTACGCACATAGAGGATCATGGTGATGCATAGCAACGAGAGGGGAGAGTGTGTCCACGTACCCTCGTAGACCTAAAGCGGAAGCGTTAGCACAACGCGGTTGATGTAGTCGTACGTCTTCACAATCCGACCGATCCAATTACCGAACGTACGGCACCTCCGAGTTCAGCACACGTTCAGCTCGATGACGTCCCGCGAACTCCGATCTAGGAGAGCTTCACGGGAGAGTTTCGTCAGCACGACGACATGATGACGGTGATGATGTTGCTACCGACGCAGGGCTTCGCCTAAGCACTGCTACGATATGATCGAGGTGGAATATGGTGGAGGGGGCACCACACACGGCTAAGAGATCAAGAGATCAATTGTTGTGTCTCGAGGTGCCCCCTTGCCCCCGTATATAAAGGAGGGAGGGAGAGGCCGGCCCTAGAGGGGGCGCGTCAAGTGTGGGGAGTCCTACTAGGACTCCCAAGTCCTAGTAGGATTCCCTTTTCCTTTCCGGAGTAGGAGAGAATGAAAGAGGGGGACAGGGAGAAGGAAAAGGGGGCTGCACCCCTTGTCCAATTCGGAAAACAGGGGTCGCGCGCCTCCTTCCTTTTGGCCTCTCTCCTCTATTCCCGTATGGCCCAGTAAGGCCCAATACTTCTCCCGGTGAATTCCCGTAACTCCCCAGTACTCCGAAAATACGCAATCACTCGGAACCTTTCCGATGTCCGAATTAGTCGCCCAATATATCGATCTTTACGTATCGACCATTTCGAGACTCCTCGTCATGTCCCCGATCTCATCCGGGACTCCGAACTACCTTCGGTACATCAAAACCCAAAAACTCATAATACAATCATCACCGAAAATTTAAGCGTGCGGACCCTATGAGTTCGAGAACTATGTAGACATGATCGAGACACATCTCCGGCCAATAATCAATAGCGGAACCTGGATGCTCATATTGGCTCCCACATATTCTACGAAGATCTTTATCGGTCAAACCGCATAACAACATACGTTGTAGCCTTTGTCATCGGTATGTTACTTGCCCGAGATTTGGTCGTCAGTATCTCAATACCTAGTTCAATCTCGTTACCGGCAAGTCTCTTTACTCGTTCGATAACACATCATCCCGTAACTAACTCATTAGTTACAATGCTTGCAAGGCTTATAGTGATGTGCATTACCGAGTGGGCCCAGAGATACCTCCCCGACAATCGGAGTGATAAATCCTAATCTCAAAATACGCCAACCCAACAAGTACCTTTGGAGACACCTGTAGAGAACCTTCATAATCACTCAGTTACATTGTGACGTTTGGTAGCACACAAAGTGTTCCTCTGGTAAACGGGAGTTGCATAATCTCATAGTCATAGGAACATGTATAAGTCACGAAGAAAGCAATAGCAACATAATAAACGATCAAGTGCTAAGCTAACGGAATGGGTCAAGTCAATCACATCATTCTCCTAATGATGTGATCCCGTTAGTCAAAGGACAACTCATGTCTATGGCTAGGAAACATAACCATCTTTGATCAACGAGCTACTCAAGTAGAGGCATACTAGTGACACTCTGTTTGTCTATGCATTCACACATGTATTATGTTTCCGGTTAATACAATTCTAGTATGAATAATAAACATTTATCATGAGAATGAGAAAATAAATAATAACTTTATTATTGCCTCTAGGGCATATTTCCTTCAAAAACACCATCGGCCTTGAGTGGCGATGTACAATCTGATCACTGTACCTGTAGAGCCACAAATAATGAAATTAGATAAGGAAAAAGGAGGATATTAGATTGATTTGGAGCAACACGCATCAAACTGAGATGGTTCTGGAATGAAGAGAGATAAGAGGAAGAAGATTGAAGGTCAGGAAGAAGAGAATACGAAGAGGAAGAGTCAACACGGACAAAATCATCTGGTTGATTCCCTGCAATGAAGAGGCGGCATTTTTTAGGGAATAGAAGAGGTGAGATCTAATGAAACGCTGGGGTAAATTTGTGGTGGGCCACAGGTAGCCACTTTAAACCCATGTACACCAACTTGGCTGGAGTTATGAGATATCGCTTGCATATCCCATGCACAGGAAGGAGAACTAAACGATGCGTAGCTGGGAGGAGATTAAGAATGTTTTTGGGATCAAGCTATATCATTCATCCTTTACATCTCCAAAGAAATGGCTTTTCAATTTCCTATCCTTTGGTTCTGATCGAGATGTGTCTATTCTGACTGTCACTCTTTGGCAAAGTAATGTTTGAACTCGGTGAGTCTTTGTATTTTCCATTATGCTCCGGATTGTATCCGGGAGACTCTATGTAACTTTGTTGCTTGATCAATAAAGACCGACGTTCTCTCAAAAGCAATAAAATCTGACATGTCATGAGTCGGTAATGGGATTTGCAGGATTCTATTCACACCCACCGCCCAGAAGGTTTAGAGGATTGAGTCCCATCCCGTTGACCCGAAGATGGGTCAATTAAATCATTAACTTTTGGCATAAGGTTCCCTCCTCTACAAGTAATGATCATATTTAGCGGGATCCATGGATACCTAATTATCCATCACATATGATCATGGTCATTACTTGTAGAGAAGGTTCCACATATAATTTTTTAATTTTGGATGTTCCTTGTACTACCTTGATAGATGATGAATAGAACAACGGATCGAGAGGCCTCCACGGACGCAAGTTTCTCAGTTGGGCACACACATCGCTCAACCCTTTAGTTAAAAACTTTATCCTCTTGTGGTCTTGTTGGAAATATGCCCTAGAGGCAATAATAAATAGGTTATTATTATATTTCCTTGTTCATGATAATCGTTTATTATCCATGCTAGAATTGTATTGATAGGAAACTCAGACACATGTGTGGATACATAGACAACAACATGTCCCTAGTAAGCCTCTAGTTGACTAGCTCGTTGATCAATAGATGTTTATGGTTTCCTGACCATGGACATTGGATGTCATTGACAGTGGGATCACATCATTAGATGAATGATGTGATGGACAAGACCCAATCCTAAGCATAGCACAAGATCGTATAGTTCGTATGCTAAAGCTTTTCTAATGTCAAGTATCATTTCCTTAGACCATGAGATTATGCAACTCCCGGATACCGTAGGAATGCTTTGGGTGTGCCAAACGTCACAACGTAACTGGGTGGCTATAAAGGTACACTACATGTCGTGGATTTGTCACGGCAGATGTCCTTAGTGTCAGGACTTAGTCGCGAGGCCAACGCATCCATGTGGTAGCTTGAGAGGGGTTGAGTGGGACGAGAGACGCAGGGCGGATCAACACGCAAGACAAGGGTTTAGACAGCTTCGGGCCCCGGGAAACATCATCCGGTAAAAACCCTACATGCTGTTTGAGGCTAGGTCTCATTATCATCCCGAGGGAGACGCCGTAAACCGGCTCTTGTGTCTAGCCCTAGAGATTATTGATTGCTTGTCGCTTGTAGCTTCTAACTTGTCACTTGTCCCTCTTTGGGGAGCCCCGCCCCTCCTTATATATGTTGAAGGGGCGGTTTACATGTGGAGTCCTATTGGTATTAGGACTAGTCTATCTGTAATACAAACCGGGTACAAGTCTCGGTCTTAACTCCTTGTAAGATAAATATTCCTTTCCTGTTAAACCGGCCCACAATAGTTGAACCGGCCTTCATGAACCGCCAGACGGGCCACCGGGTCTTGTCGCTCCTCTGACCCGTCCGTCGGGTTACCATTGAGTTACAATGTCCAATCGGGTTGCTTGTAAACCGCCAAGGTCAGGGCGGGTCTTCAGCTAAACCGTTAAGTCCGGCCGGTTTAACTTCCGGCCGGTTTACACCGCGGGGTATATCCCCGACATTAGCCCCCAAGTTTTAGCTTGGATTTATCCATGGTAAACTTATGCTGCAAAACCCCAAAACAAATTTGACAGGTTGTGCTCCGGATTAAGAATTCTCGTAAACCGGCATCTGATTATCCTTAGTCTTTGTCATTTTCTCCTTCTAGAAAATCCAGGTCAATAAACCAGCGTCATACTCAATTTGCTGACATTGGTTTCTCACAGAAAAATATTGTGAAGAAATAATCCACTTGAGTCGGCTTCCAAAACGCCGGTTTAAGAAATATTGGTCTTGAAATACTCATCTGATATTCAGCCGGTTTGAAGATGACCCTGGTCCTGAAAACTTGCCGGTTTAACATTACCAAATGGCCGGGTTATAAAAACTGATGACCCCGGATTATGATTGTTGCAGACACCGGTTCATGATTGTTGCCAACATCGGTTTATGATTATTGATGACACCGGGTTGCAGCCACAGGGTCATAATGATTGGTGACGCCAGGTCAATCTAACTTGCTCAACAGAGAATTTGAAAATCTTTCTTCGATAATAATATAATACCTGTAGCCCCCAAGTGCCGGGTTGTCATGCTTGCAGCAACCTGGGACTTGTAATTGACTGATGCCCATAAAACTTCAACCAATGTAGCCCCCAAGGGCCGGGTCATTATGTAATAATCAGCAGTGACTTTGTAAGTATAATCTTGTTAAACTTTGAACAGCAATGTGTAGCCCCCAAGGGCCGGCTCAATAAGACAATATTGAGCTGGGACCTTGATATATACTTCTTGAGTAGCTGACAGGAGCAATTGGTAGCCCCCAAGGGCCGGCTCATTACAATGTGATGAGTTGGGTCTCCAATAAGATGAGAAAAAATGACCTTGCATTAGCCCCCAAGCGTCATGGTGCATGCTTACAGCAACATGAGACTTGCATATTTGATGTAATCTCAATTCTGAATAATGTAGCCCCCAAGTGCCGGGTTGTAAGCCTGCAGCGACTCGGGACTATTCCTTTAATTGTATAAAATGATAACCATTGCGCTAAAGCGACTTTGAAAAACCTTAATCATAATATTAATAACCGAAATAAAAATCCAGCCATGTTGGCCATTCAAGATAATATAATCTCGTATGAAAACCTTTATTCATCCAATATTATAATGAAGATTCAGCCAAGTTTGGCTATTTGAATAATATAATCCAATAATTTATAAGCGCATGATTCCAATGGCGCAATCCAAATATATACTGGCGACTTATAGTCCAAAGCCAGACCGGTTTAATAAACACTGGAGAATTTATCCTCATACTGGCGACTGATCGTCTTAAAGCCAGGCCGGTTTAATAAACACCGGATGAGTTATCATCATACTGGCGACTTATCGTCTTTAAAGCCAGGCCGGTTTAATAACACCGGATAATTTATAACCATGCGTTATTCAACCTGTTTCTGCATACAACAAGTTTAAAGTGTCCTGGCGGTTTACCGCCGGACGGGTCATAATGCCCAACATATAACCCAGGTTTATAACCAAGGCTGCGCTTAAGAATAATCAAATATGAAATACATCATACCTGTAATATAGCCGGTTTACCAACTTTTTGTAGTAAGAGTGATAACCCCAATCTTGAGTAACGATAACTCCTTCCGGTTTATGATAAAACCGTACTGGGCTGTGATAAACACCGGTTTAACAATATGTAATACTGGTGACTTGTAGTCAAACCAGACCGGGTTGATAATCTCCGGATTATAATTTGATCATGCACTCACAACTTGTAGTTGAAAGCCGAGCCGGGTTGATAAACACCGGTCTACTCCATGATGGTAATAGAAAATCAAACCGGGTAGATGGCCTCCGGATTAAGATTTTGATCGTGTTCCGTCAATTTATAATTTGACAATCGAACCGGTTCAAGAATTGTCGGTTTAAAATCGCAACAAAAGAAATACTTATAAAAACAAAATTTCAAGCAAAGGCAATGATAAAACCATTTGCAAAAAGAAAAACTCTACTGAGCTGGTCAGATGGTGTTACCATGGTCAGACGCAACCAAGCTCCCCGAAGGCGTAGCGATGGTGCCAGTCGGCCAGGTCCCCAAAAGACTCGTGGCATTACGTCGGCCAAGTGGCATTGCATTGGTTCGGATTCGACCAAGCCCCCAAGTGACTCAGTGGCCTAGGGCCGATCAAGTGGCATTGCATTGGTTCGGACACGACCAAGCCCCCAAATGATTCATTGGCTAAAAAGCCGACCAGAAGGCATTACCATCATCAAGACATGACCGAGCTCCCATAAGGTGTAACTACGGTTCAAGTCGATTAGGTCCCCAACTGATTCAGTGGCAAATATGCCAGCCAGAAGGCATTACCGTCGTCAAGACATGACCAAGCCCCCGGGAGGTGTAGCTACGGTTCAAGTCGACTAGGTCCCCAACTGACTTTGTAAGGATAGCTATGTTCTCTTTGGTTCGAATACGACCTATGTTTGAACAGGAAGCCCCATGTTTGAATAGCTATGTTCTCTTTGGTTCGAATACGACCTATGCTTGAACAGGAAGCCCCATGTTTGAATAGCTATGTTCTCTTTGGTTCGAATACGACCTATGTTTGAACAGGAAGCCCCATGTTTGAATAGCTATGTTCTCTTTGGTTCGAATACGACCTATGTTTGAACAGGGAGCCCCATGTTTGAATAGCTATGTTCTCTTTGGTTCGAATACGACCTATGTTTGAACAGGAAGCCCCATGTTTGAACCGCGCATCATGGCAGCAGGTCCTCTTCAGTGATTTTTAACCTTTTTGCAAGAGATAAATTCTTCTTGAACCGGGATCTTGAGCCGGATATTTAAGAGCTTCAAAGCTTTGTTGGAGACATCTTTCCCTTGAACCGGATTTTAAACCGGAATCTTCATTTTCAGCCGGAATTTTTCTGACGGCCTTTAAGCTCGAACTTGCGAGAAGTTAACTCCTTTTTGAACCGAACATGGGTAAACCGGATCTGAGCGCTTCAGAACTTTGTGGGAGAATAGATTTCTCTTGAACCGGATTGTAAACCGGATATTTGAGAGCTTTAGTGATACTGACTTCCCTTCAGCCAGGTTTCAAACCGGAATCCTTTCTGATGATCCAAAACTTCTTCATTGAGTCGGGATTTTGTAACTGTCATATACTTTCTAAGCCGGAAATTTTCTGACGGCCTTTAAATTTTCATCAACATAATAGTAGCCTCCGGGATCGGGTTATCTTTCCCTCCATCGTCCTCGGGTTCTTACACCGGCTGACACTGGCAAGACTTGCTGCGTCATATCATCGTAGCCCCCAAGTCTCAAGGTGACTCGAGGAGTTGGCTTGAGATTCTCCATATTTGACCGTGATATAAACCGGTATAACTTGTATATCATTTGTGTTGATAACATGATGTGAATACACAGCAGGTTGAGGTGACTGCGGCGTGTTGTAAATGATCCCGTATGAACCGTGTCAGCAACTCGGCCAATGGTTCCTTCCAACTGGTGATTTGAAGTTAACCAAACTGTAGCGGCGGTGACTTGTGCGCCTGCCCATTGATCCATCCAGTGCAGACGGCGGTTGACGATAATTTGCCTCCAATTTGAAAGAAAACCGGGCTACCCAAGCTGTGACTTGTTCATACTCAATAAATGGCTCATGCAGATAGGTGCGGCCCGGTATGCTGATGTAGACCGGACTGTGGGGGATGGCAGCTTGTGCACGCGCTATTGGGTAATTCGCATGGCCCTGACGAGTTGACGCGGACTGGATCACGATATAAACCGGCCGGGTTGTCCAATAGGTCTGCGATATCATAATCCCATTTTGCAATAGACAATTTGTCCGGATGGATTTCACTTGATATATCACGCCAGGGGTTATCCACCGTAGAGCTGATGATCACCATGTCGGCCTCAGGAGTTGTAAACCGGCGCAGACGGAGAGTCGCCTGCGGGCATTATAAACCGGCGCAGACGGAGAGTCGGCCTATACGGGTGTTGTAGGCCGGCGCAGATGGAGAACCGGTCGCGTGTTGATGTAGACCGGACCACCGGCGGTTTACGCGCGTCCGTTAAGCAGTGCGGAACGGTCAAAAGCCAATATATAATGACGCCGGTGCACGCTCCATATGCATGGTGTAACACCAATGTTGTGGCGAATAATTGTCCTGCATATAAAAATATGCAAAACCAACGTAATTGTTCTTTTTACAAAAACAATATATGTCAAAAAATAGATTTAGATGGATATCACCTGATTCGTTTGAGCCGGAAATAACCCGCCATGAAGTTGGTGATAACTGTATGAAGCTGAAATCAATCACGGGTGAACCGGCCGCAGTGTGGTAAACCGGTGCGGATAGCAAGTTGCCCTCCGTGTTGTAAGCCGGCGCAGACGGGTGAGCCGGCCGCGGAGTTGTTGATATAGCGGGGGCGGCGATTTGCGCACATATCCGTTCAGCAGCACGGCACGAACGTGCTAGTGCAAAAATAATATTGGCGCGTGCCCCTGATGTTTTGTCAGGCAACATGATCGCCTGCCAGCACGGGCAGATGGCGCTGGATAATGCTGGATGTAGTCAGACGAAAAAGACAGCTCGTACATATACACGTCTGATCTGATGTTCCACTAGCACTCAGTAGTCTTGATCCATACAGCACTCTTTTGGGAATGAGCTAGCGCATCTTCACATAAACTTTTTCCTTTGACGTTTTCAAAACTCCACACAAGTTTTGCTAATGGATCTTCAGGGTGGACATAGTATTTGAACAGAATATAAATCTTTGATTTATTATTCCTGGCACGTTGAAATCGACCAGATAGCCAGGGCGGCGAGCGGCGCACGCATCCATCGGGCGGTGCCTTATAGCCAAACACTAAGGCTGCACGTTCGTCCCCCGGGTCACCTGTTGCAGACAGATGTTGGTGCGAGCTTTGACGGGCCGACATAGACCATGACGCCTCAGATAGCAAGGTGGATCGCCGGCTTGACCTTCCTTCTGCTAGGCTAAGCGGCAGTCCGGTCCGATCCACTGAAACTTTCACGGTGACCCGGTCCGGTCGTTCGGGCAGGCGAGGCTAGACGGTACGAAGCTGACGCCAGTGAAGAAAAGTGGTGCCGTCTCCGGTGAGGCGAAGGTGACACCACGGGGGAACTGCGATGATCCTGGCGGGTCAACGGACGCGGTCGACGCGCAATAGGCAGAGGAGGCATCCGAGGCGGAGCCAGTTCGGCGGCTTTCGGCAAGGCCTCGCAAGCAGCAATGATGGAGTTTGTGGTGGCGAAAAACGGTCAACGGAGCAAATCCTGGTGAAAAAAGCTTCTCTGCTCAACCTGTCCTTGCGTATGTACATACTGCCGAATTTGTAATGAAGGCAGAGGCGTGCGGCCGGCTTGATATGGCCAGCGAGTCCACGGTCGTCTAGGCAGAGGCAAAACCGTTGACTGCGGCAGGGGACGCGCGCCCGGTGAGGAGTGGAAAGGCCGGGGCGACTCGGCAGCACGGCGGCTCACGGGTGAGAGGCGCAGCGGCGCAGCAGAAGGTGGAACGGCCAGGCGGCCAGTCCCGGCGAGGGCAGTTCGACGATGGAGGTAAAGATAAGGCGTGGCCGACTTGACGATGCAGTCCGTGCAAGGCGGCTCGGAACGAGGCGACGACAGCGTAGTCCGAATCCAAACACCCGTCCCAATCCTCGTCCGGGTCGTTCTTTGGTTTGACTTCCACATCGTATCTTCCATATCGTGGTCTTTTTTCTCTTATGGTAATTTTCTCTTGACGATCTGAGTACTGGTATTTGCATCTAGTACCCTGTCAATTTCGTGTGATGGTGTAGCTTCATCTTAGCTTCCGTCCCTCGCGTGAGAAGCACTAGTTGAACTTAGCACTTTGATTTAAGAAGCAATCTAGGTCTTCACGTGAGGACGTGGTAGCTGACCAGAAGGTTTGCCCCGGAAACCTCGGGATTTGAAGCAAACCCGTATACGTCAGATGCTCTGGATATGATTTGTAACGACCTTGTAGCGTAAAACTTCTGTCCGTCTTGGCTTCTGACGGCGACACAGTGAAAATCGATCTGGTTTGGATGGATCGTCCAGTCGCGCGGTGCGCACTACGCAACCCTAATTTCTCTTCAACTCCAATCTTGTGCCTGATGTTTCAAACTTTAATCATGACTATGATCATAACTCAATGAATTTTGCCGGCTCTTTCTCCATCCGACGAATTGTAATCTTCTCGATCCCAGAGATAGATCCCTTCAAGAACTCATCACCACCGTGCGCAAGCCCCACGGTGGGCGCCAACTGTCGTGGATTTGTCACGGCAGATGTCCTTAGTGTCAGGACTTAGTCGCGAGGCCAACGCATCCATGTGGTAGCTTGAGAGGGGTTGAGTGGGACGAGAGACGCAGGGCGGATCAACACGCAAGACAAGGGTTTAGACAGCTTCGGGCCCCGGGAAACATCATCCGGTAAAAACCCTACATGTTGTTTGAGGCTAGGTCTCATTATCATCCCGAGGGAGACGCCGTAAACCGGCTCTTGTGTCTAGCCCTAGAGATTATTGATTGCTTGTCGCTTGTAGCTTCTAACTTGTCACTTGTCCCTCTTTGGGGAGCCCCGCCCCTCCTTATATATGTTGAAGGGGCGGTTTACATGTGGAGTCCTATTGGGATTAGGACTAGTCTATCTCTAATACAAACCGGGTACAAGTCTCGGTCTTAACTCCTTGTAAGATAAATATTCCTTTCCTGTTAAACCGGCCCACAATAGTTGAACCGGCCTTCATGAACCGCCAGACGGGCCACCGGGTCTTGTCGCTCCTCTGACCCGTCCGTCGGGTTACCATTGAGTTACAACGTCCAATCGGGTTGCTTGTAAACCGCCAAGGTCAGGGCGGGTCTTCAGCTAAACCGTTAAGTCCGGCCGGTTTAACTTCCGGCCGGTTTACACCGCGGGGTATATCCCCGACACTACAGGTATCTCCGAAAGTGTCTGTTGGGTTGGCACGAATCGACACTGGGATTTGTCACTCCGTGTGACGGAGAGGTATCTCTGGGCCCACTCGGTAGGACATCATCATAACGTGCACAATGTGATCAAGGAGTTGATCACGGGATGATGTGTTACGGAACGAGTAAAGAGACTTGCTGGTAACGAGATTGAACAAGGTATCGGCATACCGACGATCGAATCTCGGGCAAGTACTATACCGCTAGACAAAGGGAATTGTATACGGGATTGATCGAATCCTCGACATCGTGGTTCATCCGATGAGATCATCGTGGAACATGTGGGAACCAACATGGGTATCCAGATCCCGCTGTTGGTTATTGACTGGAGAACGTCTCGGTCATGTCTGCATGGTTCCCGAACCCGTAGGGTCTACACACTTAAGGTTCGATGACGCTAGGGTTATAAAGGAAGTTTGTATGTGGTTACCGAATGTTGTTCGGAGTCCCGGATGAGATCCCGGACGTCACGAGGAGCTCCGGAATGGTCCAGAGGTAAAGATTTATATATCAGAAGTATGGTTTTGGCCACCGGAAGTGTTCTGGGCGTCACCAGTAGTGTACCGGGACCACCGGAGGTGTCCGGGGGTTCACCAAGTGGGGCCACCAGCCCCGGAGGGCTGCATGGGCCAAGTGTGGAAGGGGACCAGCCCCAGGTGGGCTGGTGCGCCCCTCCACCAAGGCCCAAGGCGCCTCCTAGAGGGGAAAGGGGCAAACCCTAGGGCAGATGGGCCCTAAGGCACACCCCTGGTGCGCCTCCCCCTTTCCCCCCTTGGCCGCAACCCTAGATGGGTTTAGGGGCTGCCGCCACCCCTAGGGAGGGAACCCTAGATGGGGGTGCAGCCCCTCCCCTTCCCCTATATATACTTGAGGTATTTGGGGCTGCCAGAGAGACGAGAACATCTCCTTCTTGGCGCAGCCCTACCTCTCTTTCTCCTCATATCTCGCGGTGCTTGGCGAAGCCCTGCTGGATCGCCACGCTCCTCCACCACCACCACGTCGTTGTGCTGCTGCTGGACGGAGTCTTCCTCAACCTCTCCCTCTCTCCTTGCTGGATCAAGGCATGGGAGACGTCACCGGGCTGTACATGTGTTGAACGCAGAGGTGCCGTCCGTTCGGCACTTGGTCATCGGTGATTTGGATCACGGCGAGTACGACTCCATCAACCCCGTTCACTTGAACGCTTCCGCTTAGCGATCTACAAGGGTATGTAGATGCACTCTCCTTCCCCTCGTTGCTGGTTTCTCCATAGATAGATCTTGGTGATACGTAGGAAAATTTTGAATTTCTGCTACGTTCCCCAATAGTGGCATCATGAGCTAGGTCTATTGCGTAGATTCTATGCACGAGTAGAACACAAGGTAATTGTGGGCGTTTATTTTGTTCAATATGCTTACCGTTACTAGTCCAATCTTGTTTCGACGGTATTGTGGGATGAAGCGGCCCGGACCGACCTTACACGTACTCTTACGTGAGACAGGTTCCACCGACTGACATGCACTAGTTGCATAAGGTGGCTAGCGGGTGCCAGTCTCTCCCACTTTAGTCGGAACGGATTCGATGAAAAGGGTCCTTATGAGGGTAAATAGCAATTGGCATATCACGTTGTGGTTTTGCGTAGGTAAGAAACGTTCTTGCTAGAAACCCATAGCAGCCACGTAAAACATGCAAACAACAATTAGAGGACGTCTAACTTGTTTTTGCAGGGTATGCCTTGTGATGTGATATGGCCAAAAGGATGTGATGAATGATATATGTGATGTATGAGATGATCATGTTCTTGTAATAGGAATCAAGACTTGCATGTCGATGAATATGACAACCGGCAGGAGCCATAGGAGTTGTCTTAATTTATTTATGACCTGTGTGTCAAACGTAAACGTCGTGTAATTACTTTACTTTATTGCTAACCGTTAGCTGTAGTAGTAGAAGTAATAGTTGGCGAGACAACTTCATGGAGACACGATGATGGAGATCATGGTGTCATGCCGGTGACGATGATGATCATGGAGCCCCGAAGATGGAGATCAAAAGGAGCAAAGTGATGATGGCCATATCATGTCACTATTTGATTGCATGTGATGTTTATCATGTTTATACATCTTATTTTCTTAGAACGATGGTAGTAAATAAGATGATCCCTCATTAAAATTTCAAGAAAGTGTTCCCCCTAACTGTGCACCGTTGCGAAAGTTCGTCGTTTCGAAGCACCACGTGATGATCGGGTGTGATAGATTCTTACGTTCACATACAACGGGTGTAAGCCAGATTTACACACGCGAAACACTTAGGTTGACTTGACGAGCCTAGCATGTACAGACATGGCCTTGGAACACAAGAGACCGAAAGGTCGAGCATGAGTCGTATGGTAGATACGATCAACATGAAGATGTTCACCGATGATGACTAGTCTGTCTCACGTGATGCTCGGACACGGCCTAGTTGACTCGGATCATGTAATCACTTAGACGACGAGAGGGATGTCTATCTGAGTGGGAGTTCATAAGATGAACTTAATTATCCTGAACATAGTCAAAAGATCTTTGCAAATTATGTCGTAAGCTCGCGCTTTAGTTCCACTGTTTAGATATGTTCCTAGAGAAAATATAATTGAAAGTTGACAGTAGTAATTATGCGGACAATAGAAAGCTTATGTCCTTAATGCACCGCTCAGTGTGCTAAACCCCAAACGTCGTTTGTGGATGTTGCGAACATCGGACATACACGTTTAGATAACTACGTGATAGTTCAGTTAAACGGTTTAGAGTTGAGGCACCAAAGACGTTTTCGAAACGTCGCGGAACATATGAAATGTTTCAAGGGCTGAAATTGGGATTTCAGGCTCGTGCCCACGTTAAGAGGTATAAGACCTCCGACGATTTTCTTAGCCTGCAAACTAAGGGAGAAAAGCTCAATCGTTGAGCTTGTGCTCAGATTGTCTGGGTACAACGATCACTTGAATCGAGTGGGAGTTGATCTTCCAGATAAGATAGTGATGTTTTTCCAAAGTTATTGCCACCAAGCTGCTAGAGCTTTGTGATGAACTATAACATATCAAGGATAGATATGATGATCCTTGAAATATTCGCGATGTTTGACACCACGAAAGTAGAAATCAAGAAGGAGCATCAATTGTTGATGGTTAGTGAAACCACTAGTTTCAATAAGGGCAAGGGCAAGAAGGGATACTTCATGAAATGGCAAATCAGCTGCTGCTCTAGTGAAGAAACCCAAGGTTGAACCCAAACCCGAGACTGAGTGCTTCTGTAATAAGGGGAACAGCCACTGGAGCAGAATTACCCTAGATACTTGGTAGATGAGAAGGCTGTCGATAGAAGTATATTGGATATACATTATGTAAATGTGTACTTTACTAGTACTCCTAGTAGCACCAGGGTATTAGATACCGGTTCGGTTGCTAAGTGTTAGTAACTCGAAATAAAAGCTACGGAATAAGCAGAGACTAGCTAAAGGTGAGCTGACGAGATGTGTTAGAAGTGTTTCCAAGGTTGATATGATCAAGCATCGCACACTCCCTCTACCATCGAGATTGGTGTTAAACCTAAATAATTGTTATTTGGTGTTTGCATTGAGCATAGACATGATTGGATTATGTCTATCGCAATACGGTTATTCATTTAAAGAGAATAATAGTTACTTTGTTTATTTGAATAATACCTTCAATGGTCTTGCACCTAAAATGGATGGTTTATTGAAATCTCGATCGTAGTGATACACATGTTCATGCCAAAAGATAGAAGATAGTAATGATAGTACTACCTACTTGTGGCACTGCCATGTAAGTCATATTGGTATAAAACGCATGAAGAAGCTCCATGTTGATGGATCTTTGGACTCACTCAATTTTGAAAAGGATTGAGACATGTGAACCATGTCTATTGGTATATACGCATGAAGAAACTCCATGCAGATGGACCGTTTGGACTCACTTGATTTTGAATCGCTTGAGACATGCAAATCATACCACATGGGCAAGATGACTGAAAGCTTCGGTTTCAGTAAAATGGAACAAGAAAGCAACTTGTTGGAAGTAACACATTTTGATGTGTACAGTCCAATGAGTGCTGAGGCACGCAGTGGATATCGTTATGCTCTTACTTCACAGATGATTTGAGTAGATACTGAGCATATTTACTCGATGAAACACAAGTCTGAATTATTGAATGGTTCAAGTAATTTCAGAATGAAGTTGAAGATCGTCGTGACAAGAGGATAAAATATCTATGATATGATCATAGAGATAAATATCTGAGTTGCGAGTTTGGTACACAATTGAGACATTGTGGAAATTGTTTCACGACTAGTACCGCCTGGAACACCATAGTGTGATGGTGTGTCCGAACATCATAACTGCACCCTATTGGATAGGATGCATACCATGATGTCTCTTATCGAATTACCACTATCGTTCATGGGTTAGGCATTAGAGACAACCGCACTCACTTTGAATAGGACACCACATAAGTCCGATGAGATGACACCGTATGAACTATGTTTTAGAGAAACCTAAGCTGTCATTTCTTAAAAGTTTGGGGCTGCGACGCTTATGTGAAAAGTTTCAGGCTGATAAGCTCGAACCCAAAGCGGATAAATGCATCTTCATAGGACACCCAAAACAGTTGGGTATACCTCCTGTCTCCGATCCGAAAGCAATAGGGATTGTTTCTCAAATCGGGTCGTTTCTCGAGGAAAACTTCCTCTTGAAAGAATTGAGTGGGAGGATGATGGAGACTTGATGAGGTTATTGAACCGTCACTTCAACTAGTGTGTAGCAGGGCACAGGAGTTGTTCCTATGGCACCTACACCAATTGAAGTGGAAGCTTATGATAGTGATCATGAGACTTTGGATCAAGTCACTCCCAAACCTCGTAGGACGACAAGGATGCGTACTACTTCAGAGTGGTACGTAATCCTGTCTTGGAAGTCATGTTGCTAGACAACAATGAACCTACAAGCTATGGAGAAGCGATGGTGGGCCCGGATTCCGATGAATGGCTCGAGGCCATAAAATCCGAGAGAGGATCCATGTATGAAAACAAAGTGTAGACTTTGGCAGAACGGCTCGATGGTCGTGAGGCTGTTGAGTACAGATGGATTTTAAAAGGAAGACGGACAATGATGGTAAATGTCACCATTAAGAAAGCTCGACTTGTCGTTAAGATGTTTCCCGACAAGTTCAAGGAGTTGACTACGATGAGACTTTCTCACTCGTAGCGATGCTAAGAGTCTGTTGGAATTAGCAGGTACTGCATTATTTATGAAATCTTGCAGATAGGATGTCAAAATATTGTTTCCTTGTTCTTGAGGAAAGGTTGTATGTGATACAACCAGAAGATTTTGTCGATCCTGAAAGATGCTAACAAGTATACAAAGCCCCAACAATCCTTCTAAGGACTGGAGTAAGCATCTCGGAGTTGGAATGTACACTTTGATGAGATAATCAAAGATTTTGGGTTTATACAAAGTTTATGAGAAACTTGTGTTTCCAAAGAAGTGAGTGGGAGCACTATAGAATTTCTAATGAGTATATGTTGTTGACATATTGTTGATCAGAAATGATGTAGAATTTCTGTAAAGCATATAGGGTTATTTGAAAAGTGTTTTTCAATGGAAAACCTGGATTAAGCTACTTGAACATTGAGCATCAAGATCTATAAGGATAGATCAAAACGCTTAATGGTACTTTTCAAATGAGCACATACCTTGACATGATCTTGAAGGTGTTCAAGATGGATCAGTCAAAGAAGGAGTTCTTGCCTGAGTTGTAAGGTATGAAGTCAAGACTTAAAACTCGACCACGGCAGAAGAAAGAGGAAGGGTGAAGGTCGTCCCCTATGCTTTTGTCATAGGCTCTATACAGTATGCCATGCTGAGTACCGCACCTGATATGTGCCTTGCTACATGTCTGGCAAGAGGGTACAAAGGTGATCTAGGAGTAGGTCACCAGATAGCGGTCAAAATTATCCTTAGAGGAATAAGGAAATGTTTCTCGGTTATGGAGGTGATAAAGAGTTCGACGTAAAGAGTTACATCGATGCAAGCTTAACACCTATCCGGATAGCTCTGAGTAGAGTAAACCGGATTCGTATAGTAGAACAGTTGTTTTGAAATATAGCGTAGTAGTGACATCTACAAGATGACATAGAGATTTGCAAAGTACATACGGATCTGAATGTTGCAGACCCGTTGACTAAAACCTCTTTCACAGACATAACATGATCAAACCAAGAACTCCTTGAGTGTTAATCACATAGTAATGTGGACTAGATTATTGACTCTAGTAAACTCTTTGGATGTTGGTCACATGGCGATGTGACCTGTGAATGTTAATCACATGGTGATGTGAACTAGATTATTGACTCTAGTGCAAGTGGGAGACTGTTGAAAATATGCCCTATAGGCAATAATAAATAGATTATTATTATATTTCCTTGTTCATGATAATCGTTTATTATCCATGCTAGAATTGTATTGATAGGAAACTCAGATACATGTGTGGATACATAGACAACACCATGTCCCTAGTAAGCTCTAGTTGACTAGCTCGTTGATCAATAGATGGTTATGGTTTCCTGACCATGGACATTGGATGTCACTGATAGCGAGATCACATCATTAGAAGAATGATGTGATGGACAAGACCCAATCCTAAGCATAGCACAAGATCGTATAGTTCGTATGCTAAAGCTTTTCTAATGTCAAGTATCATTTCCTTAGACCATGAGATTGTGCAACTCTCGGATACCGTAGGAATGCTTTGGGTGTGCCAAACGTCACAACGTAACTGGGTGGCTATAAAGGTACACTACAGGTATCTCCGAAAGTGTCTGTTGGGTTGGCATGAATCGAGACTGGGATTTGTCACTCCGTGTGACGGAGAGGTATCTCTGGGCCCACTCGGTAGGACATCATCATAACATGCACAATGTGATCAAGGAGTTGATCACGGGATGATGTGTTACGGAACGAGTAAAGAGACTTGCCGGTAATGAGATTGAACAAGGTATCGGCATACCGACGATCGAATCTCGGGCAAGTACTATACCGCTAGACAAAGGGAATTGTATACGGGATTGATCGAATCCTCGACATCGTGGTTCATCCGATGAGATCATCGTGGAACATGTGGGAACCAACATGGGTATCCAGATCCCGCTATTGGTTATTGACTGGAGAACGTCTTGGTCATGTCTGCATGGTTCCCGAACCCGTAGGGTCTACACACTTAAGGTTCGATGACGCTTGGGTTATAAAGGAAGTTTGTATGTGGTTACCGAATGTTGTTCGGAGTCCCGAATGAGATCCCGGACGTCACGAGGAGTTCCGGAATGGTCCGGAGGTAAAGATTTATATATCAGAAGTATGGTTTTGCCCACCGGTAGTGTTCTGGGCATCACCAGTAGTGTACCGGGACCACCGGAGGTGTCCGGGGGTCCACCAAGTGGGGCCACCAGCCCCGGAGGGCTGCATGGGCCAAGTGTGGAAGGGGACCAGCCCCAGATGGGATGGTGCGCCCCTCCACCAAGGCCCAAGGCGCCTCCCAGAGGGGAAAGGGGCAAACCCTAGGGCAGATGGGCCCTAAGGCCCACCCCTGGTGCGCCTCCCCCTCTCCCCCCCTTGGCCGCAAACCTAGATGGGTTTTGGGGATGCCGCCACCCCTAGGGAGGGAACCCTAGATGGAGGCGCAGCCCCTCCCCTTCCCATATATATACTTGAGGTATTTGGGGCTGCCAGAGAGACGAGAACATCTCCTTCTTGGCACAGCCTTACCTCTCTTTCTCCTCATATCTCGCGGTGCTTGGCGAAGCCCTGCTGGATCGCCACGCTCCTCCACCACCACCACGCCGTTGTGCTGCTGCTGGACGGAGTCTTCCTCAACCTCTCCCTCTCTCCTTGCTGGATCAAGGCATGGGAGACGTCACCTGGCTGTACGTGTGTTGAACGCAGAGGTGCCGTCTGTTCGGCACTTGGTCATCGGTGATTTGGATCACGGCGAGTACGACTCCATCAACCCCGTTCACTTGAACGCTTCTGCTTAGCGATCTACAAGGGTATGTAGATGCACTCTCCTTCCCCTCGTTGCTGGTTTCTCCATAGATAGATCTTGGTGATACGTAGGAAAATTTTGAATTTCTGCTACGTTCCCCAACAGGTCTTGCATTCGCTAACCTCTCCCCGTCATCTTTGCTAACCACATGCCACTTACAAGAACGACTACATAAGAAATCTCATCAAGGCTCCCAACAAAGAACGAGAGGTGGCGGGGGCTCCATGTGGTAAAACGAGATGAAATTTTCTCTCTGATTTTTTCTCTCTAGAAGAATGAACTTATAGGGTTGGAACTAGGTGAAACGAAGGATTGTGGGGCCCACAAGCATGCATGGCATGCCCTAGGGGGTAGGCCCCACTCCGGTAGTTCTTTGCTCCGATATTTTTCATTTTTCAGTAAAAAAATCTTTGTAAAGTTTCATGAAATTCTGAGAACTTTTATCTCTCCACAAAAATAACACCAAGGTAGCTCTGCTGGAAACAATGTCAGTCCAAGTTAATTTCTTTCAAATTATGCAAATTAGAGTAAAAAACAAGAACAAAATTGTTTGGAAAAGTAGATACATTCAAGACATATCATACACCCTCGCGGCCGCTACACGAGCGATCTCATATTCGAAGGTGGGCTGCCTCTCAACGACGGCGGTTGCCCTCTTGGCTGCTACACGAGTGCTCTCATCGAAGGCCACCGCCCTCTTAGCTGCTACACAAGCGACCTCGTTGAGGATGGCCTTCCTCTCGATGCTAAACGAGCGACCTCACCGAGGGACTTTCAACGGTACCAAGCAATAGAGAAACTCCGAATAACTATTCTCTAGTACATCTCCTAAAATTCATTTTTAAGAGGAAGAAAACATCCATCCATATAGATCAGTGCCTCATGTTGCTCATAGTTTTCATCACCATGTAGCTTAATTATGCATGATATGTAGCATCTCTAATCTCTTTTTCATAATTAACAATGGACCATATGCAGGCATTCAGCTGTTGGACAAATACAACCACACGAGACATAAAGTTTATCTTTCAAACTATTGTTCCAAACGATCCTCTAGCAAACAAGACTTGAAGATGGACAAATAACTTTGCTACTTATGACTCCAAGAGGTGTCGACCACACAGACTAATCTATCAACAAGATGATACTATGTCACCAACATTTTGTAATCAACAATAGGCAATTCACAGGTCAGTGTTTGTCCAACCATAACTGCTAACTGAATCTTTATTTCAAGGTGCTGCAATGAGCAGTTGCTCCACCGAGGGAGGGACGGAAGGAAGAGATTAGGGCATAGGAAGAGTTACCTTACACCCTTGGTCCACCTCTACGACCAAATGCAGCTGGAGCCTCTAGGACCTCGCGCCGGCGTTGTCCCCTCCAGGATCTCACGGCGGCGGCGGCAGGGCCGTGGGGGAGCGGCGACTACAACCAAGCCCACCCAGGGCTTCGCGTCCTAGACCTCGCATCGGCGTCGGCGCCTCCAGGTCCTCACGCGGGTGTTGTCACCAAGGTCCTTGCACCGGCGCCTCACTCTCGCGAGATGGGTTAGCCAGATGTGGGGGATTATTGATAGAGTTACTTAAAAAATGATAATACCCTTGTTGATTATACTTAATTTCTTAATTACCATGTTAAAATCAACGGTGGAAAATAATCAACAAGGTAGTTACATGAAAGTACAAGTCGTAACTCTCCAATCACCGAAAAGCAGTTTAGTGATACTTTACGTACCGTGGCATCCATATAATTTGCCTTAATTAGTACTCCCTCCGTTCGAAATTACTTGTCTCGGAAATGGATGTATCTAAAACTAAAATACGTCTAGATACATCCATTTCTGCGACAAGTAATTCCGAACGGAGGGAGTACCCATTACAGATGATCGTGCATACTGTAGCAGCAGATCAAACGTTTTCCTTAGATAGGACTACTCTGATTTCAAGGTCATATCCATAATTTTTTTAAATAATATAATTGCTGTATTAAAAAAGAGTCTGGTTAATTTCCATATCCTGCTGGTAATCAAACAGTATGATTAATTTCAAACGCATATATTCAGCTGGTAAGCAGATATTTTTCATCAGTATGGAACTAACAAAATAGAATGCACGATTGCCTGGTCAATGTAAATCTCTAGTCCTGGTTAATTATCCATCCGATAAGAACAAACTCCATCACATCAAACCACATCACACTGCAAATAGGCTTTGGATATAATTCTAATATTTTAAAAGAAGAGATCTTTAGATACAATAATAAAAAGCATCTTGGGATATTCTTGCCGTACCTTTCCCTCGCAAAGATTGACGCTGTCAAGAAAAGGGCTCTCCTTTGCTTGCCGTAATGTCTTATCCTACCATTCTTTCTTCCTTTATTGATGGATGGGTACCCTAGTGAAACGTCCACTAGGCAGGTCAGTAGGTGATATTTTCTGCATCCGGACGTGTTGCTTACCCATGCCACAGAAATGCGTCTTCCTTGTTGGAATTATGTGTCCTCGAACTATATTCAAATTACTAGAAATTACTAATATTTGGAATACCTCATTATGGAATTATACATGTATTTATACATGGAATTGCTTTAGATGATTATCATGGAATTATCACTTGTTGGAATGTACTTAAGTAACATATGCTTAAGGAAGCTGGTCGATTATCAGTGCAATACAACATACTATTTATATTGGAAAGGCTACCCGGGTACACTGATGATTGGAAGGAGGTAGATCGTAATGTCGATCTACGTAATTAGAGGAATTTACACTCTATTATGACGCGTTGCTCACAAGCGCGTGCTCCGGGAACATAATGGGTAGAATCCGTAAAACAGACAAATATGATCGTGGTTGGTTATTTGATCTGGACTCTATCCCCGAAACTAGTGGAAAAGACTAGGAATCTTATATCTGTATAAGAGGTGGACTCTTTGTAAAGACAGTATAAGAAGGTCCCTACCCCCTAGCTTCAGATATGCGGATTGTGAGCGGCACCACGGATAAGCGCAGAGGAATTAGGGGGTAGACCACAAACCCTAAATTTCTAACATTGACATCACCAGATGGGTGATCCGGCTATCGCTGGAACAATCGCTGATCCGCTGCGTAACTCTGCCGACCTGGGATGTCGCTCATCCGCAGCGTAGTTGCCTCTCTCAGATCGATCCATCGCCGCCGCTTTTCTGGTGCTTAGCTTGATCCTGCAGACCCGCTGCCGTGTCCTACTCCCGCGGTGCAGTCTAATTTTTCATCGTGTGTAATACTTGTGCGCCGCTGCCGAGTCCCACGTTCTTGTGTTGCCTTAGCACCAGGTTGCTGGAGTATTTGCGTTCGATGGAGAGATAGGAGTACTATACTACTACCAAGTAGGAACAGATCGATACGTCTGCGTGTGCGATCAGAAGCACGGCAAGATTCGCTGCCGGGAATCATTAACGGATTTTGTTATTATTTTAATCGGATCTGGAGGTCAAAGATTTACTCAGCATCATGTAACAGTCGTGCAGGGACAACTATCCAAGATTAAATACGTCACTCCCTGTGAGATAATTTCCTATTGCACATAGATCGAGGGATCCTGGAAAGCAAAGGACATGCCCAACTTCTGCTCACGTGGATCGAGGAACAATTTTTTGCTTGCTTCTGATTGTACTAGCAGACTCACAATGGAGCGCCGCAAGTAATAACTCGCGTACACGGAAGACAGTCTATGTTTGTTCGCTCGTTCGGGTTCAACAGATCGAGAAGCCATGCAAGTTGATACTTCACCAAACTGAGAACGCAAGGAAACACAGATTGCTAGAGGTTCTGACTTTTGAGCGATCGAGGAATAGTACTACTTGCAGATTAAGTACTACTTTTGCCCATCAATAAGCAATTCAAGTGGATCGGCGAAGGAGTACAGAGACGTGCTCACGTCATTTATTCAGTGGATTTCTGAAGCTACGGATTAGATCGGTAACACTTTTTTTTCTCAATAATGACACCCAACGGTATTTTTCTCTTTGTTACTTAGAGCATGGAAATTATGATTACGTGACTCTATTATCACGGTTTGGAAATAGATAATAATGGTTATATTTTCTACGGAGAATGTTGATCACATTATTTAACAAAACAAACCGGAAAGGCAAAATTAAAATGTCATTGTTATGGTAAAGGAAAAATATAATGTGACACTTGGAATATGGATAACCAATGACTTGCATATTTATTTGGGGTTATTCAATTGTTTTTTTTACTATTCAATATGAGAGTGATTACATTGCATGGAAAATAATGTGCAATCAGAAATACCTTCTTTTTGGGCGGAATATCTCTCGGAAATTATAGATAGTTGGTTTCTTAGTGCAAGTCATAGTTGTCATAAACTATATGCCAAAATGGTTGGAATAATTTTATATACACTTGTCATCGTGAGTGGTTATTCAATCTATCCAATATGGGATACTATTTGTTCTATGGAGGAAGACATGAAAATCTTTGAGGGAATGATCTGACCAATTATGGTTGACTACACCTTGAAGAGGAAGATATATTTTTTGCTAATAGAATTGGCTAAGAGGAAGTGCCGATTATGGAACATCACTTATTTATTGAGGAATATGGGAACCACTCCATGGAAAAGGAAATTGGCTTGCACTTAACAAGCAACTTTATTGTCATGCAACAATTTTAAACGAAAATTGATGTACTTTGGATTGGAAATTATGCCATGAAACTCCCTTGTGGAGGAAAACTATTATTGTTATAGGACACTATGTGCAACTTCAGTGAGAAGGGATTTGGTTTATTGTTCTATCTTGGAATTTATTGACTATCTTATACTATTTGGAAAAGGAAGAGTGGAAATATTGCTCAATAATAAAATTAGTGCATTACGGAATTTCACACAATGGTTTATTCTTTCCTGATGGTCCATTGGAAGTTAGCAAACCAAATTGTTATTTGGGGAAGATAACTCCATATGGAGGAATATCAACAATGGGAACACATGCTTGGAATCTATTATCTACATCATCAACGACTTGGTCACATATCTTAGAAGTGGACCAAGAGGCTTATTGATTCTGGAATTTTAAACTTTAGTGGGAGGACTATGGTACATGTGAAGCACATTTTTTAATATACCTTTTTTATTAAGGTGGAAGGAGATAAAAGGCTTCACAACGTTTATATTTGATATACTTATGGTATTTATTTGGACATCCCCACTAGAGGTCTGATTATTTATTTATCTCATTCATTAATGATTGCACTTGATATGGTTATGTATATACTTTTTCATTATACAAGTTGGAAGGTTTTATTGTGCTGGTCACATGTTAAACTGAAGTGGAAAATTAGTTGATTAAATAATACCATAGTTTTAACAACTGATTGGTGGGGGAAGTACACTTCAGGAATATATTGTTTGTATGTAGAGAGCATGGAACTATTCACCATTGTAACATAACGTACACTCCACAATTGAATGGAGGAATTGAATGTCTTGTATACTCCCTTGTTTCTTTGGAAGCATTGCATACTGTCATTTGTTGATATCATTCTCCATCTAGTACAATCACTTGACTGGAAGGAATCTTCTATTTTGGCATGAAATTCTCAGTTATTAGAAAGCGCACACCAGAAAAAAAATCATGGTTATTCTAGGAAAAGGAAAACTGGTGGAAAGTATAGGAACACAATAATTTGTATGATCAAGGGTGGAATTATTAACAATCATACTGGAATATAATCTTGACTCAAGGAAACTACAAGTGACACTCCCAACATGACATGCTTAGGATAAGTGGGAAGAATTAGCTTGGAATATCATGTTTGGATAATAGTTATGTGTTGTTGGGGCATGCCACTCTAAATTTTAGAGGAATCAATAAATCCCTTTAAGTTTTTTTTAATGTCAACTATGGGTGGAAGAATCGAGGGAAGGAATAAACTCAAATGAGGAAGAGCATGGTTTGGGAAATTAATGTCATACCAAATAACTGCAAGCCTATTGTCTGGAATTTTTTTTGTAAGGATATTTGGCTCACTGGAATATTTAATGTCACTCTTGTTATTCAAGTATTCACACAGAGGAAAATATACTTTGTGGAAACTCTCTCTCCTAGAATTTTGGGAAAGAGGAACTAAATACATGGTTTGCTAATTGAGTATATTAATGTATGGTCTTATAACAAGATTCACATCAATGGAATAGCAGGTCATATGGTTTTCTAAATGAAGCAAGGCGGTCACCTACAAATGTAAGTGCAAAGTATTTTGCATTATTATTGTATACGTTAACATTGTTTTTGTTGTTTGCAATGATAAAGTCACATTGATGGAAGTGAAAGCTTGGTCATCTTTTAACTTTCATATGAAAGGAACATTTGAAACATCCTATGTTTTACGAGTGGAAATACATGGAAAATATTTTGAAATGTTTCTCTCTGGAAAATTGCAAATCAGTTAAAATACCTTTGATAAAGGGAATCATACTCAATGAGGAATTATACTTGAACTACTGAGAAAAAATGGAATAATAAATGATACTGGAATTCGTATGTATCTTCATTATATTATCATAACTTAGCTTTCGGAATTTATGCTGCATTCAAGCAGTGGAAGGAAAGATGAGCAGCTAAGACAATCTCACACATTATATAAGATTGTGGAAAGTGCATCACAACCTATCACTTGTTTTCAAATTTATATTAAAGGTAAACACATTGAGGAAGCTATTACTGTATCTATGAGATGAGAAATAAGTCCAGGTAAGCATATCTTTTTTTGTGAACTACTAATATGGTGCAGATTCACTGATCGAAGTCAGGAATTTTTTTCGAAACATGGTTGCTTATGGAGCTTCATGTACTGATTGGATTTGATATTATGTGGTTTTGGAAATTGTATTCAACATGGTTATCATCTATTTGACTCAATGTGGAATTAATCATATTATTGATATATGTGATGGAAAACAATTGATGCGGAATTTTCACTTGAGGAACAAAATACTCAAGGTGCCTATAAAGGTGGCATTACACTCGAGGAAGGAATACTTGAGGCGCCGAGGACAGCTATGCTGGAATAATTAGGCGGAAACTAAAGGTCTCTAGTGATCTTAAGTGTCACAGCAAGGAAACATACTGAGGGAAGGTATCACTATATATTTCTTTGGATTTTCAACGTAGTGTTAACCTGGTTGCTGACCCCTTGACTAAGCCTATTAGTCATGAGGTATTTGGTAAGCATGTTAAGGCTATGGGTTTACGAATATTGAATGATTGTTTTGGACAAGTGGGAGATGTTGGAATTATGTGTCCTGCAACTATATTCAAATTACTAGAAATTACTAATATTTAGAATACCTCATTATGGAATTATACATGTATTTATACATGGAATTGCTTTAGATGATTGTCATGGAATTATCACTTGTTGGAATGTACTTAAGTAATACTCCCTCTGTTCCTTTATCTAAGGTGTATTATTTTTGGCATGGTGACCAAGGCGCATAATTATGGACGTGTTAGGACAAAATTACCCTTGACAAATTTATTGGTTAGTGGCAAGTAAATCAGTTTGTCCAGGAAAGTAAGAGATACGTGCAATCGACATAGAGATAGTTTCCTTCGTTTGCTACAAGGAGAGATACAGACAATCAGGAGAGCGATACTTTCCTTTTTCTGGAGGGCTAACACGGGAATTATGAGGAAATAGAAGAAATGCACCTTACATTTTGGAATTTTATCAAAAAACAAATACACCTTATATAAAGGAATGGAGGGAGTATATGCTTAAGGAAGCTCGTCGATTATCAGTGGAATACAACATACTATTTATATTGGAAAGACTACCCGGGTACACTGATGATTGGAAGGAGCTAGATCGTATAGCTAGGTTACAGCCCTAATGTTGATCTACGTAATTAGAGGAATTTACACTCTATTATGATGCGTTGCTTACAAGCGCGTGCTCCAGGGACATAATGGGTAGAATCCGTTAAACAGACAAATATGATCGTGGTTGGTTATTTGATCTGGACTCTATCCCGGAAACTAGTGGAAAAGACTAGGAATCTTATATCTGTATAAGAGGTGGACTCTTTGTAAAGACAGTATAAGAAGGTCCCTACCCCCTACCCTCAGATATGCGAATTGTGAGTGACACTACGGATAAGCGCAGAGGAATTAGGGGGTAGACCGCAAACCCTAAATTTCTAACATTCCTTGCATTTTACATGTGGTTGTCCTCGCGTGAGTGCAGATAAACATACACGCTTACATACATACTCTAACCCTATGAACACATGCACGCACTCACCATTGCAGAAGTGTACAACAGCCATGCACATGCTAGCCTACGGCACCCCGTGCAGATGCACTTGATGAGTACTTGAAGATTGGGAAGTGCACTACATTAGTGAATTTGGCCAAGTTTGTAAAGGGGGTGATTCGGGTTTTTGGTTGGTATAGTACTCGCGACGACCCACACGGGAGGATGTTGAGTGTCTTCTTCAGGTTAACGAGTCTCGAGGTTTCCCTGGAATGCTAGGAAGTATTGATTGCATGCACTGGCGATGGGAGAAGTGTCCTTTAGCATGGAAGGGGAAATTCACCCGTGGCGATTATGGAGTACCAATGCTGATCCTAGAAGCCGTTGCTTCCCAGGACCTTTGTATTTGGCATGCTTTTATTGGAGTTGCTGGGTCAAATAATGATCAGAATGTGCTCAATCAGTCACTACTAGGAAAAAGCCTAGCAGCAGCAGGGTTTTGGGCCTCTCAGTAGCGCGGGTACCGGCGCTACTAATAAGGCGCTACAGCTAACGTATAGCAGTAGCGCCTGTTGTCCCACACTACTGCTATACCTGAATAGCTGTATCGCTCTTTAGGAAAGGGCGCTACTGATATTATCTGCAGCGCTGTTTGCTGGGACGCGCTACTGATAATGCGGCGCTACTGCTAAATTTCCCCCCTCGCTACTACTAGTTTATTTATTAGTTTTTTTCCTGCATATTTGTTTTGTATTTGTTTTGTATTTGAATAGGCTTTATACAATAATCTTTATCATATCATACACATACAAATGTAATCATAGCATATACATACAATTAGTGTCATCAAATCATGTCATCATCACAATCATCATCCAACACAAAGTGGTCTCTCGTCATCATCTCGAAAATAGCGATACAAGTCTCGAATGATATGCAAATACATCTTCATCCATCTAAACAATGATATACGCGAGAAGAGCTATCACTTTGAGAACATGAGTTCGTATCCCTCTCTCGCATTAGCCTGAACCTAAACTAACTACTGCCTGTCACTCGAAAACCGGAAGGGGCTGACACTCCGGCCACTTGTCGTATATATACTCCTGGCGTATTACTTCTTCGCCATCTATGATCTATGCACCTGCATCATCACATGAGTCGATGATATGCAACATATATAGTTGAGCAACAGAAAGAGACAGACTTGGCAAAAATAGAAATCCTAGCGCCGCCACTCCTCTTACTCTTCCCTGTCGTCGCGCCGCCACCGGAGGACGCCGCCGGGTGAAACCCGTGCGGTCGACGGCGGCGGCGGGGCTTCCTCTCGCGGCGGCGCCTGGATCTGGTGGGCACAGATGCGGGTTGCACGTCGGTGTGCGCTAGGACGCGGGTCCTGGCGGTCGAGGCGGAGATCCACTGCTGGATGGACGCGGCGGCTGTCCCTGGTGATGGATCTTCCTCGCGATGGTGGATGCGTGCAGGCGCGGATAGGTATGCGCTCTCCCGCTCCCGCGGCGCGCTCCGCGCCCTCGGAAGATCCCGGTGTGCGGCGGCGCTGCTGCTGGCCGGTGGTCGGCAGGTCACGGTGGCGCGCGCGGGCTGGCGCTGGCCTGAAGTGGGGAGCGGCGGTTGGAGGCAGGAGGCCCTGCGGTGCGGCGTGCACCGCCGCCGCCGCGCGGGTTCTCGGCTCCATGTAGAAGATCTGCCCCTCCTTCGATCTGTCCCAATCCGTGCTGGCACCGATCCTTGGCGGCGGCTTCGGCGTCCCCTATGGGTGGCCTGGCGGATCTGGTGTGCGGGTGAGGTTCCGGGGGAAACCCCTGGCTGGCGCGGCAGCCTCCCCAAAGTCGACGCCTTTGGCGCCGATTCCCTTCCTAAAGGCTTTGGGGTGGATCCTCTCCCTTCCGCCTCCTCCTCGAGCTATGGCGAAAGCTTTTGTTCCCCTGGTCTGGGCGTCGACGGCACCCTGGTGTCGTGATCCTTCTTGAAGGCGGCGGCTGGGAACAGTTCTTGGTGGCGGGGCTGCTGGTGGCGTGGTGGCTTCCGCCTTCTACTTGGTGCTGCGCCTTCTTCGTGGGACTAGCAGACGGTTTCTTTGGTGGAGCGGTGCTTCATCCATCCATTGATGGTGACGGATCTTGACGGCGTGGCGCAGTGCAGATTCGGAGTTCGATGTGGGAGGATGGACTCGCGTAGGAGGAAGATGTTGTCTGGCGTCATGGTGACGTCGATGGCAGAGAGATCTGGCATGGTAGCTGCAACAGTACAGCGCTAAAGATGGACTCATGGCAGGTGGCTGCGGCGGCCTCATACCCGGCAGGCATCCTGGTTGAGAAGTGCGCCGTACTGGTAGGTGCCCCATACCAGGCAGGCGTCCTGGTTGGGACCTCAGGTCTTAGATGTTTAGGTTTGGCTGCGATGTCTGTTTGGTATTAGGCCCAGACTATCAGCGCCCCTTCATCATTTGGATAGGCGTGGCGACAGTTGTTGCTTAGACGGTGGCTTTAGTCTTGCTGTTGTATTACTTTGTAAGGTCTTGTGAGAATAATTAATAAAGTGGTTGTATGCATCGCCCAGATGCAGAGGCCGGGGGTCATCCTCCTTTTCTAAAAAAATAATAATAAAGTTTCACCGTTCATAACTCAAAGTTTTGTCATATAGAAATTATGGACTAAACGGACACATTGTCATATATCGACAATCACTCCAACATGTCGTTCCATCCATCCAAGCCAGGGAGATAGTCCCCGAGCCTAGTGAAAGGCTTCAGGTCGAGACGCTGAGAGGCTATCCATGTTCGGACGTCTTCCCGCGACATTTGTCCTTCCCCGTAGAACATCCCTGTTTTTCCGACGACCTCCTTCACGATGATTTGGGCAAGTTCGCGCTGGATGTTATAGAACTCAGCTCGAAGTCGATGATCCTCGATATCTCCTATGTCCTTTGCCCATTGCAGAATATGGGCATCGCCGGAAGAAGGTGCCATGCGAAGGTTCTGGTGATCCCGTCTGTACTCCAGCATGTGGTGTAGGACATAGAATCCATCATTAAGAGAATTGTTCGGTTGCTGGATGCAGCAGAAGTCGGTCTTATGGCCGAAGGCGACCCTGCCGCCCCTTATCTTCTTGTCCCTGACCTCTCCACCCATTGATTGGTAGTAATACATAGCACTGTCGAGAACATCCTTGATGTGGGTGTAATCCTTTTTGTGAATGTTCTTCAACGAGTCCAAGTAAAGAGCGTGGGAGAATCGGGGGTAGAGGATGATGAGGACGGCGCGCCCGCCACTGCGCAAAATAAGTCCTCAAATTAATTAGCCTCCACCGTGCAAATGAATGATTGAAATTGAAGGAAGGATAGCAGCGCGGATGACTTACACAGGATGATAAGGCACGAGAATCGCCCGCTTGTCCTTATTGGCGAGCATGAAACTGACGATGTAATCCCTCGCGTATTCACGGTGATTTGCACAGACTCCCAAGAAGCCCTCGTGCATGTAGTACGGGTCAGCGACACAGATATGAGATATCTGCTCAACCCCGATGATGTAGTTCATGTGCAAGGCATAAAGGCGGACAAACGTAAAATCCAGCTTCTTCACGTGAAACATGTCGAATATGTAATCGAATCGGAGGAAGAACTTATCTGCGGGGAAGCTGTCGACGTACGACATTTACCGCAGAACGTTAACCACGTAGAGTGGGTATCCTGGATCTTTTGAGGCGATGAGGTCTTTCTCTACCCGCAGCACATCGTCATGAAGTCTCTTTAGATCGTCGAATCTCGCCCGTAGCGCTGTTGCAGGTAGGATTGGTTGACCGGGGATATGCCATTTATCGGCATCGGGGATATCTATACGGTCCTGAAGCCGAGGCTGCTGAGGCGGCTGGATCATAGAAACATCTTTTTTGCCTTTCCTCGCTCTCTTCCTAAACTTCTTTACTACTGGAAGGTCGTCCATAATATGTTGAGACGACAATTTAGGCACCGACTCATGACGCTGAAACCCTGAGGAGGCGCCAGTATAGACATACTGTTCAGCAGTGCCATCGTCGTCCTCATCTTCATCCATGGCGATGTCATCAGCGACTAATGGGCCTCCTCCTTACCCCGTCCGCTATCACCCAACCCGACACCCGACGCTAATTGGGTAGGTGGGGTGTTGATGTTCATACCTTGTCGAGGCTGCGTGCTCGTGGGTGTGCTCCCAGCCGCCTCCAGACGAAGCAGACTCTTTGGCCACAACAGGACCCACCCAGCATTGCAACAATCACCAAGCCGCCGCGATGTCTCGTCGTCATCCCCCAGTAGTACTGGAGGAGGCAAATTCTCGTGGCCCGGTTTGACACTGGCCACGGAAACCTTGAAGACGCTCGGGGGGATCGGCCGGCTGTGGAACAATGGTTCCTTCGGCTCCATTATCGTCGCCTTCCCCACGTCCACCTTCTGATCGTCGATGGTGTACAATATGGTGCACGGGGTTTCCTCGGCCTGCAAAGAAAAGTCTGCGACGTGAGACATCCGAAAGGCAACGAAAAAGGGAGATTATACATTTATATTGAAGGGGGCCGGTGTGACAGATACCGTGAGGGCGTCGAGCTCAGCCAAAGAAGAAGCACTGCCTAGCACGTCCAGTGCAGGAGCCGGTGCGGCAGCCGGTGCGGGAGCAGGTGCAACTGCAGGTGCTGGTGCAACGCTAGTCGAGCTGCTCCCCGCCAAGAAGTCAGCAAGGGAAAAGTCCGCATTTTTTTCTGGATTTTGCCTGGTCCAATTGAAAACGGCCGGAACCAAGGTAGTAGAAATATCTACAACCACCTGTTTTGCGGCAGCTACCGCTGTTGCGACTGTCTGAGTTGATTTCTTCTCAACCGCAATCTCAACCCTCTTGTCGATGTTTTCTTCATTTAACATCCATCTTTCCGTTCTCTCCTCCGTGGTCTCACGGTAGTACTTCTTCCACGTGGCGCCATCTCTGACACCGTGTACGCATCCATACGACGGTCGAGTATCCACCGGTTGTCGTTTCAATATGTTCAACGCCCGGTTGAATGGAGTGTCCCACTTGGGCCTCACCAATGCCTCAGACGGCGAGTCGCTTTCGGCCGCAATCCTGTGCTGCTCTCTCTGCAAAAGGCACAACGATCGTTTACAAATATGACTAATGTGTGCAGTCGAATTGATCAGAAACTAAAATTACCAGCAGTCTTATGAACTCCGTAATGACCGTTGTTGTCTCGTAAACCTTTTTCACTGGGTCCCAACGGTGTCGGGCCCTGAGGACGTCACGCTCCTGCGGGACGGTGAACTCCGCCAAGGGGTCTGCGATGCCCAGACTCGTGGCTTCCGCGTCCTCCTTGGCCCATTTGGACCTCTTTCCACCGTAACCACGGCTTCCGAGGTGGTGGCTCCCAAAGTTCCTCTCTTGAAGCCCCTTCATGTACTTAGACTTTTTTTGGCATCTTCGGCCTCGCAAGCCTCCTTGAATATTTGAAACTGCTCTTCCGTGATTGTTGGATTATCCTTTACAATCTCGGAGTAGGGTTCCTTCTTGTCGATGATCCTTGCTTTCACTCAATTTTTCCAGGCGGCCAACGCGTCGCTAAACTTGGTCATGGCGTGTTTGTTTATCTTCTTCATTGCCGGGTCCTCATCTGGATCTTTATAATCATTCTCATTCCGGCTCGGGAACAAGAATATCTGGTGAAACTTCTTTAGGAGGGAGCTCCTCATATTTTCTATCTTCTATAGTTTCTCATCGTTGATGGTGGCGGTTGTTCGTACGATGCAGCCTATTTGATTGTCGTAGCATCGACGCGCTTCCTCGGGCGCCGTTGGCTCAAAATTACCGTCGTCCACCTTCGTGACCACCACTCTAGTAGTCCTGAGTTTGTTAGGAACCCGTTGCCTCTTTGCTTTCGGTTCTACACCGGCTCCGCTCCCCGAGGCAGCGCCGGTCTCAGTCTCAGCGCCGGTCTCGATGCCGGTCTGAGTATGAGCACCGGTCTCAGTCTCAGCACCGGCCGCGTGTCGGTCTCAGTCCCCGATGCCACCGGTCGGCCCAGCAATAACATGGGTTGATCGTCGGTAAGGCTAAAAAATTCGTCTGCCGCCCGGTAGGCGTCGTCGCAATCACCAGAACCCTGTCCTTCATCGTTGCTAGCCATGTTTCCTATGATTAAATCTAGTCAATTAATTCTAGACCTAATAAAATGAATAATGACATAAAAAGGCCTATTGTTTTGCAGGAATGTTGACTCCTTCCTGGTGCGGCAAATCATGGGCACTCGATATGTCCTAGTTCATAGCACAAGTCATGCCGAAATTCATGGAAAATTTCGGCATGACCTTTGCTAAAAAGTGGACAAATCGAGAACCTGAAATTTGCCGGAAAAGAAATGAATCAACATTCCGGCAAAACATAGATCACTAAGCATCATTCCCTGGAAACAGTGTCCAAATATACACGAGCAACCACATGTCCAAATTTCGCAAGCTAATTCAAAAACAAAGTGTAGAAGAAAATTCATTTAACTACTAATAGAACAAAATTCAGTTAACTTTAGTGCTCTATAATGATGAAAGGAAAAAAAATTCAGTTAACTACTAATTTCATTCATTTAGGTTATTCATTTAACATCACCTAATTAACTTACTGTACCACTACTACTAGCAGCACTACTAACCTAATTAACCTAGCAAAACTCTAGTGCCCTAACTGAAAAACATCTAATTAACATCTACTAGTACCACTATTGCCCTAACCTAATTAACATCTACTAGTATCACTATATACTATAGAAGAAGCATCTACACTAATTAAACCCTACTGCCCTAACTAACTTTTGCTCTACTAATTTGGCTCTACTATTTTTTTCTCTAAAATGCAGAGGGAGATGAGTGGGGGGAGGGGTGGGGGACTTACAGAGAGGGGAGAGAGGGCGGGCTCGGGCAGGGGCAACGGCGGTCCTGGGCGGGCTCGGGCGGCGGTGAGGTGGAGGGCATCGACGGTGACGTC
This sequence comes from Aegilops umbellulata, assembly GCA_032464435.1. NCBI lineage: Eukaryota > Viridiplantae > Streptophyta > Magnoliopsida > Poales > Poaceae > Aegilops > Aegilops umbellulata. Next base: position 546,139,978 of record CP136055.1, on the reverse strand, counting down.
GAGAGCGGCCTCGGGCGGCGGCGGTGAGGCTGAGGGCGGCCTCGGGCGGCGGCGGTGAGGATGACGGCGGCCTCGGGAGGAGACGGTGAGATTGCGGGCATCCACGCCGGCAGGAGACGGCGGCGAAGTAGGGCGACGACGAATTGGTGAGACGGCGGCGAGGGCGAGGGATTTGGGGAAGAAGTGGTGGCCGGGGGGCGGGGGGAACCGATGTTTAAGTGAAACGTAACGGTAGCGAGTTTCCGAAAACGCGCTATAGCTATGTTAGCTATAGCGCGTTTACTAAAAACCGCTACTGCTATTCCTTTCCCCTTTTTTCCTTTTTTCTTTTATTTTTTTTTACATTTTATTTTTTTCCTTTCTCCTTTTTCTATTTCTTTCATTTTAATTTACTTTCTACTTGTTTTTAACTTTATTTTATTTCCGTTAGCAGCAGCGCCTTACACGTAACCGCGCTATAGCTAAGGAGCGTAGCAGTAGCGCTGGGCCAGTATACGCGCTACTGCTAGGTTGGGCTAGCCATGTGCGCCCAGTTCAAACATAGCAGCAGCGCTTTTCGCCAGTACGCGCTACTGCAAAAGTCGTAGCAGTAGCGCGGTTTATTTACGCGCGCTGCTACTAATTAGCAGTAGCGTTTGATTTTGTACGTACAACGCTACTGGTAACATTCTGTGTATAAGGTTTTCCCTAGTAGTGAGTCCCCACTGTTTTTGATGCACTGAAAAGAGAAGCCCCTCAAATGCAATTTCCTATCAAGGGGAATGAGTATACCATGGTCGCTGGTTGTACCGACTTGTACCGTCGGTACAGGACCTGCCTCGTAACTGGACCATAGTCCAGATTTCTGGTACCCCCCTCCCTTCTAGGAAAATAGTTGAATGGAAAGACCGTACAGTACTATAGTGGGTCCAGCAATGATTCAAAACAGAGTACTACAGTGCCACTGTTCAATAAAGTTCACAGCACCTGCAATACATCTGATTACACAAGCATAGGCTCCAATCCCTATATGTGGAGCAATGGCTGAGATAATGTGATCATATGGTCACTGGCGGATCTAGGATTTGACAATGTGGGGCAATCAATGAACAACATTACAATGGCTTGAAAAATATATATAATACACTACACCAAAATTAGTATAATGGACAAACATTGTACTGGTAAATAGAATTTGTAATTTTTGTACGGGGACCATGGCCCCCATAACCCCACCCCTAGATCTGCCAATGCATATGGTAGTATGAGCCATATCGAATTTCCAAAACTTGAAACAAATAGCTAGCTACGATCTGTGTAGTACATTCGGTGGTAACTAACTGATCACGGAAAAAAAATACCAGCCCATCCAACTGGCAGCATGTGCATTCCACATTTACTGACACACTATCTAATTAACTCCTACACCTCCATTGGCTTCGGCTGCCTCTACTACCGCTTCCACTAAAAACTCCTATGCCTCCACTGTTCTAACACAAAACGCTTAGCCTAAGAACCTGCCTTTCACCCCTTCCTTAGTTCGGCGAAGGCAAAACCTGCTTTGCGCGCCTGAGACATCTATGCAAATGTTGGACATACCAGATCATGCAGAAGAGTGTGCAATGTATTTGTAAATATAGTTTATATGATGGTACGTAACTAACTGGGCAAAGGTGCAAGTGAGGCGGATTACCGGAGGGCATCAGCAAACGTGGTGTTCTTCGGATCAAGCTTTGCGGACCTGAGAAGCGCGTCGGAAGCGCCGGCGTAGTCAACGGGATCACCACGGTGTTCTTGCTGATATCGGCTCACGACCGCACAACGAGATCGGTATCCTTGCTGACCTGGGCTTGCAACGGCACAACGGGATCGGCATCATTGCTGCCCGGGACTCACCAGGGCACAACGGGCTCGCGTTCCTCATTTACCCCGACTGGCTGCGCATGGGACCCCCTCATCTGTGCGCACCAACCGGTGCCCACGGCTCAGGAGGGCCCCAACATCCTGACGAAACCACCGCAACAGGGGCATATCGTGTCTTCAGTCAATCTTACTGAGCTACACCCTCCGTAAACTAATATAAGAATGTTTAGAACACTACTTTAGTGATCTAAACGCTTTTATATTAGTTTACAGAGGGAGTACTATGTAAGTTGTACGTGGTCATATGTGTCGTATGTTGCTGGTCATATGAATAAGCTGTACGTGGTCATATGAGTAAGTTGTACGTTTCGTTACTCATCTTCCTTTCCTTTGATGTCTTCGATTGTCATATGTGTCGTACGTTGCTGGTCGATCTAGTGCTATAGGTCTGGATATTTTTCCCCTTCCGTTGTCGCGTCCCTGCCTGTTGAAGATACATGTATTTCCATAATGTGTGCTGCTCATGCACTGGAAGACTACTTTTAAGTTGGGACATCGGGTTGTAGTCAGTTCAACTGGTTGGTCATTTCTAATGCAATTATTTATCTGTGCATGGTTTGGTTTTTGTATTTTGTTCGCGCATCGGCAGACAGCATGACGCGCTGCTAGTTTCCTGAAGCTGTAGCTGTTGGAACTGAATAAGACCCCGAGAGCTCTGCTGAATCGTTGGCAGTTCATCTAGTACTAGTAGGAAACGTGCGCCTTGCTGCACCATTTTTCATCCATGAAAAACAAAATAATAGAAGTACTCAAACAATTTTGTCAAAAACCAACAATTTCAATGACGCCACAAACTAAGAGGAAATTTCATTGGAATTCCCTAGTCCATCAACACCTTCTCACTTGCCTCCCCTAATTACCATTCCTGCATTTGGGCCTCCCTAAAACATGTCTTACTTTAAAAAAATGTCTTCTGTTCTCATGTAACTCATGTTCACTGTTTAGAAACTTCCAAATAAGGTATTAATCAAAATTTATTTTACCCAGACAAACGCATATTGCATATTCCATGCAACAGTCTGCAAGTCACATGCATACAATACTCATCAACTATGATATAACTGCATAACAGAGGTGACTCCTGATAAACTTCAAATCAGCTCTTGATGGTGTTGATGATGTTATCATCTGATGTGCAATAACGGCAACTGATTTAACTTAAATTTCGATTGCTTTAGAAAATGTATGTATGCCTCGATGAGCAAAAGTAATAAAGTAGCACCAAGGCCAATGCATACACAGCTCCCTTATAACATAGAGACCTGAAAGAGTTACTTAACCATCCTCTGAATTTATTTGTTACCAGTACTAAGGAATCAACTAAGGTGCTTTATCTGGTTGACTTCATTGCGAAACCTGGTTCTTGTAAGCCCGAGTGGAATGCATGGCGTAGATAAAGGATTTGGCTTTATGTCTACCTGATTTTTTTAATGGTTAAGAAACTCATGAATCAGATGGATAAGTCCAGGAAATGAGTGAGCTAAGATTAAATAAGCACATACATTGAAGCACATAACTGTCAGCACCTACATGACATATCAAGGTTGTCACTTTTTTAACCGAGAAACAGAAACACAACATGAAATTTCCTCTGGATGTTTCCAGTTGTTCAATTTTTTTGAGGTCTTCTTGTATGTCTATGCACCAGGAAATAAGTCTATTAAGTGCAAATGATGCAAATTTAGAAGACTCTATTGACGGTGTTTATAACATGGCTGGTATCAAACAGGAGCCTGATTCCAAAACAAGACAACATTCAAAATGGGAGGGACGTTAGAAGCCATGAGCAATTAATTGCATGAATGTAAAACGAAGCTGATTGTAAAAATACCAACGACCATGAACACGGTATCTTACATAACCATTTCTAAACTATTGGAATATCAAGAATCCAAATATGCTTTATTAGACTGCTATATGGTCTGTATGATTTTTACTTACTGGATGTGATCCCAGCGAATGACAGGCATGAAGGTAAGATACTATATTTCTTTCATATGTGAGGGCATTCTTTCTACATAAACTTCTCCTTTTAATACCTCTCTTTAATCGTGAGTTTGTAAGTTCAACTGAACCGAAGTATTAATAAGATTATCTTATCACTACAAAATTATTAGTCAATGAACTGTACCCAACAAAAAGAATAAAATTCAATAGACAGTGATAGGAGGTAAATACACTTTCTTACACTTACATTAATGTCGAGATTTAGTAGTACATTTACAATTTACTTTGTATGGTCACAAACATCTTTGGTAACATAGGGGGTGACCACTGCTTTGTTAATTTTTGAACTCCATATTGCTTGACTTGACAACACAGAACGAATGAGGTTAAAATCATCTTGTCATGTGTGCATAAATAACTGCAGATATAAGAACTATGTTGTAAGTTATTGTAGAACAAGCTTTGTTATTTTTCGTATTGCACATTGTTCTACCTGACCACACGGAACAAATGCGGCTAGAAGCACCACATCATGTGCATAAATAACCACGGATAATAGGCAATACCTTATCCCGATACCCGAATGAGAACCGAACCCTAACCCACCCGAATTACCCGGCAATTCTGGTAATTTCGTTCGGTTCGGGTTCGTGTAGGGGGTTAGGGTACCCAAACGCCCAGGGTGACTTACAAATTAGTGTAAAATAATTCCACATCCATATTTCTTTTAAAAAACTGTAGCTAACTGATGACCCACAAGTATAGGGGATCTATCGTAGTCCTTTCGATAAGTAAGAGTGTCGAACCCAACGAGGAGCAGAAGGAAATGATAAGCGGTTTTCATCAAGGTATTCTCTGCAAGTACTGAAATAAGTGGTAACATATAGTTTTGTGATAGGATAATTTGTAACGAGCAACAAGTAACTAAAGTAAATAAGATGCAGCAAGGTGGCCCAATCCTTTTTATAGCAAAGGACAAGCTGGAACAAACGCTTATATAAGGAAAAGCGCTGCCAAGGACACATGGGAATATCGTCAAGCTAGTTTTCATCACGTTCATATGATTCGCGTTCGGTACTTTAATAATTTGATATGTGGGTGGACCGGTGCTCGAGTGTTGTTCTTACTTGAACAAGCATCCCACTTATGATTAACCTCTATTGAAAGCATCCGCAACTACAACAAAAGTATTAAGGTAAACCTAACCATATCATGAAACATATGGATCCAAATCAGCCCCTTACGAAGCAACGCGTAAACTAGGGTTTAAGCTTCTGTCACTCTAGCAACCCATCATCTACTTATTACTACCCAATGCCTTCCTCTAGGCCCAAATAATGATGAAGTGTTATGTAGTCGACGTTCGCATAACACCACTAGAGGCTAGACAACATACATCTCATCAAAATATCGAACAAATACCAAATTCACATGACTACCAATAGCAAGACTTCTCCCTTACTAGTAGAAAAAGGGTCTTTAGTCCCGGTTCATAAGGGCCTTTAGTCCCGGTTCGGGACTAAAGGGTCGTTACTAATGCCCTGACCCTTTAGTCCCGGTTCAAACCAGAACCGGGACTAAAGGCCCTCCACGTGGCCGCTGCCTGGAGGTCCACCTTTAGTCCCGGTTGGTAACACCAACCGGTACTAAAGGAAATTTTCTGATTTTTTTTGAAATTTTTTTGAATTTTTTTATTTTCAAATTTCTGAATTATTTTAACCTCTAATCTCTAATCACCCCTCATCACTGCTCAATTTAATCTCTAATCACCCCTCATCATTCCAAATCATCTAACTTCCCGGATGGTCACCCATCCTCCCACTCCCCCAGCCTAAGCACACTTAACTTCCAGGTTCTATTCTCCCTCGTTTCCAAGTCTGCACTCGTTGCTTTCCTGACAATAGTAAGATGTTAATCCTATTAACCCTCAGGAGTTTAGCTTGAGCATGAAGTCACACATTTCACTGTTTGAGTTTAAAACTATTGTTCTAAAAAACAATAATTATTTAGTAACACTAATATTTCTTGAATAAGTAGTTTGACCATTGTTTGACCATTGTTTGACCATAGTTTGACCAGATTTGACCAAAATTCAAAAAAACTGAAATAATTATTTAATAACACTAATATTCTTGAATAATTATTTAGTAACACTAATATTTCTTGAATAAGTAGTTTGACCATAGTTTGACCAGATTTAATGAAAATTTAAAAAACTGAAATTTGAGCATAACTTTTTTTCCATTTGGAATTTGAGGATTCTACAAATTTGCAAACAGGCCGTAGGCTCTCTCCATCGGATGTTACTTTTCGAGTAGATGATTTTTCATATATAAAACTTTTTAATCCGAGTTCGTATGCAAAAGTTATGCCCATTTTACAAATTCGAGAGAGATTTTGTAAATAAAGTTGAAATTCATATTTGTAAATTTTCCCAACAACTAGACCACATATCACATGGGAAACTTATTTTACTTTATTTTTTTGACATTTCCATCATTTTCTTTTGTTTTTTCTAAAACTGAAAAGGCGGTCCACGGGGGGGGGGGGAGGGGGGAGAGTTTGAAAATGGGACCTTTAGTACCGGTTCGTGCCATGAACCGGTACTAATGCCTCAAAGCCCATTAGCACCGGTTGGTGGCACCAACCGGGACTAAAGGTCTAACCTTTAGTACCGTTGGTGCCACCAACCGGGACTAATGGGCATCGCACCCTTTAGTCCTGGTTCGTAGCACGAAACGGGACTAAAGGGCCCAGGTGAACCGAGACTAATGCCTTAGCCGCATGAACCAGGATAAATGCACCCATTGGTCCCGGTTCTGGACTTAACCGGGACTAATGGGGTTACCCGGCCTGAACCAAAGCCCCCCTTTTCTACTAGTGTAACTACTCACAAAGCATATTCATGTTCATAATCAGAGGGGTAATAATATGCATAAAGGACCTGAACATATGATCTTCCACCAAATAAACCAACTAGCATCAACAACAAGGAGTAATCAACACTACTAGCAGCCTACTAGTACCAATCCCGGACTTGGAGACAAGAATTGGATACAAGAGATAAACTAGGGTTTGGAGATGAGATGGTGCTAGTGAAGATGTTGATGGAGATTGCCCTCTTCCGATGAGAGGAGTGTTGGTGATGACGATGACAACGATTTCCCCCTCCCGGAGGGAAGTATCCCCGGCAGAACAGCTCTGCTGGAGCTCTAGATTGGTTCCGCCAAGGTTCCGCCTCGTGGCGGCGGAGTCTCGTCCCGAAAGGTTGCTTCTCTATTTTTTCTCGACGAAAGACTTCATATAGCAGAAGATGGGCATCGGAGAGCCACCAGGGGGCCCACGAGGTAGGGGCGCGCCCTAGGGGGGGCGCCCCCCACCCTCGTGGACAGGGTGTGGGCCCCCTGGCCTTCATCTTTGGCAGGTATTTTTCATTATTTATTTTAAGGTATTCCGTGGAGTTTCAGGACTTTCGGAGTTGCGCATAATAGGTCTATAATATTTGCTCCTTTTCCAGCCAAGAATTCCAGCTGCCGGCATTCTCCCTCCTTATGTAAACCTTGTAAAATAAGAGAGAATAGCCATAAGTATTGTGACATAAAGTGAAGTAACAGTCCATAATGCGATAAATATCGATATAAAAGCATGATGCAAAATGGACGTATCAACTCCCCCAAGCTTAAACCTCGCTTGTCCTCAAGCGAAAAGCTGATAACAATAAATATGACCCCATCTTTAGAGGTAGAGGCGTCGATAAAAATAAAATACGGACATGAAGGCATAATGATTATTCTCATAACATCAGCATATATAGATATTGTCATATGGTTACTTATGTTCAAGTGATGATCAATTCACAATGCAAAAGTATGAATCAGAAACCTTATTGAGAACCAACAAACTATAACCTCAGTCATTGCAATTTATCATAACATCGGAAAGAGTCTATGTCAGAGCTAAAAAACAAGTCCACATACTCAACCATCATTTAGTCCTTTATAATTGCTAACACTCATGCAATACTTGTGGTTACGAAGTTTTAATCAGACACAGAGAAAGATAGGGGCTTATAGTTTTGCCCCACAACCTCTTACCTCAAGGGTAATGTCAACAATAATAACTCATGCTCCCCTACATCCAATTATATATATATATATATATATATATATATATATATATATATATATATATATATATATATATATATCATGTTCTTTCCAACATGTTGTTCTTGCCAAAGGATAAAATGAAAAAGGAAAGGTGAAGATCACCATGACTCTTGCATAAGGTAGAAGATAATAATAAAAGATAGGCCCTTCGCAGAGGGAAGCAGAGGTTGCCATGCGCTTTTATGGTTGGATGCACAAAATCTCAATGCGGAAGAACGTCACTTTATATTGCCCTTGTGATATGAACCTTTATTATGCAGCCCGTGGCTTTTATTACTTCCACATCACAAGATCGTATAAAGCTTATTTATCCCACACCAATCAATCATACATATTTAGAGCAATTTTTATTGCTTTGCACCGATGACAACTTACTTGAAGGATCTTACTCAATCCATAGGTAGATATGGTGGACTCTCATGGCAAAACTGGTTTAAGGGTATTTGGAAGCACAAGTAGTATCTCTACTTGGTGCTGAGAATTTGGCTAGCATGAGGGGGAAGGGCTAGCTCAACATGTTAGAGGATCCATGACAACATACTTTATCTCAGATATAAGAAAACATAACTCATCACGTTGTCTTCCTTGTCCAACATCAACTCTTTAGCATGTCATATTTTAATGAGTGCTCCCAATCATAAAAGATGTCAATGATAATATATCTATATGTGAAACCTCTCTTTCCTTATTACTTCCTATTAATTTCAACGATGATCAAAGCTATGTCTGCCAACTCCCAACAACTTTTAATCATCATACTCTTTCTATGTGAAGTCATTACTTCCGATAAGATCAATATGAACCTTTTGTTTCTTTTTATTCTTTCCTTCTTTTCTTTATTCACTCAAGATCATGACAAAATAATCAAGCCCTTGACTCAACACTAATCTTCATTATATATAGCTCACGGACTCGATTACATAGAGATCATAAAGCAAAACTCAAAACTAGATCATGCCATAAACTTTATTCTACTAGATCAACATACTACTAATAGGATCGAACTAAGAAAAACAGTAAAGATAGGAGTTGTGATTGTGATACGATACCGGGACACCTCCCCCAAGCTTGGCAGTTGCCAAGGGGAGTGCCCATACCCATGTGATTATGTCTCCTTTGTTGGCGAAGAAGGTGGAGGTGTTGTTGATGATGCGGGTTTGTCGTCCACCTTCCATGGCATAGGCTCACCATCATAGAAGGATGATCAAGTCTCCAGAATCCTCAAATCTGCAGCCAAACTCATCCTTTTGAATCTATATTCATACTCACAATTTTGATTTTGCAGGTCATAGATTTGGGCTTGGAGGTGCTTGATATTCTCATGTAGCTTGAAGATGGCCTCCTCGGTGTTCTTAGCATCCGGCTCGTAGTTGTTGGTGAACTCCGCGAGCATCGTGTGGCTAGCGTTGATTCCACGCTCCACCATCCCCTGGCACTTGAATACTTGTTGTTCCATTGCTTCGAGCCTCGCCTCCACGCTTCTGGTTCCCTTTGGTCCCTCAATATCGCGGATGTGCAGCAACCCATCACGCATCTCAATGGTTTGAGGGTGTCGCAGCACCTCCGCGAGGTAAGGGTTGATTACCTTCTCGAAGAACTTGTCCTTGGAAGCACTTGGGGACGTCATGATGATCTAGATCTGTCAGAAAAATAGCTCGAAACAAGAACAGAGGAGATTTGCGTGATACGGGAGTCAAAACCTTCGGGAGAATATATAGTGAATTTTTACCGACCAAAATACGTATCGTACAAGAAAACGGAGTCTGGAAGGCACACAAGGTGCTCACGAGGTAGGGGGCGCGCCCAAGGGGATAGAGCGCGCCCACCACCCTCGTGGGGACCTCGTGTCCTTCCCGGACTGCTACTTATTTTTCTAATTTTCTAAATATTCCAAAACAGAAAAATATTGCCTTAAAAATTGTTTTGGAGTCAGTTTACTTACCGTAACACATACCTATTCCCTTTTCAGAGTCTGAAATGGTCTGGAAAGTGTCTCGTATGTATTCCTTCGGGGTTACGGTTTCAATAATATTTGTTTCAACATTTATGGGATCACCTGAGATATAATGTTTGATCCTTTGACCGTTTACCACCTTCAGATTCGTGCCTTCGAAGTTGTTGATTTTTATGGCACCGGAATGGTAGACCTCCTCGATAATGTAGGGGCCTTCCCATTTAGAGAGAAGTTTTCCTGCAAAAAATCTTAAACAAGAGTTGTATAGCAATACATAATCACCTACGTTAAACACACGCTTTTGTATCCTTTTGTCATGCCATCTTTTAACTTTTTCTTTAAACAACTTGGCGTTTTAATAAACTTGGGTTCTCCATTCATCAAGTGAGCTAATATCAAATAACCTCTTCTCACCAGCAAGTTTGAAATCATGGTTGAGCTCTTTGATAGCCCAATATGCCTTATGTTCTAGTTCGAGAGGTAAGTGACATGCTTTTCCATAAACCATTTTATACGGAGACATACCCATAGGATTTTTATATGCAGTTCTATATGCCCATAATGCATCATCAAGTTTCTTGTACCAATTCTTTCTAGACCTATTGACAGTCTTTTGCAAAATTAATTTGAGCTCTCTATTACTCAATTCTACTTGACCACTAGACTGAGGATGATAAGGAGATGCAATTCTATGATTAACATCATACTTAGCAAGCATTTTACGGAAAGCACCATGAATAAAGTGTGAACCACCATCATCCATTAAATATCTAGGGACTCCAAACCTCGGAAAAATAACTTCCTTAAGCATTTTAATAGAAGTGTTATGGTCAGCACTACTAGTTGGAATAGCTTCTACCCACTTAGTAACGTAATCAACAGCAACTAAAATATGTGTATATCCATTAGAGGTAGGAAAAGGTCCCATATAATCAAAGCCCCAAACATCGAATGGTTCAATAACAAGTGAATAATTCATAGGCATTTCTTGACGTCTACTAATATAACCAATTCTTTGACATTCATCGCAAGACACGACAAACTTACGGGCATCCTTGAAGAGGGTAGGCCAATAAAAACCTGATTGCAATACCTTATGTGCAGTTCTATCTCCAGCGTGGTGTCCTCCATAAGCTTCGGAGTGGCACTTGCGTAGGATCTGTTCCTGTTCATGCTCAGGTACACAACGTCTAATAACACCATCTACTCCTTTATAAAGATGTGGGTCATCCCAAAAGTAATGTCTCAAATCATAGAAAAACTTTCTCTTTTGTTGGTATGTGAAACTTGGTGGTATGAATTTAGCAACAATGCAATTAGCATAATCAGCACCATGGAGTACTATGAGAAGTACTTATAACATTTAATTGTTCATCAGGAAAGCTATCATCAATAGATAGTGGGTCATCAAGTACATTCTCTAACCTAGATAAGTTGTCTGCAACGGGGTTCTCAGCTCCTTATATCAACAATATGCAAATCAAATTCTTGTAGCAAGAGAACCCATCTAATAAGTCTAGGTTTAGCATCCTTCTTTTCCATAAGATATTTAATAGCAGCATGATCAGTGTGAATAGTTACTTTAGAATCAACAATATAGGGTCTGAACTTATCACAAGCAAATACAACTGCTAAAAGCTCTTTCTCAGTAGTAGCATAATTTCTTTGAGCATTGTCTAGAGTCTTACTAGCATAATGGATAACATTTAATTTCTTATCAACTCTTTGCCCTAGAACAACACCTACATCATAATCACTAGCATCACACATAATTTCAAAGGGTAAGTTCCAATCAGGTGGCTGAACAACAGGTGCAGAGACTAATGCTTTCTTAAGTATTTCAAATGCTTCTACACAATCAGCATCAAAGACAAATCGTATATCTTTTTGCAATAAATTAGTCAGAGGCGGAGATATTTTTGATAAGTCCTTAATTAACATCCTATAAAATCCGGCATGACCAAGGAAACTTCTTATACCTTTGATGTCCTTGGGACATGGCATATTTTCAATTGCATCAACCTTGGCTTTATCAACTTCAATACCTCTTTCAGAAACTTTATGCCCCAAGACAATACCTTCATTAACCATAAAGTGGCACTTTTCCCAATTCAAGACAAGATTAGTTTCTTCACATCTCTGCAAAACTCGATCAAGATTGCTCAAGCAATCATCAAAAGAAGATCCATAGACGGGAAAGTCGTCCATGAAAACCTCACAAATCTTTTCACAAAAGTCAGAGAATATAGCCATCATACATCTTTGAAAGGTAACAGGTGCATTACATAAACCAAAAGGCATACGTCTATAAGCAAAAGTACCAAAAGGGCAAGTAAAAGTAGTTTTTGATTGATCTTTAGCCGACACAGGTATTTGAGAGAATCCGGAATAACCATCTAGAAAGCAGTAATGTGTATGTTTGCATAATCTTTCTAGCATTTGGTCAATAAAAGGTAAGGGGTAATGATCTTTCTTAGTAGCCTTATTTAATTTGCGAAAATCAATTACCATCCTATAACCTGTAATAATTCTTTGCGGGATCAATTCATCTTTATCATTAGGAACAAAAGTAATGCCTCCCTTCTTAGGGACATAATGGACAAGACTTACCCACTGACTATCAGCAACAGGATAAATTATACCTGCCTCCAAAAGCTTTAGTATTTCTTTTCTTACCACTTCTTTCATTTTAGGATTCAGACGTCGTTGAGGGTCACGAACTGGCTTGGCATCTGCTTCCAAATTTATTTTATGTTGACATAGAGTGGGATTGATGCCCTTAAGATCATCAAGAGTATATCCAATAGCAGCACGGTGCTTCTTCAGACTTTTCAATAGTCTTTCTTCTTCATGTTCTGAAAGGCTAGCACTAATAATAACATGATATATCTTCTTTTCATCAAGATAAGCATATTTAAGATTATTAGGCAACGGTTTAAGCTCAAACACGGGATCACCCTTGGGTGGAGGAGGATCCCCTAAGATTTCAACAGGCAAATTGTGTTTCAGAATAGGTTCCTGCTTAAAGAATAATTCATCTATTTCCCTTCTTTCATTCATGAACATATCATTTTCATGGTCTAGCAAATAATGTTCTAAAGGATCACTAGGAGGTACGGCAATAGAAGCAAGACCAATAATTTCATCCTTACTAGGCAATTATTCTTAACGATGTTGTTTACTAAATTTAGAGAAATTAAACTCATGAATCGTATCATCCAAGCCAATAGTAACAACATTCTTTTCGCAATCTATCCTAGCATTAATAGTGTTCAAGAAGGGTCTACAAAATATAATGGGACAAAAGCTATCTTGTGGAGAACTGAGAACAAGAAAATCAGCAGGATATTTAGTTTTCCCACACAAGACTTAAACATCTCTAACAATTCCCACTGGTGATATAGTAACCCTATTGGCAAGTTTAATTGTGACATCAATACATTCTAACTCAGCAGGTGCAATTTCATGCTTAATTTCTTCGTATAAAGTATGCGGTATAACACTAGCACTAGAACCCATGTCACATAAGCCATGATAACAATGATCTCCTATTTTAACAGAAATAACAGGCACACCTACCACAGGTCTATGTTTATCTTTAGCACAAGGTTTAGCAATTCTAGCAATTTCACCGTTAAACTGAATAACATGCCCATCAATATTATCAGACAAGAGATCTTTAACAATAGCAATATTGGGTTCTACTTTAACTTGTTTAGGAGGTGTATAAGTTCTAATATTGCTTTTACGAACAACAGTTAAAGCTTTAACATGATCCTTTATTCTAACAGGGAAGGTGGTTTCTCAACATAAGAAGTAGGAACAATAGGATCATTATAAGTGACAGTCTTTTCTTCAACTTTAATAGGTGCAGCTACTTTTACTTCTATGCGAGGATGATATTTAAACCACTTCTCCTTGGGGAGATCAACATAAGTAGCAAAGGATTCACAGAAACAAGCTACTGTCTGAGAGTCAAGTCCATATTTAGTGCTAAACTTACGGAAAATATCGGTATCCATAAAAGATTTAACACAATCAAACTTAGGTGTCATACCTGACTCCTTACCTTCGTCGAGGTCCCAATCTTCAGAGTTGCGTTTAATTCTATCCAATAAATCTCATTTAAATTCAATAGTCTTCATCATAAAAGAGTCAGCACAAGAAGTATCGAGCATGGTTTTATTATTATGAGAAAGCCGAGCATAGAAACTTTGAATAATTATTTCTCTCGGGAGCTCATGATTGGGGCGTGAATATAACATTGATTTAAGCCTCCCCCAAGCTTGAGCGATGCTTTCTCCTTCGCGAGGCCAAAAATTATATATATAATTACGATCACGATGAACAAGATGCATACGGTAATACTTTTGATGAAATTCCAATTTCAATCTTTTATAGTTCCATAATCTCGTATCATCACATAGCCTATACCATGTCAATGCGTCTCCCTTCAAAGATAAAGGGAAGACCTTCTTCTTAGAAACATCATCGGATATACCTGCAAGCTTAAATAATCCAGAAACTTCATCCACATATATTAAGTGCTCATCAGGATGCTTTGTTCCATCTCCTGTAAAAGGATTAGCTAGCAGTTTTTCCATCATACCCGAAGAAAATTCAAAAGGAGTTTCATTTTAATAGGTTCAGTAGGTTGAGGAGCAACTCTTTGCTCTACTGGACGGGGTGAAGATACCCTGAACAAGCCCCTCAGAGGATTACTTTCCATAGTGACAAGTGATAGTAAATTTCAACACACTATATAAATTTTTCCTTACCAAGTTCCACCTACCAAAGGCGCTTCACTCCCAGGCAACGACGCCAGAAAAGAGTCTTGATGACCCACAAGTATAGGGGATCTATCGTAGTCCTTTCGATAAGTAAGAGTGTCGAACCCAACGAGGAGCAGAAGGAAATGATAAGCGGTTTTCAGCAAGGTATTCTCTGCAAGTACTGAAATAAGTGGTAACAGATAGTTTTGTGATAGGATAATTTGTAACGAGCAACAAGTAACAAAAGTAAATAAGGTGTAGCAAGGTGGCCCAATCCTTTTTGTAGCAAAGGACAAGCCGGAACAAACTCTTATATAAGGAAAAGCGCTCCCGAGGACACATGGGAATGTCGTCAAGCTAGTTTTCATCACATTCATATGATTCGCGTTCGGTACTTTGATAATTTGATATGTGGGTGGACCGATGCTTGGTTGCTGTTCTTACTCGAACAAGCATCCCACTTATGATTAATCTCTATTGCAAGCATCCGCAACTACAGCAAAAGTATTAAGGTAAACCTAACCATAGCATGAAACATATGGATCCAAAGCAGCCCCTTACGAAGCAATGCATAAACTAGGGTTTAAGCTTCTGTCACTCTAGCAACCCATCATCTACTTATTACTTCCCAATGCCTTCCTCTAGGCCCAAATAATGGTGAAGTGTTATGTAGTCGACGTTCACATAACACCACTAGAGGCTATACAACATACATCTCATCAAAATATCGAACGAATACCAAATTCACATGACTACTAATAGCAAGACTTCTCCCTTGTCCTCAGGAACAAACGTAACTACTCACAAAGCATATTCATGTTCATAATCAGAGGGGTAATAATATGCATAAAGGATCTGAACATATGATCTTCCACCAAATAAACCAACTAGCAACAACTACAAGGAGTAATCAACACTACTAGCACCAATCCCGGACTTGGAGACAAGAATTGGATACAAGAGAGGAACTAGGGTTTGGAGATGAGATGGTGCTAGTGAAGATGTTGATGGAGATTGCCCTCTCCCGATGAGAGGAGCGTTGGTGATGACGATGGCGATGATTTCCCCCTCCCAGAGGGAAGTATCCCCGGCAGAACGGCTCTGCTGGAGCTCTAGATTGGTTCCGCCAAGGTTCCGCCTCGTGGCGGCGGAGTCTCGTCCCGAAAGGTTGCTTCTCTATTTTTTGTCGACGAAAGACTTCATATAGCAGAAGATGGGCGTCGGAGAGCCACCAGGGGGCCCACGAGGTAGGGGGTCGCACCCTAGGGGGGCGCCCCCTACCCTCGTGGACAGGGTGTGGGCCCCTTGGCCTTCATCTTTGGCAGGTATTTTTCATTATTTATTTTAAGGTATTCCGTGGAGTTTCAGGACTTTTGGAGTTGCACAGAATAGGTCTCTAATATTTGCTCCTTTTCTAGCCCAGAATTCCAGTTGTCGGCATTCTCCCTCCTTATGTAAACCTTGTGAAATAAGAGAGAATAGCCATAAGTATTGTGATATAAAGTGAAGTAATAGCCCATAATGCGATAAATATTGATATAAAAGCATGATGCAAAATGGACGTATCACCAACAACTTCTCAGAGAATAGCAGTACAATTTCAGTTTCATCAATGGAAGCAACCAAATAATGGAAGTTAAACTCGCTAAAGCAATTAGGAAATAACCCAGATGCTGCCATATATTAAAGAATCAAAGGTTAAGATTAAATCTATGTTGCCATATATGAAAGAATGAAGGTTAAGATTAATGATCGGTGCTAAATTTCTAAGATAAACATCAAGTGAGGGTACACACGGTTCAGGTGAGACACGGTACAACTATGACGCAACAAGTTCTGAAGCTGATAGAGATCCCAACCTCTTACTGCAGACCTCATTCTGGATTGGGCGATGGAGGAAGCTGCTTCGACCTCCAGAGCACAGATGGGGAAATGGAGGGTGTTCAGAGCATGACAGGCAGAAGAGCAATGACATATCAGAGGGAGCCGCAGATTAGCCTGGATTTACAGGATGCCAGAGGTTTCGTTTTCACTCCGGTGGTCAGGGCAGGCCTGAGAGCAGCCGATTCATCCTCGCTGATCTGCGCTGACAGCGAGCAATCCTTCCAGCCTTGTCGCCCCCTCCCTGGATTCGGAACGCCGATAAAGGAAGAGAAGCTCAGAGGAGAAAAGGGGGAGGAATTCGAATTCCAGACGATGTCTGGGAAACGCATTCCCTCTTTCCGCCTTCCCTAAGCTGATCGCAGAAAGTTGCAACGAGGTGGATATCACCTTTTTCAGCCAGCTGTGGGAAGCATATTTTAGGATTCCCACCCCGCCGCCAACCACCACATTCACAGAAGACCCCGACCAAAGGATTGAGGCAGAGGCCATGGCTGAGCAAGGGAGAGGGAGAGGGAAATCCAAGAACAAGAATGGACGGGGAGGGGGCAGTAATCCACGAACCCCGGGGTGGGGGCTCGATCAGAATCCCCCCCCCCCAATTCCAATTTCCGTCCGGATACCCAAATCCACCATGGGGTTTACCGAATCATCTCCCAGGAAATTATCCTCCACCACCAGGGCAATGGCAAGGCCCTCCACCCCCGTGGGCTGCACAACAACAATGGTTTGGATTTAGAGGTCTAGGGGGCATTCCACCACCAGGGCCAGGGATCCAGATTCAGCAACCCCAATCACAAGCGCAGATGGGCGGTCAGGGGCAACCGAATTTCCCCAAAGGGCAACCAAACCCTGTAGGCCAACAGAAGCAACAACAGCAGAGAGGCCCGAGCAAGCAAGCGGCGAAGAGGTCTACAAAAACCCTGCTTGACGTTGCGGCAGATCTAAAATCTTACTTAGCTGATATCTGCCTCAACTATGGATATCCTGGTCACCCAGCCGTGGACTGTGCTAAGCCCAAATCCTGCCAAATCTGCAAGATGATCTCCCATATGACTGATGTATGCCCAGTGAGGAAGCAACCGCACTAGACATCAAGATACATTGGAAGCGCAGCCTCTGGACTTGGCTTCTACCATGTGGAGCTGCCTAATGTCAATGCTCAGAGGATTGGAACTCTGCAAAACATTGGGATCGTCTATGTGGAGGAGGGCAGCATTACTAAAGAGGAGTTAGCTGCATAGTTCACCATCATCTACAAAACTAGCTGGTCGTGGCAGATCAAGTCATTAGATGAATGGTCCTTCCTAGTTAAGTTTCCTCCTGAGATTGCTTTGGGCTCTCAAAAGAAGGGGTCATAGTTAATGTGGAGGAATGGAATGGAAAAGTAGAGGCTCAAGCTGAAGGTCAACAAGTGTGGGTCAGGCTCCTAAGATGAATCCCAAGTGGTGTGAATGGGCAGTCCTTGACCAGATTACCTCAGTTTTTGGGCTCTTGATTGATGTAGACTGGGAGCACATGTTTAAAACCTTCTATGAGTCCATCAGGATCAAAGTGATGTGTAAAGACAGTAGTAAGATCCCTCTAGAAAGGCTCTTTTCCTAGATGGAGAATTCTACATGATAGGGATAGAACTAGAACCAAACACTGATCAAAATGGCTATGCGATGAACAACCAAGCTCCTACCAGTGACATGACCAAAGATGCTACTGGTACTGACAAGGGCCAAAGCTTAAAAAACTCTGATAATGGCTCTGACAAAGGTTCCAGGACAAGTACCTCCTCACTTACCTCACTTGGGAGGGGTACTGGAAACCAGGTTGGGTATCAATGTGGGCTTCCAGGGGCAGAAATGGAGGTTGAAATGCTTGCTTCACCAACTAGGCTGATGGACAGTGTGCCACCTCTGCTACATGAAGCTAGGAGGGAGCTTCTTGATCTCATCACCAAAGATCTGCCAGATGAAGAGCAGTGTTTCAACCTGCTTAGAGACATGGACCTGGTTGATGACACTGGGCACTACAACTATGATATAGCTGACTGTGAAGTGGCTGAGGGTGAAGACACTCTTCAAGATCTCCCAGACCAATGACTCCAAGGCCAGAATCAAGAGACTGTTCCACACACAGCGCAGACACATAAAGAGAAGAGGAAATGGGGGCCAGTTCCTGTTACCAGACACAGCGAGAGGGTGGATGTAGGGGTGAGAACCATCCTGGAAAGGGCTCAGAAGCTCAAGGAGGTCCAAAACCTGGAAAAGCCTAAAAGAAAAGGTAATGCCAACAAAAAATCTTTCTCTCTTCTTCAAGATGATAAATTTAGCACTGTAGTTGATATTGTTAGAATCGACACTTCTGAAGTCTTAGCTTTAAAAGTCACTAATGCAAATGACATGGGAAGTGATGATAATTCTCAGAAGACCTTAGGTTTCTCTTCTAAAATAACATCACCAAGACATGTAGTTGACAATAGATTTGTTGACAGTAGTTGTATTTCTAATCTTTCTCTAGATGACATGATCATTGATGAGGAGGTGTGGACTAAAGTGTAGACTGAAGTCCGCAACCATAGAAGGGGCAAGCACTCCAGAAAATGTAGGATTAAATGAATTGTCTCTTCTGCAATGTTAGAGGTATAGATGCCCCTAGTAGAAAACCTCTCATCATTGATACTGTTAACAAGCTCTCGCCTTCTCTGATTGGTTTCCAAGAAACCAAAAAAGAGGTGATTTCTGATTCCTTTCTGAAATCCATAGTAAGTAACAGAGATTTTAGTTGGGTATCCCTCCCTGCTAAAGGTACTGCTGGAGGGATTTTAGTAGGTTTTGATAATAATATTTTTGAATTAATTAACTGGGAGATTAGAGATTTCTCTGTTTCAGCCTTCCTAGTTTACAAACCTAAGCAAGTTAAGATTAGGATCATCACTGTCTATGGTTCTCCATATGAAGAGGGCAAAGATGACTTCATTTCTGAGCTTCATTCACTCTTCATTGAAGATCACCCACCTACTCTCCTAGGGGGAGACTTCAATCTAGTTAGATACCAGTCTGATAAAAGTAATGGTAGAGTAGATCCTAAATGGTGTGATAAATTTAATGCCTGGATAGATATTTGGAGTTTAATGGAAATTAAAATGTCTAGTAGGAAGTTCACATGGGCCAACAATCAGATAGACCTCATCATGTCTACCATTGATAGGCTGTTCTGCAACACTGAACTAGACAGTATCTTTCCTCTTTCATCCTCCAAAGCCCTCCCTAGGATTGGAAGTGATCACACTCCGATCATATGGGACTCTGGAGTAGGGGTGACACCTAGGACCAATATCTTCAGATTTGAAAGATGGTGGTTGATGAGGGAAGATTTCAAACATCTTGTGCAAAAAACATGGAATGAACCTACTAAAGGTTCTTCTGCCATAGAAATTTGGCAGATCAAGGTTAGGAGGTTTAGGAAAGTCTCTAGGGGATGGAGCAAGAATGTTGAAGCTGAGCTCGGAAAAGTTAAAAAAGATCTCATGGATGAATTTGATGTATTAGACATCAAAGCCGAGACATCTGAACTTTCTGAGGTAGATCAGCAGAGGCTCAAATTCCTTACCCTGGAAATCTCTAAGCTTTGGCTAAAGGAAGAAACCAAAGCCAAGCAGAGATCCAGGGACAGAGACATCACAGAAGGTGATAGGAATACAACCTATTACCAAGATGTAGCTAACCAAAGGAGGAGAAAAACAATGGTCCATCATATTGAAGGCCCCAATGGCATAGTCTTCGAGGAGAAAGAGATGATGGACATTGCCTCCAACTTTTATAAAGATCTATTTAGAAAAGAAAGTAGGAAAGGTTTCAAACTCAGGGATGATTTTTTCAAACCTGACAAAAAAATCTCTGAGGAGGAAAACTCCTTACTTCAAGCTGAGTTCACAGAGGAAGAGGTCAAAAAAGTTGTTATGGGCTCATACTCTGATGGGGCCCCTGGTCCTGATGGGCTCTCATTCATGTTTTACCAGAATTTCTGGGATCTGATTAAAAAGGATCTCATGGCTTTGTTCCATGATTTCTTTGTAGGAAATTAGATATCTATAGACTAAATTTCGCCATCATCACTCTCACTCCTAAAGAGAAGGATGCAGTCAATATGAAAAAGTTCAGACCAATCAGTCTACTTAATTGTAGTTTTAATTTTTTTTACTAAAGTCCTCACCAATAGTCTTTCATGCATTTTAGACAGGCTCATAGCTAGTAATCAAACAACCCTCATTAAAGGAAGGTACATCCTAGAGAGTGTGGTTACTGCACATGAGATTTTACACTCTGTTAACAGATCCAAAAATCCTGGCCTAGTTCTAAAGCTTGATTATCAAAAAGCTTTTGACATGGTCAACCTAGATTTTTTAGCAGAGATGCTTAAGCTCAGAGGGTTTGGAGAGCTGTGGCTCTCCTGGATTGATAAAATCACCCAAGGGGGTTCAGTTGCTGTGAAGCTCAATCAAGTAATTGGAGAGTTTTTCACCACTAGGAAAGGACTGAGGCAGGGAGACTCTCTGTCTCCCCTTCTCTTCAACCTGGTAATAGACTCACTCATCAAAATGCTAGACAGAGCTGCCACTGCCAATTTGATTAGGGGGCTTGGGAGTAGGATCTACCCTGGAGGAGTCATTTGCCTGCAATATGCAGATGACACAATCATTTTCTCTGAAGCAAACCATGAGATGGCTAATAACCTCAAAATGGTCCTCCATTGCTTTGAAAAGGTTTCAGGGATGAAGATTAACTATAGTAAAAGTGAATTAGTCCCAATAGGGCTATCTCAAGATGACACTTGTATCTTTGCTGAGATCTTTGGCTGCCCTATTGGTAATTTTCCTATTAAATACTTAGGGGTGCCTCTCCACTATGATAAACTTAGGAGGGAAGATATTCAACCATTGATTGATAAAATCCTTAAAAGGATTGCTGGCTGGAGAGGTAAACTTCTCTCATATAGAGGGAGGCTGATCTTAATTCAAGCTTGCCTAGCTAGTATTCCTATATATCTCCTTTCTTTCTTTAAATTCCCCAAGTGGGCTCTGGATTTCATCAACACTCAAATGGCCCACTGCCTCTGGAGTGATTTTGAGGGAAACAGAAAACTCCACTTAGCCAACTGGGGGATGATCTGCATGAAGAAAGAATATGGGGGATTAGGCATTCCAAACCTTAAAGAAGTCAATATGTGCCTCATCGGGTCTTGGCTCAAAAGGTACATTCAGGGGGAAGGGAAGCTGTGGAAAAAGATAATAGATAGCAAGTATAACACCAGTTCTCCAAATATCTTCTTGAGCTCCTCCACCAATGCGTCCATATTCTGGAAAGGGGTGGTTTCTGTGATCAATAGCATCAAATTTGGATATGGATGGGTTGTAGGGGATGGTTCTAAGATTAGTTTCTGGGAAGATACTTGGATAGGCACAGCTCCCCTTGTTGTGCAATTCTGGGATCTTTACCTAATTTGTGAGGAGAAAAATGTTACTATCCAATCTACCTGGGATGGGGACGCCCTCAAACTTTCCTTTAGGAGGTCTTTTTCCCCACCTATGATGGAGAAGTGGTATGAACTACTAGAAATAGCTAAAAGTATTACTTTCTCTGATCATACAGATGCACTGATCTGGCAATTAGAGAACAGTGGTGTTTACTCGACTAGCTCTCTTTATTCAATCATTAACTTCCATGGGGTGCAACCAGTTTTCATTCCTGCTGTTTGGTAATTATCTGTTCCCCCTAGGATTCACATGTTTCTGTGGCTCCTGGGTATAACAAGCTTATGACTAAGGATAATCTGCTTAAAAGACATATAGATAGAGGTAAAGAATGTCTTTTCTTCTCCTGTGATGAAAGCATCACTCATCTATTCTTTGGCTGTGTGGTGCCCACTGCTATCTGGAACATCATGCACAGTTTCAATGAGAAACCAGACACACTATGTTATGAATCTGTAGCGAAACTGTGGGTTTCTAACAAGAAACATCTAGTTTTGAACATGGTTAATGTTGCGGTCCTCTGGTGCATCTAGAAATTTAGAAACAACATGATTTTTAACTATCTTCCTTGGGTTGATATCAAACAGATAGGGTGGAGAATCCTGAAGACGCTAAGATCATGGATGATAGTTCTGCCGACCCATCAACAAAAAGAGCTAGAAGCCTTTTTGACTCACCTGCTGCATTACCTCAAACAGCCGCTAAGGATAAAAGGTGGATAACCTCACTGGACACACAAGCTTGCTTGGGGGGTCTCAGTCTGTCAGACGATGAAGGACTGACCTTCCCTACCAGCGAGAAGAAGCCAGGGAAGCACAACATCCTCAGCCCGGTCTCAGTTCTGGAGATGGGGGTGTGGTCCCCATCACCCGGGGCGGCGCCGATGAAAAGGGTCAAGAAGATGACGCCAGCGGGCTCAGTGAAACCGAAGCTGCAGATCACGATGTAATTCGTCTCTAGTTGTAACATCCCAAAATTCTAAATTTTGGAATGTTATAATAAATAGATAGATTTGATTGATTGTTTGATTGATTGTCTGAAAGTGAGTGAATTCAAAACTTTTTGAAAGTTAAATGAGAGGGAATAAAAGGACTTTCCCAAACTTTCATATTTGCTTTCTGACCTCCATGAATTCAAATTCTTTTCAAATACAAAACCCTTGAGCGAAGATGATATGACTTCTTCCATTTAAATTAAATGAAAGGATATTTGAAAATAATTGAATTTCATTTGGAAATATTTCAATTCATAAACTTCTTGCAGCTCAATGATTTTCATGAGAGAAGATAAAATGACTTCTTCAAATTATATGAAATATGAGTTGGGAGTTTCAAAGAATTAAATTCAAAGTTCTGTTGAATTTATTTTCAATTTGGAGTTATTTGAGTTTTATTAAAATAATTTTTCTCCAAAAATAAAATATATGGAAATTAGGGTAACAAGATTCCCTACAACCGAAAATTGGAGAGAAATAAATTTGAAATCATTTTGATATTTTGAAAATGATTTTTATTGGATTTTATTAGACCAGTGGCACTCTTTGAATTACCTGAATTTGTGTGAATTTTATTTAATGCTAGGAAAATCTTAATCTTGTAGAAATTGTTTTTCTGAAAATTTTGATATATAATATGCCTATATAAAGTTTTATTTTTATTTTCATTTTTCAGTTTATCACATTCTGTTTAAAAAAAACTACGGGCACGCCTGAAACTAACTGTCGCCCACATGCGCATCAAAGTACCAGCGGGCGCCCTATTTTTTTCTTTATCCTATGGGCCAGGCCCATCCAGCCTTTATTTTCTTTCTTAGGCCGATTTTGTTAAAAAAAAAACTGCAGCCGCAGCGTGCGCACGGCCGGCCGAAGGCCTTTAGGCCCATCCGTCTTTTTTCTCCTCCGTTTCGTTTAATTACGTCTATGTTTAGTCCCATATTGCCTAGCCTTTGACCCCTAAGCCTCTTTTCCATCAATAGATATAGATTCATAGAGCCTCCAAAAATCATCTGATTCAGATTAAATCAATATTTTGGTTTGACTAAATTGTTTAAAGAAAAATATTTTTCTCCTCTCCGGTGCGACTTTTGGGAATTGTCTTCTCTCCCCGAAGTCATCTTTTCTCTGCCTTATAAAGGTATATTTCTTTGTTTTCTTTTTTTACCTCCGTAGTATATTATTTTCTAGACTAATACGATAAAATAATTAGATTATCAATTAGTCTACGTATTTATACATTGGACCTTAGCCGTAGCTATTTTTCTTCCGTAAAACAGCTTGGTTCTGATTTTTCAAACAGCCATAACTTTTTACTCGTTCATCCAAATTAGACGAAACCAACGCCCACTTCTTTGTTATGGTCTCCTCTATCCAGTAAAACAACTTAAACATGTTTTTGAAAATTTAAAATATGATTTCAAACAGATTTGAATTTGAATGTTCTTTTGTTCATAACTTGAGTTTTACAACTCCGTTTTAGTTGATTATTTTTGCTAATCGAAGCTCTTGACCTAAACTTTATGATAAGGCCAAATTCACATAATTTTGGTACTGTTAGAAATTGTTTTATGTTGCAAGAGTTATTTGCTTGGTTTTGATGTTTTCCGAATCGTCTTCTTCGATCTTTCTGATCTTTTGAGTGATTGCTTATGTGCGGTTACCATTGCTTGATTACAATAGATTGACCGGAGTGTGGCGAGTAGAGCTATCAAGAGTTTTGAGTGCGAATCATCTTCATCAACATTGCAGGCAAGTTCACACTTTGATCATACCTTCTCATTGCCCAGTTTTTATTGCATTAGACCAATCCTCACACATTGCATGATTAGGATCTAACTAAACTGTGGGATGGGAAGTAGATGAGATAGTACCTATTACCTATTTTATTATGAAACCCTTGGGAGTTACTCTACGCTGCTTATATTGCCATGCTATGCTCGTAGATGTGGATTGGGTTTTGAGAGTATTTCATGACAGATGTGAGATTGTTAATTAATGGTTTACTTAAGGTGGCAACTTAAACACACATCTGGGTGGATTGAGGCACCTGGGTATTCCAGGACTTGCCTGTCTAGGCACCTGGGTATTCCAGAACTTGCCTGTTTTTCTTTTGGACCGCCACCTAGGCTCAAAGTGATCATGAGATTATTCATACTAGAAACTTCCGTGTGCAGCCACAAGCCATTATGGGCTCTGGCATAGTTGACTAAGTTGTGCGAACTCTTACAGGGTAGACTAGCAAATGTAGGGGAAAGTAGGTGTACCGGTCTATCCAACGTAAGGTGCTAGCGCTTCTGAAAGACTATATCTCGGTAATCCGTTTCTCAAACACCCTGTAGTGCGAGAAACCAAACGGAGGCGATCGAGTCTTGTGGGGAAAAGTGCGCAAACCTCTGCAGAGTGTACAAACTAATCATGATTAGCCGTGTCCCCGGTTATGGACATCTTGAGTATCTAGTTCTTGGATATCCTGTTGATCTCATCATGTTACTCTAATAAATTTTGTTGGGATGTTAATGATTACTTTTAATTGGGATTGATAATGCTGTCAACCATTCTCAATGTTTAACAACCACCATGATAGTTAAATAAATTTATTCCTTTGTAGTAGGGAAAAATTGGTTTTTCGCAAAAACCCTATAACGAGCTTTTTCCACCAGCCATATATGCATGTAGTAATAGCCATTGTTCATCATTTTCTCTATGGTGTGAATTTGCTAGTACATTCAATGTACTGACCCATTTCGGGCTGCAACGTCTCATGTTGCAAGTTTTCTTACGACGAGTAAGTGATACGTTAGGGTTACGATTTCTACACTCAACTTTGCCGTTGGTGTTGATGGGAATCCACAACCTTGTTGCTTCCGCTATATTGGATGGAGGTAATAGTATTTACGTTACTTTATACATGTGATTTACCTCTGTTATAAATCCTTCGAGTAATGTGTGTGTCAGCATACCGATCCAGGGATGACACGTAAGCACAGAGACTTGTCCCATTCGGGTCGGGTCGCTACAAGATGGTATCAGAGCACATGTTGACTGTAGGACGTGACCCTAGAAACTGGCAAGCCATAGGAAAGATTTTTCTCTACTACTTCATTTTCAAAAGAAGATCTTTTACCTCTCTTCTCTTCTGAGTTTATTCAAATATTCCCTTTAGTGAGACTATACCCCTTTCCCCTTTTGACCACTCGAAGATTCGACTGATGAGACCACTCCAAGAAGTACAAGATATCGGACAACCACGACCACTACGGAATGAAGCAGATTTACCGTGCATCTGAATAATGGAAACTACAGTGGTTGAAGACTCCGAAGACTAGGAGATTTGGAGGCTATGAAGAATTACCAGATTTGTATGACCTAGTAAGGCTACCCTTATGGATCTCGGCAGACTATGGAAGTTGTCAATACCTGAGATCAAGGTGTATCGGAGAAAGTCCGAAGCATGGAGAGTTAAAAACTCAAAGTTCTGTTAAGGAAAACCCTAAGGCAGGAGATATCAACTACGGAGAGATAGCTCATGGAAATGACAAGAGCAGAAACATGGCTATAGATGGTATTATCGCCGCTTATGCTATTGCCACCATGCTGAGTTAAGCATGCATATGCATGGAAGACTTGGATGGTAGAAGGCTGATGGAGCACCTATCAGCAAGATGAAGTTTTAACCTTAGCTGGTGTATCACCAGGATCTGGAGTATTACATCAAGAAGTTAAGATGGACCTACAAGAAGCAGTATTTTGATAAGGAAACATTCCGTGAAGAACTTAGGACCAAGAAGCTAAAGTAGCCAAGCTAGAGGAGCAAAACCTTGAGACATCTAAAGATTCATCATGAAGGATCATGGTTCATGTCGAGGTTGATGAAACCCAGAAATTTGGAATGCAACTCCAGAAATATTAAAGGACGCCACAAGAGACTTTGCGTTAACAGAGATGATCTTGCAAAAGAACTTGAGAAGGTCAAGCACGGTCGAAAGAAGCCATTGGAGACATGAACAAGACTTGAAGAGTTTGGCGACTTTGAAGATTTATTGACCTTTAGAAGACCAAACCCCTGTTACACTTACGTTAGATGCGACGTTTGTGAGCTGTCATTTGTTTGTTGTTTTTCCGACAGCCACAATAAAATATGTCTTTTCAAAACCTTTGTTTGTATTGTGTGCATCCCTCTCGACCTCTCCTATCCCACCCAAAACCCATGGACCCAATAGAGGATGAATGGAGATGAGCTCGTATTTTTCTGGACCAATAAGTCAATTGGAGACAGACCGATGGATTCAGAATATGGAGGATCATATGGAGAACAACCCTATAGTCGGAAAGGATATGGCCCAACATGCTCTTCAGTGCTTTGTAAGAGTTGCTGCTACTTGGTGGAAGATGTACCAAACCATCAATGGATGGCAAGGAGTAACCACTTGGAAAGAATTTAAGATGACTCTGCTAAAAATCTCGGTTTGTGTCCCAGAAATTGAAGCCTTCGGGAAAGGATATGAAGAAACCTTGTGCATGCAAGCTCTGTGGAGAAATAGGACACACCCATAAGGAACACAAGGATGAATGCCCTAATTGTGAAGGAAGTCACCCAGCTGAAGAATGCCCAACTAGGCAGGTTACTTGTTTCTTGTGTGAAGGAACTACCCACTACCCTTCTCAGTGTCGCTTTTACCCGATGGTACAAAGAACCATCCAGCAGAAAAAAAGAAGCAATGAAAGGAGCCCTAATGGGAATTCTAAAAGAACCTGCGATGAAGGAAGAGGTGGAGGACACACCCAAAGAGGAACCAATTAAACCCTGCACCAAGTCTTGCTATTCATGTGGAGAAGAAGGACACATCTCCCAGAATTGTATGAAGGGGGATCTAGTAGAATTCCCGACGGAGGAAGTAGAGTATGACCCACAGGAAATAGAAGCCCTGATTGGAATGGAAAAGTCCAGAAAGAGAAGTAGATTGGATTCCAGGAAGGATCTGAGTCATGTCACCTGTTACAAGTGCAAGGAGTCAGGGCACTACATCAACACTTGCCCAAAAAGGAAGCCAAGGACCCAAGGAGGCTATGTGATCAAGAGGAAACCTCGAAACTTGTCAGAAGTATTATGTTTTCGTTGTAATGAAGCAGGGCACTTTGCCAGGGATTGTCCCAAGGAGAAGGAGACTTGCGCTAAATAGTTGAGTTAGCAGCAATGTAAATGTAGTAGTAGTAGTGAGAACATCTCTTCTGTGTTGAGATATTGAGTTGAGGAATGTAATGGAAAAACATGAGATTGTAATAATTTGAGAATCAATAAAGTTAGCAGTGTTGGTACTGATTTGGATTTTATGAGTTACTCTATGAGGAAAGATGTTGACCATTTTCGAGGATATGAGAAATATGGTCTATGGAATATTGGAGCATTTTAAGGGTGGTAGTACCCTATAAGAACCGTTGACCCTGGAAATGATAAGGATATTCCCCTGAGTGGATTTCGGACAAAATGAATACGAGTTTTGTCTCGATATGTGTGATACCCCAAGAGTGTGTGGGATGAAGTTGGAGACCGTCAGTTGTTTGGACCAAATGTGATCAAGGAGTCAGAAGAGAATGTTAAGTTAATTCGAGATAGACTGAAGGTAGCTCAGTCCAGGCAGAAGAGTTATGCAGACTCAAAAAAAAGGCAAGTAGGTAGCCTATGAAATTGGAGACAGAGCATGTCTTCGTGTGTCCCCTCTGCGAGGAGTTAAACGAATTGGAGTTAAGGGAATGTTAGCCCCGAGATTTGTAGGACCATACCGAGTTTTGGAGCGTATGGGAGAAGTGGCCAACAAGTTGGAGTCACCCAAAGGACAGTCAGGAGTTCACGATGTGTTTCACGTTTCCCAGTTGAAGAAGTGCCATGCAGAGATAGGCCAATATTCCCGGGTAAGGACGCTTGACCCTGGAAAGGATAATGATGTTCCACGAAGTGGAGTAGGGACTTCATAAGTGTAAGTTTTTATCTCGGTATGTGGGATATCCCACGAGGATGAAGAGAGAAATTACTATGGGATATAAAGGAGGTATGATGTTGGAAATATGGATCAATGGAAATTCCATGATGAGTTTGAATAATCATGTCCTAGTTTGGTGCCAACAGAAGGAAGGGAGACAATACAATTGGATGGATTTTAAGTATGCTAGGAAGCTGGAAGTTGGATGTTGGATTAGAGATCCGTTGCCCCAATGACGAGTTCAAGGTTTACAAGTGATGAGATGGGTCATAACCCACAGGCCCCAGGACCTGCCAAGACGCAATCACATTCTTGCTAAAGGAAAAACCCTGGAAGAAGTTACGATTTTATCGACAGACAATCTTATAGGAGTTTACGCAAAACCTGGGGGTTGGGAAGGAACGATAAATGTTTGTTTGGCTTGCAGAATCAAGGGATTTTTCCGAACTTGGTTCGTCGACAAGAGAAATTCTGCAATGCTTGTGAGGATGACCAAGTGTTAGAATGCGAGATTCGCTAAACCGTATACAAGGTAATGATTTGGGTGCGGGATGGATTGATCACCATACCGACTTACTCTCATTATTTGCCTTGCTATATGGGATGGTAAATCGATCAAAACCTTGTTTAAACCTTACAATGGTATAAGAATTTTTCCCCTTGTACAAGGCACCTGTTGCCAACCGTAGGTTATATGGTGAGGATCAACCAGACCCATTTCCTACAGGAGAAACCATAAATTGTTGACCGCCATGAGATATCGATAGTTGTTTAGTTTTGGCGCCAGACCCGTCAGCTAAGAAGACCCAGTCTCGGAATAACCTTACCAAGATGAAAGGATAAAAGAATTGAGGAAAAGGTTATGCCATTACCAGAAGAGCCTAGAGAAAGGAATTATACTGAAGATCTGAGAAGACCGGCCCTGTCAAGAATAAGGATGGAGTATATGAGTATTGATGGGACCGTAACAATGTTTCTAAGGGTGGTAGCACCCGAGACCCCAGAGACGATCGATGGATTTTGAGAAGACCACGAGCCTAACCTATTTCTTTCTAGCCTCTCCGAATCTCGAGGACGAGATTCATTTTAAGGGTGGTAGGTTTGTAACATCCCAAAATTCTAAATTTTGGAATGTTATAATAAATAGATAGATTTGATTGATTGTTTGATTGATTGTCTGAAAGTGAGTGAATTCAAAACTTTTTGAAAGTTAAATGAGAGGGAATAAAAGGACTTTCCCAAACTTTCATATTTGCTTTCTGACCTCCATGAATTCAAATTCTTTTCAAATACAAAACCCTTGAGCGAAGATGATATGACTTCTTCCATTTAAATTAAATGAAAGGATATTTGAAAATAATTGAATTTCATTTGGAAATATTTCAATTCATAAACTTCTTGCAGCTCAATGATTTTCATGAGAGAAGATAAAATGACTTCTTCAAATTATATGAAATATGAGTTGGTAGTTTCAAAAATTAAATTCAAAGTTCTGTTGAATTTATTTTCAATTTGGAGTTATTTGAGTTTTATTAAAATTATTTTTCTCCAAAAATAAAATATATGGAAATTAGGGTAACATGATTCCCTACAACCGAAAATTGGAGAGAAATAAATTTGAAATCATTTTGATATTTTTAAAATGATTTTTATTGGATTTTATTAGACCAGTGGTACTCTTTGAATTACCAGAATTTGTGTGAATTTTATTTAATGCTAGGAAAATGTTCATCTTGTATAAATTATTTTTCTGAAAATTTTGATATATAATATGCCTATATAAAGTTTTATTTTTATTTTCGTTTTTCAGTTTATCTCATTCTGTTTAAGAAAAACTACGCGCACGCCTCAAATTAACTGTCGCCCACATGCGCATCATAGTACCAGCGGGCACCCAATTTTTTTCTTTATCCTATGGGCCAGGCCCAGCCAGCCTTTTTTTCTTTCTTAGGCCGATTTTGTTAAAAAAAAACTTGCAGGCGCAGCGTGCGCGCTGCCGGCCGAAGGCCTTTAGGCCCATCCGTCTTTTTTCTCCTTTGTTTCGTTTAATTACGTCTACGTTTAGTCCTATATTGCCTAGCCTTTGACCCCTAAGCCTCTTTTCCATCAATAAATATATATCCATAGAGCCTCCAAAAATCATCTGATTCGGGTTAAATCAATATTTTGGTTTGACTAAATTGTTTAAAGAAAAATATTTTTCTCCTCTCCGGTGCGACTTTTGGGAATTGTCTTCTCTCCCCGAAGTCATCTTTTCTCTGCCTTATAAAGGTATATTTCTTTGTTTTCTTTTTTTTACCTCCGTAATTTATTATTTTCTAGACTAATACGATAGAATAATTAGATTATCAATTAGTCTATGTATTTATACATTGGACCTTAGCCGTAGCTATTTTTCTTCCGTAAAACAGCTTGGCTCTGATTTTTTAAATAGCCATAACTTTTTACTCGTTCATCCAAATTAGACGAAACCAACGCCCACTTCTTCCTTATGATCTCCTCTATCCAGTAAAACAAGTTAAACATGTTTTTGAAAATTTAAAATATGATTTCAAATAGATTTGAATTTGAATCTTTTTTTGTTCATAACTTGAGTTTTACAACTCCGTTTTAGTTGATTCTTTTTGCTAATCGAAGCTCTTGACCTAAACTTTATGATAAGGCCAAATTCACATAATTTTGGTATTGTTAGAAATTGTTTTATGTTGCAAGAGTTATTTCCTTGGTTTTGATGTTTTCTGAATCGTCTTCTTCGATCTTTCTGATCTTTTGAATGATTGCTTATGTGCGGTTACCATTGCTTGGTTATGATAGATTGACCGGAGTGTGACGAGTAGAGCTATCAAGAGTTTTGAGTGCGAATCATCTTCATCAACATTGCAGGCAAGTTCACACTTTGATCATACCTTCTCATTGCCCAGTTTTTATTGCATTAGACCAATCCTCACACATTGCATTATTAGGATCTATTAAATTGTGGGATGGGAAGTAGATGAGGTAGTACCTATTACCTGTTTTATTATGAAACCCTTGGGAGTTACTCTACGCTGCTTATATTGCCATGCTTTGCTCGTAGACGTGGATTGGGTTTTGAGAGTATTTCATGACAGACGTGAGATTGTTAATTAATGGTTTACTTAAGATGGCAACTTAAACACACATCTGGATGGATTGAGGCACCTGGGTATTCCAGGACTTGCCTGTCTAGGCACATGGGTATTCCAGGACTTGCCTGTTTTACTTTTGGACCACCACCCAGGCTCAAAGGGATCATGAGATTATTCATACTAGAAACTTCCGTGTGCAGCCACAAGCCATTATAGGCTCTGGCATAGTGGACTAAGTTGTGCGAACTCTTACAGGGTAGACTAGCAGATGTAGGGGAAAGTAGGTGTACCGGTCTATCCAACGTAAGGTGCTAGCGCTTCTGAAAGACTATATCTCGGTAATCCGTTTCTCAAACACCCTGTAGTGCGAGAAACCAAACGGAGGCGATCGAGTCTTGTGGGGAAAAGTGCGCAAACCTCTGCAGAGTGTACAACCTAATCATGATTAGCCGTGTCCCCGGTTATGGACATCTTGAGTATCTAGTTCTTGGATATCCTGTTGATCTCATCATGTTACTCTAATAAATTTTGTTGGGATGTTAATGATTACTTTTAATTGGGATTGAGAATGCTGTCAACCATTCTCAATGTTTAACAACCACCATGATAGTTAAATAAATTTATTCCTTTGCAGTAGGGAAAAATTGGCTTTTCGCAAAAACCCTATAACCATAGAGCTTTTTCCACCAGCCATATATGCATGTAGTAATAGCCATTGTTCATCATTTTCTCTATGGTGTGAATTTGGCAGTACATTCAATGTACTGACCCGTTTCGGGCTGCAACGTCTCATGTTGCAGGTTTTCTTACGACGAGTAAGTGATACGTTAGGGTTACGATTTCTACACTCAACTTTGCCGTTGGTGTTGATGGGAATCCACAACCTTGTTGCTTCCGCTATATTGGATGGAGGTAATAGTATTTACGTTACTTTATACATGTGATTTACCTCTGTTATAAATCCTTCGAGTACTGTGTGTGTCAGCATACCGATCCAGGGATGACACGTAAGCACAGAGACTTGTCCCATTCGGGTCGGGTCGCTACACTAGTTCTCCTTGGGTTGCCTGCGAGCAGCTCTCTTCCGAATAATTTGTTTTCATTACTTCCTAGTTCTCTAGTTTGCCTTATTGTACATGCTGGACATGACGTTTTTCGGACCTACCTGGTTTCATGCTGGAACTGGGGAGGGGGGGTTTCCCTCTCCCTGATCTTCTTAAAAAAAAGATCCCAAACAAAGCCATTTCTTATGCTTTCCGCAAAAAAAGCCATTTCTTATGCAACTCGTTTACTCTAGTTGGGCAGCACACAGCAGTCGCTTCATGATGTAGGAGGCACATCAGTTCTTCAAGCTTCATATGCAGGCAGCCAAGCATATTAGCTTTCTTTTTTTAGAAAAGGAAGCATATTAGCTTTCTAAGAGCTCCTTTAATCGCAGCATTGTAAAAACGTATGAATAGAGAAAACACAGGACTGGATGGCGTGCCCATTCAAAAGATGCAACCAACAAACCAAGCAACTCTGAATTACGAGTAGAAGATTAGCATAGCCTCCTCCACAAACTGCACCGACCCTCTCAATCTCAAACAAAGAAGGAAAAGGAACACACCAATCCGGACGGAGATAATCGTAGTAGCCGAAACAGGAAGAATACCGAGACAGACGGCCCGTATAGCGATGGCGACAGCCGCCTCCACCTGCGGCAGGAAGATAGAGTCGTATGCACCGCAGCACAAAAATCTCAGCCGCCGACCACCTCACGCCTGCCCAAATAAAAAATCCCCCCTGACCAGAGTCGCAGCGGGCGATGCAAGGGACACGCACGATGCGGAGAAGGCGATGCGAGGAGAGCGCGCATGGAGCTAATGGCGGCGGGAGGAGCTGTGACCTGTGGGGAGAATCGGAGGCAGCGCCGGCGTTCAATCCTAGGGTTTGCGGGGGCGCCGGCTCGATTGGTTCGTTGGGAAAAATAGCCCGAATGTTGCTGGAATCGGATCTGGATGGGGGAGGCAACAAGGAGATGCGGCCGTGGAGGAGATGGCCGGTGGCGGCGAGAGCTAAGCGAGCAGCGGGCAGAGACTCGGGCAGGAAGAAAATGTTTTTTTAAAGGAACATACAACATTCCATTAATTAACTTGACACGCTGGGCATATCGCCAGCTACAACTTCTGTTACAAACTCTGGGAATTGGCCCAGCCAGGTTTCTAGACAACCATTCCCCATACATGCACCATGCGCAGCTAAAGTGTGCGCCACTTGGTTACAGGCTCTACTACAATATTCAACAGCTACAACATTTAAGCCCACACGCATTTGGAATTTAACATCCTGGAACAAAGAGCCTAACTCTGAGAGATCATACTCTGTAGTAGTGATAGCCTGTTTTAGTACCATTGAATCTGTCTCGAACATCACCTGATGGCACCCCATCTGAACAGCTATATTAGTTGCTTGTTGTAGTGCTGAAGCTTCAGCATGTAGGAGATTTGAGACGTTCTCCAAATTACCTGCACCAGCTGCTAATAGAACGCCATGGTCATTTCGAATTGCAAAGCCCCATCCACCTGTATGTTGTGCTTCAAAGAAGGCCCCATCCGTATTTATCTTCAGGGTTCCAGTAGGAGGCGGCTTCCATTTTTGCTCCATTTTTCTCTTCGGCTCATTTCTTTGCAACCTGGACGAAATACAGTCAATTAGGTGATACTCAATAGATGATGATACTTCAGAGATGGTTCTCATTGTACCACCAATGTTTGCTTTATTTCTTTCATGCCACCATAACCACAATAAGAAACAAACTTTTAAGCATTCCTTCTCCTTGAGTTTAAATATTTCCTCACAAAATGTTTTTGAATCTGTACAGATGAGAAGCTTAAGTCTGATGTGTTCAAGTAATGATACTCTCCAGAGTTCCTTCACTTTTTTGCATTTTAAAAAAATATGACCCCCATCCTCATCAAGTCTCAAGCATATTGGGCATCTGGTGTTAGTAGGGATACCTTTTCGTTGTAGTTTTGTTCGTAGTGGAAGGCTGTTTGTTGCAACTCTCCACAAGAAGTGTAGCACTTTGTTTGGTAGAGGAAGTGCCCACAACTTCTTCCATTCGAAGCTTGAGTTTTCCCTCTCTGCATTAGAGCTTGAAGTTAGTCCAGAGGGTGAGTTTCTCGCTGCACTATCTACAGCCACCCTATATGCCGATTTAACAGAAAAGACTCCCTTTTTATCATAATGCCATCCAAGGAAATCACCTGTTTGTTCTTGTAGGGGTATTTGTAGGATGACTTGGGCATCTTCCGGCCAGAATATTTGCTGGATCAGATCTGCATCCCACTGGTTCGTGATGGGGTTAATGAGTTCAGATACCTTAGTAGTGAGATTCCTTCCCCTGGGCGTGCTAATTCTCCTTGTGCTACCTCTAGGGATCCAAGGGTCACTCCAAAATTTGATGTTCTCACCATTGCCCACTCGCCATATAATCCCTTTTTTCAACACTTGCATCCCTTTTAGTATGCTGCGCCATGTGTAAGAGATACCTGCTACTGGTGTGGCTTCTAGCATTGAGCCATTGGGGAAGTATCTAGCAGCCAAGACTTGTGAGCAGAGTGAATGGGGATTTTGTAGGATTCTCCATGCCTGCCTGGCCAACATGGCTAGATTGAAGAAGTGCAAATTTCTGAAACCCAGACCACCGTCCACTTTTGGCTTCATTAATTCTTCCCGACTTACCCAGTGTATCTTATTTGTCTTGTCCATCTGACTCCACCAGTAGTGCACAATCATTGCACTTAAATCCTCACAAAAAGATTTGGTCAGGTCGAAACATGCCATCGTGTATACTGGTATCGCCTGAGCTGCAGCTTTGATAAGCACCTCCTTCCCTGCCTTCGACAGGAGTTTTTCCTTCCAGCCTTGTATCTTTTTCCAAACTTTCTGTCTTAAGTAATTGAAGGTATTTCTTTTATTTTTTCCCTATGTATACAGGTAGACCCAAGTACTTTCCCGAGGTGCCTTCCACATTTATCCCTAGGATCCTCTTCATATCCTCCTTTATTCTCCCATCAATGTTCTTGTTGAATAGAATGGTTGATTTATCCTTATTTATCATCTGTCCAGAACAAGCTTCATATGTGCTTAGAATTTTATTCACTTCATGCGCCACACTCTCGCTTGCCTCCACTAACAAGAGTGAGTCATCTGCAAATAGGAGGTGGCTGACACTTGGGGCTTGTCTGCAAATCTTTATTCCCTTCAACCTTCCATTAAATTCAGCCTCATTAATCATCGACGAGAAACCCTCCGCACAGATAAGAAAGAGATATGGCGATAGAGGGTCTCCCTGGCGAAGTCCCCTTTGTGGGATGATTACATCGATTATGTCTTTGTTTACCTTGATTTGGTACTTGACTGTGGTGATGCACTTCATAACCAATCTGACCCAGTTTATGTTGAAGCCTAGCTTGATCATCATGTCGTTCACAAACTTCCATTCCACCCTGTCATATGCTTTGCTCATATCAAGCTTTAAAGCCGCGTAGCCCTTTGCACCGCTTCTTCTCCTCTGCAAAAAATGTGTAAGCTCATATGCAAGTAAAATATTATCAGATATCATCCGTCCAGGGACAAATGCACTTTGATTTAGGCTAATGATGTCAGGTAAGATTCCTTTCAATCTGTTAGTTATTACCTTCACCACCACTTTGTAGAGGACATTGCAGAGGCTTATCGGTCTTAAGTCTTTCAGGCTTTCTGGTGTTTGTGTCTTTGGTATTAGCACCACCATTGTATTATTCCAGCCATCTGGCATTTCCCCTCCGTTTAGAACATTCAACACTTCCTTTGTTACCTGGTCACCGACGGTTAGCCAAAATTCTTTGAAAAAAATTGCAGGCATCCCATCAGGGCCCGGTGCTTTGAGGTCCCCAATACTAAACAGAGCTTTCCTCACTTCGTCTGCTGTGTATTCAGCACATAAGATTTCATTCATTCCTTCATGGACTCTTGGCGTAACCGTTTGCAGAATAGTTTCATTGTTTTGTCCTACCGAGGAGGAGAAGAGGCTATAAAAATATCCTGCAATATGCTCCTTCAAGGATTCTTCACCTTCCACCCATCTGCCATCTTCTCTCTTCAGTCTTCCAATTGTGTTTCTTCTTTTTCTTTCTGAGGCAAACGCATGGAAAAAAGTTGTATTTTTATCGCCTGAACGCAGCCACGTGACGTGTGCACGTTGCTTCCAGTGAGTCTCCTTTTGATGTTCTAGTCTGTCAAGTTTCTCCTTCAAGTAAAGCTCCCTAGAGACACTTTCTTGATTTACGAGACCTCTTCTGGTTCCCTCCAGTTCAGCTTTCGTGTGTTTAATCCTTTTGTCCAGATCACCAAGAACATTGTGGTCCCAGTCCTTCAATTCTCGTGCCACTGCCTGTATCTTGTCAGATGCATTATTTTTTCCTCTCAGACTCGCAGCAGCCCAAGCATTTTCCACCACCTTTTTGCATTCTTCTTCTTGGAGCCATCTTGCTTCAAACCTGAATGCGTTTAGATGTCTCCTTACCATAGGGTAGCTCCCCTTGCCTTTTACCCATATGGTGACCGGACGGTGATCTGAGTGCCTCGGGTCTCCATTCACTATTTTATATGCGGGAAAGCGCTGACACCATCTTTGGTTGCCCACTGCTCTGTCTAATCTTTCTTTGATATATTTATTTGCTGTGTGACTATGGTTTCGCCAGGTAAACTTATCCCCTGTGTAGCCCAAGTCTCGGAGGCCGCAGTCAGCTAGTGCGAATCTGAATTTCTCCATGGCTGATTGTGGTCTCTCTGGTCCTCCTATCTTCTCATGGAGGTACATGATTTCGTTGAAGTCTCCTGCACACAACCATGGTAGAGTGAGCTGTTGATTTAGGATGCTTAGTAGTTTCCATGTTACATTCCTTCTCTCACTTGCTGGTTCTCCATATATTCCAGTAAATCTCCATCTAAATCCGTCTTCCTCAGTTATCTCCACATCAATATGGTATCTGGAATAATTGTGGAGCTCTACCTTTATTTTCTTCTTCCACAATAATGCTAACCCGCCACTTTTTCCTTCACAGTCCCTTGCCACCAAGTTACTCATTCCCAACTTCCATTTGAGACTTTCCATTCTCCTTTTATCAAGTTTGGTTTCTGATAAAAAGAGAAGGTCGGGGTCCTCCTGCTTCTGCACATCCAGAAGCCCTCTCACTGCCGGGCCATTCCCCGACCCCCGGCAGTTCCACACCGTGATCCTCATTGGGCCCTGCGGGATTGGTCCGCCAATCCCGCTTTTGCAATTAGCTTTGGTTCTTCCGCCATCATGTTTGTTTCATGACGTCCTCTCATAGCCGAATTTTCAGCTGGCTCCACATCCATCCTCATCTTCTTTTCCAACTCTAGCCCCTCATCAATCTCCATGTCATCTGCAGATCGTTTCTTTGTCTTTGGAGTTGTCTCAAGTTGTGTCTGATTCATTTTCAGCCTATCATGTTTAATTAATTTGACTTTCCTCCCTTTCTTCTTCTCTTCTGGAGTGTCTCCCTCATTTGCACAATTCCTCAAGTTCTTCGGTTTTACCCCTGCTTCCTCCTCCACCTGCTGTGTTATATCTTTGGTTGCAGCTTCATTCATCTTTGGTTGTTTCCCAATTTTGTCGACCTCTTCTTCCCCTGACTCTTGGGAAACAACCATGTAACTTTTCCCCCCTTCTTTGTCAATATTCATTTGTTCTTCCTCGTTTATCCCCTTCTCCTGCATTTCAGTTAAGGGCTCATATCCGCTTTGCTTGCTTGTCGGCTCTCCACCAACCTTCTCAAAGTCTATTAGCTCCAGGGAGTTTCATGAGGACCAAAGTACGGCTGGACATCACCAAGCCGTTGATGAGAGGCGTAAAAGTAGACTTCGACGAAGAGGAAGAAGAAGAATTGGATTATGATGAAATGATAGGGAAGAAAGACAAAGAACAAACAGAGGAAGGGCGAAAGGAAAAGGAGGATAAATTCGTCTCCTTTAAGTACGAGTTTTTACCAGACTTTTGCTATGCGTGCGGCGTAATTGGGCATAGTGATAGAGCATGCAGAGCAAAAAATAAAGCGAAAAAAGGAGAATATGGTCCATGGCTGAAAGCTGAAATTTTTAGGAGGAACCCAAGTGATGAAGAAAAAAGTAAAGGACCTTCTGAAAGGGCAGGCAGCTGGAGAAGCAATAGTAGTCGTAACAGGGGAAAGTTACATGGTAGTGAGGCCATCTCATGGAGGAAGAGCTCTGTTGAAGGTGAAGGAATTGCGGGCTCACACCCTAAGGAAGAAAAAGAGATCACAAGTCCCTTGAGGCTGAAAAAGGACATCACTGATCAACAATCCAAAGGGAAAAAATAGGCAGGAAGAAAATGTTGGAGGAATAAGAGAGAGACTGGTTCACGGGGATGTGTGGGGTAGCGATGGAAAAAAGGCAAGCCGGCTATACCTGACAACTGGGGCCACGGGACAGCTACACGTTTGCCTGCCGAACGATCCCTCGCAAGCCACAATCCATCAGGAGGGTGGTTTCTTTCTTCTTCTTCTTTTTTTTTTTTTGCGGATAGAAGGACTAGTAGCAATTTGGATTATAACAT
Source organism: Aegilops umbellulata (assembly GCA_032464435.1). Lineage (NCBI taxonomy): Eukaryota > Viridiplantae > Streptophyta > Magnoliopsida > Poales > Poaceae > Aegilops > Aegilops umbellulata. Next base: position 546,100,123 of record CP136055.1, on the reverse strand, counting down.
GATCTCATGCTCGAGCAGGCTCGCTTCCTCAGGCCACAACGTTGCATCTTTGTCGGTCCTCACCTTCACCGCTGCCCAAGGAACCATCACCGGCGATGATGTCGTCCAAACCGGCCAGCTGCAGCGCTACTCTCTCTTCGGCCGCGACAATTCTTTTTACCATCCAGGAAGCATGACGAGATGGCCTGCATCCAACTGGAGGCATTCATCTCTTACGTGGCCGCGATGGTGCAACCCTCGTGTTTAACTATGTTTTATCATCCAAACAAGGTTTTGTGTATACTCGTTCCTAACTGTATTATTAGTAAAACTAATTTTCTGAAAAATTCCAACTAAAACGTGTTTTGTTAAAACTAGGTGTTAATCCTATTTATCCAAAGAACCACTTAGAGTTTTAAAGGACTAGCTTAGCTTTGAAGTATGTTGGCCTAAGCCATTTGTTTTATGGGTTTGTATTTTTATATTCAATATATGAAAGTAACATTGATCGGCCTGTACGAAGGAGATACAATATGCTCAAAATTCAATTTTATAATTAAAATTGTAAATACATTTGCAGTATTTTTCAATATATAAAACTAGAGTAACGGTGGAGGAACCACAGTGGTTTTTTATTAAGAGAGTGGTGAGGCTTGAACTCACACCAGCTCATGTGCTTGACAGTAAGCCCCCAAGTCTTTCTTGTATTTTTCAATATATAGATTGACAATACTAAAAGTGAAAATCACATAGTATCGTGGTATTACGATCCGATCCGATGATCTGATACAGCTGACAAGAAAATGATACAACCTAAGTTCCAGCTCAGGTGAATATCTTGCGCAGACGATCTACTGAATAGGCGAACGACGTCACAGTCTCCTCCAGGCAGCGGTTCTTCTCTTCCCGGGTCCAGCTCTGAGCATAGATGTGATCGGGTTAAGACACTGAGAGACACATGGGCAGCAAAAATAAGAGCACGGAATCAAAGCTTTTGGACTTACAGAAGCAACTTGGTTAAGTTTTGTGCGGACATTCTGCAGCAGGTCGGACAGGGTACCTTCCCACTTGTAGAATTCCAGCTCTTTCTTGTTCAGAATCTTGTCAGCAATCTGACATGAATAGAGGGCATGATTACTAGGTTAAACGATATTCATCAATGGAGGAACAGGTAACTCTCGCTCACACCACACTGACAGATTACAGTCTGTCATGATGCCCTGATTTGCATTGGATAAGTAAATATAAGGATTCATGCTCCACAACGAAATGGCCAGCTATAGAATGAATGTAGAAGTATTTACATAGTAGGAGAACGAGATATGAAACAGATCCGTGTATAAAGTGACCCTCAACGGAGTGCATAAAGTAATAGCATGCATACTACTATCTTCTTTGGGAATTTCAATCACCAAAACAAGAAGATTGAGAAGAACCAGTGCCAACAACACATAGTTAACAACATGAACGTTTTGGTATAAGGTTTTGTGCTGAAAAGTGGTACCTTTTTGCCGGTCAGTCGACCTCCAGCAGATTGACCAAAGTACATATTATAGAAGTGACAGAAAAATGCTTGCTGGTCCTTCTCAGACAACTCTTCCAGATAGGAAGCATATTTAGTGTCTGAAGCAGATGGTTCTGGAATTGTGTGACCCTGTTCGCTGAACCATTTCAGATCTTTCTTCAGTGCCTCTGATCTCTCTAACCCAGTATTCTGAAACTCCGCATCTGATAGGCATAGATAACTAGAATGTCAATCAGCAGCATCTAGCTAACAATGATGAAAGAAATGTTCCAGCTCTTACGGCAGGAAAAGGTAGGTAATCTGTCACATAACCACTATGAGATTCCAGTAATTATGCCATTTATTGTTCTATAAGCAGAAATCGAGCCAGCTCGGCTCGACTCGCTAAAGCTCGTTTCGTTAACGAGCTAACTCGACTCGACTCGTTACTAAACCGAGCTCGAATCCAAGATTGGCTCGACTGGTACAACTCGCGAGCTGGCTCGTTTAGCTTGTTAAGCTCGTTAATGATACGAACATCAAAGCTTACGAATATGATCAAAATGATTACTTGGGAATTTAAAATGTACATATTAAACATGTACAATGTTCACAAACAATTGTAATCATGTGCCAACTTAACTTACAATTGTCAGTACCATGTACATGACCATTGACCACAACCAATTGTACATGACCGCAATCATCAGCAAGTTAGTAACATATACATGACCAAATAATTGTAATTTCCTTGAACGTCTAGGTGTTGTGTTGTGCACCTGGGACGCAGGGTGCTTCGCTGATCTTTTGTACTGAGCCTAACGAGTTACACGAGTACTCGTGAGATCGGCTCGTTTAACTCGTTATATAAACGATCTTAAACCAAAGCTTGGCTCGACTCGTTATTCTTCGAGTTCGAATTGATTCGAGTTGAGTCACGAGCTACTCATTTAGCTCGCGAGCATCGAGCTTTTTTTCCAGCCCTAAGCAAAATAAACAAAGTACATGCATTGAGTTAAACTTTCCAGTTCCAACTACGGCGTTTCCTCATCTTGCTCCTTTTAGCTCCAACTTGGTGAGTTTTCTTGCAGCTTTTCAATCATTCATCTTATTGTCTCGTGCTTACCATCTCATGCTAATTCTTTTTCCATGCTTGTAGGTTCACCCATCGATTGGATCCAACAATGTGCCGCTCAACCCCGGTTCTTCTAAAAATCTGCAAGAAAGCCCAGTGACGCCTACTACGGTTCTCAACCTCCGCCTCAGCACCACACTTCGAATATTAGGAGGGCACTGTGACTCTAGGCGAGTTCTCCTAGTCTTGTGCTACTCATGCTTGTGGGTCTTTAATCCATAGATAGCAATCTTTAATAATTTGGGAAATTTTGGAACTTATGAATTATTCATATTGCTATTGTGCAAACCATATGACTACACTTGTCAAAATTTAGAAGTTGTCAAAATCATGTGAGTACACGGTAAAAATCATGTGACCGTTCTCCTATGTTTAGTCTTTTAACTTGTACGAATTTCAACTTGCAAAAAAATCATGTTTAGTCTTTTAATTTGTACATATTTGGAACTTGTGGAAATCCGGTGAGCACACTTGTAAAATTCTATAACTTGTCAAAATCTATAATTGTATAATTCATACATTTGCTTTCATATTTGTAGTATCGCATCATGGATGCCTTTGTCGTTGTGTAGTACTTGTGTTTGATGGATTTTTGATCTTCATGTTTCATGGACAAGTGACTTCAACTTGTTTGATGAATTTGTACATGTTTGGGTACTTCGGAACTCGATGGACTACTTGTGCTTTGGAACTTGATGGATTTGTGCTAGATATGTGTGTGCTCTATATATGTTTCTGCTTCTTTTCAGAATGGTAGAATATATTTATTGTGCTGAATTGCAGGGATTTGAAACAAAACAGCTAAAAAATAAAAATAAAACTGGGGCCTTTACCGAGTGTTACACTCAGTCAAGGTGCCACATGGCAGAATCTAGTAGCATCTGGGCGCCTCTCTGACGAAATGGTCAGGCCGGCAATCGTTTTGTCGAGTGTATTCCGAAATACTCGGCAAAATTTTCACAAAATACACTCGGCAAATAGTCCAGAACCGCCGTGTATTTTGAAAATACACACTGTAAAGTTTTCGAATATTTGTCGTGTGTTTTCTGTAATACACTAAGCAAAGTTTTTGAAACTTTGTTGTGTATTTCAAAAATACACTCGGCAATTTTTTGGAACTTTGCGGTGTATCGGCTTAAACACTCAACAAATATGATGTCACGATGGCTCTCCGTTAGCGTCGACCGGCCGTCAAGGGTGCTTTTTTCCAGAGAGATGCAGAAAGACACTAGGCAAAGACTTTGCCGAGTTCTGGGCTTCATACACTCGGGAAATGTTCTTTGTCGACAATATTTTTACCGTGTCCTATTTGCCGAGTGTAACAGTCGGCAAAGTTTTTGCCGAATTTTATTTTGGGTTTCCCGATCGAGTCTTTTTGATACTCGGCAAAGGTGCCAAATCCAGTAGTGCATGATACATAAGGGTTTCTGCTAAGTATGTCAACACAAATAGGGAGACGGAGGTTGCACTGCAAACAGTGATGTAAAAGAAGCCAGCCATCTAGCCCTGGCTATGCGCCACCGTGCCGCCAGCATAGTGCCTAGCGCCATTTAGAGCACTGATTTTCAAAGATCAATTTGCAAAAAGGCATTGAAAGCCATCAATGAAAAGAAGTCTTCAACTATCATTCTAAATGCAGAGGCTGGGGTAATCCTCCTTTTCAAATAAAGGAAAAAAAACATTCTAGATGGAGAGACTTCACATGCACGAGTAACGACATTTCCAGCCGCGCCCCAGGAAGGCCTCCCCAGGCGTTTTTTTGCGCCGGCGCCGAAAAATCGGCCCAGTCGCACCCGCAGGAGCCCGATTTTCGCCGGTCTGGGCCGAAAACAGCGTCGGCGGACCCAGGCCGAACCCGGCGCGCTGGGGGGCGCCCGGGGGCGCCGGGCGAACTGTTTTGGCGCGAAAAAGCCGCGGGCCCGCCGCGTCAGCTACACGGCTCTCTTCTCGGCCTTTCGTCGTCCTCATCGCCTCGTTTCCCGCGGCGAATCAATGTCAAAGATGCCGCGCTGTCGCGCCGGTCAGCCTGCGCCATTGATACCTCACGGGCGGCGCAGTGAAGGCCGGATGACGCGCGTCCCTCGCCCTCCCTCGCCCCGCCACGCGTACACACGACGGGCACGCGTACGGGCGGCACCTCGGTCTATATAAGACGCGCCCCAGCGAGCTCGGCGATCTCACACTCTCTCGCCGTCGTCGTTCCTTCCTCTCCTCTCTCTCGCCGTCTCCAGTTCATCACACCCATGGCCGAGCGCTTCCCAGGCGACGGCGCGGCGGCGAACGGCTTCGGCCGCCGCCATCTTCACGAGGACGAGGCTCGCCTCCTTTTCGAGGCCAAGTACCCGGTCCCGCCGGACATGCGGGTGCCCGGGGAGTGGAGGATCAGCGCCGGCGGCGTGCCGGTGCCCCCGGTACCCACCGGCGCGGCGCGGCGTGCGGAGATCGCACACATCCGCTCGAACTTGCCGCGTGAGGCGAGGGAGGGGCCACGGTACGTCCCCGACTCCCCGCTCTGGGAGCCTTATTTCCGCCGCCGTCACGCCCGGCAGCTCGAGGCCACCAACGGCGTCGTGCCCTCCGACAGGCTCAACGCCGGACGTCGTCGGTGGTGGGGCGTGCCCGGGCGCACGTTGGAGGCCGTCCTCGAGTACATCGAGGGCGGCAACACGCCGCGCCTCGAGTACCCCGCTCCCCCGTCCTTCTCACGCCGCCGGGGAAGCTCCTGGACCCCGAGGCGCATGGAGACCGGGGGGTCCTCCTCCTCGTCCGGCGGCTCTCCCTGCCTCCACCTCCGCCCCGTCAAGCCGGAGCCCCAGGGCACGCCTGTCAGAGCGCGCACCCGCAGCTCCGGCGTCCGCATCGGCGACAACGCCTCCCCCACCGGCCGCTTCGTCCTCGTCGATCCCAAGCCGGAGCCCGGCCTCCCCGCGGAGTACGAGGAGATAGCCCGGCGCGGCTTCTCCGAAGAGGACGCCCTGCGGTGGGCGCGGGACGACTACCTCCGCGACGAGATGGTCCGGCAGCGCCGGGCCCTGGAGGAGATCGCCGCCCGCAAGCGTGGGCGCGAGGACGAGAACGGCGTCGTGGTCCTCGACAGCGACGACGACGACGACGCCCCCGGACCGTCCAACCCGCCGCGCCAACCGGGGGAGGGATGCAGCAGGAACGGCGGAGGCGTCGGCGGGGGCGACGACGACGACGACGGCGGCGGCGGTGACTACACGCGGTTCTACAGCCTCCTCGGCATGTAGAACTGCGTGGGCGGGCGGCGAGGCGGGCGGCGAGGGGGACGGCAGGGGTAGCCCGCGGTAGTTTTTTTCTTTTTTTTGTAAAATATGTTTAAATTTGAATGAACTAGCCCGTGTTTGCGTCGTGTTTGCGCCAATTTTGAACTTTTTAAAAACCCGTGGGGGCCGCGACTGGGTGGCATCACGCCCCCAGTGCGCGGTTTAGCGCCGGTGCACCCCCAGGGGCGATTTTTTGCCCCTCCTGGGGGGCCAACGGCTGGAGATGCTCTAAGATGGCAAATATAGCTTCCAACATGTTTGCCAGGTAGAGGAAAAACCACTATAGCAATACGTACCGTTATGTGTGAAGCAAACAAATACACCACATCCATATCACAAGCAAATGCGAATAAAAATGCACCAGTTCCAAATCATTTTAGTTGATAATGACTTGATATATGAACACTGTCACTAGAAAATGTTGATGAGATTATTCAAACTGGAAGTGTGAAAAATTGAAGCGAAGTGTTTCCCCTGGAGCATTTTAGATATAAAATATTGTCGAATCACCAAGGAATTGAACATGCCTCTTCGCAACAGGTGAGAACCTACCTACGTTTTATTAAATTTGTGCGGATCCAATCTTGGCTTCATCTAGACCACCTCCAGTGCACACGATATGCCACTAGTTTTAATTCTGAAGTACATCTCATCACAGGTTTATAATAGCAAAAAAAAAAAAAACACAACATTCTGTTGAACATTCAGTGTAATACTACCTGGTTTTACAACAAATTAGGCATGTATTATCTCGAAAGCATCCGCAATAATCATGGCTTAAAATCTTTGAACACCTTAATTTGGATTAGTAACCCATGACTAGTATTATGATATCATATTTTTCGCAAACATTATCAGAAATGGCAAAAATAGTTGCCTGTCTCTGAATCCTGGCTCTTGGTCTGTACATTCGATTTTAGTTTAGCAGAAAGAAGTGTGAATGGATTATTGTGACCAAAATAAACTGCAGCACGAAATCTCTACCTGCCACGCGATAGAGGAGGGAAAAAATTGACTGGTAGAGCTAATTACACAAAACCAGACGGAAGGACGTGTTTGCAGTGACTCACACCATGGGACGGCGGCGCGGTCGACGATGTTCTCGAGCGTCTGGAAGATGAGCTTGCTGTCGACGAGGAAGCGCAGGTAGGCCTCAAGGTTAGGCTCCAGCTCGTTGAGTGACGGTCCCACGAGCTCCTTCTCCCCTTCGCTGGCCTGGTCCTTGGTGTGCATCCGCATCGCCGCAGCCCTCATCTCCTCCACGAAGGTCTTACCGGCCCCTTCGTCCCCTCTCGCCGCTGCCGCCGCTGCGACCATCCTCCTCCGCTGGGAATGAATTTGCACAGAAATCCCCGGCACACGGCGCGCCCCCAACGACACGGACAGGCCGCTGCTGTTCATCCCAGCGGCGGAAACGGAGATAGACACGCGCGGAGAGGAGGCAAGGGTTGCTGCTGCGAGCGCCATGGATGGAGTCGACGATGGCGAAAGGGAAGTGCGGGGGTTAGTGGCGAGATGCTGCCGCGGGTGCCATGGGAGCGGCTTCACTTATTATAGCGCTTGGGTATCGTTCCAGGGAAGGCGAGTCGACGTTGGAACCTGAGCACACGGAGGAGCACGACACAGATTCTATGACTTGCAGGAGCAAAGTCAGATAAGACTTTGGCGATTCTCAGACATTAGATTTAACATCTGCGGTTCAGATTTGGTCCACGGTGCTTTTTTTTTAAGAAAAGAAGGATGATCCTGGCTTCTGCATCTGGGAGATGCATACGGCCATTTTATTGATTATTCTTGAGGACCTTACAAAGTATTACAACAATATACCTGAATCTGCCATCTTGGCATCATATGCCACTACTCCTACCATATGATGAAGGGACGCTAGCTGGGCCAAATACCCAGTCCATTCACCTAAGCCTATCATCAAAAGTCAGAAGCCCCAGCCGAGCCACATACCGGGTCTGGGACATAAACTGGTCTGACGCACTCACATGTGTCGTCGCCGTCATCTTCCATCGGTCCGTCTTTAGAGCAGATATTGAGGCTTCTACCTTGTCAGGCCACTCTGCCATCGACGCCACCATGACGCCAGACAGCAACCTCCTCCTGCGCGAGTCCATCACCGCGCATCGGGCGCCGAGTCTCCACTGCACCACGCCGCCGAGAGCCGTCGTCATCAATGTGTAGGATGAAGCACCGCTCCACCAAAAAAGTCGCCCACTGGTCCCCCGATCCCATGTACGCCTCCAAGAATGACGCTCCCAAGGAGGAAGCGACACCAACGCGCCGCCGTCATCTGATCTACTGATTTAGGGTTTCCCCTGAAGGTAGCGGATAGAGGTCTGGAGCTCTCCACGGCGATGCCTTCAAGAAGGTAATGACACAAAAGAGTGCCACCAACGCCGGTCTTAGCATCAAGCCGACAACTAGGTTTTCACCCGGATCCGCTCGAGGAACCTCCATCAAGCATCGTGTGCACGGGTCGCCGCCGATCTGAGCCGCCGCACGTTGAGCAGGTCGCACCGGCCAGATCAGATCTGTCCGATGGGCAAATCACACATGGCGCCGACCCAACCACCAGGCCCTCCATGCCGCCACCGCCAAACCAAGGTCAGACGGTCCATCGCCGCCGACCCGACCGCCGCCGCCGAACGCAACCAAGGCCGCTGCCCGAAGTAGGGCCAACCACCACACCCGCCACCATACGCCCTAGGCCGAGGCGGCCGCCGCGCCGCCGCCGGAAGGCAGGCCCACAATGCCACCAAGGCCAGATCAGCCGTGCCACCACACACCGCGAGGCTCCGCACCGCCCCCATGGTGCAGGAGAGAGGGAAGGCCCCCGCCACCGCCGTCAGCCCCCGGGCTATAGGCCGGTGGCGTCCTTCGGCGGCGGCGGAGGGAGGGGTAGAAGGACGGGGAGCCCCCGGCGGCTAGTGTTGTGTCCCGCCCGAGTCGCCCGAGCGGGGGCGACGTGGGGGTGCGGGTTAACAGAAGAGAAGAAGATGAATTTCCACGGTGCTTTTGCTAGTACAATTTGTATCACAATCCACCGTGCACTCAAGTTTTGATCCCCGCATCTACACGTATCGCTCCCAGCCGCGGGGATTTCTCCTTGTTCGAAGGATTGAAAGGACGATCCCTTCGCCGGTATATATCCACGCATACTGTATTTCAATCCATCAGCGTTCCACCGTCCAGAGAGCATTGCGTTAATGGTGGAGAACTATTGGAGAGGTGTTGGGCATCCCTAGACGGTCCTAGCTAGAACTTTCTTGTATGCCTTGTGCGTGAATACCATTCGCGGATAGTGTTTTTATCGGTAACACGACAGTGCGAGGAGAGAGTTAAGAACCTTAGATGGCGGCTTGGACTTAAACATTGTATTGTGCATGATAGTAAAGGCAAAGGAGCTGGTATAGCATTGTTTTGGGATTAAGGCATTGAAATAAAAATGCTCTCATATGGTGTGAGGTACATCGATGTCACTATCCGTGACGATCACCATCGTCCGAAGTGGCGGGGAACTTTTGTGTATGGGGAGCCTAGAAGTCAAGATAGACACTTTATGTGGAGTTTGTTAAGGAGGATTAAACCAAATGTTGGCATACCTTGGCTCATGATCGGTGACTTCAACGAATGTATGTGGCAACATAAGCATTTTTCTTCAGCTCGAAGATTAGAAAGTAAGATGGCAAATTTTAGCGAGCTTTTGTCTTAGTGTGATCATGATTTTTGTTGTGGAATGCTATCTAGCATAATCTCAATATGGCATGAATATTAAGATACGAGTGATTCAAGACAATAGTCTATCATATTTTACATAAAAACATCAATACTCAGGAATACCAACAAACAATCATGTCTTTCAAAATAGCAATGCTAAAGGACACCATCCCTACAAAATCATATAGCCTTGTCATGCTCCATCTTCTTAATATAAAATATAAATCATGTACTACCCCGGTGTCAGCCAAGCAATTGGTTTATACTTTGTAACGCGCTTCAGCTCTTTTAACTCTCACGTAATACATGAGCGTGAGCCATCAATATAACACTATGGGTGGTATAAAATGCGGTGTTTGAGGTTTATGTGGAGAAGACAAAAGGGAGAAAGTATCACATCGACTAGGTGGATCAATGGGCTATGGAGATTCCCGTCAATCGATATCAATGCGAGGAGTAGGGATTGCCATGCAACGGATGCACCAAGAGCTATAAGTGTATGAAAGTTCAAACTGAAAAACTAAGTGGGTGTGCATCCAACTTGTTTGGTCATGAAGACCTCGAGCATTTGAGGAAGCCCATCACCGAAATATACAAGCTAAGTCTATAATGAAAAATTCCCACTAATTATATGAAAGTGACAATATAGGAGACTCTTTATATGAAAAACATTGTGATACTTTGAAGCACAAGTGTGGAAAAGGATAGTAACATTGACCCTTCTCTCTTTTCTCTTTTTTTCTCCTTTTTTTACCCTTTTTCCGTTGGGCTCCTTTTGGCCTCTCTTTTATAGAACAGTCTCATGGACTTCATCCCCACCTTAATTTGAGTACTCATTAGTCTCCACCATTCTTTTCCTCACTAGGGCAATGCTCTAATAATAATGATCATCACACTTTTATTTATTTACAACTCGATAAAACTAATACATGGTGACTCTATATGAATGCATCTGGCCGTGTACCAGGATGTGCAATGATCTAGCGTAGCAAAGATATCAGAAAAGAGACAAGCCATGAAAATATCATGCTAGTTATCTTATGATCATGCAAAACAATATAACAATGAATGATCAAGTCATGTATATGATGATGATGGAATTTGCATGACAATATATCTCGGAATGGCTATAAAAATCCCATAAGGCCTTATACAATGCAAGGTGCATAGGAGAGGTCCTTGAAGAAATGAACCAGGCTTTTCTTAAACACTGGTGCTTATTTATACAGGGCGGACTCTTAATTAAGCGTCTCTCCTATAGAAATAGGGACCAGTGCTTAAACAAAATCTGGTTTATTTTTCTAGCACCTCCCTAAGCACCTAGCATTGTACAAGGCCTAATAAATAGGTATGGTGACTGTTTTGAGGAGGTTACAAGGAGGGCTTATGCACCGGCAAAAGTTACGCGATACTAGAGAGGCTAGCAATGGTGGAAGGGCAAGAGTGCGTATAATCCATGGGCTCATATTAGTCATAAGAACTCACATACTTATTGCAAAAGTTTATCAGCTCTCGAAGCAATGTATTACTACACATGCTCCTTGGGGGGAGGTTGGTACGAGTTAACCATCGCGCGCGCCCGACCTTCAAGCAAAGCAACACAATCAAGGTTAAATTGTGCTCCAATTTCATTGCATAACGGAAATTATACGTGCATACTTCAGAAATCACAAACCTTAACACCAATATTCTTACTAAACCACAATAATTCAATATTACCTCCCACATATTACCATCTCTATATCGCAAAACTATTGCCAGGAATCAAACATATCATATTGAGTGATCTACAAGTTTCATGTAGAATTTTATGACTAACCATCTGAATGATCAATTTCTGTTGACTCTCTAAATAGATATAAATGAAGCATGCGAGTTTAATTCTTTTTTACAAAAGACTTGGTTGTGCTCTAACAAATATAAGTGAAGCTGATGTGGACATACTCACCATGGATACATATACAAATATTATACAACATATTTGTCAGGTGATTTCTAATAATAACTATTCAATTATTATTTTTACTATTGGACACATAAATACTACATATTTTTATGCTTTATGCAGAATTATTGGAAACACGTACACACTACGGATTAGAAGGCGAAATTATACTCAAGATTTCAAAGCATATGAGTATACAAGTTCTAAAAGTAAATGCACGTGGTCAAGCGAAGCAAGAGGGGCTCATGTACGTGCATGCACAAAACCAAGACTAGTCAAGACATCATACAAGGGATCTCCAGTACGTGCATGTTTGCATTACGTACACCTGCACGTGCAAGACACAAGTTGGCCCCTGAGCATGTGTACGCATGGGCTGGGCCATAAGCATCAATGTCCAATACACAAAGGCCGAGGCCTGTCCACCTTTCGTCAGCGCCGAGGAAACCCAGGATAACACGAATCAGCCACCGACCGAGGGTCCTCTAATAAATAGCTAGTCGTGTTTAGGGTTAACATTCGGGTTTTGTTTAGAGAAGTTTAGCTATATCGCTATTTTTGTTTGTCTTCGCTCGTAGCGGCTAGTGCGACCGTCAAGACATACTATCGAAACCCCGTCTTGTGAGATTAATCTCATCTATCCTATTCGCAATTTTGAGATTGCTTGGCTATTATTTTCTTGCATGTTCTTCGATTTGCTTGCAGGAAAAATCCTTCATGGATAGGTCGATCGCGCCGTTGGCTTGGTCGATAACGCCATGGAGTTGGTTCAACGATTGCCATGGATATCAGTCGTGTACGGTTCTCCCTGTACGGTTGGTAGCCGGATCGTGAGGGTCAAGTCCCACCCAAAATCGTAGTTATCTCCCTCTCATTGAAAGATCGGGCCCCAGTTCACATTAGAAGCAAAAGAGCATTCTACAAATAACGGTTTTCTATGTAGACAAACAAAAATCCAAACTTCAATTGATATAAGTGAAGCACATGAAGCATTCTATAAAGCCATACTCAAAAGATATAAGTGAAGTGCAAAGAGCATTCTATAAATCAACCAAGGACTATCTCATACCAGCATGGTGCATTATTAAAAGAAAAATAAAAAGCACACGACGCTCCAAGAATTTACGCATATCATGTAAACAAAACAAAAACCGACACATATTGATAATTGTTGTAGAAAGATGGGATGCCTTCCGTCCGCAAGGTTAGCCTCTTGAGTCTCCTTGAATATTTACTTGTGATGCCTTGGACATCCCCAAGCTTGAGGTCTTCACTTCAGTTATTCTTCTCATATCGATACCTCCTCGATCTTCGAACACTTCATCCACACAAAACTTAACCAAACTTTTTATTAGAGGGGTTAGAACATATAACATCAAATCCCATAATGTCCTGCTATAAGATATATGTATAATTATAATCAAACATTACCCATTGTATTCTATCAAGTCAACGGGGCTCAACAAGATTTCAAACATACGCAAATAAAAAACTATGACAACAATCTGTGAAAACAGGATAGTCTGTAAAGATGCAGATGGCATATTTACTTTTGTAACTCAAAAAAATCTATAAAATAGGATAAAATAAACAATTTGCATAGTAGTACTCTGTAAAAATTTCATAAACTTTTGACATTCCAGTAAAAAATGAAAAATCATGCACTACAACCAAAATTTATGTTTTTGCACCGCACACACCAAATAAGCAATCTAATCAACACAAAGGTAAATCTTAGCACATTATTTTTATAATACAATGGATTTGTACAAGGAGATAATTATTTTTGCGAAAAACTTTCATGAAAAAATTCTACATTATTTCCATGAGCATGAACGCAACTATTCAAGGTTGACCCTCACTTCTCCAATGCATAACTTTCCAATCGCTTCTCTTTTAGAAAACAAATTAGGTTCCCCTCTATATTTTTTGTTTTTCAACTTTTCGAAAGCACTCGTAGAAATTAATGACTCTCTAAAACTTCCGGATTGTCTTCCTGGCAGCACTTTCTTTAAAGCCATTAAGCTAGGCATAAAGTGCTCAAGTAGTTGATCCACTCGGATCCCAAGGTATATCAAAGTCAATTTTAACTAAAACAATGATTTTTAATTTAGTAGCAAGCACAAAGCAACATATGGCATGTAACAACAGTATCCAACTCTGTTCTTATGCATCGCCGTGTCATAAAAGACCAATTTATGCACATAAAGTAAAGGCCAATGCATAGTATAAAAAGTTTCTTGCAATTTTATCGTATTGAAAATATAGACAGGCGGAGATGTAGTTCCCCTCTCATAATAATTGCAAGTAGAGTTAGCAAGCACGTGCATATTATATTCATCAAAATCATCATGTGTAATAGTAAAACACAACCCATCAATATAATCCTTAATAAGCGCAAACTTCTCCGGTATAGTATAGTTGGGAGAATTCACAAAGATAATAGGACTATCATGTGTGGGTGCAATAGAAACAATTTCATTTTTATCATAAGAAACTAGAGCAAGTTCATCTCCATAAGCATCATTCATATTGGCATCATGGCCACAATCATAGAAAGCATCAAGTTAATCAAAAAGGGATATTTCAAACGAATCAACGGGGTCATAGCATTCATCGTTTGGTAAGCATGAAGAAAAATTACACAATGTATGAGTTGAAGAGTTACTCTCATTGGAAGGTGGGCACAACTAGCTAATTCACTCATTCTTCCTTTGTTCTTCGCTCTCCTCCTCGTCTTTTTCATCTAAGGATCTCACAGTGTCATCAATTTCTTCTTCCATTGATTCCTGCAAAATATTAGTCTCTTCTTGGACAGCGGAGACTTTCTTAATAAATGCATCAATATCGGCATTATATTTATAATTCTCATAAAAATATTTAAGTATAGATAAATTTTCAGGTTTGTAAACAACATCATCATATTTTTCATGCTATCCAAATGAAGATTCAATTTCACATGCACCCTTAAAAGCGACAAATTCTTTTAGCATAAGAAGCCAATGTTTAATTATCACTAAATTCACATGAAAAGAGAAGTTGTGGAGCCTTTATCTTAGAGTAGCAAGTAATATCATATCTCAAGCATAAATTCCAAGAATACCAATGCAAACAATCAATTTGATCCCATAAGAGTTTCCTTTTTTGAGTCAAGCGATAATCCCTAAAGTATTCACGTTGATCCAACGTTTCTCCCATTATCAAGTTGAATGAGGTTTTCTCAAGAATATCAAAGTAGTGTTTAATATTTTCCACATAACGAGCATCGAGGGTTTTAGGAGGTTCCCCATCTCCATGAGTAGCAAGTACAACTAATTTTTTTGGTATTTCCATATCCATAACTAAAGATATAAAACAACTTAGAACCAAAAATAAATTTTACTTGGAGGTAGAAAATAAAATCTATTTAGTGATAAAGCAAACAAGCACACATGAGAATATTCACCCCATGCATTGCTCCCCGACAACGGCACCAGAAAAAGGTCTTGATAACCCACAAGTACAGGGGATCGTTTGCAGCCTTTTTCGACAAGAGTGTCAAACCCAACGAGGAGCTAAAGATAGAATTTATATTCCCTTCAAGTTATATCAACCACTGATACAACTCTACGCATGCTTAATGTTCGCTTTACCTAGAACAAGAATAAAACTACTTTGTAGGTATAATGGGATAAGTTTGCAAGAACAAAATTAAAGTACTTAGCGCGAATAATACCACGAGTATTTTGCAAGATAAAAAAAGATAGTTGTTTAGTAGAAAGATTTTTGTGACACAAAAGAAGGATTTGTTACCAGGCAATTGATAAATAGACTGGTAAATCATTATTGCATTTCTATATGAGGGAGAGGCATGCACTTATGATTTGACCTCTAGCAAGTATATGCAACTACTAAAGATCATTATGGTAAAACCAAACACTAGCATTAAGTAACAAGTCATCTTTACCCCCATAAGCAACAATCCCCTTACCCGGGTATGTGTTTCCGTCACTAATGCCACCCACTATAAGAGAATCATGAACGTATTGCAACACCCTATAGCGGTAATCCCACACGCTTGCGCGACGTGGAGGGCACCACAGGACAACACCAAAATAAAACATACAACTCAAACCAATCACGCTCATCAATCAACCAATAGGATAAAACGAATCTACTCAAACATCATAGGATAGCCACACATCATTGGATAATAATATATAGCATTGAGCACCATGTTTAAGTAGAGATTACAGTGGGGAGAAGAGTTGTTATACCGCTCCATAGAGGGGGAGAGATTTGGTGATGACGGCAGCGAAGTTGTTGGTGTAGATCGTCGCACGATGATTGCCCCGGCGACGTTCCGGCGCTACCGGGAGAGAGGGGGGAGAGCCCCCCTCCTTCTTCTTCTTCCTTAAACTCCTCCCTAGATGGGAGTAGGATCCATGGCCTCCATAGCGGCAGAGGGGTGAGAGCCCCACAGAGATTGGACCTCTCTCAGTGTTTCTCTTCTGTTTCGCGTTCTGTTTTCTGGCCAAAAACCATTTCTTAAATATCCGGATATCCGTAACTCTGATCGGGCTGAAATTTTAACACGATTGTTTTTGGATAAAAGTGTTCTTGTGGCCGAAGAAGGACCCCAACCGACCTACCAGGTGCCCACTGGGCTCCACGGCACGGCCAGGGGGTATGGGCGTGCCCAGGTGCCCAGTGGAGGCCCTGGGCCCCCGTTTGCGCTGATTCTAACTCCCAAAAATCACATATATTCCAAAAAAATCTCCGTAAATTTTTATCGCATTTGGACTTCGTTTGATATCGATTCTCTGCGAAACAAAAAACAGGAACTGGCACTGGGCACTGGATCAATATGTTAGTTCCAAAAATAATATAAAATGTTGGCCAAAGTATATGAAAGTTGTAGAATATTGGCATGAAACAATCAAAAATTATAGACATGATGGAGATGTATCATAATGTAGTCGAGTTAATTGTTAGGGCTTGATGCCTAGTATCCACTATGTTTAGAGATTTATGTTGCTATGACTTTGTTATGCTAAATACTTGTCACTAGGGCTCGAGTGCCATGATTTCAGATCTGAACCTATTATGTTTCCACAAATATATATGTGTTTCGGATCCTATCTTGCACATTGTATACACCTATTATGTTTATGATCCGAATACCTCAAGGTGACAATAATTGGAATTATTTCCAATGATTATCATAGCTTGAGAAGTTCATCTATTCACTAAATGCTAATGCTTTGTTCCGGTTCTCTATTAAAAGGAGGCATTAATATCCATTAGATTTCCGTATGGACCCCGCTGCCACGGGAAGATAGGACAAAAGATGTTATGCAAGTTCTTATTATAGTCACGTATAACTATATACGAAATACATGCCTACATTATATTAATGAATTGGAGCTATTGTTTGTCGCTCTAGGTTGTATCTGTTACATGATAAATGTCATCCAACGCAACTATCCATCGCTGATCTAATGCCTATGCTTTTATCATATTGGTCTTTGCTAAGTTACTTTCGCTACTGTTGGTGTTACAATTACTATAAAACTGCTAGTGTTAATATTTCTATTACTATTGCTACTGTCCTACTAAATACTTTGCTGCAGAAATATAATTTCCCAGGTGTGGTTGAATTGACAACTCAACTGCTAAAATACATAAATATTGTTTGGCTCTTTTGTGTCGAATCAATAAATTTGGGTGAAATACTACCCTCGAAGACTGTCATGATCCCCTATACTTGTGGTTTATCAATTAGCAACAACATATAATCATTATTTACAACAATAGATTGTAATGACAACAAATACTTATACTCAACAAGACATCATAAACAACAAACATTTAATAAACAACATCACTTTCTTATAAACAAGAGAAAAATCCTTATTTGACACTATCTTAAAATCTGCTTACTTATTTGACATTGGAAATTTTTTTCTTCCCTATTTGACACAAGTTCTAAATTTTATTTCCTATATGACATTTTCATCCATTTTGAGCCTAAATGACACCTGAAAAGACTCTTTTGCCCCTCATATGGTATATGTGTGGGGAGCAATAGTGCACACACGCAGCATCAGTGCGAGGGCAGGAGCACACACGCAGCAACACATACACATGCACCAACACACACGCATGCGCACACACACGCAACAACACGCACGCGCGCGTGCACACACACACACACACACACACACACACACACACACACACACACACACGCAACAACACACATGCAGCAACACACACGCAGCAACACACACATGCAGCACACACACACACATACACACACGCAGCAGCAGCACACACGCAGGCAGCACATAGGCACGCAACAGCACACACACGCGCACGCGCACACGTACACATGCAGTAGCAAACACACACGCAGTAGCACACATGCAGCAGCAGCACACATGTGCGCTTGCATCCACACACGCAACAGAACACACGCGCGCACACACACATACCGCATGAGGGACGAAATTGTCTTTTCAGATGTCATTTAGGCTCAAAATGGACGGAAGTGTCGTATAGGGAATAAAATTTAGGACTAGTGTCAAATAGGGAAGAAAAACTTTTTCAGTGTCAAATAAGGAATCAGATTTTAATATAGTATCAAATAAGGAATTTTCTCTATAAACAACAACAAATGAAAACAACATCACATAGTCATAAACAACAACACAATCATACATTTAGAGTTCACAAATTCACGATAGAGTGTAGATTGTAGAGATAATTTTGAGTTCATCTAGATTTTATATGGGTACATGGGTATGTTGTATGGGTTCTACAATCCAATACCCGTACCCTCTCTACCCGATGGGTTTCAGATTTTCCTATTGACATACCCATGGGTAACATTTTGTTACCATACCCTTACCCTAAATATGGTTTTTACCCACATGGTACGTGGGCAATCACTACTAGGAAAATGCTTATACATAGAATTTTAGGAGTAGCGCCTGTTTGGGCACCCATGCTACTGGTATGTACCAGTAGCGCCGGCCAAAACGGGCGCTACTGCTACTGAATAGCAGCAGCACTGGTTGGCGCGGGCCGCGCTGCTGTTTAGCGGGCCGCCAGGGCCAAAAGGGCAGGCCACTTAGCTGTAGCGTGTGATGTGCGCCGGTGCTATAGCTAGTGGGCTTACCAGTAGCGCTGGCCCATTACCCGCGCTGATGTTAAGCCCACTCCCTCCCCCGCGCGGCCCCTTGCCTGCTCGCGCCCCCCGGCCTCATCACTCAGCTCACTCACACACTCCACACTCCTCCCTCAATCCCCCGCGAGCCGTCGTCGACCCCCGCACGCTGCCGTCCCCCGCGCCGTCCCTCCTCCCTGCTTCGGCCGCCCTCGCCCGCGCCGGCCCTCCTCCCCGCCGGCCGCCCTCCCCCGCGTCGGCCTCCTCCCCCGCCGGCCACCCCGGCCCTCGCACCGGCTCTCCTCCCGTGCCGGTCCCCCCCCCCCCCCCCGCGCCGGCCCTCCTCCACCGAGAGGAACATCCTCCTCCCTCCTTCCTCCTCCTCCCTAGTTTCTTTTGAACCCTAGCAAGTTGAAAATTTTAGGTTTTTAATCTTAGTTGTTTAATCATAGGAAAATGTAGTATGAAACCTAGCTAGTTAATCTTAGGATAATGTAGTATGAATCTTAGGATAATGTAGGTTTTTAATCTTAGTTGTTTAATCTTAGGATAATGTAGTATGAATCTTAGGATAATGTAGGTTTTAAATCTTAGTTGTTTAATCTTAGGTGTTTACTCTTAGTTGTTTAATCTTAGGATAATGTAGTATGAACCCTAGCTAGTTAATCTTAGGATAATGTAGGTTTTTAATCTTAGTTGTTTAATCTTAGGATAATGTAGTATGAATCTTAGGATAATGTAGGTTTTAAATTTTAGTTGTTTAATCTTAGTTGTTTAATCTTAGGATAATGTAGTATGAACCCTAGCTAGTTAATCTTAGGATAATGTAGTATGAATCTTAGGATAATGTAGTATGAACCCTAGCTAGTTAATCTTAGGATCATATTTTGAACTATCACATTTGTTGTTATTTTTTTAGTAAAAACAATTATTCCTGTTATATGCAAATTTGAAGTGGATATATGCCATATTTTGAACATGTCACAATCATAGTTGTTTAACCGAGTGGCCTATGTTTTGCCAGAAATGTCGATTCGTTTACGTTCTGGCAAATTTCAGACGCTCGATATGTCCTGTTTTTAGCAAAGGTCATGCCAAAATTTGCTAAGTGTTTATTAATTTTTTTTCATAATTAAGCATTTTGTTCTCGATGTCGACGATGCCTATCCCGCATCCTCGTCGTCGACTCGGCGGAGGACTCCTGCTTGAGCCGAGGGGCCATGTCCGGGACTGGGCTCCGTCGGGCTGGTACTGGGTTGTGCTACCTTCTGGTGAGCACAGCTTAGTGAGGAGCCAGCCCGTCGTCGACCCGGAGCTTCTTTGGTGGCGGTCACGTGGGCCTGCATCGGTGGAGAGGCTTGAGTCCCCCGCGCAGGTGTTACAGCACCATGTCACGGAGGAGAACGCGCACGTCCAGCGCTACATGGTTGCGTTGGCGAACGGCTAGTTCTCCAATACCTGGAAGATTCTTTGGGGATCTCACCAGAGCTATGATCCGGTGATGGTTCCTTCTCTTTGGGTGTCCACCGCGGCCCACTGAACCTAGAGGAGCTATTATTCGAGATGTATTAGTGATATTATATGATGATCTTTGCTACAAACTACTATATATGTATTCGATGATGGATTATTAATTACCTATTAGTTATTTGCTTATTGAATGCAAAAGATGAGCGTGGTTTGTGCTACAAACTACTATACATGTATTCGATGATGGATTATATGATGATCTTTGCTACAAACTAGGTTCGATTATGATCTTTGCTACAAACTACTATATATGTATTCGATGATGGATTATTAATTACCTATTAGGAAATGCCTGACGACGAAAGGGAATTCGCTATGTGCGAGTATTGCGAAGATGAGCGCAGTCTGTGCGACAGGCCTCACCTGGTAGAAGGTCGGCGCTTCAGCATCAAGCTCCAAGAGACCTTCGATGTTGAAACGGTATGCAACGACGACAAGTGTTTTTTGTTATTTTTTGCACGACTTCTCTGCTTCTTCAACGTGTAATTTCCGTCTTTTACAATTCGACTAGCTTATCCCATGCCATGCAAGACGCTATATCTTGGAGAAGATGGGTTTTGAAGATCATGAAAGCATGGAGACAAAGATAATTCAACTAAGGACCCATCTTGGTTATGATTTTGCTGTAAATCTATACAATTCTGTGAACTCATCCAATTTTGGTTGCCTGAATTGGGAAGTCCTTTGCAAGGCGTATGATTTTCATGAGGGTATGCTTCTCACCTTCGATCTTGGTGATCCTGACATCGACGAAAATAATACGACCATTTGGGTCCTTGTTGACACGCTTCCAGTTCTACCGGTGCGTGAGTTCTCAAGCATATTTATTAAGTAATTTATATTGTTTATTTCAAAATATTTGACAGCTTATTTTCATTCTTCAAAAAATGTACGGAAAATGGTAGACATAACCTACTACTACAATGATGAAGCACAATTAACTTATAAGGAGAAAGATGGTCTTATCACATTTTTTACTAATCTTGAGAATTACAATAGCTATTATAAAACTCCTCCACATTATGGTCAATACGTGTCACTAGTGCACGTGTTGAACTACGGTAACATCAATGGAGATAGCATGGTAAGATTTTCTACTATTACGACATCCGTGCATCTTTTGCATAAATACTTCTAAAACTAAACTACATTGCTAACTACAAAGTTATTACTATGTTTTTGAAAATCCCGATGGATTGTGTGCCTCGTCTGATGTTGCCGAGAGGTCGCGTTGATGTTATGAGCTTACCGCCATCACGGCCGGGTTAGCCGCAGTATCCACATCACTCCTGTCCATACCGGATTTCTAAAAGCGAGGAAGCCATGATAATAAATGATCTCAAAAAATGTTTGAAGCATCGTAGAGAGCTACTTGGAAGCAACATTGTGCGTAAGCCAAGACTTGGAGACAGGATGATCTCCGTTCTTTACTATGGAGAGTCAATTTTCTTTAATGGAGAGTCAATGCCTATCTTGTTTTATGATATTTTACCTAAGAGAGGGTAGAGTAGGTCCTATGAGAGGAGTAGGTCATAGCTAGAATGTGTTATTATGTGCTACAATGTGTTAGAGTTGATGATGATGATGATGAGTTGTGATTATGACTAGTGACCAACTTGTTACATGATATCTCATTGACGAACATTGTTTGGTGGTGATGACAAGTGGTAATGAATATGCTATTTAAACAGACTAGTTCATGATGAGTTGTTCTTGTATAAAAGATATATCTGTTTAAATATGTACAGCACCAAAATGCTAAAAAAAACATAAATTTTAGCAGTGGCGCGGGCCAAAATATTACCAGCAGCGCTCATTTACCAGTAGCGCTCTCCAGTGCCGCGCTACTAGTATCTGAACTTACCAGTAGCGCTGGCCTAAAAAGCGCTACGGCTACAAAATAGCTGTAGCGCCGTAGCAGTAGCCCTGGCGCCTGCGCTACTGGTAGCTCAAAAACCAGCGCTACTGGTAAGGTTTTCCCTAGTAGTAAATGGGTACCCATTACCAGGGATGGGGAAGCGCATCACCGCCAACAGACATATGTTAAGATGATATCCAAAATTTTGAAAATACAAGGAACATATTAGCTTTAATAAATACCAAATCAAATCCAAATTAAAATCATGTAAAAGTTGAGGCATGCATAAGTAAACGCATGGTTTAATCTTAAATGATTTATAGTAGTTGGGGGAAAGTAAGTAAAAAACATTGAAACATATCGAACCAATTAAAAATGATTTAAAAAATCAAGTGTGTGTAACTTGTGTTTAGGGACCTATTGATGGGCTTGATCTATTTTGAAACTTAACTTCATTATGAAGTTTGGCCACGCTTGAAATTTATTTGGAACATCAGAAAAACAATAGCGGTGGGCCCAATGCGATATGCTGCCTCACCTAGGCAGGCCAACTCGTCCATATAGCAGGATGTTGCTGCCATTAGAGGAAACAACTGGCAATGTTGATTTTGTTGTAGTCCTCCTGCACCTGTTTCATTGGTAGTGGCCACGGCTGCCTTCAAGAATTTCTAAATCAACCCATCAAAAGTCCTAATATTCAATGTCATCAAGTAGAAAAAAATGTCCTACATCATCTGATTTTGCAGGCGCACGCTAAAACAATAGCCAAAATGGTGAACATGTGATGGCAATGGATCATTCATTGTTAATAACAATGCCGTGTTTAACAATGAAACCACTAGCAATGTTGATTTTGTTGTTATCCTCCAGCACCAGTTTTATTGGTAGTAGACACGGATTCCGTTAAGAATTTCTACATCAACCCATCAAAAGTCCTAATGTCTAATATCATCTTGCAGAAAAAAAGTACTATAGCATCTGATTTTGCAGGCACACACAAAAACGGTGGCCAAACATGGTGACCTTGTGATGGCGATGGATCGTTTATTGTTAATAACAGAGCCATGTTTAACAAGGAAACCACTGACAATGTTGATTTTGTTGTAGTCTTCTAGCACCTCTTTTATTGGTAGTGGCCACGCCTGCCATCAAGAATTTATGCATCAACCCATCAAAAGTACTAATTTCTAATATCATGTTATAGAAAATAAATGTCCGACAACATATGTAGGCACGCGCAGAAATGATGGCCAAACATGGTGACCTTGTGGTGACAATGGATCATTTACGATTAATAAGAGAGACGTGTTTAACAAGTAAACCACTGGCAATGGTGAATTTTTATAGTCCTCCGGCACCTCTTTGATTGGTAGTGGCCACCGCTGCCATCAAGAATTTCTACATCAACCCATCAAAATCCCTAATGTCTAATATCATCACGTCGAAAAAATGGCCTATAACCTTGCTTTTGCAGGTGCACATGAAACGGTGGCAAAAAATGTCGACCATGTGATGGCGATGGATTGTTTATTTTTAATAACAGAGCCCGACATGAAAACCACAGTCGATGTTTGTTTTATTGTAGTACCCCGGCACCTGTTTTATATATTGGTGGTGGCCACTCACTGGTAGAAAAAAGCCCTTTAGTCCCGGTTCGCAACAGCCTTTAGACCCGGCTGTGCAATCGGGACTAAATATGCGCGACTAAAGACCCCCCCCCTCTTTAGTCGCGCCTCTTACGGACCGCGACTAAAAGCTTTAGTCCCGGTTCTTGTGGCTGACCGGGACTAAAGGCCCGTCCACGTGGGCGCCCGTGGTCCGTCGGGGCGGAGGATCTTTAGTCCCGGTTCTCGTGGCCAACCGGGACTAAACGCCTCCTCCGCAGGTTTAGGGTTTCAGCCCCCCTAAACCTGGTTTCTTTTTAATTTGTAGTGTTTTATTTGTTTTATATTTTATTTTGTGTTTTATTTTATTTTTGATGAAGTTTCAGTACACATATTCTACGCTAATATATACTCCCTCCGTTCCTAAATACTTGTCTTTCTAGAGATTTCAACAAGTGACCACATACGAAGCAAAATGAATGAACCTACACTCTAAAATATGTCTACATACATCCGTATGTTGTAACCATTTGAGATGGCTAGAAAGACAAGTATTTGGGAACGGAGGGAGTACATGCATATGAAATTTCAAACAAGAAGAATTCAAGAGGAATATATAATATATATTCAATCTCGGGTGACCATATACAACTTCGAACAAGTTTCCATACACAATTAGGATGGATGACCATATACAACTTTGAACAAGTTTCAATCTCGGGTATGCATATAAATTTCTTCGTCCTCGGTATAGTGTTCTCCTTTAGGATTGATGACTTCCCTCATGAAAAATCCTGCTAATTCTTCTTGAATTGGTCGGAAGCGAGCTTCTGGACTAAGCCTCCTCCGCAAGTTATCCGTCGCGTTCCGCACGCTATCTGATGCCTTCCGCTCAGTGGTGTGTCTCCGGATGTTCTCACAAACATAGTATCCACATAGATTGGTCCCCGGTGGCTGCTTATCCACATTAACTAACCTTCTGAAATCTAGCTCATGTTTGAATTCATCGACAATTTCTTGTGAGAACCGTCTCCAAACCCTACAGGGCAAAGTAAATTAAATGAATAAGGGAGTTATTAGTTACTTGATATTAGGAAATGAACGAAAGAGCCGATCGATATAGAGCTCAAATGATTGAAAATAATTACTTTTGCAGCATTTTTCTCATGTCGGCCCAACGCTTTGGATCCGAATCCATAGAGTCCGTGATTAGAACTCTGGAGGTGTGAAGTTCAATATTTAGCAGAATCCAGTGGAACCTGCGGACACGTTACATGCACAGTCATGCATAACTCATCGATTAGACATACCATGCATGGAGTAAACAAAAGAGAATGGGCACAAGAGAGAAACACTCACCCAAAATGGTAAGGAAATAGAATATGACTTTTGAGTTGATGCTTTCTAAGAAACTTGTACAGGTCTTTCTCCACGTCTTCGGGGTGATGTTGCAACACATGTCCATTAACGATATGTGGGTCAATGAACCCAACATCATGGATGTTTCTTATTTTGCATTACCAAATCTTCAATCTGCATAATAGCGTACGCAACAATATAGTTAGGACTATATATATATATATATATATATATATATATATATATATATATATATATATATATATATATATATATATATATAGTGCAGGCAATGAAGAACGAGATGAGGTAGAAATAAATCACTTACAGAACGTAGCAACTCAGCATAGATTTGTCGAGGTCGCGCAGATTGAACAGCTGGAACAATTCACTCATATGAACTTCTACAGAGTACCGTTTGGTGTGATGCTCATCTGTAACATCCGCATAAACATTTTCTTTGTCGGCCCATGTTATGCATTGCTTGTACCAACGTAGCAGATTTCGCATTTGTGGTGGTAGACTCTTTTCCTGCGTAGGCTCGACGAGAGGCCCATTCCGCACATATTGTAATGCTATCTCACATGCTGGCGCATCCTCAAGGCCTAAGAAGGCACGAAGAGTCAAACCCATCTCGGACGCTTGTTTCATGGCACCCGTTACAGTCAATCCAAGTGCTGCCGCAGCTGCTATGATCTCGGGGTCCTCTTCCGGACCGGCTTTCACTATGAGCGGGGGGATCGATTGTTTCTTCTGCATCCCGAGCTGGTCAACTTGTTTCCTGCTTTTTTTACTTTCTTCTTTCTCCTCCTTCAATATTTTTGCTTGCCTACGAAGTTCATGTCCATAGTCGTCAGGCATATTCAGCTCGGCTTGGGACGGTGTCGTCAAAAAATCCTTAGCCCACTTCTTTTGCTTCTCAGTGAATACTTGCTTGGGCTCAGGCTCTTTTTTCGCCTTCATATCCGCCTTCCATTTCTCATAATCAGCAGACGCGGCCAATTTGGTTTCAGCTTCACTAAGTTCCCCAGGCCTTGGGAGGAGAGGCTTCAGTGATGGCTCCGGTACCCTTGTGGTCTTAGGTACATAAGGGTCCGGGTTAATAGTTCAGGAGCGGGTTTCCTTGCTGTCCGCCTGCTTCTACTTCTTCGCCGGAGGTGGATTGGGGGGCGTCGTACCCGCCGGAGGAGGATTGGGGGACGTCGTACCCGCCGGAGGTTGTGGATCGGGGGACGGCGTCGAATGGCGTGAAGGAGGTGTAGGTGAACCACCACGACCACCACCACCGCCACTACCGCCACCACCACCACCACCATCGGAGGGGGGTGGACTTGCTAGCCTTGGCGCCTCGCCTGGAAACACTATGTACTTCTTTTTCCATAGAATGTACTGGCGCTTGACATCTCCAAGTCTTCTCTCCCCTTCGGGTGTAGGTTTGTCAATCTCCAGGTCCTCAAACCCTTGGACTATGTCTTCCACCGTGACACGAGCATAGCCATATGCAATGGGGTTGTTGTGGTGGAGTGCTCCAGGTGTACAGGGTAAAGCACTTGCAATTCGAGATCGTCGGTTGTTGACGGTTGACCTCCGTCGACAATGTCCGTTCCTTCACCTTCTTGATCATCGACAATCTCTGTTCCACCGTCAAGGTTCAGATAAGAAGAGACTACATCCTCTTGTTGCTCATATTCTGAGCCCGGCACATAAGGAATCTCGTTGTTGATGATGCCCATTAAATAACGTTCAGCCTCCGGATCCCTAAGCGGCTCGGTTCTATCGTCCGCCATATGTCACTCCTGCATGTAGTAAAAATTCTTTAAGTATAAAGGAATTAAAAAATAAGATTAAGGGGACATAGAGGAGGAGGAATTAAAAAAATAAGATTCTTTAAGTAAAAATTCTTTTTTTCTTCTTCTTCCTTTCTTCTTCCTCTTTCTTCTTCTTCTTCCTTTCTTCTTCTTCCTTTTTCCTTTCTTCTTCTTTCTTTCTTCTTCTTCCTTTCTTCTTCTTTCTTTCTTCTTCTTCCTTTCTTCTTTCTTTCTTCTTCTTCCTTTTTCTTTTTTCTTTCTTTCTTCTTCTTCCTTTCTTCTTCCTTTCTTCTTCTTTTTTTCTTCTTCCTTTTTCTTTCTTCTTTCTTTTGGTTTTCATTTGGTTTTCATTTTTTTCTTCTTCCTTTTTCTTTCTTGTTTTTTCTTCTTCCTTTTTCTTTCTTCTTTCTTTCTTCTTTCTTTTTTTCTTCTTCCTTTTTCTTCTTTCTTTTTTTCTTCTTCCTTTGTTTTTCTTCTTCCTTTCTTTTTCTTCTTCCTTTTTCTTTCTTGTTTTTTCTTCTTCCTTTTTCTTTCTTCTTTCTTTCTTCTTTCTTTTTTTCTTCTTCCTTTTTTTCTTCTTTCTTTTTTTCTTCTTCCTTTGTTTTTCTTCTTCCTTTTTTTTTCTTCCTCCTTTGTTTTTCTTCTTTCTTTTTTTCTTCTTCCTTTGTTTTTATTCCTCCTTTTTTTTTGTTTTTTTTCCTTTTTCTTTCTTCTTCTTCTTCCTTTTTCTTCTTCTTTCTTCTTCTTCTGCCAGCGCGCGGAGGACGGCAGGCAGGGCCAGCGGGCGGTGGGCGGCAGGGCGTCGGGCGGCGGGCGGCGGGCGGCGGGCAAGGGCGCAGGGCACAGGCGGCGGGCAAGGGCAGGCACGGGCGGAGGCGGCGCTCACTGGGGACGGGGGCGGCGGCGCGCAGGGCTTCGGCGTCGGGGCAGGGCTTCGGCGTCGGCGTCGGCGTCGATCGGCGTCGGGGCAGCGCTTCGGCGTCGAGAGAGAGGGGAATGGGAAGTGGCAAAACTGCTTCCACATGGGTGCGTGCCCGTCAACTCCCCGCGGAACTGATTGTCCGCCAGGACCCTTTCCAAAGATGACTTTCAAATCCTTGACCATATCAAATATCTCAGCACCAGTACGTTCCGCAGGCTTCGGCCGGTGATCTGCCTTCCCCTTGAAATGCTTGCCTTTCTTTCTTACGTTATGATTTCGGGGAAGAAATCGACGATGACCCAGGTACACGTTCTTCTTACAATTAACCAAACGTACACTTTCAGTCTCATGTAAGCAGTGCGTGCATGCATTGTATCCCTTATTTGTCTGTCCCGAAAGGTTACTGAGAGCAGGCCAATCGTTGATGGTTACAAAAAGCAACGCTCGTAGGTCAAATTCCTCTCCTTTGTGCTCATCCCAGACACGTACACCAGGTCTGGCCCACAATTGTAAAAGTTCTTCAACTAATGGCCTTAGGTACACATCGATGTCGTTGCCGAGTTGCTTAGGGCCTTGGATGAGAATTGGCATCATAATGAACTTCCGCTTCATGCACAACCAAGGAGAAAGGTTGTAGATGCATAGAGTCACGGGCCAGGTGCTATGGCTGGAGCTCTGCTCGCCAAAAGGATTAATGCCATCAGTATTTAGACCAAATCTTATGTTCCTTGCGTCAGCTGCAAAATCTTTGAAAACTCTGTCGATCTTTCTCCATTGCGTTCCATCAGCGGTGTGTCTCAACTCCCCGTCGGACTTACGGTCCTCTTTGTGCCATCGCAACGACTTGGCATGCTTTTTGTTCATGAACAAACGTTTCAACCGTGGTATTATAGGAGCATACCACATCACCTTGGCGGGAACCCTCTTCCTGGGTTTCTCGCCCTCAACATCGTCACCAGGGTCATCGCCTCTGATCTTATAACGCAATGCAGTGCATACATGACATTCATTCAAATTCTCGTATTCACCGCGGTAGAGGATGCAGTCATTAATGCATGCATGTATCTTCAGAACCTCTAAACCTAGAGGGCAGACAACCTTCTTTGCTTCGTACGTACTGGCGGGCAACTCGTTATTCTTCGGGAACATATTCTTCAACACTTTCAGCAAATTTTCAAATGATGAGTCACCTACACCTTCCTGTGCCTTCCATTTTAGCAAATTCAGTGTGCAGCCCAGCTTTTTCAGACTATTATCGCATCCTGGATACAACGACTTTTTGTGATCCTCTAACATGCGATCTAAATTCTTCCTCTCCTTGTCAGTTTCGCAGCGTCTCCGTGCATCAGCAATGGTCCGACCAAGATCATCAGCGGGCTCATCATGTGCCTCTTCTTCACCTTCACCTAACCCTTCCCCACCTTCAGCATCATCCTCCATGAAAGTATCACCGAAATGATCATGATAGTTGTCATCGATATCATCCCCTTCTTCATCTTCTTCCATTCTAACCCCTCTTTCTCCATGCTTGGTCCAACAATTATAGCTTGGCATGAAACCATGCCGAAGCAGGTGCATGTGAACGTCTCTTGAGGAGGAGTAACCCTTCTGATTCTTACAGACAGCACATGGACAGATAATAAAACCTTGCTGCTTGTTCGCATTTGCCACTACGAGGAAATCTTTCAAACCCGTAGTGAACTCGCCGGAGAGTCGGGGACCGCACATCCATTGCCGATTCATCTGCATTATTATTATATAAAGTATATAATTAACCATCATGCATTTGTTAAACTAACTAGCTAGAAATAATACAAATTAAACAATGAACTACACACATGCGTATTTTATCAATGACACATGAAAGGTTCAAGTTGCTAACCGCGATCGCGGAGGAAAAATAAATGAGAAAGCTCAAGTGTGGCTCGGACACTTCATATCATGTTTGTTTCA
This sequence comes from Aegilops umbellulata, assembly GCA_032464435.1. NCBI lineage: Eukaryota > Viridiplantae > Streptophyta > Magnoliopsida > Poales > Poaceae > Aegilops > Aegilops umbellulata. The sequence continues at coordinate 546,070,363 of CP136055.1, read as the reverse complement.
GACTCTCGGGCATTTCATCAAACACCTTGTGTGCATAGGAGAAACCAAAAGCAAACCCACCACCACCTTCTGAAAATTGTGAAGTGGGCTGAGTGAAGTGGAGTGAGCTGAGTCCTATATATAAGGATGGGCCTTTAGTCGCGGTTGGCCAGGCCAACCGGGACTAAAGCCCCTCCCGTCCGCCAGCTGGATGGGCCTTTAGTCCCGGTTGGCCTGGCCAACCGTGACTAAAGGCCTTCGGGGACCTTTAGTCCCGGTTGGCCAGGCCAACCGGGACTAAAGCCCCTCCCGTCCGCCAGCTGTCGACCGAGCGCGCTGGGCCCAGATAGTTGGTCGCGGGTCTTCTCCCGAACCGCGACTAAAGACCCCTTTGGTCGCGATTCGATTGTTTTGGGGACTAATGGGGGCGTATGGAAGCCTCTTTTTCTACCAGTGACTGCTGCCATCAAGAACTTGTGCATCAACCCATCAAAAGTCCTACCTAATGTCCAATATCATCATGTTGCAAAAAAAAAATCCTATAGCGTCTGATTTTGCAGGCGCACGCAGAAACGGTGGCCAAACATGGTGACCTTGTGATGGCGATGGATCGTTTATTGTTAATAACATAGTTGTGTTTAAGAAGAAAAACACAGTCAATAATGTTGGTTTTGGCAGTGGCCACGGCTGCAGACAAGAAACTCTAAAAATGCCCAATAGCCTCTGATTTTGCAGGTGCGCGAAGAAACTATGGCCAAAGATGGTGACCTTGTGATGCGATGGATCGTTTATTGTTAATAAGAGATATGTGTTTAATAAGAAAATCACAGTCGGTATTGGTTTTGTTGTAGTCCTCCAGCACATGTTTTATATATTTGTAGTGGCCACGGCTGCCATCAAGAATGTGTATCAGCCCATCAAAATTCCTACCTAATGTCCAATATCATCATGTAGAAAAAAAATGTCATACAACCTCTAATTTTGCAGGCACACGCAGAAACAGTGGCCAAGCATGGTGGCCTTGTGATGGTGATGGATCGTTTGTTGTTAATAATAGAGCCGTGTTTAACAAGAAAATGTTTTGTTGTAGTCCTCCAGCACCGGTTTTTTATATTGGTAGTGGCCACGGCTGCGGACAAGAAGGCTCTGATTTTTCAGGCGCACACAGAAACGGTGGCCAAACATGGTGACCTTGTGATGACGATGGATCGTTTATTGTTAATTACAGTCGTATTGAACAAGAAAGTCCTACCTAATGTCCAATATCATCATGTAGAAAATAGATGTCCCACATGCTTTGATTTTGCAGGCGCACAAAGAAACGATGGCCAAACACGATGACCTCGTGAACCTTGTGATGGCGATGGATTGTTTATTGTTAATAATAGAGGCGTGTTTCACAAGAAAACCACAGTCAATGTTGGTTTTGTTGTAGTCCTTCAGCACCTATTTTATATACTGGCAGTGGACACGGCTACCGTCAAGAACTTCTAGAAATGTCCTACATCCTCTTATTTTGCAGCCGCACGCAGAAACAGTAGCCAAACATGGTGACCTTGTGATGACGATGGATCATTTATTTGTTAATAACAAAGCCATGTTTAACAAAGAAACCATATTCAATGTTGGTTCTGTTGTAGTCCTCCAACACCCGTTATATATATTGGTAGTGCCCACGACTGCATCAAGCCATGAAAAATCCTACCTAATATCCAATATCATCAGGTTGAAAAAATGTCCCTTCTTTGTACATGACTACTAAACTCACGTTGAAGTCGCGACTGCAAGATTGAACAATTACTCAATAAGTTAAGTTGTGTGCATGAAGTTAATCATTCAATTTTCTTGCAAAAAAAAATCATTCAATTTAATAGTTATTCAACGTTCAATGGATGCATTGCTTTTCAATGGGCATATGCCACGTCCAGGTAGGCACAAGCGCCCCACAGGAAATCAGCCGTAGAGTGATTGTGCCTATCTTTATCTTTATCTTTATATCTATCTATATCTATACCTAGCTACTAGTTTTGTCTACATATATGCAACATATCCTGTGAATCCGAGGTGTGTCGTCTATCCCTGTGTACCTTCGTTTTCAGTCCCACGATTTAAATCCAATGTCTCACGTGCAATCAAGCAAATATTTACACTTACCTGCCCTCTTTGTAAATATTTACCCCCCTTAAAGCTTGTGATCCAAGATCCCAACCCAAGGCCTCGAGTCGTGCGTCCTTCCCCGGGTCGTCCTTGCCAAATATTGTCCTTCCGTATTCAGCCAAGTGTGCTCATATCTGCAGAATGTATAATGAATGACAATGACAATGGCTTGGCATTTGGCAAGAAGTATCCGCTTTGCTGTTATCAAAAAATTCAGTTACTAATTCAGTTTATGGGTTGGAAAAACAAGTGACTTTCTCAGTCATGTGGTCAAAACATATATTATTCAGTAAAGCTTTTGAACTGCATAAGTGGCCTGGGATGGCTATGTCCCGTGTTGAGATCAAAGGTATAAGCAAAGGTCAATATCATAAGTTTCCTAAACATCTACAAACTTTATTGTGTGCTCCTGGATGATGAAGGTCCGACCAAAAATAAAGAGGAAACAAACATGCATGTATTGCTACTACACAGCATTACAAGTTACCAAGAAACCAGAAATTTAATCATGATTAAATATGTTCAGAAATTTGACATGCATCAAACTTGTCAGAAATCAAGCCAAATTTAATTTGAGATAATGTTAGAATAAATCCGAGGCACTCCGTTGATCATCCGAGGGCCAAGCAATCACACGAGCACGACACCGAGATTTGTTAACGAGGTTCACCGATATGGCTACATCCCGGGGCACCGTCACAATACCGCACCTTGGCCACCCGGGCGCCGGCACACGCCGCCGGCTCCCCCTTGCGCGCCTGTGTTATTATGTTGGCATAGGTTACATCGTGTGTCTACCCCCGCTATATATGAGAGGCCTAGGATACAAGTGTCCTACTAGGACACGACTCCATATCCTATGTAAACACAATACTACTCAGAGTCCAACTGTAACCTACCTTGCACACAATATTCGACACAACTCTAACAAACTCCACCTTGACGAATATTCTCCACCACCTTGAATTCGTCAATGCGTCAAACTTCCATGTACATTGGACTTGAGTTTATCCCATGAGTACCGCTGCTACTCCAAAGACTTCATATGACTCCACTTGCAACTTGTAGGCCCTTCTTTTCTTGACCACAGTCAACACTCGAGCAAAATTAAGTTCCTCCTTACTCTAGTTTGTGCTCCCAACTTCCAGAGTATCCCTCAAATATAACCGCACACTGATCACTGACCTGCGTGAAAATGAACAACTCACATATTGGGTGTCACACATAAGAGTTACCTGAACTCAACATCACCGCTCCTTTCTTGACCGCCTGTCTGAAACTTGAAGGAATTTCACCATTGCTTGTAGTTATCCCGAGTCAAATTCGCAGTTGTCTCACCACATGTATGACCACCAGAGCCCTGGCCCGTCTCTATGTCCCGTGCTACCGCACGCCTCGCCGCTATTACCGCGTCGAGCCTCCGCTGTCCCGGTCGAGTCAAAGGTCGCGAACCTACACCACTCAACCCCACTGCAGAGTACCACCGATCATCGCCGACCGGTGACGAGTTCCACGCTTCCAACATACCACTGGGCTTCAGTCCGAACTGCGTGTTACTCGCTTTTTTCCGCTGAATAGGCTTCGACTCTCTGTGCACTTACGCCGTAGCCCCTCAATCAGCATCGAGTGAAGTCCTGCAGACCCCAGCTCCACCTTCAACATGACTCCATGGTAAATGATCAGTCCACCCTCGCGCCCCGTCGACTTCAAATTCCCATGTGCACCATCTTGAATCAACCCCGCGCCATAGTCTTGTCGAAGCCGCACAAGCCTCGGGCCTGCGCCACGTGTTTTCACGCCCAGAAGTCGGTCACCATCAACATCACGCTCCTATGTCGTCGTCACCGATCCCACCACCGTCTTCTGTACCAACCAACTCACGTCGATCCGTCAGATTGTCTAATCTGACCCAGCCGAACATATCCGACTGCAACCATGTTTCACCCTGCATCGTGTCAACCAGCACATACCATGCATTACTCGACGCCCTGTTAAACATGATCCTCATGACGCGTTTGTCCGCGCGCCTCCATAACCTGTCCACGTGTTCCAAGCCTTCACAACAAATCGACTTCAAAAAACTTCCATGCAACCTGCACAATTTTTCTAGTCTCCATTCGTTTTTATGGCTTCTCTGTGCACCTTTGTAGCAGAAACAAGAACCAAATCGGATCCAATCAAACTGCCCCTGTACACACACGTGGCCCTGGCAATTCTTTTTTTCAACAAACAAATCTCTGTATTCTTCTTTGTGTGCTAGCTCCTGGCCGAGTCTCATTGCATGGCCTGTACGCTCCTGGGAGCCGCGCCTGATCCACAAGCACAACACGTGCATATACACCACCAGCTAGCCCCGCTGGGCCAGCCACCGCGTGTGCACTTCGGCTTCAACTGCTTGGCCTGCCACGCGTGCCTCCGGACCGCAACTGCACCTAGCGATCGATACGCACACGCTGCCACGCGCGTGCCTACGCTCGCCGGGTCGACCTCTGACTAATCACCGCACGTCTCTTACAGCCGCAACGCGCAGGCGGACCGTCCGCTGATCCGACGCCTGTTGCAACCGCTGCTTTCCGATTTCGCCGAAAACTCCATCATCTTCCGATTGCTTCTTGTTTTTGATCAGATCGTCTGGTTGCTCTCTCCGGTCGTGTCCCACGCGATCGCCGAGATAAAACCCCACCGACAAAGCCATCGTCCAGCTTTCGCACTCACGATCTCTTCAAAACCTCCTCCAGATCAACTCCATCATGGCCTCAAACAACCTAGCTCATGATACCACTTGTTAGAATAAAACCGAGGCACTCCGTTGATCATCCGAGGACCAAGCAATCACACGAGCACGACACCGAGATTTGTTAACGAGGTTCACCGATATGGCTACATCCCCGGGGCTTGACTACGGGCGCTCCTCCCCGTGACACCGTCACAATACCGCACCTTGGCCACCCGGGCGCCGGCACACGCCGCCAGCTCCCCCTTGCGCCCCTGTGCTATTATGTTGGCATAGGTTACATCGTGTGTCTACCCCCGCTATATATGAGAGGCCTAGCATACAAGTGTCCTACTAGGACACGACTCCATATCCTATGTAAACACAATACTACTCAGAGTCCAACCGTAACCTACCTTGCACACAATATTCGACACAACTCTAACAGATAACACAAATTCTCATCCATTACATGAATTCAGTACATCAAAGTGTACATGATAACATTGATACAATCATTCTTTGCTTGGACAACTTTTTGTATCAGGAAGCCTTTATGTACTTCAGGTTTTTCTACCAACTATGGAAACATGATTAAAATTGTGATTTGTATATAAGGATGTGTAGTGGATTAGTGGCAGTATATCAGGCATCTCAATAAACGCTTTACGACAACCTGGATGGTCAAGTATGTTGCTGAAATTCAGAAGTTTAGATGATGAGAATGCTTGCAGTTGCAATGTTTTTCTCATGCCTAAATTAGACATAACACAATCCAGTTACCAGTATCCTGTAAAGAACTGCAGTTCCATAGTATCTGAATATATGAATGCAACGATGTTTCAGACTTTAAGAATGAAACGGTAAGAAACTAAGTTTTTGCACAACTGTATATATTCATACGCAAAAATGAACAAGATGGCACATTGAGAGAATTGAGGTAGAAGTGTTATAAGCTGGTATCGGTTGTCAGCCATGCAGCACAAATCTATCATGGCAATGCATCCGCTACACAGAGAAAAAGAATCTTGTGGTTACCTACTAAAAAATGACAAGGGGATAGTATCAAACCATGAATACAATAAAATTCCTTAAGATTTCCAAACCATTGAGAAATGAACAGAAACAGGTGAAAGCATCACACACTCTACCATTCCATTAGCTGTAAATACAGATACAGTTTACTCATACAAGCTGACACTAATCCATCGGCTACAGCCTATAGCTTCCTCTAGGACCAGTGGCCGAGACAGGGGGACCAGCAGGGCCCTGGCCCCCCTGATATTGAGAATTTGCTGCTAATTCACTTATGAACAGTGCATAATTAGCAATATTTTGATGTTAAAAGTCTATTTTCCTATGCTTTGGCCCTCCTTAACGTACTTTGACGGCACTTGGCCCCCCTGATCCACATTTCCTGGCTCCGCCACTGCATGGGACAAGTCTTTCGCTGTCGTGTGAGGGCGTCAGTACTTCATCTGAATATTGTAGTGGAGTTTGCCGTCGCCGTTGTCAGGAGTTGTCCATCCACCTCAATCCGACCAAGGAAAAAATGGAGTTACGAGACTGTAATTACTGGAAAGTACAATTATATGCGGGACCGGTATGAAAATTAGGTGGGCCAGTCGGTGTAATATTCTATTTTATTTTTTGAAAATGGTAGATACGTTATTTTCACCATGGCAACGTTTGTAGTCGGCGCGCCGGCCGAAGCTTCGGCCGGTCGCGCGCGACGGGTCGATACTTTTTCATCGTGTGGCTAGCCAGCAAGGCATGCGGCCTCTCTTCCGTGGTGGGACGCGTGGCTGGCCCACCAACCGCTAGCACCAGGCCTTATCCTTTCGTCCAGGCTTCACATCCATTCATTTTTCTCGCCATCAACGCCCGCGGCTCCGGCGAGCACGCTCCCCACCTGCCCCTCTGCTGCTCCGGCGAGCGCCGCTCCCCACCTGCCCCCACGCCGCACTCCGGCGAGCACGCTCCCCACCTGCCCCTATGCTGCTCAGGCGAGCGCCGCTCCCACCTGCCCCCGCGCTGCTCCGGCGAGCGCCGACTCCACCTGTGCTGGAACGGCTGCTACATTGCGAAACGAGCGGATGAGATGCTGGAAAGCCTCGGTGGGAGCTGCAAGCGGGGATTTTTTTTGCTACAACTGGTGTTTTGTTTTGCTAGAATCAGCAATATTTTTTGCTACGATCCAGATTTTGGAAGTGCTTTTTTGCTGGAACAGTCTAAATTTTTCATGGAACCGGCGAACCATTTTGCTACAACCGTGTTTGGTTTTTGTTACTACCGGTGTTTTGTGGATTTGTGCTACATCCATCTCCATGACATCGTCTGTTTTTTCAGTCGATTTTTTTGCTACAACCATGCTATGATTTTGTTGGAGCCGAAGACAAATTTTGCTACATCCAGCCACGGCGGCGATGGCTTTTTTCTTTGATGGGATCGACAACCAATTTTTGATACAAATAATGAGCAATTTTGCTTCAACCAACATCTTTTTTAGCTGGAACCATTGGTTTTTTTTTGCTGGAGCCTATGCTTTTCCAGAGATGCAAAGCTATTTTTGATACAACTGGCAAGAAATTTTGCTTCAACCAATATCTAATTTTGTTGGAACCAGCAATTCCAAAGCTGCGACAAGCGAAGCTTCATTTTGTTTTTCATTTTTTGCTACCACCGTTTTCTAGTTTGCTGGAAGCATCACATTTTTTTGCTACCACCCGTTGTTTTTGGATGCGAATCATGGCGTCGTCGCCATTGATCCTGCAAGGGCGAGGGAGAGAGGTGAAGGGATGGGCAGCACCGCCGAGCAGCGGAGCTGCTACCAGCAGCTCACCGGCGTCGAGCGCCTCGGCGGGCGGACGGGCTGACAAGCGTTGGTGGCGCCATGGCTGGGGCGGCGGGCGGCCGGGGCGACGGGCACCGACCGGGGCGACGAGCGCCGCAGCGGGCAGCCAGGCCGACGAGCATGGGTGGCCCCATGGCCGGGGCGACGGGCGCCGTGGCGGGCGACGGGTGACGGGCGCCGGAGGTGAGGCGACCAGCATAGGAGGAGGATGAAGTGAGGGGGCACATCCGATGGCTAGGCGCGTAGGATCGTACGGTCCTGCGTAGACCGGCCGAATCGTTGCGCCGGTGCGCCGGCGCAGAGTAGTGCCCTTTTCACCATGGTCAGAATAAACCCTTGTCTCACACTCTCCCCAAATCTTTAGCTTCTCACCTTTTCTCCTCATATCCTACGCTGCCAGTACACACAGTAGCCATCCTCTCCACAACCCCCCCCCACCACCACCACCACCACCTCTCCGGTGACCCTTGCCGCCATTGTCCTCGCCTGCGGTGCCTATAGCGCGCGACCCTGGTCCTCCTTCGCCCCTCCCCATCCTCTCCCGCTCATGGATCCGGCCGCTCTCCGCCATCGCGGCCACTATGATAGCCTTCGCGCCGACGCTAGAAAAGGGGGCCAACCTCTTCAGAGGACTCACTCCGGCAAGTCCTTCTGCAGTTCTCCTTGCCCGTGGGGCATCTCGCCCGGTGTGCCCGGGTCCTCCTCCACTCTGTCCGCTTCTTCTCCGGCTCGTCGATCCGATAGGGTTCCGGCTGTCACCGTCTCACCGAAGAGGTTTGTCGCCGTTGCCATGTACTGCTGGTTCGTTTGTTGATTTCGTAAGCCTGCTTTGCTCGCTGTTTATGTAAAACCATGGCTGGAACAGCAGATTTATCCTAAGTTTTAGTAAATTTTAGACTGCCAACTTTTCTGGCTATGTTAGTGTAATGATGGAGGTTAAATAATACCCCCTCCGTTTCAAAATAAGTGTCTCTAGTTTAGTACAAAGGGAGTATGATGTATCTGTTCATGAGATATCCACACTCGGATGTACATCATCGAAATGCATGTTATTTTGCTGCCTAATGTTGACCAATGACCATTTATAAGTTATGACCTATGGAATATGGGCGTGATGCCAATGTTATTATCTTTGCTTCTTTCCAACTTACTAATTCCAGCTTGCACCCAGAAATTGTTTGCCATGCTTCTACACAAACCGTTATTCCCATGTTTGAGCTGTTGAATATATCTAATTCTTACCTCAAACCTGCCGGAAAAGGGGTATTTTGTTGGTCCTCTCTGATATATATGTTGATCTGATTCTTATTTGACATGCAAACAATGTAAATAATCAAAGAGTCGGTGTTGCATAGTTCCAAAATAAGCTTTTGGTTTCAATTTAATTTCTGCGAAATTATGTCTGGTTAGTTAAACCCTTCCCAATCTTTGATAGGTACTGTTGTTTAATTTTAACAGAGGATCAGCAACATTTAACTATATCACCATACGCGAGTTCACAGCTAGGTACGAATTCCTATATAGATGAATTTCCTTACACAGTTTCAAAAATTGTTTCTCACTAGCTAACCGTTGTGAGAGAGTGGGGAGCTCATGTTTTAGGAAGTGTACAAACAACAGAAGTATTGCAATTGCACCAGACAAATCAGGCGAAATTTACATAAAACATTGTTATCTACGTGCAATATATCTGCTGTTGTACCCCAGCAGACTACTTGAAAGTAATGAGGTATGCTGGTAACTCGCACTCTTTTTTCTAAATTTCCTGGCTTCTTTTTTTTGTTTTCTTTTTCTTAGTCAGGAAGACATGCTCTGATTTTTCCTATTTCTTGCTGCTACATTGTGTCTGAATAGCACTTCTAGCCTAATCTTGATGGCAAATTGCATGCACAACACACCAGAAAAGCTTTTTCTAGCTGTGATACTTTACCAACATTGTGCAGCCTGATGGACAAGATAGATGTATATCATAATTAAAGAACACTTGGTTTCTTGTACAAATTTACAGAGTAGCATAATGATTGACTCTTTTATAGCAATGTTGGCATGGACACTTCTCCGTAGTGACTATCTGCTAGGGCTATGCCATTCTAATTCTGATGGACAAAATGACACTATGTTACCAACATTCTGTAATCAACAATAGGCAATTCAGAGGCTAGTGTTTGTCCAACCCTAACTGCTAACTGAATCTTTATTTTTTATTTTTGTGCGAGATAACTGAATCTTTATTTGAAGGTGCTGCAATGAACAGTTGCTCCACCGCCGGCAGAAGGTGCAAGGAGGGAGAGACAGAAGGAAGAGATGAGGGCAGGGGAAGAGATACCTTGCACCTCTGGTCCACCACTACGACCAAACGCAGCCGGAAGCCGGAGCCTCCAGGACCTCGCGCCGTCGTCCCCTCCAGGACCTCACGGCGGCGGCGGCGGGGCCGTGGGGAGTGGCAACTACGACCAAGCCCAGCCTGGGCTTCGCGTCCTAGACCTCGCGTTGGCGTCGTCACTTCCAGGTCCTCACGCCAGCGTTGTTGCCAAGGTCCTCGCGCTGGCGCCTCACTCTCGCGAGATGGGTTAGAGCATCTCCACTCGCGTCCCCAACAGATCTCCCAGGGCGACTTTTTTTAGCGCCGGCGCTGAAAAAATCACCCACTCGCACCCCCAGGATGCCGAAATCCGCCAGCTTGGTCCGTTTTTGGGCCCGACGATCCCAGGCCAAACCCTGCACACTGGGGGCTCCGACAGAAGGGAAAAATGCGTCTGGGCCACCACTGTCAGGCGAAAACACATCTTGCACGTCCAGATTCCCCCCCCCCCCCAAATGTGCACGCCCTCCTACCGCCTTGCCGATCCCGGCACCGCCCACCCCCCTCCCACCGCTAGATAGGCCATTCCCCCGCCGGAAAAAGAGAGAGGGTTCCGCCGTGGCATCCTCCACCCCGTCCCTGGGCGAGCTTTCCGGCGCTCCGCCCGCGCAGGGCGGGATACCGGGGGCTGCGCGCCTACCACGCCCGCCAGGTGTTCGGTGATTTGTCTGCTCGGTGATGGACTCTGACGACAAGGAGACACTCGCGACGCTGCTGGAAGAGGAAGCCGAATCCGACGCCCAGGACGAAGAGCATCTCATGGTCCTCACCGCCCTGTCCAGCCTGCTCACGAGCAATGCAAAGCCTCGACGAGGTGGCTCGGCGCCAGGCCGGATGAAGACAAAGAACCGGCATCAACTAGAAGGCTATTGTTTGCTCTACTCCGACTACTTCGTCGATGCTCCACTGCACGGCGACAAAGTATTTCGGCATCGTTATCCGATGAGCCGAAACTCTTTCCTCAGGATTGTAAATTCCAACAGGGAGTTCGACAGCTACTTCAAGTGCAAGAAGGATTGCATCGGCACACTTGGATTCACCTCACTCCAGTAGTGCACGACAGCTATGAGGATGCTTCTATCTGAGATGGTCCACATTTGTGAAGACTATCTCAAACCCTGTGCCAGGAGTCAAGAACTCCCACTTTGCGAAGGTACAGGAGGCTTGCAGGAAGGATGTCGAGTGGGCATTTGGTGTGCTCCAATCTCGATTTGCTATTGTCCGGTACCCCGCTCAGACCTGGTCGAAAGATCAAATGTGGGAGATCATGACTTGTTGTGTCATCTTGCACAACATGATCATTGAGAGCGAGCAGGAAGAGCCGGTTTTTAACACTGAACCATATTATAGGCAGGGTCCTCTAGCCCATGTTGATCACCACCTACCGCCAACCTGGACTGTCTTCCTCAATATGCGTCAGGAGATCCGGGACCAACTAGTGCATCAACAACTGCAGCAGGATCTGGTGGAGCACCTATGGAGGCTCAAGGGCAACGCCTAGCTCGATGTGTGATGAAATATGAGTTTTTATTTGTTGAACTATATAATATTGAACTATTTGATTTCTATTGATTTTCTGTGATGAACTATGTGATAAATAATAGCTTTATGTTGAATTTGTGCCGAAGTACGCCGAATACGGGTCGAAATTGATCAATTTGCGTGGACAGTGGGCCAATTTCCGCCGAAAATGGACTTAAACGTGGACCAATTTGCGCCGAAAATGGGCCGAAATCGGCGCTTGGGGGTGACCTGGGGGCGGCGGCTGAGAACCAGATCGCCCCCAAGCCGATATTTCAGCCGGCGTGACCCTAGGGATGCGCTATTTCTAGCCCCTGGGGGTGCGAACGAGTGGAGATGCTTTTAGGCAGATGCACGGGATTATTGACAGATTCTTTTTGCGGGGCAGATTATCGACAGAGTTAGGAGTACTAAAACAACAATCACACATGACCATAATACCCTTGTTGATTAAACCTAATTTTTTAATTACCAGGTTAAAATCAAGGGTAGAAAATAATCAAAAAGGGAGTTACGAGAAAGTACATGTCGTAACTCTACAATCACCATAACAGAAACGGTTTCATCTAATTTGCCTTAACTACCCCATTACAGATGATCGTGCACACTAATTTTAAGCTCATGTCCTGATTTTTTTAATAGAAGAATTCCTGTATTCACAAAGAGTCTGGTTAATTTCCATATCCGGCTGGTAATCCAACAATTTGATTAATTTCAAACACATATATCCACCTGGTAAGCAGATATTTTTCATCAGTATGGAACTAACGAAAGAGAATGCACGATCGCCATGTCATTGTAAATCTCTAGGACTGGTTAATCATCAATCCGATAAGAACAAACTCCATCACATCACACCACATCACGCTGCCAATGGGCTATAGGTATCATTCTAATATTTAAAAAGAAAAGATCTTTAGATACATACAATAATAAAAAGCATCTTGGGATATTCTGGCCGTAGCTTTCCCTCGCGGATATTGACGCTGGCAAGAAAAGGGCTTTCCTTTGCTTGCCGTAATGTCTATCCTACCACATTCTTTCTTCCTTGATTGATGGATGGGTACCCTAGTGAAATGTCCACTAGGCAGGTCATTAGGTCTAGTTATTCTACAGCACTTTTCCTGTGATTAGTCATGCATGGTGATATTTTCTGCATCCGCACGTGCCATGCCACAGTAATGTGTCTTCCTTGCATTTTACAAGTGTTTGTCCTCGCCAGAGTGTAGATAGACATAAACGTTTAGATACATACTCTAACCCTATAAACACATGCGCACACACATCATATTTCTATAAGCAACTTTGAGAGACAGGCCGCCAGATACATATTAAATGGTAGCAGTGTCAAAAACGTTCTTATATTTTGGGACGGAGGGAGTATATATCTAGCACTATACTAGCTAGTATCATCCTATTTCTTTGACATATCATATTAAGATGTTATAATTGTCGGAGAAATGAGTGTATCTAGACATATTTTAGTTTATATACATTTATATTTATTCATTTCGCCCATAAGTATTTGTATTTTTGGAAGAAGGGAGTATCATGCATGACAATAATAAGGTCACTATGATACCAATTTATAATATTATGCCTTGTGAAGATAGTATCATACAGTACTATCATATGTATGATACTAGTATAGTGTTAGATATATACAATTGAGCGACAAGTTTTTTGGGCACGGTGGGAGTATATGGTAAGTCCGTTGTGAGCAGCCAACACCCTACACACAGCCGGTTCCACTCTCTATCCATAACACCTACTAGTACGTGGCAGTTGAGATTTCATGAATCAAGCGACTCCATTAATTAGATGAAAGAGATACAAAAGCATTTTATTCTCTTCTGGAGTGAATGATCGGTACATCACTGAAGAACGTTTTAGTATCAACGATGATCAGCCTGACGCACATGCAAGCGTAGGTGTAGGTGCATGTGTGCATGACACGACGGTCGACCGAGCAAGCAGCATTATACAGGAAACACCGCTCGCTCCTTCACTTGATGAGGCCGGTGATGGCTGTGCAGACGATGGCCATCTGCACCGCGTCCGCGCTCTGCCTCGCCAGCGGCGACGGGACGACGCCGGCCCGGGCAAAGGCCTCGCCGCACAGGCGCATGAGAGGCGCGGCCTCGCGCGCCTTGTCTTTCCCCGCCGCGTAGTCGCGCCTGTCGATCCCGTCGTAGGCCTCTGCGAACGCGGACCCCATCCTGCCGTAGAGCGCCTCGCACCGCTCCAGCGGCGCACGCGCCTTGCCCCCGGCGGACGCTTTCTTGGCGAGCATGTGCTTGATGTCGTAGACGCCGTTGCCGGCGAGGAGGACGCCTACGTCGGCGGCCACCTTGGCCAGGCCCCACGTGTCGGCGTCGGGGCTGTCGTGGTGCTGGCTCAGCCTGGACACGCAGAAGTGGTAGTCCACGCGCCTGTCGGCGCCCGCCGCCGCGCTGCACGTCGTCTCCGGGGTCGCGCCCGCGCCGCCCAGCAAGAGGACGGCGGCCGTGAGAATGTGAGCAGCGGTAGATGGCCTCATCGCTGTTGCTGCTTAGCTTTGTTTCGCAGAATCGAAGTGAACGGGCTACTGCCGGTGATATAGGCCCCTGTTTGGTGATACTTTTGGGAAAGGATACGATTATGCCGACTGATTGTAGTGCGCTTGTCGGCCGCCTGCGGCATCTTGTTTATCGGGCGCACAGCGTGCTCAGCCGCTCAGGCTTGCCTGCTTTGTTACGTGTGGTCCCCTACAGTAGCTAGTTGATCTGTTTCTATGGCTGCTGTCATGATGGCAAAAAAATCTGATGTGACAAGATAAATAAAAGGAGAGGTATGAGTTTGATGACCCTAATAAAAAATACTCGTATATGTGAGCGCCTTGTATCCGTATTATGTTCAAAGAAATAAGAAACAATACTAAGCACACGAACCTAGGTAAAACACTTAATTGAGGGAAGCTCACAATGCATGAAAGATTTAGTTGCTAAATCATTAAATGAAGGGAGCTTAGCGAGGCAAAAATAGATGTGTACCGGGATGGCTCTCGCGAACGCGCTTGCCGCGGGCGAACTCATGATGGCGCCGCCCTGATCTCTTTGGTCGTCCCTACGTCAAGCTCGACCAGATCCAGGATCCTCGTTGAGACCTTTTTCCGCCGTTGTGCTTCTCCCGTCAAGCTCCCTCGTGCTCCTCCGCTTCCCGTCCCGTCAACTCCGTCGGCCCCGACCCGGCGTGATGGCTCCTTCTCTACGCCACCGGCCTGTGTCCGCGTCGGCAGCGGCTGCAGCTGCCACTCTGGCCATGCTGCGCGTCGGTTCTATGTCCAGGTCGGTAGCTGCCAGTCCAGCCGTGCTAAGCGCCGGCGGCCGCTACGGCCTTGCTGGGCGTCGCCTCGGTGCCCGTGCCACCCCTATTCGTCGGCCACGCATCCCAAACGACCTCCATGCTGTTGCTGGTTGCCTTGCCCGGCGACTCCTCTGGTCCCGGCGATGTGGTTGTTAGATGGGAAGCGTTCCTACTCCTCGATGAGGAGCCGCGTTGGTTTATATTGATATGGGACAGGAACAGCCCCTGTCGTGGCTTACAAGGCAATACCGATCGATATACGATTCGGTTGTTACAGAGAAGAGGAGATAGCTACGAGAGAGAGAGAGGGGGAGAAGATAGAGTTTGTTGAGATTACAATAGATGATTCTATCTCTATTTCTAACACCCTCCCTTAATCTCAACTATCCTATATTAAGATTCCTCTTGAACTCCTCAAATGATTTGATTGACAATGCCTTAGTGAAGTCATCTGCTACCTGATCTTTGGAGGGAATAAATCTGATGCCCAATTTCTTCTCTGCAACCCTTTCTCTCACAAAATGAAAATCAACTTCAATGTGTTTAGTTCTACCATGAAACACTGGGTTAGCAGAGAGATAGGTGGCTCCCAAATTATCATACCATAAGCATGAAATACGGTGTTGCTTAACACCCAACTCATTAAGTAATGATTCCACCCAAATGATCTCAGCAATTGCATTGGCTAGTGACTTATATTCAACCTCTGTACTTGACCTCGACATTGTAGCATGTTTCCTGGCACTCCAAGAAATAAGATTAGGACCAAAGAATATTGCAAATCCTCCGGTTGACCTCCTGTCATCACTGCATCCTGCCCAGTCGGCATCAGAAAAGGCACTAACAAGAGTGGAGCTGGAACATTTAAATTGGAGTCCTAGGCTTACAGTGTATTTTATATATCGTATAATTCTTTTAATAGCTGTCCAGTGTACAGTAGTAGGTGCATGTAGATACTGACAAACCTTGTTGACAGCAAATGATATATCTGGTCTTGTCAGTGTCAAGTAATGTAAGGCACCCACAGCACTCCTGTACCTTGTGATCTCTTCTTCCTTTAGAGGCTCCCCTTTAAAGGCTGACAGTTTTTCTGAAGAGGACAATGGTGTAGGTGAAGGCTTACAATCCTTCATCCTCATGCAAGTCAGAAGCTCAGTAGCATATTTTTCCTGATTCAGTACTATGCCATCTGGAATCTTCTTGACCTCAATGCCCAAGAAGAAGTGTAGATCGCCAAGATCTTTCAAGGCAAGCTCTGAACTTAAATCATGAAGTAGAGCATTAGTAGCATTGGTGAAGAACTGGCAACTATAATATCATCAACATATATCGAAACAAATATGACTGTGTTTGCCTTATTGTAGATGAAGAGTGATGTGTCAGCTTTAGATGCAACAAATCCAAGGCACTTTAGCTGAGAGCTTAGCCTTGAGTACCATGCTCTTGGTGCCTGTTTTAGGCCATAAAGAGCCTTATCAAGCTTACACACATAGTTGGGTGTTTTCTTGTTTTCATAGCCAGGTGGTTGTCGCATTTAAACCTTCTCTTCCAGAACACCATGCAAAAAGTGTTCTGTACGTCTAGCTGCCTCAAGCTCCGTCCCCTGCAAACAGCAATAGCTAACACAAGACTAATAGTTGCAGCTTTAACAACGGGACTAAACGTGACCTCGTAATCCAAACCATAACACTGTTTAAAACCTTTTGCGACTAGACGTGCCTTGTACCTGTCAATCGAGCCATCTGCCTTTTTCTTGATTCTATATACCCATTTACAGTCAATAACATTTTTACCTCGCTCCTCAGGTACAAGGTGCCACGTTTTACTTTTCATGAGTGCAGAGTACTCTTCATCCATTGCATTTTTCCACCTTAAATCTCCAAGTGCATCTTCCAATCTAGTTGGTTCTCCTGCCACACATAACATGCCATAGCGTATAGTACCATCTGTTCTAATTTTTGGATGTTTTATACCTTTCCGAAGACGAGTTGTGACACGTGAGGCTGGCACCGGTTGTGGCTGAACAGGCGACCGTGCCACAAAAGATCCAGATGATGCACCAGATTCTATGGATCCACTTTGCGTAGCTGATCCGGACCTTGATTCTGTGGCCTCCTGTGTGCTCGCGTTGGTACTGGCGGATTCTGGTGCTGCAGCCCCGCGCGATGCAGAAGATCCCGTAGGCGTTGCTGTCGTCTGATCTGCGCGCTTGGGCTGCCGCGATCCCGAGCCAACCGTGCAAGATCCCGAGCCGACCGTCTCAGGCTGTAGACCAGTCCGATGAATTAGCAGTATAGTTTGTAGAATTAATCATCTTCACGACATATCCTTCTGGTAAGAAGAATAAATTGTCAGTTTAATATAGCCAAATAGATACCAGTCACAGATGTATATATGTTATGGTTCCCAACTCAATTAATTTTATGAAGGTAGAGTTTCATCAACTAAATAAGGGACATTTATACCAAAGAGAATCAATCGGCTTAAATAGATTGTGTAATATGTTGCTGGAAGAGGACGACTCCATAAACCTTATTTCATCGGCACCAACATGTCCTCGTCTTAGCCCTTGTGCTCCTGGCGCGGCATCATGGTCGATGATGGCTCCAGCCGCCGGAGCCTAACCAGCCGCCACGTGAGTACGTCACGTGACATCAGCTCATCAATCCATCATGGTCCGCTACTCTAGGCACACGCCTCCGCTTCTCGCTATCCACGCCCCAAGGTTGAATCACAATTTCACAAGAGAATCTATTGTTTACAGGACATGGAGTATGTAGTCCCGAGCACATATGGTCCTGTTATCAGCACCATTGAGTATTGCGTGGGGATCCGTGTGGCAGGTCTTTACAGTCCAATACGGGATGGTTGTAATGCTGTATTGCAAGTTGTACGTAGGTGGCAGTCATGTCATGTGGGTCAGGAAAACGGTGAGCGCGGCTCACAGGTGACGATGTTTGGACGTCCGTTGTCCCCAATTTAACTGAGCCGTGGGTCAGGTTGTTTGTGCGAAGTTGACCCGTCGCACAGAAACGATGCTTTCAGGTATGCTGCGCTGCTATGAATTAATTTTCGTTATGGCTTGGTCACCAAATCACCTCGGGGGCTGAATCCCCGGCACTATACGATCCACGCCCCCTCATTATGCATTCGGTTTACCTCCAAGGGCACTGAACAACAGTGAAAGCAGATGCTGAGATGCAAACTGAACTGTGATATATAAGCCATATAAACTAGTAATACATATTATTCCCAACAATAACAACAATAATGATAGCAATAACAGAAGCTTGGAGCAAAATTATGTGGTAACTGTTGTACAAAAATGCCTAAAGACAGCAAAAGCATTTGAAATATTCTCAGTTCCTTCAACCTAGAGTCGGTCGTTTTCAGAAAGTGTTTAGTTTCTTTGCAAACATAAAATGGACAAAATCCAACAAATAAATATGAATCCTTTCAGCAAAAAAGCAAACACGAATCAATCTAAGGCGCGGACCCTTCACCATGCTTCTGGTCTGGAGCATCCTCATGTAGAATTCCGGCCTTTTGAAACCATCACCATAGCATATACAAAATTCTAGTGCTAGTGGTGCACCAGTCTGCAAGTTGAACCAAGAGTAAGTCATACAAAATCATATATTAGAAAATATACTATGTACTCCCTCCGGTCCTTTTTACTCCATGTATTAGATTTGTGTGAAGTCAAACTTTGCAAAGTTTGAACAAATTTGTATTAAAAAAATCAACATTTACAATACCAAATATGTATACTATGAAACTAAATTTCATAATGAATCTAAAAAAATTAATTTGGAATTGTGAATGTTGATACTTCTATACAAGTTTGGTCAAAGTAGAGATGTTTTGACTTTGGACAAAACTTATATGCAAACTAAAAAGGACCGGGGGGAGAATGTAATTATTGTGCATTCTGCAGCAAGTCTACCACATTTGTTTGTTCTTAGCTTTGTTTGCCATAATTTCACGATTAGCTTGTTCATAAAGAAGTAACTTATATTTTCATTGGAAGCACTTCATCTTTGCTGATGTTCATGGATATCAGTGAACAAGCCAAACAATGAGGAGATATAGATATACTAAGTTATCTAAAATACATTTCAAACATTTATAACAGCAATAGCTATGTCACAATGGTAGATAGAGCAATTATTATCCATTCCTGATACCACATCTAAGAGCTATCAAAACATAAATCATTTGTCCTCAACAAACGGTTGACTAATACCAACTCTAAGTATGGATTGTGTGCAGCAACATAATTTTGGTAGGGAAGGGCAGAGAGCCAGAGATTTTACTAGAAATCCAAAGACAAACGTTTTCTTCCCCTACAAACAGCAGATACATGCCAGGTCAAGAAAAAGTCGGTTAGATGCACAAACTGCAGCAGAAACTAAAGCCTTAAAGCAGTTTAATGGTAGCTTGTGTTAGAGTTATAATATAAGTCATGTACCCCTTTGTATTTATCCCGTTGTATAAGGGGTTTCCTGCATATGTTCCACACCTGTACATGTATATATATATCGGCCTATGGCCTCATGGGAAGATAAGTTGCTTATTCCTAACATGGTATTAGAGCTAGGTCAATTTTTTGCACGCTGCAACTCGTGCTATTGATCCCTTCTGGCCTCTCTCGCTCCCGATCGAAGCCCCTCTCGATCTCTGGGAGTCTCCCGATTGGATCGATCTCGTCCTGCTCCTCGATCTCCCGATCGGATCGCTCCCCAGCTGGCCCGGTCGATCTCGTTCCGCTCCTCGCTCTCCAGCCGGCCTCGCAGCAGATCGGATCGATCCTGGCCGGCCCCAATCAGGCAGCTCTCAGCCGGCCCCAATCAAGCAGCTCCCAGCCGGCTCCTTCCCAGCCGGCCCTAATCCAGCGGAAGATTGGTCAAGCAGCTCCCAGCCGGCTCCTTCCCAGCCGGCCCCCAATCCAGCGGAAGATCTCCTGCTCCCGCTCCCGCTGGCCCTTGCCCCTGCGGGCCGCCGACTGCCAGCTGCCCCTTGATTGATCTCTGCTAAAAAAAAATGTCTGCTGCATCGGGCTACGTTGCTGTTCCTCGCTGTCCGGTGATCTTTGACGGTACTAACTACACCGAGTTCACCGGCTTCATGTGCATTCACATGCGTGGCATCCGTCTCTGGGGTGTTCTTTCTGGCGAGGTCTGCTGTCCGCCACGTCCGGTTCCTCCGGTGGCTCCTACTCCGCCGACTCCACCTGTTCTTCCTACGGATGCTACTCAGGTCGCCAAAGATGCGGCTAAGCTTGCTGATGAGGCTGCTGTTCGTGCTTATGATGAGAGGGTTTTGGCTTATGAGGAGGCTCTTCAGACGTATCATGGTGCTTTGTCTGTTTACACCCAGTGGCTTGATGATGATGCTCGTGCTGCAGCTGTTCTCACTGCTAGTGTTCTGCCTCAGTTTGCTTCTGAGTTTTTGGGTCTTCCTACTGCTTTTGAGATGTGGACCCTTCTTCGTCAGCGCTATGAGCCCTCTGGTGATGCCTTATACCTTTCTGTAGTCCGTCAGGAGCATGCTCTTCAGCAGGGTGACTCTACTGTTGATGACTTTTATGCACAGAGTTCTGCTATCTGGCGCCAGCTTGACTCTCTCCGTAGTGCTGGTTGTCGTACCTGCCCCTGTTGCCAGGCTGTCCAGGCTAATTTGGAGTTTCATCGCGTCTATGAGTTCCTGTCTCGGCTTCGTAAGGAGTTTGAGCCCCGGCGTGCTCAGTTGTTTGCTCGTGGCCGTATTTCTCTCATGGAGGCGCTTTCTGAGATTCGTGCTGAGGAGACTCGGTTACGTGGTGCTGGTTTGCTGGAGGTTCCCTCTGTGCTCGCTACTCGTGCTCCTACACCACCGGCTGCACCGACCCCTTCTCGCTCGAGTGCTCCGCCGCTCTTGCCCACTCCTTCTGGAGGTTCGGGTCGCCCCCGTCCACATTGCGCCTATTGCAACAATGATGGTCATCTTGAGTCTCAGTGCTACACGAAGAAGAAACACCTGCGCAAGGCGCGATCATCATCTTCCGGGACTTCGTCATCTACCTCGACGGCTTCAGCCATTGCTTTGACTGAGCAGGATATTCTGAGACTTAAGCGTCTGCTCGCGGCTTCAGGTTCTTCCTCGACGGGTACTGCTGGTTCTGTGACTGATGCTTCCCGCACTGAGCAATCACCCTCTACACAGTCAGGTACATCCCCATGGGTTCTGGACTCTGGAGCTTCTTTTCATATGTCTTCTCATTCTTCCACTTTGTCCTCTCTTCGATCACTGGATTCTCCTGTTCATGTCTTCACTGCTGATGGTACTCCACTTTCTGTTGCTAGTAGAGGCAATCTTATCACTCCTTCTTATTCTGTTCCTGATGTTGCTCATGTTCCTCGACTTACCATGAATCTGTTTTCTGCTGGTCAACTTACTGATTCTGGTTGTCGCGTCATCCTTGACGTTGACTCTTGTTCTGTCCAGGACCGTCGCACACACACTCTGGTTGGGGCTGGCCCTCGCCGCCGTGATTCTCAGGGTCTTTGGGAGTTGGACTGGCTTCATGTTCCTTCCGCTGCCACCACCATCGCCAGTTCCTCCGCTTCTGTCGCCTCCGTTACTGGTTCTTTCCAGCAGTGGCATCATCGACTTGGTCATCTGTGTGGTTCTCGGTTGTCTTCGTTAGTTCGTCGAGGTCTTCTGGGGTCTGTCTCAGGAGATGTCTCTTTAGAGTGTCAGGGTTGCCGTCTTGGCAAGCAGATTTAGTTACCATATTCACATAGTGAGTCAGTGTCCAAGCGTCCTTTCGATTTAGTCCATTCTGATGTATGGGGTCCGGCCCCTTTCGCTTCGAAAGGTGGTCATAAATACTATATTATTTTCATAGATGATTTCTCTCGTTACAGATGGCTTTATTTGATGACTTCTCGTTCTGAGGTGTTGTCTATTTATAAGCGTTTTGCTGCCATGGTTCATACTCAGTTCTCTTCACCCATTCGTGTTTTTCGTGCTGACTCTGCTGGCGAGTATATCTCTAAGATGTTGCGTGGTGTTCTTGCTGAACAAGGGACTCTCTCAATTCTCTTGTCCTGGTGCTCATGCTCAGAATGGTGTGGCTGAGCGAAAGCATCGACATCTTCTTGAGACGGCTCGTGCATTGATGATTGCTGCCTCTCTCCCGCCTCATTTTTGGGCTGAGGCTGTTTCCACGTCCACCTATCTTATCAATATACAGCCTTCCGCTGCTCTACAGGGTGGTGTTCCTTTCGAGCGACTTTTTGATCGTTCTCCCGATTATTCGATGCTTCGCTCGTTTGGTTGTGTTTGCTATGTTCTTCTTGCCCCTCGCGAACGCACCAAACTGACTGCTCAGTCTGTTGAGTGTGTCTTCTTAGGCTACAGTGATGAGCATAAAGGCTATCGTTGTTGGGATCCTATCGGTCGTCGGATGCGTATCTCTCGAGACGTGACTTTTGATGAGTCTCGTCCCTTCTACCCACGCACATCTTCCTCGACTTTTTCAGTGCAGGATATCTCTTTCCTCACTTTTCCTGACTCGCCTATCACCCCTGTCACGCCTGTACCTCTCCGTTCTACTTCCTCTCCTTCTCCACCTCTAGTTGATTTGCCGCCGCCATCCTCCCCGGTCTCCTCGCCTCGCATGTCACCGGGTTCTCCACCTTCATCTCCGGTGATTTCCTCCCCGGTCTCCTCTCCCAGCATGTCTCCGGATTCTACACCTGCATCTTCGGTGCCTTCTTCGTCGCCACTCCCTGATTCTACCTTGACGATTCCTCCTTCTATTATTCCATCTTTTCCTCAGCATTACACTCGTCGTCCACGACCAGTCGATGCCTCTGTGGATGAGTCGTCATCTTCCTCTCAGCCTACTTATGGCTTGCGTTCTCGTCCTCGTCCGCCTGTTGATCGCTTTGGATTTCCCACCGCTGGTGCTGCTGCTCTTGAGCCAACTTCTTATCGTCAGGCTGTTGTTCATCCTGAATGGCAGTTTGCGATGGCAGAGGAGATTGCTGCTCTTGAACGCACTGGTACCTGGGATCTTGTTTCTCTTCCTCCCGGAGTCCGTCCGATCACTTGTAAGTGGGTCTACAAGGTTAAGAATCGCTCCGATGGTTCTCTTGAGCGTCACAAAGCTCGTCTTGTGGCCCGTGGTTTTCAACAGGAGCATGGTCGTGATTATGACGAGACTTTTGCTCCTGTGGCTCATATGACCACTGTTCGTACACTTCTTGCCGTTGCCTCTGCACGCCACTGGTCTATATCTCAGCTTGATGTTAAGAATGCCTTTCTTAATGGTGAGCTGCGTGAGGAGGTGTACATGCAGCCACCACCTGGGTATTCTGTTCCTGATGGCATGGTGTGTCGTCTTCGTCGCTCTCTCTATGGCCTTAAGCAAGCCCCCCGCGCTTGGTTTGAGCGTTTTGCCTCTGTGATCACTGCTGCTGGTTTTTCAGCAAGTGCTCATGATCCAGCATTGTTTATTCACCTTTCTCCTCGTGGTCGGACTCTTCTTCTTCTCTATGTTGATGACATGGTCATCACGGGGGATGACCCCGAGTATATTGCCTTTGTAAAGGCCCGTCTTAGTGAGCAGTTTCTTATGTCTGATCTTGGACCTCTTCGCTATTTTCTTGGGATTGAAGTCTCTTCTACCTCTGATGGCTTTTTTATATCCCAGGAAAAGTATATCCAGGATCTTCTTGCTCGTGCTGCTCTTACTGACGAGCGCGTTGTTGAGACTCCTATGGAGCTCAATGTTCACCTCCGTGCTACTGATGGTGATCCTCTTCCTGACCCGACGCGTTATCGTCATCTTGTTGGCAGTCTTGTTTATCTAGCTGTCACTCGTCCGGACATCTCTTATCCTGTTCATATTCTGAGTCAGTTTGTCTCTGCTCCCACCTCGGTTCACTATAGTCATCTCCTTCGTGTTCTCCGATATCTTCGAGGCACGATTTCTCACCGTCTATTCTTTCCTCGCTCCAGTTCTTTACAGCTTCAGGCCTATTCGGATGCTACGTGGGCTAGTGATCCTTCAGATCGTCATTCACTTTCTGCTTACTGTGTTTTTCTTGGTGGTTCTCTCATTGCCTGGAAGACGAAGAAACAGCTTGCAGTTTCCCGTTCGAGTGCCGAGGCTGAGTTGCGAGCAATGGCTCTTTTGACGGCAGAGGTGACTTGGTTACGGTGGTTACTTCAGGATTTTGGTGTTTCTGTCACTACACCGACTCTGCTCTTATCTGACAGTACAGGTGCTATCAGCATTGCGCGTGATCCTGTGAAGCATGAGCTCACCAAGCATATTGGTGTTGATGCTTTCTATGTGCGCGCTGGTGTGCAGGATCAGGTTATTGCTCTTCAGTATGTGCCTTCCGAGTTACAATTGGCGGATTTCCTGACAAAGGCCCAGACTAGAGCACAGCATGGCTTCTATCTCTCCAAACTCAGTGTTGTTCATCCACCATGAGTTTGAGGGGGGGTGTTAGAGTTATAATATAAGTCATGTACCCCTTTGTATTTATCCCGTTGTATAAGGGGTTTCCTGCATATGTTCCACACCTGTACATGTATATATATATCGGCCTATGGCCTCATGGGAAGATAAGTTGCTTATTCCTAACAGCTTGAAGGAAATACTAACATCTCAATTAAATCAAAGATGCTTTTAAACCATGGAGTTTGCATGGATCAGGTTTGCATGAATAGGTTCAAGCATCTGGTTATTTTATTAGACTGAGGTTTGGTGAACATGATGGTGTCAAATATTTTGTATAGTTAGCAATGTATTGTCAGATGTAGAACCCGTAGTAAACTGGTGTGGATATAACGTCAAATATTTTAGAGAGAAGTTAACCATCATCATAGAGACATGTAGCGGATGGTGCATTTGTAGACAGTTTGGACTGTTTGAAGTTTAATTATGGACACAGAAAAGAGAAGTAAAATGTTAACCTGTGTTGATACTTCAGAACTGAAAAAAATGCTACTCCCTCCGATTCAAATTAATTGCCGCAACTCTTGTACAACTGCGAATGGTACAGAGTTGTGCTAGAGCTGCGACAATTAATTTGGATCAGAGGGAGGATCTATAATGAAGTTCCGTAGTAATTCGATGGCTGGAGATAAACTGGTCTCGTGTAAGTTTTAATTTAGGTAGCTAGAATTCCGGATACATGGCCTGTGGAAATGTAGGGTAAGGATAGGCGCAGCAACAACAACGCAATGCGCTGGTTGGTGCTCTGTCTCGCAGCAGACCGCGAATGCATGCTCGCGGAGGGATCTCTGATGCAGATATGCAGCTTGTTTCACAGCAATAGGCTGCTGCAGTACGTCGGCGTGGCCACTCAGCTCCGGCAGGTACGTGTCCCTGGATCTCAGGAATCAAGAAAGCCCCGCCTGCGGAGAACAAAAAATGGTGGTTACTGTGGGTTGGGAGCACACAGTTGTTTCAAGTAAATGATCACTTACATCTTTCCTGGTCCATTTGTAGAAACGAACTCCGGTGCGGGAGACGAAGGTGACCAGCATATCACCGCAATCCGGGCAAGGAATCAAGGGGAGTTTCCTCAGGGTGTGATGTAGAAGAGGAAGTAGTCATTGGTTCCCATCTAGATCTTGGCAGGAGAAGGGATGGATGGGCGGCGGCATGATTTGATTACTGGTTGGGGAAGATACGGAGCGGCGGCGGCCGGGGAGTGGGATGAATCTGGAGGAGGAAGGAGGGTTGGTGAGGAGCTACGGAGGGGCGGCGGTCGGGAAGTGGGATGAACCTGGAGGAGAGGAGGAAGGAGGGTTGGTAATGTCTGGCCCGTGGCCCATATCACGGGGGCATCTGAGCCGCCGCGCATCAGACGGGGAGCGTCAGGGCATCACATTAAATTATCGTTGGTGGGTGGGCCAAGGTCCGAAATATCCGTGCATATACAGAATTCCAATACTCAGGCATATACGTGTGGCAGTGCGAATCTAAGCGCAAGCGAGCGACTCAGATAAAGAGCTCATCTGAGCTCGGGCTCAAATAGGCACTTTCGTTGTTTACATTACCTCTTGTTTCCTAAGCATGCAGAGTTCTTTGTATTAAGCAAGATAGATCCATAGCAGACACAGTTCTAACTAAAAAAGGTGTACATGGTCATCAAACCCACAACATGCATCCATTAAGTTTAATAACTGATGGGCAACATTTTATGAGGAAACAAAAAGGCTTTTCCTATCAGCATCTCGGCAAATGTTCACCCAGTGCTTCAAAAAAATGTCAATGGCAGATCTATACTGCATTTTCGGGTGAACAAAAATCTAAAATAGATTAAGAACATGCATTTATGTTACTATTCATAGAGAATATATAAATTTGAAAAAAATATGGAACCACAATAAAAAGAACAGGTGCATAATGCATTTCAATTGTTATAGAAAGTATGTCATCAAAGAAGATGAAACCAGAGACTATTTTTATACAATATAACAAGTAGTACAGAATTATCAACCATAAAATACTTGCATGTCACAACTCCCAAGTCAATCAAATTCATGTTAGAACTATAAGCGTGTTTTTGTTACACTATATACCTGTCAATATATCAAGCAACTCGTCTCTTTCTTTGTTTTTCAATAAGCACAAACATGAACTTTAAACCTCACCTTTTGTGAAGAGAAGGATCCATAGAGCTCTGCAGCTCTATACATTCTTGTTGCGACCTAATATTATGTCATCAGTTGCAACGGGTTTTCCTTCAAGGTTGCAGACTTGTGCTCATTGCGAATCCGTAAGCAGGCAATCAAAACACTCCATGATTAGCTTCCAAATCCATAATTTCAATAGGAAAAACCGGGAACAAAAAGCTACAAAATTTATCCATCTCTACCTATCGCTAGGTGCATGGATATATAGATTAATGCAATAAATTTATACTCTCTATGTATTAGTTTATTTCTTGCATCAATTTGATAAACAAACTGGGTTGCAGCGGTGCTTCAATAGAATAATTATATAGGACACAATGGCACACACGACAACATTTAAATCACGGCTCACAAAATTCAGGGATATGCATACAAATAAAACAAAAGAAAAAGTAAAGAGCCAAACCTGCATTAGTGCATCGTCCTGACTCCAGAGCACGATACCAAAGTAGATGAACACCCTTGAGGATAGGGCAGAGCAAGGAACCTCCTAGGCTCAAAATCAGGGTGCATACCGGCACTTCCAGGAGCGCGTCCGTGCGGCCACCACTCCATCCACTCTGGCAACTGGCCGTGATGATGCAACCCCCGCTCCATCCCCTCTCGCAAACGCTCGGGCCGTCACGGACAACGAGTTGTTGTTGCCTCTCCTCTCAGCCGCTACTCCACGCAACCGCGGAGCTGTCTCTCGATCTCATCGGTCCATGGTGACTTGTTCCTCTTGAGAATCACCTTAAATCCATAGTACAAGAAAACAAGACCTCTCTGGAGCTCTAAGTGGGTTTGGGGCATTTAGATAAACTATCCACAAATGGCTGCAACATGAAAATATTACATATTTTTTTAGAACACACATCAGAGCTAATACACACACGCTAATATCAGTAAAATTTAGACAAGGAAACGTCAGTCTTTGTATTTTGAGCTCTGTCCTGGCAAAAAATATATTGTTTTTTGAGCTAGGAAAAGTTGATAGATACTAAGACCAAATTACACTCATAGCATTGTAACATGGGAATGAAAAGATAAGAACCCCAAAGCATCAATACCTTAATTTCAGACCCCTGAACCTCAGCAACTTTGATAAATTTTTCGCCATTCAGAGGATCAACTATCCAGAGTTCCAGTTACAGACTTATCCATTTTGCCTGCACTGAACTTAACTTCGTCAATGTTTGTGGTGAAATAGCACATTTCACTTGGTGGGGAACGTGATAGTCATACATTAACCTACAAATAAGCAGAATAATTCCATGTTTTAGCAATTCAATTCCAGGTTTCTTATTTTTTTTAAACAATTGCTTGGCCATTGTACACTAATAACTGTTCCTGAAGATGGAGGACAAATGCATGAGATTGCTCTGTACTACAAAGGGGTGTCATCAAGTTATCATAGCCATAGCCTATAAAACAAAGCACCACTGACCAAACACATCTTGCCCATTTTTCCCAATAGGAACTTCAGAGGAATGAGATTGCTCTGTACTACAAATCGGACACAGTGGAACGATCCTTCTCAACAGAGGCCGAGGGTCGAGGGTCCTGTCTCGCCGGCCATGGATGCTCATGGAGTGCGAGTCTAGGCTCTACGTTTAAATCAATTCTTACTACTCCGCACAGTAATTCCCTGTAGCGCGTGGACACCCAAATACAACCTACGCAACAAAAATTAGACCAATATTAAGTGCACAAACAAGACACAAAGACAAATATTAAGTGCCACACACACGGTCCCTACAAAAATTCCTGAAAAAATAAATTTGAACTACTCAACCCTAAATAAAACTGAATAAAAACATCAAAACCTAAGCATTTCTTTTAGAGGCAATCAATATTCATTGAGCTCATATTTGGATTTCAGATTTCAGTGAGCTGAGCTGCTTGGAATGAAAACAAGTTCAAATCATCGATCTTGACTCAAATAACCCATAACATAAAGTTGCATGTAATTCAGGACCTACAAGAATCGAGTCTATGCGCACATATGTCTATGCATGAAACATAATGCAAAACCCTGTCGAATTGATGCCCATATGCTTTTCTGGTACCTCAAGCATAGCGCAGAAACTGATTAGAAGACCTTGTATCACAAAGAAGAATTTTATGCACAAAAATCAATTTGATCTCTGCATAAAAAAGACTGAACTGGTTTGTTGTTTCATGCACAAAAATCATTTTCATCATTGCCTCTAAAAGGACAGTTTACAAAAAATCAATGCAGGTTATGCATCACGGACAAAATATAGTACCTTGGCCTCTTACAGAACATGGCATCAAGCATTGAGGCACCCGCATCACCCAGACCATTTTTCGAGACTTCGAAGGTAAAGGGCGCTGCCTGTCCACACGAAGTGCAGAACGAGGGCATTTTCAGCGAGATCTTTTATGATTCTTCTCAATGTTTTTAATCTCAGTTGCATGGGCCACATCAGTTGCATTTTTAAGCTCACAGAGAACTAAAGAAAAATTGCACTCAGACCTGCATACATCTGAACTCAGTAACATAGAATTTGAAAAGACGATTGCACCTATCATACACAGATTGAATGGACGTGAAGGATCATATGATGCTTACCTTCAAGGTGTTCCTGAAGATTTCCATTGGAACATACTCCACATTAATGCTTTATTTTCCCCTTCTACTATTTCAGATTGTGTACCACATATGTATAGGTATCGTAAATGAATAACATGGTTAGATTTCACAAGAGTTGGATAGCAACTTCTACAGTCAATGTCTGGTAAGTTACTCATAGTACTGACTATACCTTATAGGATGCACCGATGATGGTCAATAGTAACTTTTAGAGACCAAACATGTCGAAGTTGATCTTGATGGTTAGCACATCAAATTGTTATCTCAAATGTTACCGTCCATAAAAGATGCAGAAAATCTCCAACAAAAAGAAAATACATCACTCTTGCAGTAGTTATTATTACTCTAGTATTCTTCACTTGTTATCTCAAGTGTTGTATTCTTCAATTGCAGGCCCTCAAAATGTGGCAACTCAGTAGCAAATTCAGCCAAACGAGCTCCATCTGCAAAAATTTGTGAGGATCAAAAGAATATATTATCTCTCTTATGATGATAAACGTATGTACAACAACGGTTATTACAAGACTTCCAGCGCCCATAAACAGTCCAACTTATAAAGGTTATCACTAAAAAAACATAGTTTCAAAAGATCAGAATTTATCCTTGGAACAAATCTTTCAATAAACTGAAAGCATCATACGCATAACGAAAGCACTTCCCTATAACAGAATGAACAAGCTAAAGTGAATGCAAGCATGCTTTTAGTGCTTAGTCTATAACAGGCGGGTAAAGTTCCTCCTTGTTCCCATGTTGTTCATCATCCCCTTTTGAAGA
Organism: Aegilops umbellulata; assembly: GCA_032464435.1. NCBI lineage: Eukaryota > Viridiplantae > Streptophyta > Magnoliopsida > Poales > Poaceae > Aegilops > Aegilops umbellulata. The sequence goes on along the minus strand of CP136055.1, from coordinate 546,040,356 downwards.
AGAAACATCGTCTCGATGTAAAATCATGGTGATTGACTCAAGGGAACAGAGAGCAAACACACCTCCTTCAAGCGAATTTAACAATTGACAGCTCCTTCAAACGAATTAACAATTGATGTGCTGCAGCGAGCGATGGTTTATGATCTCCCTCGCCAAATTTTCATCAATCCGCAAACACATCAGGACACCCAAAAATTTGCCCCGTTACTAAATTTGCAGCATGAGAATCCTGGCGAGTTAAGAAAAACTCGACCGAGCGTCCCATGTTCGTAGTCCTAGGTGAGGCGGCGTCTTCAAAACCCAAAGTGCCACCATTTTCTTTATGTCCTGGAGAAAGGCTTATCATAAAATTTTGCCAAAAAATTATTAATCAGAAATAACATCACAGTATATCCATCCTCTTGCTAAAAACTATCTGAATCAAACAAAGATGTAATTTTTCAATATCAGTATACAAGAATGTTTACCTGTTGTGTGATGTTCTCCATCCGATTTGATTGCTGTAAGAGAAGGTAAATAAAATAAAACTATAAAAACGAGCAAATAAGCATCACAAAAGAAATCACATGGCAAATGCATAGTACATAAAAAGGTGCATGTGTGCTGCCACAGGACAACTTGTTTCATGAATTGTTACTTTAAAGAACTATACTGTTTTGCGGAAGATTAGCATATACTTCAGATACTATTTGAATAAATGTAAAAGGAATATAAAAGCACTTAAACATTTGTGTGGTTAGAATTCCAGAGCAAGAAATATACCATTACGTTCTTATGCTGCAAAGGAAATATGGAAAGATTTAAAAAGGGGAGTAGTAAGGAAATAGTACACCACGGTCTTCTCCACTAAAACAAATGGCTATAATATCTTGTTCATTGTATTTATGAGAATAAGACATATTCACCACTTATTTGAAATCGGCTTCAAACTCCATGCGGTGTTTGATGTAAAATAGGTCACAAAGAAACAAAATTTTCATCTCACAATTTGATATGAAAAACTGGTTCATTTATTACGACGACTGGAAAGAAAATGTATAAAAACTAACCAGTGAGAGCACTGTTTGTGAAAAGAAAACATATAGCACCTCTAAAAAATAGAATCTCTAATTGTGATTTATTTACAGTACAGTATTTTGTTTCGGGTTAATAACAAAATCACAACCATAATAGATGATTCTGAATACAGTCTGATGGTATTTAGTATGATATAATTTTTAACTTGATCACTCAAAATAATATGGTTAATTATTAGAAAACGATGGTGTATGTGCATGCCAGCTACAAAGGTAAGCAACTAATGCATGTCATATAATCTAATCTATAGTATTATAGTCAGAGATTGGGATGGGGATGAGGATGCGAGCCCTCACATGCATTGCCGTCTGCACAGGCTTGTTTGCTGGCATCCATAGCTCCTGCTCGACCCTTCGACTGCAGCATCCCGGAGAGCACACCGAACGGCTGCTGGTGCCTGGCGCGAGAGCACGTGAGGGACGCATCGACACACACACATCAGCAAGCAAGCACAGACGTGTGTATGTGTTAGGTGGGATGGAGAACGAAAATAAACCAGTGCGCCAAAGGATGAGTGGCGCCAAAAAGAACCTTTGACAATCGTCACAAATGTAATCAGCAGGGCGGCGCCGGGGGAGCGAAAAGGAGTGAAAACCATGCTTCTTGCAACATGCTGGGAAATTTGGCAGGAGAGAAATAGATGCACTTTCAAAAAAAGGTCGCATCCGCATCTGACATTATGAAGGATTTGAAAAGCTCGATCGAGCTATGGAGGCTCGCGGGAGCAAGCTGTATTGAGAGCCCACTCGGGGATCCTCCGTGAGATTATAGGTTATGTGAGGCATCTTTTTTTATTTTCTCTCCTTTTTATCCTTGGTCAATGACCGTCACACAGACTGTCTTTTTTTTACCATGTTCTCCCTGCTACGAATCAATGAAATAGCTAGCAATTGCTGGACATTTTCATGAAATAAACCAGTGGAGGTGGGACGAAAATTAACCGTAGAACGGAGACTACCAAATGAGACATTAGGAGTAGAGATACTAACAATAAGACATACGGCTCGTCTACACGGACTGTAAATCTTACCCAATAGCTGTAGGATTATTGCTCCAAAAAACACAATGGCACACCCAACAAAAAATACCTTGCATGGCCACTGCTGAACGTGGAGTCTACACCAAATTTGACACTACTTTCAGACTCGGTTTTAGTCTGCTACGTACTAAAAGATCATATTAAAGAGGAATCCAGTTATCGGAGTAGCATGATTTCCTTTCAACTTATTTACATGACTGATGGCAGCTGATCTGTAACACTTTAAAGTCAAACAATTTCAGTTAACCTATGTAGCTCGCAGCTTCCTAGCTAGTTAGCCTATCTAGCAACATACAAAATTGAATCAACACTAAAATTTATTTCAACATTTTTGTAGGGTAAATTTCTTGTAACCGATGAACAATCCCAGTGATGGATCAAGACTAAAATTTCTTGCATAACAAAAGTGCAGTTAGAGACATGCGCCCAAGGAGGCTCTCACCGGTGGTGCCGGCCGTGATGGCGTTAGCACTCGTGCTGGGCATAGCGTCATAGCCATCGTCTGCCGACCGGAAGCAGCAAACCTCCCAGTCCAGCTTCCCTGTGCGGATGAGGACGACGACGACCCCGACGCTGCCGTAGTCGCCGCGGCGGCGCTGCACCAAGTACTGCTACCGCCCCTGCATTTGGTCGCAAACAATCGTTTAGAAACCGCAGATTCAGAAAGAAGGGGAGAAGAATTGCTCTCAATCTCACACCCATGAACAAACCAAGTCGCACAAGGAAGGAACTCACCAAGATCCGGCCAGCACGAGACCCGCCCGTGGTGGCGAGGTTGCCGCTGTACACGTCGCTGGCGTACGTCCCGTCATCCTCGTCGTCGGTCAGGAGCGCGCGGCTCCGCGGCCGCACGTGCTGCCCGTGGCCGTCCATCGGTGCCCGCGGGGATCGCTGAGTCGGAAAGAAGCAGGCGCCAAGGTAAACGACGTCGCCGCCGTGGAAGTCGGCCGCGAGAGGCGCGCCCAGTTGGTGTCCCGCATCTGTTGCCACTCGCCGACCCCTGCCATGGGAGAGAGAACCTGGGGCGCGTGAGTACAGGCTACGGGGAGAAGATGGGTTGGGGCGAGGGCAGGGAGATAGCGTTACCTGGGTCGTCGCTCATCCCTGTCGCGGACGCGGCGCTCCTGCTCGTCTACCTCCCACTTCGATCTCCTCCTGGAATCGGTGAAGAAAAGAAGAGACGGCAAGGGCGCAGATCCACCGCTCCAATCAGATTCCTTCCATTCCCTTCCCTCCCTTGGGAGAGGGAGAGAAGGTGAGGGGGAGGAGGAGGAGGCCGCCGGCGGTGTCGCCATGGCCGGGCAGGGCTCCTCCCGCCTGCCCGCGACGGGAGGTGGCGGGGGCGGCAGCGACGGGCGGCGGCGTTTGAGGGAGGGGATCGGCGGCGGCTGCGAGGACGAAGGGTCTGGTGTGGCGTCGCTCGAGGGCAAAGGCTTCGCTCGCTCGTTCGCAACGCACGGGAAACGTCTGCCTAATTCTTCGTAGAGCTTTGCTACACGAACGGACAGATGACAACGGGCTTTTACCGGGAAGCTTATCTGGGACATTTTAATTGGAAGAAAGAATGATGAGAGGCCCACACCCCCCTGAAAATCAGGGGGGGGGGGGAAGATTAGTTAATGAGAAGACCCCCTAATAGGCCCGTAATAGTCCATTGATTTAGAATTTTCGTTCTTCGTAGGTTAACCGTCGTAGATTATTTTCAGACGTGAGTCTTTTTCGATGAACCGGAGTGTTTAGCACTGGATATAATGGGAGCATACCGATTTTTATTTCCTGGTTCGAGGGCGGAGGTGGGAATCGAGGGGACGCGGGAGGTGGGATCAAGGACGAAAAAAACCGTCTCTGGTGGGACGAAAATTGACAGGCGAAGACTACCAACTGCTCCATTAGGAGTAGAGATGGGCGTCGACCACATGAGTCCAGCTCAATCCTACGAAGCAAGATGGGCCTGGGAGTCGACCGGCTCCTTCACGACGAGGTCTGCTTAAGCTGCAAAGTTCTGGGGAAGTAAACCCATCAGCACAATTCACATGGCGTTCCAAAGCCCTGCTGCATTGTCGTTTCTTCATTTGGCTGGCCGTTCAGAATCGGTGTTGGACCTCGGATCGCCTTGCATGGCGCGGACTAGATCACCAGGAGCATTGCCCACCGTGCAACCAGGGCGAGGAAAGCATCAACCACCTGCTGATTTACTGTGTATTCGCGCGGGAAGTTTGGACTGCAATAATCCACTCTTTGGGCAAACCGGAGTGGATGCCAGCGCCCAATCAAAGCCTCTCGGAATGGTGTGCAGACAGGGCCACAAGCGGAAGCCACAACCGGACGATCAACGCCGTGTTCGTTCTAGTCTTGTGGGAAATCTGGAAGCACCGCAACGCGGTCATCTTTGACGGAGCCTCGCCATGTAAGAACGTCGTCATACGTCTAGATACATCCATTTCTGCGACAAGTAATTCCGAACGGAGGGAGTAGACACATCTGTTGCAGTTTTTTTGTTTGATTGGTGACTAACTTGTATTCATGACATAGCAATTGATAAACATTTTCTCAGCCTTAGCCAGGCAAAAGTAGACACATTTCACTGAGCTTTTAGACTGGTCATTATCTTATACAACATTAAGAGGAAAAAACATATACAACAATAAGAAACATAGCTAGTGCGATGGGAATACACCACACAAAGAAAAAGCACAGTGATTGTAGTATAAACCAAGTAGACCGTGCATACAAATCTTCATTCATGAGCTAAGTTTTTTTCTCTCCAAAATATGCACTGGAAGAGAAAAGTAAGCTTTCGAAATCATATACTGGGAGAAAAATGTAAGATGTCTGTGTAAAGTTGGTGTGCCGCAGAAAAGAATGAATACTGAAAATGACTACTCACAACAACACAATGCATTATCGTGTTGACATGGTAAGCATTTTAACAGCTAAAACATGACGGTACAAACTTTACATTTCTCATATGAGTAAAATCTGGCTCAACCTGAACCAAAAATATGCAGCAGGTCAAGAGAGCCATTAAAATACATCGTGTTGTTTAGCTTCACTAAAAATAGATTGTTAATACCTTGCCATTGCTTGCGTTTTTTAACCCTTAAGGTTCTTATTATGTAAGTTAATAGTGTGTCATTCAAATTCATCCCAGATTGATGCCTGCATAAAACAAATATGAGAAGCGGATAAAACCATATCTTTAATTGATGCATGCATATAACAAATATGAGAAGGGGTAAACCCATATTGTTTAGTATTGATGCCGGCATACTACAAATATAAGAAGGGGTAAAACCATACTGTTTACTAAGTATACATAATTGGTGAAAAATAAGTTTACAATATAAATCTTGAAAATAAACAGTTTTCCCTGGAATTGCTCCATGGACCTTGAACCACAAATTGTTTTTAGGGAATACATTACTTTAAGAGATATATAACACCAATTGTAACTGATTCTCTTCCAATCCCGGTCATCTCAAAGAGCATATCATCACAAATTAACAAATGGTGCAAGTGACACACGGAACCAAGAAAAACATAATCCACACCAGAGCAAAGCAATCAAAGTAGTTGTAGAATTGCACATAGAGAACATCTCGACTGCATGGTTCAGTTATTAATTTAGTCAAGTGGCACGTATGTTAGTAAAGCATAAAAGGCAACTACTATCAGAAAAGCATGTAAATTGTGGGCACCTCAGAGGAAAACCACATATTGATTGATATCAAATTAAATGTAGTACAATATAAGATAAAAGTGATTTTTTTTTCAGACGCAAACGTGCAAAGAGAAAGAAATATAACACATCGATAATCATTCCCATGAAAACTACCAATACATGACTGGGAGGGAGCCCGCTGGGCTACTTGTTTAGCATGGATTGAAAAGGACACCGATCCAAAAGTGTATTCTGTGCACTCGCGGTGAGCCAGACTAAATAATCATCTCTCCATCCAATAAAATGCTGACTCTGACAACTAAGCAAAAACCCTACTCCTACAAGGAAAGGGAGAAGCTAAACTGATGCGGAAAAAAAGCCAAACTGCCGACCAAAATTAGAGATGATGAGATCACAAACAGAGCACTCACTGAACAAACCCAAAACTTACCACAGTGGCACCGTCTATATGTGGAAACGCTTTCCACAACCGGCAACAAACATATCGCACTCCAGCTCCAGCTAGCATCCAGCTTTTGCCACGGTTACACTATATCGCACTCCTTTGGCCACCGGTGACTAGAGTGAGGTGCTTGTGTTGTGGTCTCTCTGCTCGCGTGCTCCTGATATTCTCTCCATGGTGCTCCATCTTCTTCATTCCGGCCGAGTGCACCACGCCCGAGGGTACTCCATTCGAATGGGTGTAGATATGGCCGTAGGCATATAAGGTTATTCAGTGTATTGTGTACCGGAATAACCTTATATGCCTACGGCCATATCTATGCCGACGGCTGTCGTAGGCATAGATGGAGCTATGCCGACGGCCTGGCGAATACCGTCGGCATAGAAAAGCTGTCGGCATAGCTTCATCTATGCCTACGGCAGCCGTAGGCATAGTAAGGCCGTCGGCATACATCGATCTATGCCTACGGCAGCCGTAGGCATAGTTAGGCCGTCGGCATAGAGGTGGCCCTGGTGGCTCGGGGACAGACGGCGGGCTGACGCCGTCAAATCTATGCCGACGGCCCTGACGGCGGCCGGCGGCATAAATATCATCTATTTTTTTATTAGGAGCTGCCACGCGGCAGAGCTATGCCGACAGCAAAGCCGTAGGCATAGTTATCCATCTATGCCTACAGCAAGGCCGTAGGCATAGCCCCGCCACGTGGCGCCTCCTGGTAGCCCCGAGAACTATGCCTAGGCATGGCCCTAGGCATAGATATCATCTGTTTTTTATTTTGTATTATTTTTATTTTTTAAAAGTTAAAATTTGAATAATTTAAATCTAACTTATCTAAACTTAAATATACACAAATTATACATCGACTTGGGGTAGAATTTTTCATAGATTATTAATATCCAGTTTGTTTTTATTTTTGAGTATGTTAGAAAAGTGACCTCGTGTACTTTTGCATATATGTCCTTATACTTTGTTAAAAACATAAGTAATTGATACTTGGATCGATTTTGACAAATTTTATATAGTTTTTTATCAGAATCTTGAAAGGATTATGTTTCTATACTATGTTTCAAATTTGAACTAACTTAAATCATGTTTGCTTCAAATTTACAGAAAACACCATTTTGTTTTGATTTTTTTTGTATATTTTGAGAAAAAACCCTTCGGGGGTAGCAATGCCACCAGAGCATCGCGTCGGGTCCTCATACATGTCTTAAGGTGTGGTGGCATGTATAAAGAGGCAATACGCGGCTCCGGTGTGAGGTCCTCCCCCTCACGGACGGCAATGAAATCGAAGTAATCCCTCTGCGGTTTTGGCGTTGCATGAAATAGTTCTGAACACTCGGAGTGTGACCAATTCATGAGACTTTTACACAGTACAGACACATGTGATATAATAGGTGTGGCAATTTCTTATATTTTTTAAAAACCCCCCACTACGGATTGTTCTTCGCGTGTCTACGAGTGTGGCCAGGGGCCTTCGGGGGCTAGCCATGCCACCAAATCTTGCGTTGGCTCCTCTTACATGTCTGGAAGTGTGTTGTCAGGTGCAAACACCCGTCAAGCGGCTCCGGAGTGTGCCCCCCTTCACGGAAGGCGCTGCCGCCAGCACTTGGACGGGGGAAACAGCCGTGCCGGGTCGACACGAGGGGGGTCCGATGGTGGGTTGGGCCCAGACCTTGTTTTCTGAAATGTTCCTATGGGCTGACCTATCACAATCAGGTGGAAAAGTCCGTTGGTCAAAGGCCGTCCGGTGTAAGTCAAAGGCCTAGATCTCCGGGTCAACGGGGCTAGGTAAGGCCGGTCGGGGGCCTTGGGGGTAGCAATGCCACCAAAACTTGCATTGTGTCTTAACATATATATACAAGTGTGATGGAGGGTTGAAATAGCCAACAGAGCAACAGGCAGCACACTTCCTTCACAAAATCACACACTTTCTTTCTCGATTACCAGATACTACCTTGGAGATGGTGTAGTTTACAAGCGGCCTCTTGTCAGGCTTCTATGAAATATGCTCAAACTTTTACAAGGTCCATATGACTAAACCGTGCCAGGTCCCGAGGATTTCCGGCATCGCATGATTTCCCGTGGATTTTAACGGCTAGATCCGGCATGCTGCCGAGGTACATTCACCCTATGGTGGTGGGCCTACCCCTCCTTTGGTTGCACTAGGCCTACACATACCGCAAAGACATCATATGTGATTTAACAAAACACTTTTGGACATCATTTCAGGTGGTCGCCGTGCAGATCTGCAATTTCCCGCGTTGAAACCCTACGGATGCAGTAAATGTCTCAAATATTGCAGGCGGGCCCGAAAAATGCCATGTACTGGCACGTGTCATGCAATTGCCCCCTTTGAGAGCACGAGAAGTTTCGAGGTCAACGGGACAACGCACTTCCTTCACAAACCGGACACGTTCTCTCTCGATAGCCAGATACTACCTCGGAGATAGTGCAGTTTACATGCAACCTCCGGTCAAGCTTCTACGAAACGCACTAAAACTTTCACCGCACCCTACAAGGGCCATATGATGACACCATGCCAGGTCCTGAGGATTTCTGGCATCGTATGATTTTTGGTCGATTTTAACGGCTGGATCCGGCATGTCGCCGAGGTACATTCGCCTCTGGGTGGTGGGGCATGCCCCCCTTGGGTTGCACTAGGCCTACACATACCGCAAAGACATCATATATGATTTGAAAAACCACTTCTGGACATCATTTCAGGTGGCCGCCGTGCAGATCTTCCATTCCCGCATTGAAACCCTACGGATGCATTAAATGTCTCAAATATTGCAGGCGGGCCCGAAAAATGCCATGTACTGACACGTGTCATGCAATTGCCCCCTTTGAGAGCACAAGAAGTTTTGAGGTCAATGGAGCAACGGGCAACGCACTTCCTTCACAAACTGGACACATTCTCTCTCGATAGCCAGATAGTACCTCGAAGATGGTGCAGTTTACAAGCGACTTCCGTTCAGGCTTCTACGAAACACGCTAAAACTTTCAGAACACCCTACAAGGGCCATATGACGACACCGTGCCAGGTCCCGAGGATTTCCGGCATCGTATGATTTTCGGTCGATTTTAACCGCTGTATCCGGCATACCGTCGAGGTACATTCGCCCCCCAATGGTGGCGCCTACCCCTCCTTTGGTGCTGTCGTTCGATGTTGAGGGACGTCGCATGTATCTTCGTCGATGGCGTGACGGGGAAAGCCGAAGAGATGTTCCGTGCGACTGTCCGTAGGTCCCCGTCCGGACTCATAGTCGTCATACCGGACGCACCATTCCCCGATCCATTCCCTACCCACCTCACCTCACCATCTCCTCCTCGCCGCCCTCCTCTCCGTCACGGAACGTCGACGGTCGGTCCAAGAGGGTAGAAAAAAATAGAAGAAAAACAAAAGGGAGAACACAATTGTATAAGCTTGGTTTCTATTGGTGAAAACGTTTGTGCCACGGATCGATGACGTGGCGCAAATCCATCCATCTAGCTGTCCACCCCACAACCATCCATCCATCCATCTAGAGAAAAGGAGAAAAAAAAGAAAAAGAAAAAAGAGCCCACCCAACCCCTCTGTCTCTCGCACCTCGCTCTCTCCCCACGAACCTCTCTGTCTCTCGCGACTCCTCTCTCCCCCACGAACCCCTCTCCCTCGCCGCCGCCACCACCGACGCCGGACGGTTCCGGCGAGCTCCGGCGGCGCGCAGCACACCCCCGAGCTCCCCTAGGTCCGCTCCACCCTCCCCTCCGTCCATAATCGGCGCTCCCGTCCTCCACCGACCCCGTGGCTAGCTAGGGTTTCGACCGCCACCCCTAACATCGCCAGGATCAGCCAGATCCGGCGACGGCGAGGCCAGAGCTCGACGGATCCGTTACGGGCATGGCGCAGGTACGTCCTTCCCCTCTTTCCTCGCCCGGATCCACCCTCCCCACCTCACCTTCTCCTTTCCTTCCCTTGCTGCAGGTCACCTTGGTGCGGTCTGGACGGCGGCGACGGCAGGAGGGCGCCGTCCTTCCTACTCGAGGAGGCGGAGGACGAGGGGCGCACCTAGCTGGCGGCCCTGTCCTGCTCGAGGAGGCGGGCGCTGCCAAGCTCAAGCACGGCCACGACGACCCACCTCGGCAGGTAGCACCTCCATCTCCTCCGCCTCCTTCCTCTGCTCACTACTGCTGCTGCTAAGTAGAGGAATATGTGATGCACTGCACCACACGAAGCTGGCTATATCCTTCACCGGTAGCTAGTTTGATCTAACCTGATGGACAAGCTAACATACATAGCAGTAGTTGCTTTTTTTATCATTCCCCCACCGGCCAGAGCACAACGTACACATACACACAGAGAGGAAATCTCTAGTTAGCTTTTTTTAGTTTGTCCTCTAATTTGTTATTGGCCATAGGCTCGTGACAATCTCTTTTTTTCTTTGTTGATGCTTACGATCAATTCCATAATTTACCAGTGTATAAGTATATAGCCCCTAGCCATGTCTACTTCCAGTCCTACTCGGACACACATATTCACATGTATTCTGCACGTACGCGTGGAATCACGTTCAAGGGAACTTTAGCACTACTTTACAATGTACATGAAGAATCGGTTTACTCCAATTGACAAGTAAAGTACAGTGGCCTAGTTGGATCCTGTGACAAATCCTGTGACAAATTCACATCCTAGGCTTGATTCCTGGCCGAGCCAGCTTTTACTTCAATTGACTGCATGATTAAAGTATAGATATAGATAGTATATTTGTACTGGTATGATGAACAAGAGCTTCCAGTTAATTACATAATATTGGTGATGTAGTTTTACTTGTTGTGTATGCTTGCTTAGTTGTCCATCGGGCCGCTCTCTTGTATCGTTTGAGTGCGCCAATTAGTTCGGCCAGCCTCTATGATTTATTATGTAGCTTTTGGAGTGCTTCTATCTGTCACGCCCCAAAACATAGCAGTGACAATTGCCACATGCTTATAAATTCAATTCAAATTTATAAGCATGTTAGGCCATCAGGTTAACCAAGGTAGTACACTGGAATCATTTTTATTCATTATCATAGGAAAGACTACAAGTGTTCTTGCTAGTACATGCATGCCATGAGTAAAGAAAGAGAAGGAGCAGGACATCTAGAGAAGCTAGATGGAACGCATGCTTGCCTTCTCCCGATTCTCTCGACACAGCAGCAAGATTTCTAACGCCTGCTCTGCACCAGCAGCTACGGCTCTACTACTACTACCTCTAGTGAAGAGAGACAATGGTTGTGGTGTGAGGTCCAGCTACCCGGCCCTTGGCCCTTTATATAGGCGTGCAGCCGTGCAAGGCATGCGGTGATCTAAAGGTCCCTGCTGTGAACCCCTTCCCCTTCCCGTGTATAATCATGCTCAACAAATACTTGATATGATTTTGGTTAATCTTCAATTCAGCCCAGCTAGCTGTTGTAGTACTTGCTTGTCTCCTTCCAAATGTTGCCCTAGTCCGTTGAGTTTCTTATTGCTCCAGGTAGTACTGTTATTTTTCTGCTCTGCGATTTGGTTTGCATGGTTCCAGGCTCCCAGTCTACCGCTTTTGTTGCTGTGATTTCGAGCTCTGTTTTCTTTATTATGACAAGTTGCAAAATTAGTAGTGGGAAGTAAACTTTTGTTAACTTGTTGGCTGAACGAATGGAACTACTGTTATATTTGATTTGTTGCTCAACTAGTGCTTCAATGATGGAACCGATGATTGTGCATGATGCATCCATCCATTCTATCGGAGAGGCTGTGTTTTTTTCTTCTTGTGCTAAGATTGCCAGCATCACATATCCTATGCTTTTGTTTCTCCAGTAGAGCCTTGTGAGATTGATGTGTCTGCCACCGTCCTCGAATGGTTGTTCAATTATAATGGTCCTAGCTAATTACTAGTATGCGCTGCTGCTAAAACAACTTGCTCCTCGTTTGATTTCAAGGATGTTGTTGCTGCTAAAGTAGCAACAACAACGACAACAACCATGCTTTGGTTCCCCAAAATTCAGATTGCACTTGCATCTCTACATACACACACATATGAACATGCACCTCGGTTTGGTTCAGTTTGCATAGTTACATTTGCTTTAACTTTGACTGGAACTATCTTGGTGACACTTGCATCAATGGTGTGTTCTGCCCTTGTAGATGTCCTTGGAGAAGATGGCCAATAGAGTGTAGGGGAGAAACAACCTTGTCCTGCTCGAGGAGGAGGAGGACCACCTGAGCTCGACGATGACATGGCAACAGGTAGCACTCGCCTCTCTCCCAAGGTGAAGGTCTGGTCCGCCTGTTTAGATGGTCTGCTCTCGTCTTATGCATGTGAGGGGAGAAGAAAGCCATTGGACTGAATTATATTTGCATGTGAGGGGGGTGATCCTTTTGGTAGATGCAGAGTATAGATTCACAAAATTCACCACATGAGCGTACTACCTATATCCAAATTCTAGATACCACTTGCATCTTTTGTATGTACACATGAAAAAGCACGACGGTTTGCTTCAGTTTGTATGTATCCAATTGTTTTTTACTTTTGACTGAAACTATCTATCTTGGTGGCACTTGCATCTCCTGTACATACATACATATGAATCAGCACCACACTTTTCTTCAATTTGTATGTGTCAATTTTTTTTGTTGAACTTTGAGTGAAACCAACTGGCTGGCACCTCAATCTGTACATACACATGAATCAGCACCACCCTTGGTTCAGTTTTGTATGTGTCCATTTGTTTTTACTTTACTAAAGCGAACTTGATGACACTTGCATCTTCTGTATATACATATATATACATATGAATCAGCACCACTCTTTTTCTCTTTGAAGCTTGCCTTGAACAAGAACTGATGCTTGATAGATACAACCGAAACTGGAGCATCTATGTACTGTATGTATTAGTAGTATTGTTCGGTTCAAGCACCAACATGACAAGTTATCTACAGCAAAAGCAATAATTTTCTGCCTTTTTAGTTCTAGGTGATTTTCTTTTGGTAAATTTAATGTATAGATTACATATTCATCCTCATATGTAGGATCTTTTGTTTGTTGTACTGACTGTATACCACCTCCATCGTTGCAGCCTTGTCTCCCCCACCACCGCCCCTCGGCCTCCTATAATGTTGTTGTGGATTCTTAGAATGGAAATGTTATGTACATAAAAAATGTACTATGGTCTGTGTGTGCAAATCCATGGCTGTTGAATCATGTCTGTATAAGCATTTGTAAATAGCTAGCCTTGTTGGCTAATCTTTTTTTTTGGTTCTAGTGAGCAACTATGCCGACGGCAATGCTGTAGGCATAGATGGCTGTCGTGACACCAGGGGCGCGCCACGTGTCGTCCCAGCCCTGCCGCCAGGAGGAACCAGGGGACGACACGTGGCACGGCTATGCCTACGGCAAAGCCGTCGGCATAGATTCCATCTATGCCTACGGCTTTGCCGTAGGTAGGCATAGCCCTGCCACCAGGAGGCACCAGGGAATGCCACGTGGCAGAGATATGCTGACGGCTTGGCCGTCGGCATACCTCTGCCACGTGGCTACCCGTGAACCGTCAGCGCTTTTGACGGCGCCGTCCGTTGCCGTCAGGCGAAAAACACTGCCGACGGCTAAACTATGCCGACGGCTGACGTCCGGCCGTCGGCATAGGCCCCTATGCCGACGGCTATTCTATGCCGACGGTCTAACAAGACTACGCTGACGACATCTACGCCGACGGGCCTATGCCGACGGCAGCCATAGGCATAGATCTATGCCGACGGCTTAGGGGCCTATGCCGACGGCCCGTGGCCGTAGGCATAGACTGCGAGTCCGGTAGGCCTCGGGCCCTTGGCGCAACATAAGTGCCAGTGAGCGATCTGCTACTCTATGTTGCTTTATCGCCGTGAATGCTAAATCTCGCTCATTATAAGATCGTAGCAACTCTTGTCTACCTAGTCCGCACGGTGGGCCAGCCCAATAAGCTGTGTGCGAGCGGTTTTACTTATGGTGGGGATTGGTTAACCATCAGCCCGATTTTGGGGGCATTTCCTATTTGGCGCTCCGGCTTCTATTATTGTGCATTTTCTAAACGGGAGCACATCCCCCCTTGGCTTCGGGCATTTCTTATTCTTCTTCGTTTTTTCTTTATCGATTTTCTTTAGGGTTTTTTGTCCTATTCGTTTTTAATGTTTTCTATTTTCAGCCCAATATAACTTAGATTAAGAACCTTAGCCCAATAAGAAACGGTCCAAACAGCGGCTGATTCCGGCCCAAGTCTACTCACGCTCGGATCTGGCTTGGTGAGCTCAGCTCGATTATCAGTAGAGCCCTCGCGAGAGTGAGAGAGGGGTCGACCGAATCCCCAACCCCAACCTCGAATGCCGCCGCCGTCGCCGTCAATGGATGAGCTGCGTCGGCCGCCTGAGTTCGACCACATGTTCACGGACGAGGCGTGGGCCAGGATGACCCAGGACACGCGGCGCCGGATCGTCGACATCTCGTGCCGGGAGGTACAAGAGCCCACCCAAGAGGAGCGCCGCATGCATGAACTCATCGCCGGCGCCGGCGGGCCCTGCAGCGTCTTCACCGATGCCGTTGCCGTCGCTGAGGTGCTGGATTTTGCGGACAGACATCACCAGGAGGCGGAGCCAGAGGACTGGGAGGCGGTGCTGCAAGGGCGGCACTATGCTGACGAATGCGCAGATGACGATGAGGACGGCAAGACAACGACGGCACAGACCATGGACACCCAGCGGCCGAGCCACCATATCTCCGAACAAACATTGTCCAGGGATATACAGAAATCAAAGGCTTTTCTGTGGACTCGATACCACCAATTACACCTCCTACACCGACCCTCACCAGGTAAGCTAGTTTTATGTTGCACAACCAAATCTTTTTACCAATCAATACTAGCATTCTTCTTTCTTTTCCAATCTGATGATGATGATGATGATGATGATACAAGTGGTAGTATGACCCAAACTACTTGATTTATTCAGCTCGGCCGGGTCCGATGAGATACGCTTCGTGTGAATTTGGTGGTGATGACAGATGCCCACACAACCCCGTCCCTATGCTACAGTTCCTTGATGTCATGGTCGAGCTGTATACGAAATCTTACTGTTTCGTCAAGTTTATGCGTGACAATATGTTACAACCGAATAATATCGAGGTCTATGGCGTGATCGCAGTCAGGGATCACCTGGATTTCTCGCGCAACTACATTTTCCATTGCTCTAGAGAGAATGCACAAGCAATTGACCCAGTATGTAATCTTTACTTCTTTCCTATATACATCATTATGTTATTTATGGAGAATATTCAATATTAATTCTCTCCCCTACATTTTAGAAAGGTGGCTATTTATGCCTGAGGAATCCTGCAAGAGGAATACTCGCAGCATGCTGCTTGATCGAAATTGATATAAAGGCGAAGGCCAAGGTGGTTGATGAAGACTTGAGTATTGTCTCCGGTTGCCTGAAAGCATGTGAACAGTTTGACCCGTGGAGCCTGAACCATGTCGATGATATCAACGGCAAGATTACACTGGAAACATGTGTTGTTCCTAGAGGCATGGAGGCTACTATAGACCTGGATTTTGTGGAGGTGCCTGCAGATGGCTTTCTTGTGCGCATGCGTGGCAACACTGTCCTTTCCCAAGGCTCCTACTCCTTCATTGATGAGCACCGCCGTGACACAGTTGGTTCTATACCATCCAGCGGGAAGCACATTCAAAAATTCGTTGCAGCCGTCAATCTAGGGGACACGCTACGTGGAGGAGGGCCAAGACGCGCTTTCGTTTGTGGCGTCCAAGCATGGCGAAGAGGAGCAAATGTATCGGTTTAGCAATGGAGCGTTGGTCTCGGTGCGAGTTGTGTGGTCAACCATATTAAGTGTAGACGACTATGAAGAATGATCAGCGGCGCCCAGTTTTCAAAGTCAGCTCCTTCGTCGGTGTTGGAGTAGCCTGAGTTATCTTTTTCTTAGATGGAAGGCGGGAGACAATGATATACTATTTGCTATTTTAGCCTTGGTGTAAGTTTGCACAAGTAGATGCTGATAAGTGCTGTAATAATGTTTAAAACCGGTTGATCCTGACTTTTTCAGTGATGGTGTAATGCTGACGATTCCATGGTTGATCATTTAGTAGATGCTCATTAGAAGTTATATGAATGGTCAACGTCACTTATTCGTGTATTTGAAGGAGCACGTATCTATGCTGACACAGATACATAGTACATGCAATGCAACCACCAAATTCATTAGTATGTTCAATAACTATATATATACGATTTGGACGTTAGCAATCTGATGCTTGATAGATTTACTTATGCAAGCATAGATCTTGGTGTAGCTACCTACCACGTCCAAGATGTTCTGTTCTGGATTTTCCAGGCCACCGAATGTGAATATCGAGCCACGAAGCACGGCTGAAGAATGGCACGCCTTGGAATACTTCATTGGTTCGACTGCCACCCATGATGGCATCCTTGGGTCGTACAGCTCAACAGTGGCCACCCCTGCTCTAGGCTCAGGATTGTAACCACCAATCGTGTATCTGAAAGCAACAAATGGCAAGACAAGGTAGGTATGCAGTGCTACCTCAAAAAAAAAAAGGTATGCAGTGCTGGAAGGGGGGGGGGGGGGGCTCAAGCCTGTTAAAGCCCCCCTAGTAGATTCGCCCCTGCCTACACCATCAACGATGCTTGGAGGCAAGTTTTAGTGGATCCTCCTGAGTTGTAAGAAAGAGCTAGCTCCCTCCATACTTACATCTACTCATCAAGAACTACCAGCGTATGAAAGCATCTTTATATACTCGTCCTTGGGAGCACTTTTCAGTGAGGTTCCCTAGGATCAAGTCTCTCAGCGCAGCTGGCAACCAACACCATAATGGCTCTTGGTGAAGCTCGTGTTCTACATGGCCCAGCAACTCAGTTTGTGGATATCTTCACCAAAGGATTACCAACAACAGTCTTTCTCGATTTCAGATCCAGCTTGAACGTCTTTTTTTTTGGTGTTGAGTTGTACATATTCTGTTGTGTAGTCACGTGTGTGTTGTACTTCATCCTTCTCTCCTGGTTTATACTAGGATCCTAGCGTGTGTGCGTCACTCCATATATATACTTGCTGGTGGGCTGTGGAGTTGTGGGCTGCCACAATTTCCTGCTGCGAGAGGCAACCCCAAGACACCAACAGTGGTGGGCTGTGGGCTGCCACAATTTCCTGCTAGGCGGCGACGAGTCGACGATAGACGACATAGCTGGCGATGTAGTGCATGATGGGAACGACGAGCGACCTGCAGTTTGTTGAGATCTTGTAGGATGAGGTAATCTCGGATCAATGAAAATTCAAGACTTGTGGATTAGCTCCACTTTGCTGCCGTGATGGACTCCTGTTGGGGCCACATGTCCACCAGCGATTTTCCAGCCACGTTATCTTTTTATTATTGACACAATGACGCAATTTCATTAGGGCGAACGACTTTGGCGAGATTAATTGGAACGAGGGGATTGTTGTACAAATCTCAGGGTAAAAAATGGTACGGTAGTAATGGCTCCACGCCAAGTGGTGTGCTTGGCTTACCTTGCAATCCAGCCATCTTTTTAATGACCCATTTTATTGACCGAGCGATTTTGGCGAGATGAATTGGATCGATCGGGATTGCCGTAAATCTCAGGGTAAAAATGGCAGGTATTAACGGCTGCTTAGTAATTTCAGGCGTGAAAGACGCCTTGTGACGCGTATGCCGAAACTGCCTCGCTCCTGCCCATATATACAAGTGGTGTGCCTGGCTTACCTTGCACCACACCAACTTGAGGACACTGTGTTTAGAGATAAGTCGCGGACATCCAAGATCATGGCTAGACCGGCAGCGGTGATTATGTGTGCGGTATTCGTAGTGGTGGTGCCGCTGAGCGCGGTGGCGGCGGAGTTGGAGTGCAGACCGCAGTTGCTCTTGGCTTGCGATCCAGCCATCAGAGACGGCAAGGCTCCTACGCCGTTGTGCTGCTCGAACCTCCGAGCGGAGGAGATGTGCATCTGCAAGTACCGGCAGGATCCGACGTACAGGCGCTACATCCCTGGCCCCTACTTCCCAGAGACAACCACCTCATGCGGCATACATATTGAGTGTCTATTTACATAATAATAGGAAATATGTTATTGTACATCTCTTTTACAATAATAAATGGTAATGCATGCCTAGATTGTTTTCCACTACTCTGTCCCATGATATATGATCGTTTTGCGAGCTGTTTCAGCTTGCAAAATGATCTTACGGAGGGACTAGTTTATTATCTTTTAAATTTATATCTATATCTAATTATCTATATACCTATATACCAATATAACGGGACCAAAGGGGCAGATCCAACAAATTTTGGCCATCGAACCATGTCAATCCAACGATCTATATTGCTCCAACGGTGAGCGCTTAATATGTTAAGCTTGTAGTTAATATCATATCATATATCAACATATACACGATCCATGTAACTAATGCATAATTGATATCGTAACTAATATTAACATCTAATTAATTTTCTCCCTAATATTAGGGAAAGCACTAGGAATCAGACTACTGATCCCCAGCTATCCATCAGACTACTTTTCTGCCGTACGATGCAAAGCTAGCTGAGCGTCCGATCCATGGTACTGGAGACGTGCACCAGGGAAGTTGTTTAAATACGTGACGTGATATGAGGAAACTACAGAGCATAGGCTGCATAGCTGGAACAGTTGGCATGCATGTGATGAAGTACATATGCATGGCTTTGAATCTCAAAGCAGATCAATGGCCGTCCCATGCACGGGACCTCCCGTGCATGGGAGAATTGCTTTTCTCATCCCGTTCCCGGTTCAAGCAGCGCATGACAACACATCAAGCACTCATTTACGGGAGATGTATTTCACTCATTTCTCTAGATTTGCATAGAGTGTATTTTCTGCACTAGGACCCACCATATGTCAGATGAAGGACACATGCATGTGTGACCATCTCTTGCTGACACACAAGTACTTATGAAGCACACATGCATTTTGTTTTTGCTTTGATAATTTCAATCACGCATATCTTTTAATCTATAGTTTTATTTTTAAAACATTTTTTATATTTGAACTCCCAGGGTCAAGACCTTTACAACAAGATCATTCTTGGATATATTTGAAACATGTTTAAATTTCAACGTTTCAATTCACTTATTTCGTTGAATCTATTAATTCCATGTGGGAAATTTGTTTTTCATTTTAGTGAATTTATTTTGAAATGAGCTAAACTTGTATTGAGTGAAATTAGAAATGAGCTAAAATAATTTTGAAATAAGTTTTGTAATGGATGAAATATAGTATTTCAATAGAATTTTTGAGTGAAATATTTTTAAACGTGTGAAATATGTTTATTGAAATGGTTGAAATTAATTTTATATGAGCAAAATATCAGTTTCGCAAGCGCATAGTGAAATTAGTTTTCAAATATATCTTTTGTAATGAGTGAAAAAGGTATTTTGAAATGAGTGAAATATAGTATTTCAATTGAATGAGTGTAATGTGTTTTCTGGAATGAGTGAAATTAATGTGTTTTTTAGTGAAATAATTTTACTGAAATCAAAAAAATAAGTTTGTGAGCATGAGTAAACAAATATTCCAAAGAAACCTATTTCAAAAGAAATAGCAAGAACAAACCTATTTCGTAAGAAATATGTGAAATAAACCATTTTTATACGAAATGTGATGAAATATATTCAGTGAAATGATTGAAATCAATTTTTATATGAGTGAAATATCAGTTTCGCAAGCGCACAGTGAAATTAGTTTTGAAATATATCTTTTGTAATGGGTGGACAAGGTTTTTTTTAAACAAGTGAAACATAGTTTTTTCAATTTAGTGAGTGTAATGTGTTTTCTGAATGAATGAAATCTATCTTTCGTAAATGAGTGTATTGTGTTTCTGAATGGATGAAATATAGTATTGAGTGAAATCTATCATTTGTAAATGATTGTAATGAAATCTATCTTTCGTAAATGAGCGTATTGTGTTTTCTAAAATGAGTGAAATCTATCATTTGTAAATGATTGTAATGTGTTTTCTGAATCTAGTGAAATGAGAAATTGACTGGAAGGTTTTCCGAAACTAGTGAAATGTGAAACTGACTGAAATGCATTCTCTAAAATGAGTGAAACAGTAAAATTCAAACTAGGCAAAGTGCATCCAAGATTGATCTTGTTTTAAAGGTCTTGTCGCGCTGAATTCAAAAATATAAAATATTTCAAAACTGGATATTTAGTTCAAAAGTTATCAACCTTTTAAAATGTGGCATGAAAAATAAAGTGCAAGCATTTAGTACGTGCATGCAGCTCGTTCATCTGCTCACTCTCTCACCCTGCCACCTGACTAAAGGTACTGCTGTGGACCCCGCCCAACCTTGTATATTTGTTTGTATAAGATTCGTATTGCTAAAAAGGAGAAACAAAAGCATAGTGGGGTCTACCAGCCACACCAATCTCAAAGCAACGTTTGTGGTAGATTCTTCACCGGTACATCCCGCCACCCGTAGAAAAACTTATTCGGTTCAAGCAGTCCATGTACATCACTAGCATGTCCCTGCTTTGTGCAAGAAGAGCGCAAAGAAACTTCTCCGTCATGAGGCCAACTCGCCAGCTCGTCCTGCTGCTCTTCTTGGCATGCATTTTGCTCCTTTCCACCCAAACCTCCGGTTCTGACAAGCTCGAGATAGGCCAGAACCTCACCGACGGCGACACGCTCGTCTCAGCCGGCGGCTCGTTCACCCTGGGGTTCTTCTCCCCCGGGGCGTCCACCAAGAGGTACCTGGGCATATGGTTCTCGGTGTCCAACGACACCGTTTACTGGGTAGCCAACCGCGCCGACCCTCTGGGCGACATGTCCGGCATGTTGGTGTTCAACGGCGGCGGCACCCTCCTCCTGCTGGACGGCTCCCGCCGGACAGTCTGGTCATCAGATTTCTCCGGCGGCGCTTCTGCCGCGGTGGCCCAGCTTCTCGAGTCCGGCAATCTGGTCGTGCGCAACGGCAGCAGTGTCACCTACCTGTGGCAGTCGTTCGATCACCCGTCCGACACCTTGCTGTCCGGCATGAAGCTCGGCAGGAACTTCTGGACAGGAGCCGAGTGGCAGCTCACGTCGTGGCGCTCGGCCGACGATCAGGCTCTGGGAGACTACCGCCGCACGCTGGAATCTAGCGGACTGCCGGAGATCGTCACGTGGTACGGCGGCGTGAAGACGTACCGCACGGGCCCCTGGAACGGGGTCTACTTCAACGGCGTCCCGGAAGCGTTGACGTACCAGGACAGGTAGCCGCTGCATGTGACGGGCCTCACGGGCACGGCCAGGCCGATGGAGATAACCTACGGGTACACCGGCGTGGCCGGCGCTCCGCTGACTCGCGTCGTGGTGAATCACACCGGCGTGGCGGGGCGGCTGGTGTGGGACGCGAGCACCCAGGCGTGGGTCTCCTTCTTCAGCAGGGGGGCGAGGGACAGCGCCTGCGATGCCTACGGCAAGTTCTGCGACCCCGAGGCGGCGTCGTCGTCGTTCTGCGGCTGCGTGCCGGGGCGTTCGGCCTCTGCGACCCCGAGGCGGCGGCGTCGTCGTTCTGCGGCTGCGTGCCGGGCCGTTCGGCCTCTGCGACCCCGAGGCGGCGTCGTCGTCGTTCTGCGGCTGCGTGCCGGGGCGTTCGGCCTCTGCGACCCCGAGGCGGCATCGTCGTCGTTCTGCGGCTGCGTGCCGGGGTTCATCCCCGTGTCGCCGGCGGCGTGGCAGATGAAGCATTATGCGGGCGGGTGCCGGCGAGATGCGCGTCTGGATTGTGGCGGCGGGACGACGACGGACTGCTTCAGGGAGGTGCCAGGTGTGAGGCTTCCCGACACGCAAAATGCGACGGTGGACCTTGATGTGGCGACGTTGGAGGAGTGCCGGGACAGGTGCCTCGCCGACTGCTCGTGCTTGTCCTACGCCGCCGCCGATATCCGTGGCGGTGGCAATCGTAGTGGCTGCGTCATGTGGGCGGATGCCATCCTTGATCTTGGACTCATTGTCAGCGAGCAGAGTCTCTACTTGAGGTTGTCCGAATCAGAATTTGGTATGTGCATCCATTCTCGTGCTCTTATCCATTTTATTCTACGGAGCATGGCCATTTTTTGTCTTCAAAGAATTGACTATATTTGCTTTGGCTGCCACAGATGTAGCAGATGGCCGTAAGAGGTTTCCTATTGTACCGGTTGTTGTGGCACCTCTAGCTTCTGCAGCAGCTATTCTTCTGGTCGTTTTTGTGATTTGGTGGAGATGGAGGAGCAGAATCTTAGGTAAATTGTATACCTCTCTTTTGCTCTTATTTTGCATGAGAAAAAAGGGGTAATGCATGGTAAATAGGAGTACGATGGTGAAGTCCGTGCTCATTACAAGCTAGCCTAATATTTACTTTTTTCCAGATAATGAGACCCAATATTTGTTATGTAAGACAGTTTCAAACTTGATGATAAACTAATCATCCATTTGAAAAGGACTTAATAATCTTCATTATCTTGTTTCAGGCGCTATTCCTCAAAATCTATCTATGGGAGCCGCCCCTTCAGTTAATCTAGCTACTATAAAACATGTCACCAGAAATTTCTCCGAAAGTAACATTATTGGTCAAGGTGGATTTGGCGTTGTTTATAAGGTTAGCCTCCGCTCCCCATTCTAGACATCGTGACATGCATCATGTCAACTGGACATTTTACGTGTGACTTCATAAAATTGGTCTTGAATTTCTTGTGAGGTAGGTGACACACTTCATAAATAATTTTTCTAATTTGCTGATTCATCAGGGCCAGCTCACTGACGGAAGAATGATTGCTGTTAAGCGGCTTAAACAGTCGGCTCTCACCAGAAAAGGAAAGAAAGATTTCGCCAGAGAAGTTGAAGTGATGGCCGGACTCCGGCACAACAATCTCGTTCGTCTCCTCGCATACTGCAATGAAGGAAAAGAGCGGATACTAGTTTACGAATACATGCAGAACAAGAGCTTGAACCTCTACATATTTGGTACTCGCTGCTCGCTGAAACTAAACAATTTTCTTTCCAATTGTGGTATGGACATTCAACTATCTCATGAAATATTCCTGCGCTCAAAACACTTCATGCACTCCTTTTTTTCGACAAAGGGTGAATTTTATTAGCTCAAAATGAAGCATCAAGTGAATACAGACATAATGAGCACACACCCGGCCTCTGCATAGCTAAGATGCACACAGCCAACACACACTAAACACGCCGGCAAATAGCAAAGTCATACAAGACCAAAGCTATGCCTTAGCATGGAAAAAGAAGAAGAAAAAAGGCGAAGTGATCAACATAGCGATCGACAAACTACAATAACGACCTTATCCGCACCAACATTCTCTTGACACCACAAGGATGACGAAGTTCTTCAACAGCAACGCCTTCAAGAAGGGAACAACGCTCAAACGCCGCCGTCACCGGATCCAACCATCAAAGATTAGATTCTAGGTTTTCACCCTGAGGACAAGTCTGAGCATATCCGAACAATGCCTTCAACAAGGTAACGACGAAAAAACATCGCCATTGCCAGGTATAACCAATTTGGGTCAGACCTAGGATTTTCACCTACTTCACTTTTGTTTGAAATTCCTTTGCTTTAATTCTAGTTGTTGTTGTACACTTGTACTAGAGTAGACTACGAGATGCAAGTATATTCAGGAACGCATATCAATTTATTTCGTACTAACAGGCACACCTAGCCTTCGTACTTCATTGAACTGGGCAAAGAGACTTGAAATAATCCATGGTATCGCGCATGGTATCTCGTACCTTCACGGTGGATCAGGCGAGAGTGTAATCCACAGGGATCTCAAACCAGGCAATGTTCTTCTAGACGATGAATGGAAGGCTAAGATAGCGGACTTCAGCACTGCCAAGCTATTCGCCATTGATCAAACAGGGCCTGATCAAACAGTCGTTGTTTCACCGTAAGTAAATTTATCTTTTCTAGAAGAAATAGGAGGGAAATGAGAACCAAATATATATCACATTGTTGACTTTCATGAAGGGGATATGCAGCGCCAGAGTATGAAAGGCAAGGAGAGATGACGCTAAAATGTGATGTCTATAGCTTTGGAGTTATCCTCTTGGTGACACTAAGTGGGCAAAGGAATGGAAGCATGCAGAGGCTACTTTTGAACGTAAGCGCGGTCTTGTTTGCGGTTTCTTAACCATGTTGTCATGAATTTATTTATATCATATTGTTACAAATTGCCACACAAAAGTAGAAAAAAATTGTTCGCTATACAAATGCGTCTAAGATAAAGGTATAATACCTTGAACTTTTAGTTGACCTAAATGAGCATCAATGCATCCAAATCCGATATTGGCTGACATAATTAACCATTTTCATTTTGAGATGAACTATGAACATTATATAAGATTCCACTATTTTTCAAAATAAAGTAAGGAAATCTCTTTTTTGCAGGCTTGGGGTCTCTGGGAACAAAACAAGACTATAGAACTTCTCGACACAGCAATATCATTGCCACTTTCTGAGTCTGAGCCTGAGCTCTTGTCTGAGCTGAAACGATGCATCCAGATTGGACTTCTTTCTGTCCAGGATATTCCCAGCGACAGGCCAACCATGTCTACAATTGTCGCCATGCTAACAAGCACTGCTTCGCTGATTAATCGGCCGGGAAGGCCGACCATGGATAACACGGCTATGCATTCGTCCCATGAGCTTGAATCCAACCTCTCGAGCCCGAGTACAGATGATCTGACATAAATTGCCTCTGTGGTTGAGTCGGATTAACAGTTCTTGCCTAATGATTTCTCAGTTCAAGTTACAGGTGTGAATTGTCTTTATTCCATGGTCTTTTTTGTATGGGTGGTGCCTCTCCATAGTGCCCTAATTCCTTTTCTTTTACTTTGTGTTACGTTTCCTAATTCTGAGTTGATTATCTCTTCAAATTTTACAATTTTCTCCTGAAAATAATGTACATTTTTATTGTAAAACTGAAGTATAAGAGCAGTGCAACTTATCAACATGTACTGCAATCGATCTTAGTATGTTGATTACATATGGACGAGCCATGACATGAATGGTTGGATGTTGATCCAGAAGGTTCAAAACAGTGACATACTTTTTAAAACAAAATCAAGCAATTTATGCAATGACAATTCCCACTTTTTTTCGGAGAGACGGCTTGTGTTATTTTGTCATGATACTTCTATAGACTAGGAGCAACTCTAGTAGAGTCGTCATATTAGCCAAACGTCATGATAACTGCCAATATGTCAATTTGTGCCAAAATGACTTTCTAGCAGAGTTAGTCATATGCCTTCGGATTACCATAGTTTATGGAGCTCGCTGCATAAACGACCTTCTAGCCTCCATATTTGAGGCTATGTAGGTCTAGTATGGAGCTCATTCTAAAGCACAATGGCCAGCGTGGGATGAAAATTTCAGCTTCTTCCTTCTCGTACGACGGCCATGTTTTGAAGTTGTGTGGCCTCCCACACGCCACTAGCGGGCAACCACCAACCATTAATGCGGTCGCGCTTCTCACTGGGAAACCGTGGTCGTATTCATGGGAGGCCAAATGAAGAATCTTTGGTTGTGGAGAAAATACAACTCTTGTATTGTGAGGGTGATATGAAAACCCTGAAACTGCCACTGTCAAAGGCCATTGTTCTTCTGGATACTGCACCACCACTATTACTACTCCTACTACTCCTACTACTCCTACTATTGCTACTGCTACCACCGCTGCTACTGCTACTGCTACTACTACATCTGTTTATTTAGAGCCTAATCCTAAATTTCGTAGTCCCTCCATTCCAATGAACAAGTCATGCACGCATACTAAATTCAAGTTTAACCATAAATTAGACAGATAATATATATTTTTTGTGACTTAAAATTTTTATATAACACTAAAAGCTTCTTTTAAATATAAATGCATCACTACTGGAAAATTGGCTTTGCCGAGAGTCAAGTCACAGGAGCTTGGCAAAAACCACATAAACCCAGTACAACTCTCGGCAACATGCGGACTCGGCATAGGCATGCCATTGCAGAGTGACATGTAAAGAGAACTCGACAAACAAAATAAAATCGGATTATACGATCCATGTCACGTCTAGACCAAACAAACCCCGCAATGTTCGTGCCCTGTGGCGGTAGCGGCAGTTCTCGTCTGCCCTTTCACGGCAGGGCGCTTTTGCTGAATTCCCGCATTATCAGCCGTTTATATTTTTTCTTTTCACCACGTGGACAACTTTATTAAGTTCTCTCAGGAAGGCACTCGGAAAAAAGTTCCTACATATAGCTACAAACTGCTCCCGAGAGCCGTCGCCCCACCCACACCTTCATTATGTGTAGCCGTGTCTCCTCCGACCGTCTCCCCTAGCTGCCCTGCTCCTCTCCATCGGCGCTAGCTCGTCCCCCGACAGCGCACTCCGGCTAAATCCTTGCGCGCGGCACATACGACCTCCTCCCCACTGGGTATGATTATCTTAATTCTATCATAAAACCATCATAGATGTACATGTGTGATAGAAAATGTGACCTCATATGACAAACGCGTATTGTCATAAATATGTCTTAATTTTGTAGTGTTCTTTCATGGGCTACATGGGTCGTCTCTGATTAATTTTCTTAATCTTGTCTGAATGTCAAGTACTAACATGCTTCAGGATTTCTTCCAAAAAAGTATAGAAGCAATCCACTTTTCAATAATGAAAACCCATTTTTAACCATCATAAATTGAACGCATGTGATGGCCAATTATATTGTGGCGAGGATGACAATTTTCTTTAGCAAGCACGAAAAATTCTACCAAAAAACCGAGCATGACAGTCATCCTCACTACAATATAATTTGCCATCATGGGAATTCGATTTGCCGTTGTAAAAGAATTTGATGTTCAATCTATATTGGGATCCTTTCTTATAAATGACTTTCTACTAGGCATGCAAA
This sequence comes from Aegilops umbellulata, assembly GCA_032464435.1. Lineage (NCBI taxonomy): Eukaryota > Viridiplantae > Streptophyta > Magnoliopsida > Poales > Poaceae > Aegilops > Aegilops umbellulata. The sequence continues at coordinate 546,013,137 of CP136055.1, read as the reverse complement.
CGGCTTGTATGTTTTGCCGCGTGTGTCATTACTTGGAGATTCATTCTACATTTTCTAGGTTTGACAAAGTTTCTCTTGTTCTAGAGGATTAATCGGCCTTTCTCTTGTGGCAAAGTGTATTGTAATGTTTCATTATCTGCCATCAAAATAAGAGTGCACTCCTTATATTTTAATCTAGTTTCATTGGTTTTGCAACATGGGTCGTGTTGCAGATTTTCTTTACAACATAGATCATGTTGTAGGAGTTTCTTTGCAACATAGGTTGTGTTGCTGGATCTAGTCACTGCGCGATCTAGCTCTTGGTCGGTTTGTAACAAAGGATGGTTGCTGATAAATGCGAGCACCAGGACTTGAACCCTAGTGGGCTGGGATACCACAGTCCCTCTAATCACACCAGAACGTTGTTGGCATTCTTTCTCTTATTTTTCTCTTGTTGTTCTTTTGGGCGTGATTGTGTTGTTTGCCCAGCAATGATTGAACAGTTGTATCGGATGGTTGCTATATTAATATAGCGGGGCGAAAGGCTATTTCGAGAAATCATCCAACCATAGGTTGATTCACGATAAGAAGAGAACGGGATTCATTAGGACTCCTTCGCATATCCCGTCCCCGGCGTCGCCCTCCCTGGCGGCAACGGGGGAACCCAGATCCGGCGGCCTACAACCTTCCCACCTCCCTCCCCACCTCGCCGCCACCGGCCGGCTCCCGGGATGGTGGCGGCGGGGCGACTTGGCGGGATCCAGCACTCCCCCCAATCTGACCGATCCCTTTCGGTGGTGAGGGTCCGGATCTGAGGCGGCGGCCTCGCTGGTGCGGACGGCGCTTCTCCGCGGCGGGGAGTGCTCGTCGGTGAGGTAGTCCGGTTCCCCTCGGCTGCGCGGGCAGCGAAGTCCCGGTGGGCGCAGGTCATGGCGCGGGGAGGCCCCCGGCTCCCCTCGTCAGATCGGAGGCGATCCTGGTCCGCTCGTGATGCATGACCTCCGGTCGGCCTGGATCTCCGGCGTACACGCACCTGCTGATGATGTGGCTGGTTCAGAGGTGGCGGCAGGGTGCTTGGCCGGGGGAAACCCTTGGCCGCCGGTGGCGGTCATGGCGTCGATGGCGTCCCGGACGCCATTCCATCCTTGGTGGCGGCGCCGAGGCTAAACCTCCCCTGCCTCTTCCCTTCTCCTGCGCCCGGGTGAAAACCCTAGCCCCGGTGGCTAAGCGGCGGCGGCGCCACAGCGTCGTCACCTTCTTGAAGGCGCCGACTTGGGCATGGGGATGCTGGGTGTGCATGGCGTGCTTGTCTGGTTCCTGGTGGCGGCTCGCCTGATCTACTGCGTCGCAACTCCGGGCAGTGTCTCGGGGCTGCGGTGCTTCTCTTCCGGCCGTGTCTCCGATGGGGACCTCGCCCTTCCTCACCTTGTACATGTCGTGGTGGAGCGGTACTTCATCTCACTCATTGATGGCGGCGAAGATCGGCGGCATGGCGCTGCGGAGGCTCGCCGCCCGATGCGCGGAGATGGACTCGCGCAGGAGGAGGTTGCTGTCTGGCGTCATGGTGACGTCGATGGTAGAGTGGCCAGACAAGGTAGAAGCCTCAATATGATCTGAAGACGGGCCTGTGGAAGATGGCGGCGACGACACACGAGTGCGTCTGGCCGGATTGTGCCCCAGACCCGGTATGTGGCTCGGCTGGGGCTTCCGAATATGTTTCGGTTTCCGGCTTTTGATGTTAGGCTTAGGTGAGTGGTTTGGGTAGTGGCCCAGCTAGCACCCCTTCATCATTTTGGATAGGAGTAGCGGCATGTGTTGCCAAGATGGTGGATTTAGGCTCATTGTTGTAATACTTTGTAAGGTACTGAGAATAATCAATAAAGTGGCCGTATGCATCTCCCAGATACAGAGGCCGGGGGTCATCTTCCTTTTCTAAAAAAAAATATGATTAAGAACCCATCCAATTAAAGGCGGCGGACGCTCATCGTTCGGTTGAAAGGAATTTCTCATCTAACATTCCGTAATGTTTTATCTTATATATCAGCATAACCCGTATGAATGAATCTCCAATATGTTCAACGGTGGATCAAGCATCAACTAATGCCCGCACGCTAAAAACTAGGGTTTGTCACGAAGTCTAAGTCGACTGATGACATTAGCATGACAAACCAGGCTTGTTTTATTTCTGGAACTGTCTGTGTGTTTTTGACGTTACGGGCTGCCTTTGTATTTCTAGTGGGCTTTTGTCACCTTTTTCACTGTGAATGTTGCTTTGTTGCCTGATTTTTCCCTATTCCTTGTGCTTGGGTTGTACGACACACATATATGTGTCTTTTGCTATGCAGCTACAAACTTAACAATTATAAATAAAAAACTACAACATCAAGTCATCAATGAGTGAGGCAACTTTTTTTCTGTTCAAATCATTCCATTTGTTTTTGTCAGAAAAATCCTTGTATATGTAGTATGGTGCTTGTAGTTTTTTTCTAGATGGGCATGCAACTTATTGTCATTTTTCATTCGAGGAAAATACAAGGATTCATACACAAGAAAAAATATTGATGAAAAATAATAATTTTGATGCGTACACAAGCAATGGATAAAAATAAATAAATAAAGATACAAATAATAAAAGACACCTGCCGAGCACCCTCCCTCCACACCCCTACGTGTGCCTTCTAGTTGTGTGCTTATGTCGCTTACGGTTGCATGTGGTGTGAAGTATATGCGGCTGCACGCGCAGCAGACATGCAGCTAGGTTGAACGTTTGCAGTATCAAAATTTTAGAAAACAGTATAAAATAAAAGATAAAAGAAGAAAAACATCACTAAATTTCAGTTGAGTTGAACACATGAACTTACAGTCGAGGGTCAAATTTTTACAAAATTTGTTGTTTAATATAAATTAAAAATAAATATGTAGTAATAATTGTATAATTAGCAAAGAAAAAGGATTAAAAAATATTAAAACATGAAAAAGGTTGCATTTGCATTTGCCCCCTTCCCGTGACAAAACGGACACAGAGTTGTAGTCAGGGCAACACTTACAGTTGCATGCCTAGTGACAAACATGCAATTGCCCCTCCCGACAAAACACCGTAGTGTCGGACATGCAACTGGCCCGCCCCCTCTCCCGCCTCCCCCATCGACAAAACAAAGGTCTAGTTGCAACCACGTTGGGGGACATGCAGTTTCAGTCGGGTGCGGCAATTGCAGTTGCGGGGATGTTGTCGGGCTTGCAACTGGTCCGCCCCCTCTACCGGCGCCCCCTCTGACAAAACAAAAAAGTCCAGTTGCGGTCGGGTGCGACACTTGTAGTTGCATGCCTAGTGTCAGACATGCAACTGGCCCGCCCCCTCCGTCAAAACAAAGGTCTAGTTGCAACCATGATGGGGGACATGCAGTTGCGGTTGGGTGCGGCGCTTGCAGTTGTGGGGCTATTGTCGGGCTTGCAACTGGCCTGCCCCCTCCGACAGAACAAAAAAGTACACTTGCGGTCGGGTTACAAGACATGCAGTTGCAGATGGGGCACGACAATCAGAGTTGCGTGCCTGGTTGCATGCATGCAACTCCACACTCACTCCCCCCCCCCACACACAGACGAAACAACACATAGTTGCATTACAAGGCGATACTTGCAGTTGCATGGCTAGTATCAGACATGCAATTGTCCCTCCCCGACAAAACAATACAGAGTTGCAATTGCGTCGAAGACTTGCAGTTGCAGTCGGGACGAGACACTTCCAATTGCATGCCTAGTGGTACACATGCAATTGTCCTCTCGACAAAACACCATAGAGTTGCAATCGTGTTTGAATACATGCAGTTGCAGTCAGGGCATGACAATCAGAGTTGCGTCCCTTGTTGCAGACATGCAACTCCCCCCACCCCACCCCCAACAAAACAACACACAGTTGCAGGGCTAGTATCACACATGCAATTGTCCCTCCCCGAAAAACAATACATAGTTGCAAATGCGTTGAATACTTGCAGTTGCAGTTGGGATGAGACACTTCCAATTGCATGATTAGTGATACACATTTAATTGTCCTCTCAACAAAACACCATACAGTTGCAATCGTGTTTGAATACATGCACTTGCAGCCGGGGCACGACAAATCAGAGTTGCATGCCTAGTTGCAGACATGCAACCCTTCCCCCCCCCCTGACAAAACAACACATAGTTGCATTATAGGGCAATACTTGCAGTTGCATGGCTAGTATCAGACATGCAATTGTCTCTCCCCGACAAAACAATACAGAGTTGCAATTGCGTTGAAGACTTGCAGTTGCAGTCAGGACAAGACACTTGCAATTGCATGCTAGTTCCAGGCATGCAACTATCCTCTCGACGGAACGTCATAGAGTTGTAGTTGGCGAGCACTTGGAGTTGTGTGCCTTGTGATAGACATGCAACTACCACATCTTCCGATAAAACACCAAAGAGTTGAAATCGCGTTGAAGATGTGCAGCTATACTTATGGGTGACCCTTGCTAGCTACTCCCTCCCCAACAAAAACACCACTGAGTTACGATCATGTTGAAGACATGTAGCAGCAGTCGAGGCCGATTGTGCAACCAGATGGCAACATTTCCAATTTTCAAAAGTGAATTGGTTATTTAATGAAAAATGAAAAATAAAAAAGGTAGCAAGAAAAAGGTTTGAAAAGAGCAATAAAAAGAAAGAAAGAAACACCTCATCGACGGGGCAAATTGCATGAAAAACAAAAAATGAATATCCCACTGGATGTCGACTTCCATGTGGATGGGAAAAAGAAAGTACAAAAACTATAAAATAAAATAAAGTTAAATAATAAAATTTCCCATATTATGCGTGTTTTCGATCTCATCGCAAAACAAGTCTTGTCACAGTTGCCGACGCGTTTTACCCCTTGAGTTGCACGTAGTTTTGGATGCATGCAATTGCATACGTGTTGCACCCTCGTAGTTGCATGGATTCTGATAATTCTAGTTGTACGTAAGGAGGCAAGAGTTATTGTGACAAATAAAAAGAAAAGGCAAAAGTTTTTCTGTCAACCCGACGTACGAAAAATAGGGCATATCAACATTACAAAAATATATTGCTGGGTAATACATGAATGAATTTTTTTTACAAAAAAGAACATGTAACATACAAATAAACAAAAAAACTCCATGTACAAAAAAGAACAGGCAACATACAAATAAACAAAAACTCTATGTACAAAAGACATCAACAAGCGAGCGTAAAATCCTTCATGCATGTAAAAAAAGTCTGTTCTACAAAATTTAGATGTTCCTTATTGCCAAAAGATAAAAATAAATTACAAGCAAACCATTTTAATAAAAATAAATTGATGATTATATACACTAAAATAGAAAAGGGAAATAAAAAATAAAAAATAAAGTACAGGTATATACGAGAGTGGGCTGCGCTAGCAAGTTTCCGGCATGTGGTAGACAAAAGCAAAACAACGGAAAAGGCCATCCAGCCTCAGGCCAGCCGCGCAGCCTTTTGCAGCAAAAAAAGCAAATAGGAAGTGGGCTAGTCGCGCGTCTTAATAGACCGAATTAGTACAAGACACTATATTAGGTGAATCTTAAAGCGACAAAATCGAACGCCTAGACTGTCGACTGAGACGACTGATTTTTAGCATCTCCGTAAAAACTACTCTACATCGAAGCGCGTTTGATCCTCACAGGGAGGCCGCCGCTGATGGACGCCGTGAGCCCCGGCACAAACGTCGGCGCCCAGCCACTATGGCCATGCTCTCCAACCACCTCCACGTCGAACGCCTTCAGCACGGCCACGCCGACCGCCTTCATCTCAATGACGGCGAGCTCCTTGCCGAGGCACACGCGGAGGCCGGCCTGGAACACCGGGTACTTGTACAGGCTCGCCGGCACGAACGAACCGCCGGGTCCGGTGAGCCACCGGTCGGGGCGGAACGTCTCGTAGTCGGCGCCCCAGATGCTGGGCATGCGTCCCATGGCGTACGGGTGGTACATCACGCGTGACTCGCCCTCCACGTAGGTGCCGTCAGGGAGCACGTCCGCGGCGGCGCAGAACTTGGAGTCGAACTGCACCGGCGGGAACAGCCGCATGTTCTCGAACAGCACCGCGTGGGTATACTGCAGGCTCATCAGGTGCTCGTAGGTGGACGGCCTGTCGCCGCCGGCCTCCGCGCGAATGGAGGCCGCGACCTCAGGGTTCTTGTGCAGGTGGATGAAGAGCGTGGTAAGCGCGGAGGCGACCGTATCTCGCCCGGCGAGGAGGAAGCTGACGACGATGTCGCGGAGATACTTGTCGTCCATGGTGACGTCCGAGGCCATGAAGCGGGACAGGAGGTCGTGGGTGTTGTCGAAACCCAGAGTCCGGCGCTGCAGAATCATGGCCGACGCGAGGTCGTCTACGAGCTTGATGGCCTTCTTGAGCTCCCTCTCGGACCCAATGTTGAGCATCCGCTTTATCTTCCACACCAACGACGAGGCCGCGGCGCCACGCATGGCGCAGAGCCGCGAGGCGGTGTCGAACGCGTTGGCTAGGTCCGACATGGGCATGTCGAGGTCGAGGCAGCCCGGGTCCAGCCCGAAGGAGATCTTGCAGACGGTGTCGAAGGCGAACCGCCGGAACACGTCCTGGAGGTCGACCACCTTGCCCTTGTCGGCGGCGTCGGCCAGGACCGGCAGGAGGCGGGCCTCCACCTCCTGGGCG